>OY292539.1:4362036-5562036 GCA_958496365.1 Subacronicta megacephala | reverse complement strand
CGAGTGGTAAGTTTGTACGGAAGCTTAGGTCGGTCGGTATGCGAGTCCGTTTTATTAGAAAAATACACTGGGACTTAGTTTATATTTGGGCCAATGGCATGCCGAGGCAATTCGAGGTCAGCATATACAGAGAAATAGTATGATCCATGCATTGATTGGTCATCTTCTATCTCATGAAAGCCGTAAAATTATTGAAATTTTATCTTTGTCATCATCATCATCATCAGCCCATATTCGTCTACTGCTGGACGTGGGCACAGTATAAATAATTAATAGCTAGGTACTGTGACGTAGGCCTCTAGTAAATGCCACAGAGCCAGATCTTCAGCTCTTTTCATCCAGTTGTATCTTTATCAATAATACAAAAATTATAAAGAGGAACCTTTCTTTACTTTAAAGGTCACTAAACATTTTAATTTGACCATAAAGTTGTTATTTCAATAAATGTCTATTTGATTTAATAAATATTTGGAATAGCAGCCTTACTTAAACTTGATTTATTACTTCGAAAAAATGCGTCCTTCGCCTAGAGTATTTTTTTTGTCAACAGCAGCATAGTATATATATATTTTTTTAATACGCGATAAGGGGCCGTCCATTAATCACGTGATGTTTTTTTTTTGGAATTATTTGACCCCCCCTCCCTCTTGGTGATACATGGTGAGGTTTAAGATTGCCCCCACGCCCCACCCCTATATTACGTGTATTTTTTTGTAACTACAAAAATCTTATTTTTTTTAACTTGCGGCGCGTTTGACCAAAAATAAATACACGTGATATATTACTAATTTGTGATATTTCGTGATTTTTTATGGACCCCTCCCTTTCGAGCCTCACGTGATTCATGGACAGCCCCTAAGTAGGCAGATTCACATACATTATTTCAAACAGCATATTATCCTGTATCCTCTAAGGTGTGGTAGTCATAAAGGCAGACAGGTACATGATTTAAGTGCTTTATTTAAATTCAAATAGGGACCGGGTCATTAATTGAATCTTGAAGAATATTAATGACAAGATTATTCGTCTTTTGATTCCAAATATCCCCAATTACTGGTCGTGTGTGTACTCTGAAACATTTTTGGAGTTCCTTTTTCATCCAACGCTTATTTGGATGTTCTAATTCCACAGCCATCACCCTCAATTCATCCATAATCACACGCTGTTTCTGAATTCTTTTTACTTCATTGTAGAAGTATAATGTTGACATGAAATGTTCAGCCATGTGCTCACTTACTTCTCTAATTCTTCTTTCGTGTTCTTTTTGCTTCAATTCAGACAATGATGAAAATATGGGAATGGTTGTTTTTGATTCCTGTACTAAGGGCCTTTTTGTTGAGTTATTTGAATTACTTCTTAGTATATTTTTTTCTTTGTAATGTATTATTTCTTTTATTATATTATTTTCATTTCTAAACTCGTCAGATAGATTTTTGATAGCGACTTCTTTTTTAGTGTCTTCGTAAGAGCTGTGGTTTTTCTCGAAGTCTGCCCTAGGTACGATAATCATGATATTATTGTTTGTAAAATATTGTAATGTATCATAATCTTGTTTTCTATCTTCGGAACTGAGTTTAGCTTCAAGAAAATCATCGAAATGTGTTAATCCAAATGCGAAATCCAAATGCAGTGATAGGACAGTTACTACCTGAAACTTTGACCACTTTATTGTCAACAATTAATAAAAGTGTTACAAGTAATAGAATTTGTTAAAACTCCCGAGTCTGAATAAGTTCCTTTGTATACATAAATAAATTACATACATAACATACAATAACGCCTGTATTCCCCGAAGGATAAGACAGAGGTGTGCTAATGTACAACCACATTTCGCTGGTATGTTTAGGTCCCATGTAATAGGGGGCGAGCCAATTGCCATTAACTGGGCACACATCCAGACTCGGAGCTGCTGCTGGGAATTTCAGAGAAAAACCCAATAACACTGTGCTCGACCTGGGAATCGAACCCAGGACCCTCTTGCGTAGCAGTCGCGCTTGGGACCACTAGACTAAGGAGGCAGTCATAAATGAATAAAAGAAATTAAAGTAGTATTTATTCATCTTCCATAAATTTTTCAACTTATTAATTTACTTTTTTATGGTTTGAGACATATTTATTTTCTCATAAGAATTTGACAATTCACTTACATGAGAACTTAATTTAATTTTAAAAGTGTACTGTTTTGGCGTGGAAAAAAATTAACGTAAAGTAAAATAAAATTAACGAAATGTTAGCAAATTAAAGGGTAGCATATTTATGAACTACCCTACAATTTACTCACTTAGTCATCCACCGGTATCGGGAACAAGCTACCGGTGGTCAGGGCTCCAAAGAGTGGAAGCTCCTAACAATACGCGCCGTATCTAGGAGTAGCGTTCTCTGTAACCCAGCTGCCTATCGAGAGTCTCCACAGGTGTGAGTCGAGACGGTCACAACTATCGATACAATGACTGCCTAGTCAATATCCCACATGTCGACAATCTCATGAGCCAAGTCAAGATAATTAATTTGCTTATCATTCTCGGCTTTCACGAGATTCTCGTCATGCGGAATACTGACATCAATAATCATTGCAAGGCGCTCTGGTCGATCTATTACCACTATATCAGTTTTATTGGCGATGATAGTCCTGTCAGTGATAATAGATGGGTCCTAGTACAAAGTATCAAGAACTGGGTCGGGCACATACCTATAGTATGGTACCTCTGAGTCTACAAGAGAGTATTTAAGGGCAAGTTGCTGGTGGATAATCCTAGCCACTAGGTTATGTCTGTGCAAGTATTCACCATTTGCAAGACGAGAACACTCAGAAATAATATCGGATCGATTCGCCTGGACGGTGACATGCACATGACAAACCCTTCGGTTTCCCCAAAGAGGTCCCCGAAGCGTAGCCAGGACACGGACGCAAGGAAATCTACATCGGGTCCGTGAAGGGCCCGATAAAAGCGTCCGTGAAGTTCCTTGCTCTGCCATATCTCTTTGCGGCCAGCAGTATCGGTAGTAGTTATAGGTTTGTGCTAGTTCTCTTTAGCCAAGGATAGCGGGGTGAATCCATCATCCACCGCAACCACATCGCGATGATCCCCGTGTCATTCCTAAGAAAATATTATCTGAGCCTGTACACCTCACGGTTGTGGAGAGCCTTAGCGTTTAAATAGGCACGTCCTCCACATTTGGAGGGATGTACAGTCTCATGACCGAAGAACGGGGGTGGTGCATCCGATGTGCAGTTAGCAGAGTGCGAACTCTTCTATCTAGGGCGTCAAGTTCTTTCTGCATCCATTTGAGTATGCCGAAAGAGTACATCAAGACCGGCATGACCCAACCATTATAAGCGCGCACCTTATTTCCACCTGACTTTTAACTTTTTTCAGGCGGCCAAAGAAGCGCTCCTGCAATCATTGCTTCATGTCACCTCTTTGATGCCTAACGCTTCTCACATACCCAAATATTTATAGGTTTCAGTTGAAGAGAGGGATTTAAGGAAACTGTTAATTGAAATACCAACCAAATTGCGGATATTCTTAAAAAAGAACGACGGTCATGCATGAAGAGATTAATGAATGTTGATGAAGCGAAAGTAGTGTGCCAGGATCGTAGCAAGTGGAAATCTATAGTCTCTGCCTACCCCCATGGGAGACAAGCGTGACAATATGTATGTATGTTAATTGAAATTCTTCAGATTCCATAATCCCTCCTCTTTTCACATGCATGATCGCACATTTGTCCACACCAAATTCCATCCTAATGGACCTGCTGAAAATTTCAGTCACCTTCAGCAATTTGTTGGGGGCAAACAGTTTTAGATCATCCCTGTAAAGGAGGTGGGATATCACCTGTCCACCTCTTCTCAACTGAAAACTTTGAACCCTCGAGCAATGTGCTAAGAGGGTTCAAGGCTAAGGAAAACCATAACGGACTCAGACTGTCACCCTGGAATATACCCCGCTGGATCCTGATCGGTTCCGAAACCCCTTGAATTTGCCGGCATCCTGGGTAGAGAAGAACTGTTCTCCACTGTCCCATACATGACATCATGAAGTTGCGTAGGGTTGCATTTATTTCATACAGATTGCATTTATTTTATACAGATAGTATAAAAAAAATATATTTAAAATATAACTAATCCGATTCATAAACCAACCCCAGTTCAGTAGTGGTCGTTTAAGATTGGTTGCGATGAAGAAATGCATTGTTAAATATTAAAAAAAAACTTACAATTATTAAAAGTAACGAATTCATGGTACACCTGAGTTATGGCATTTTCAATAAAAAAAAAACATGCATTTTATTGGAAAAAGTTAATTGAATAATTATGTAGTAGAGTTCATAAGACTTTGCAGTAAGTACTTAAAATAAAGGGGAAGTTGACTGGTCTTGAATTAAAAAAATAACAGGGCTATTGTAAAATAAAATAGAGTATAAGACGATTAATACTCAAAAAAATATTTAATCGACTAAAATATTTAATCTAAGATCTAAGCGTTTAAAGCTTTGGGTGGGGATTGAGATAGCATGCTTTGTCCCTTTCCAGCAAAAAAGAGTGTTAGTGTAGTGTATTCGGCAAACTTCGTTAAGTCTTCTCGTCACACAGAGCCTTAAGACCAAAATCTTTAATACGTGCGGCCTACCAGTTATGACCTACGGACCTAAAATGTGGACACTCACAGTGAGACTGGTCCACAAGCTTAAAGTCGCACAGCGAGCTATGGAGAGAGCTATGCTCGGAGTCTCTCTGAGGGATAAAATCGACTGCGATAATTTGTCATTTTGTGGTGGTGTGTGCTGGCGACCGTACATGGAACGCAGTGGAATTGCGAATACTCAGTACTCAAATGTGAATAAGTTATTATTATTGTCGCAATTTCGGGTTACAACACACAGGAAGTTCGACGGCATTTATTCACTTTCTATACAGAAATTGAATATACATAATAATAAGCATATTGTTTTATAGTAATATAAGAATTATAACAATTACAAATTTATAAAGATAATCTAACATGAATTTTAATTTAAAATTCCTTCGTGATCCGGATGTTTAACATGGTCAATGATCAAATTGTTTGTCTTTTTGTTGTCCCATAGTCTATTATCCAAACCCTTTTTAAGCCTCCTGTAACAATTCAATACCGACTCTTTCAATTGTTCATTACCTTCTTTTTCAACAACCTGTATCATTTCCCTCATATCGTCAAAGAGTTTTCTTTCCTTCAGGATTCTTGTTACTTCACCCCATAGGTACAAAGTTGTCCAGTAATTTGTTTTCATTGAGTTTATGACGTATTGCGCTCTATCCGCGTTCTGTGCTCTAACCTTTAATTTATTCTGTTCTACGCGTTCAGCTTCTATCTTCTCTATATTGCTCTTTTTCACACGTTGACGTTTAGGCATCCATCGCAGAATATTCTTCATTTTAGGGTTTTCCAAGTCTTCATCATCAACGTCCATCAAATTCTCGTAATCTGCATCAACTCTCGGTTCATCATCCATGGCAGTAGCAGAGTCATTTTCATCTATGCCAGATTCATCGTTAGTAAGCGTAGCGCTTCTGTCTGATATGTCTTGTAAAAGTTTTATTAGGCCAAAAACATTTGTATCGTTTCCTGTTTCCGGTATTTTTTTGTATTGCGTGGTGATCTAGAAATTTCAGAAAATATAATATTTCTAATGATGTTTGAGGACTTTGTTTTGTAAGGTTTCTCGAATGCTGAATCGGAATCATTGATTTGTTTGTTGGATATTATCAAAATAAGTAGGTATTTTTATATTTGTCAGTGTACTCGTTATTTTTTATTATATTTTGGCAGTAAGGATTGCTAAATCTATACAAATAAAATTCGATTGCAGGCTGGGATTCAATCCTGCGTGCCTCTGGATAAATTATTATTACTACTAATCTACCGAGGATCTGACGCCACCTTAAGGCGTAGAATGTGGAAAAGAAATTCTATATTACAGGCAGTTGTCTGGGCCCTATTATTTATACATTATAGGCCTTTGGAGAAAGAGCCATTACAGCTTTGAGTTGACCCGTCCTAACTGACGGCACGCATACATCAGTCATCCATTGGCTCAACCTTTATTTAGGGAGCTCAACCAGTAACTAGCAATAGACTGAATCACATCACTATCAATGTCTTCGTGACAAAGCCTTGACTATTGCTTGGCAGGCAAGTGCGGTTTTCAGCAGGTAAGAGTCTATAAAACGGTCCCGCCCCAGGTAATCCAATAAAAAAAAATCACCAAAAACAATCTGAATACCATAGCAAAAACTATTTGTTTTAACTTACAGTGACAATCGATAATACGTAGAATAGAGTAAATAGAAAAGTCATGGTACACGTTCTGATGTTTTGCTTACATAAATCCTATTTCATGCATCGTTTGAACAGTCAAAATTAATTAAAACATCCGCGGCTCAAATCGCTCATTAAAAGAACGACACACTTTGTTAAGAGAGCAGTAGACAAATTGGAATCAAGAATTTGAATCGACGAACGTATAGAAACTGAACATCAATTCCAGTACCATGTCAACGTTACAATGTTCTTGTAATATCACTGGAGAAACAGGATACTAAATTTCGAATCGCATAGAAGAGAATTTCATAGAAACAAGCAATATCGAATTTTCTCGACTTGAGTATCAAACCAAGTATCTTAAGCGTAGGCAATCGTAATTTCATATTAATTTTCAGAATAATAATTTCTTCATACTTTTTGTTTCAATACATGCAGTTTGTTCGAAATAAGTGAGCCGATCGGAAGTTAATAGAAAGAGTCGGTGTAAAGATCGTTTATGTTTCACATTTCTAATTATTTTGTTTACTAATTTCGATATTTATGTATTAAAACACTTAATTATACGATTTTATCTCCGCGGTAGTTCGGAACGGCGAACTTCCGGTTTCGAACAAATTAGTTAGATTGAAACTTGTAAAGGCAGAGACGTACCCAAGACGCGTTACCCTAAGTAGTGTTGACAATACAATAAGACCAGTTTTTAAAGTTAGGTAATACAATTAGACCAGTTTTTAAAGTTGCGCTAAAGTAAAACTGATTTTAAATATATATTAAATATAACTACATATAATAATATAATCATTATTTGTCAAATAATTATTATATAGTTGGAACAAACAGACAATAATTGTATGTATTGTACATAGTTTGTATGTACCGTGTATACATCCACATGCATTTAGTAAGAAGCGGATATTTTAAATAACAAATAGACACTCCAATTTTATTTATCTGTACCTATATGTATACTGATATAGATTACAAAAATGATTTTCATTCGGAAATTGAAATGATGTCAGTAAATCAATGCAAATGGATTTAATACAATAAATGTCAGTTGGTTTGATGGCCGAGATATGGTGTGGCAAACACGATTTCATTTTAAAGTAATTTAAGTACCTACTATGATATGTTTGAATATTTTCTTCTATATAGTTTTAATCGGGTGCATGAAGCAGGTATTTTTTAAAGTTTGAGTATTGGTGTTTATTTGCATGGGATAAGTTTTGTAAATAAAAACAAAAGATGATATTAATTATCGCAATCAACTTTTGGAATCGTGTAACTAGAGTCAATAACGTTTCATAAACGCATGTAAAAGCTTATTCGAAATAAAAACATTTGATTTTATTTTGAAGAGAGATATAGCTCTTTGGAGTGAAAGAGCTAATCGCTTTTTTTCTTTTCGCTTGTCTATCTTACAGTAGTTAAAGGGTTTGTTACTAATATAATTCGAAATATCTCGAGCTGATATGTGTGTGTTAAACTTCCCTGTTCCAGATTGAACCATTGCGGTATGAAGTGTCACCAGAATTTCGATTTATAAACTACCCATCAGTTACATTGAACCTGAAGGGTTTGGGAATGCAGAGACTGAAACCTGTAAGAACTTCTAGGAAAACAATGCAACGAAGAAAACTATGAGAATTTATTACAAAAAATCGAAGATGCCTTAGAAAAGGCATGCGATTTAGGTACCCTCATTTCTTTCAGGGTATTAAATTCTTAAATTTCGCAATTAGTAAATGTTTAAACTATTATCATTGGTGGATTTGGTCACCCAATCACAACATGTGATCTTTGCTTGACATTTTGAATGAAAGACCATTAATAAAACATGTTAAGCTATATGAATTTTAATTCAATTACTGGGGAAATGGATTTTTTCCAAAAAACCTGGTCCTTAGACATTGTCCTGACTTATCACTTTCCATATTCTCAATTTTTGTTTCCGAAAGAACCTTCTTCAAAGTATTAAAAAACTTTTAAAAAAAGTAATGAAACCAGTAAACTTGTTTTCAAGTTATGGCGTGACAAAGGGAAATAGTGATTATATAATATAGTATAGATTAAAGTCCAAGTTCTTGCTTTCTGGAAGTGTCTTACTTACTTGTAGTGTCTTTTGATGCACACAAGTGAAAATACAACAATACATATGTGTAATGGAGGAATGAGAGTGGAGTGTTTAAGAATTAGTAGAGTTTAGCAAGTTAGCAGTTTTTTTTTAGCACTCGAACCTAACATATAGTTTTGGATGCAGGTAACTAGTTTATGTAACTAACTCCATATAACATCTTCTATTATAGTAAGTCATCATTTTACTATTCCAACAAAATATAAAAAAAAACTAGCGTCAATTTACAAATGTAAAGAAATATGACTCAGAGCTACCGATAAATATATACTTCAGAATTGATAACTCAGCGATTTATGTTGTGAGTGGGTTACTTCAGCCGGATCCGAACAGATTGAAATTGATACTGGGTTGCTAACCGTGTGTGATAAATTAAAATTACTGATACAGATAATACAATTATGTTTACATACCATCAACCCCATGATTCAATTCTAGCTTCGGCGAAATCTTCCACCTTCATTTTCTTTACACTTGGGGGCAAATTGTCTCCATAACTGTCTAAAACTGGGTTATAAGTCCATGGAAAAACATGTGTGATACCATTACTGTCATATATCACTGTATCTTCGTCACTTATATGTTGAGGTTTATTAGATTTCTCATCCAAAAGCCTATGAAAGAGCTCTTGAAATGAAGGAAATATGACATCATTTGGTGAATTCTTTGATGCAACTGAAATAAATGATTAGAATACTAAGTAATCATCTGTTTCTCTGGCGACAAGAAAAAGAATGGCATCAAATTTTTATTGTTTGATCATGCAATTGTTTAGTGAAACAAAACTTCAATCATAGGCAGGGTTAGAACCTGGTTTTCTCTGGATTAGTAGACCAGATGCTTTAGCCGCTAGGCTACCGAGACCACCGCCTGTGATATTTAATGTCTCTTCCACATTCTACATGTTAAGATCATGTCCATAGAGATACAGGTTCAAATTGTTCAAAGATCATATTTTGTTACACTAGAAAATGCTAATTGTTATAAATATTTAGCATTTGTTAACACCAAATTAATTATTTATTTATAAGTTCCTTTACCATATTCCTCAAGCGCTCTTATTTGTTCCCTGTTGTAATGAGAAAAGCGACATATGCTCCCATATTGGCATTCTCCATTAACAAATCTTATACATGGTTTCTTTTTCCTTTCTTCTTCTAATATCATTTCTGGATCTGAAAACAGTTAATAATGTCATGATAGCACTTTGCTCGACCTGGGGATCGAACCCAGGACGTCTAGCATAGCAGTCGCACTTATGACTACTAAACTAATGAGGCAGTCCACCATAAACCAGTTACCGATATAAAGTACTAGTAAATTATATGTACAGTGTAAATGATTTCGATGTAGTTCAGTTACTTAGTAGGGTTGTGAATGTAACAAGATATTGGGTTGTTTGTGTGCTTATGATGTCAGTGTATGTGCTTTACGTGTTGTTTCGTTTTTATGTGCCTCACTTATTTATATCAGATTTCAGGAGATTTTAAGGAATAACTTGGCAAACAAGCAGGCGAAGTACCTGATGGTAAATAGTCGTCGTCGCTCATCGACATCTGCAATGCTAAAAGGGCTGCAGATGCACTGCCGAGCCTATTTAGGAAAAGGATGGGGAAAGAAGAAAAGGAGAATGAAGGGGACTGAGGGAGGGATAGGGCCTAATAAAATAATTACGATCAAGGTCCATAATCACTTGGTTATGAATGCTTATAACAGTGCTACTGATTACTTTATAAAACAATATTTTACCTTTAAATTGCTGGTAATGTTCCTGAACTATCTTCTGGTGGATTAACCCATTGTTGTGAATTCTAACAATCGATGGTGTGGCCACCATGGTCTTGTTGCAATAGTCACATTTGTACCTTTTACCCATAATTTTAAGGGGTACCAAAATAATTTAAATACTTATGTATGCCGGACGCCCGTACCGGTTGCTGGTAACTGGTGTGATGGGCGGGTTATTTATTATCTACCGGCCTGATCTTTGGTATTTAAAAAGCACTGCAAACGGTATTTTTAGACAGTAAAGAAAACAGGAACACCCAAGAGTGAAGTGTGCAATACAAATAATATTAAAGTCCACCAGCACCGCCCACCTCCACACTGTTTGGCATAGGTATTTGAGTTCTATTCTATTCTATTTTTATTTAATTAATGGCAAATAAAGCCGATGTCGATGTCGAAGGTATTTGTCTATTAGTTAATTGACAATATTGACATCTTCACATCTGACAGTTGACACTGACAGTTTTTCTTTTCTTATATTCGTTCGGAAAGGTATCAGTTCCGGGAAAAGATTATAACTTCTTCGCTTAAAGTAATTGTATTAGGTCAATGATTGGTTTCCTCGAAGTGACTTGATAAGTGGTAGCGTTTATTCCCCTTTTTCTAAAGGTTTGTAAGGAATTGGAATTTCAAAAGTAAGTTTTAAATTCTTCAGTCTTATTAGGCGACTAGTCTAGGCTAGTATTACCTACCTAGTATTACGGGCGACGACGGTGTCATAGGTGGGTGTAAAGGAAGTCAGTCTTATGGACGTCAGCGGTCGAGACGTCGGTGTATGGGTTAAGTGTTATTACAGGTACAGGTGGCGACGCGCGAAATCTAACTGTCCTAAAGAGAAAGAGAAAGTCCCATTATTAAGAAGTCTATAATGGAAAGATCGTGATTTATATTGAACTAGCTTTCCGCCTACGACTTCGGCCGCGTGGTTTCTCGGCTTTTCTGTACTATAATATGTATGTAATATACCTACATATAAACCTTCTTCTTGAATCACTCTATTGAGTGTGTTGAGTAGTTTAAAAGATCTCAGCGAACAGACAGTGGAAGCGACGTAACGTAACTTTATACTATGTAAAGAAGATAGACCTCATTGCTAAAAAAAACCTTTACGATGCTGCTTTTTTGATAGAAGAAAAATCTTTTGACACAAGAACATAAGAATAAACCGATTTTGGAAGAGATTTATTTTTCATGAGTTTAAACTTAGATTTATTAGAAAAATGGTGTGTTGTTGAATGTTGCTTTTTTTTGTTGTTGTATATGTTTATAATATTTTTAGTACTTATAATGTACAAGTCTATTAGTTTAACGGAGAATCCAATCACCAGCGGTGCATCGTTTGATGGGTCTTTAGTTGTCTTTTATCCAAAATAGAATGTAGTGAAAATCAAATATTACCTGCTTAAAAAGGTCACGTACGTTTCACGCCCCGTTGGTAAGTAGAACAAGAATAAAAGGTCTTAGGCATGGATGGAGAGAAAATTGCTAGTTCTCTTGTCTGCTTATATGCGACGATATAACTTCTTCATCTTGTATTTTTTTATTGTTATAATATATTTAAGATGACACCTGATTATATATGGCATGACCTAACACTAGTAAGTAGTATCACTAGCGCGTTGTCCTGTGCCCAGTAATTTGGCTAGCTAAATTAGCCTTCGAATCAAAACACCCTGGCTAAATATTCTGTGCCACAATATTTGGGCATAACTAAGGTGTTACCCTAGAGGAACTCATCAGCAGACAGTTAAGGAGTTCCAGACCACAAGTAGGTTATTGTATGATGATTGCTGATATATTTTTTTAAATTTTATAAAAAGCCTCCTGCTCAAAGGCATAGCAGGGACTTTCGAGTGATCGCAAATACACAGGCCGAAGAGGATGCCTATGACTACCTGCAGCATAGAGTTAACTGCAAATTTACGAGGTATGAAATTCAAAGAACCTTTTTGCTAATACTAGAACTACCTGAACCGTCCCAGTGTATCAGAAAGATGTAACCTTTTTGGTGCACTCATTGAGGGGACTGTTTTTACCTCCATGAGTGCACCAGAGAGGCAATACTACGTGAGGAATGGCAGCGAGTTGTTAAGTGTGCCACTTACCCCTAAGGCCGCGTTCCACTTGGCGATCACAACGATCACGCTCACGACCGCAGTTTTTCCCGTTCCACTTGCTTGTGAGCGTTACTGTCGTAAACCCAAGTGGAACGGAGTTTAAGCTTTTCTCAACGATCACTTCGACCCACCTTTTTAGATGGGTCGTCGTGGGCGTAAGTCATGACGTCATGAGTGACCTTTTCGCCGCGACCACAACGACTGCGCTCGCCATGTGGAACAGCTAAAGGAGCGTTTTGATCGTTGTGATCGCCAAGTGGAACGCAGCCTAAGTGATTACTACGACCACTCGGTCAAGAGTGTATCGACAAAGAAGAAGAACTTGATTAATTTGTTTTAAGCTGAACCGAAGAACTGACATAAAAAAACAGACGATATAATGTGAAAATACTTTTGTAAAAAAGCAGGACCAAAGAGATTTAAAAGGCTTATTGGGCAATGGGAACTGCCCTAGTAGTCTAGTGGTCTAACCATACACGAACGTTGGTGTAGGCATATAGTAGTTACACCTCTGCTTAATCTTTCGGGGAATATACGTGTGATGGTATGGGGAACATTTTCATTATGAAAACGTTGATCCCGCTTTGATTTGGTTGTCAGATTGACGTAATGCATAGAAGTAGTGAATTTAAATTTTATTCGCAGTGATTCCCGACTTCGCTTGTACAGACACCATCAAATATATTGGAGCGAACAGAATGTTCATAATTATCTGAGCAACTAGGAAAACTAAACTATATCTCAATGAGATAAACTACATGTCAGAATGACAGCTGCCGTGTGTAGTGTTCATTCTAAAACATCCTTTGTGTCGTTGAGATAGGGTTTAATTTCTCTAGTTGCTCAGATAGTTATGAACAGTCTGTTTGCTCAGTTAAATTTGATGATGACTGTACCTAATAACAAGCTTGTAGTTAACTATGTTCGTATATACCTAGGTATCTTATGTTAATAATCATACTGTTGCTGATGATAGTTCTTTGGAGTAATCTTTTTGGAGTTTCCAAAACGGTGCGGCAGAATGACATATCTAATTATTTAAAAAAATAGCTTAAAAAAATAAAAATGCTCCAAGTAGCCCCAGTTCAATTTTTGTGATAAAATTCCTGATTGCAATTTTGACATAAAATGGCTTATGTAGTTGGTCATAGCCTCTGGTGTAGGTAGATATATAAGTGTAATGAACCGGAAGACGCAGGGTAAAATTTTGCCCGCAGTCAAATTTTTTCCTACACTAAAATAACTTTATAATCTTATGGAAAATGTATTAAAATACAAAAAGATAGTTAAAAATATTGTTAAGTATATTTTCAGTGTAATAAAAAAATTTAAGTAGGTACCAATCTGGGTTAGTACCTACCTACCTATAATATTAGATAAAAAACCTTAAATGTTATTTTAGTGAAGGAAAAATACGACCGCGGGCAGGATTCGAACCTGCGTCTTCTGGTTAAGTACACCAGACGCTATGACCGCTAAGCCACCGCGACTCCCACCCGCCATGTCGAAATTTGCCTACACATTTTTAATTTACGTCTTTGAGGTGACGTCGTATTTTTCCTTCACTAAAATAACTTAATAATCTTTGCATGGAAAATGCCTAAAAAATACAAAAAGATAACCTTAAATGTGTTTAACATTCGTTTGGTTTCAGTTTAATTGGCTCCATTGCCCATTTAGTGAAAGGATCACTTGGCGGAGGTATCCTGAGTGGCCATGTCGCCTACATGAAGGCTGGCGTTGCCATGGCTTTGCCACTCAACCTCCTTTTTGGTGTCTACATGTGCTACTGCTTGTATGTAAGTACTATCCTTGTCTCGCGGAGTTGATTGAGTTATTTCCCAAAACGCAGCGTCCTACGGAGTCGGGAGGGGGAAAGACGAAGTAGTCGCTGGATGGGCTGTGAGCGGCATAGTAAACCGGTCCTTGTGGAAATCTATTTGTGAGGTGTTAGTGCATTAGGTGACTTCCTCAGGCTGTAAAAGACTATGATAACTTTTGGGTCGCCTCGCGCGGCTTCAGACAGTGGTGTAGCCCGATGATGGCACGTGCATTTTAGAATTATCTCAATAAAATTTATATTTTTTTATGAAGTAAATAAAGTCATAATTTGTATTCCTATCTTAATTAGATAAGCGCAGCATAGCGTCGTTTTACAACTCAGTATGAACTGACCCTTAGGTATAACTGCTAATGGTGCATCCACACATGCCGCCGGCTTTCAGACTGACATGCCGCAAACTGTCAAGCTCTGTTTTGTACCGCAAACGAACTGCCTGCATCCAAAATCCGTGCCGGCCGAACCGCCGGGCATACTTTGATGCGCTGTAATAATAAGTATTTTGTATCATTTAATACGCACCCAATGTAATAAATATATAATATTTCATTATTGATTTCAGTTACTTGTTGGTTCAGCACAAATACTCTATAAACGCACGAGAATACCTGTTATGTCGTATGCGGACGTAGGTGAAGCTTCTGCTATGATGTTTCCTAATCCGAAGGTTAAAAAGTTAGCGAAACCTTTCAGGTACGATTGAAACTGCTGTTAATTATTTACGATGTTTCGGACCGTTTTAAGTGTCAATGGTTACTGGTTGGTGTTGGGCGTTTTGAAGTTGTAATTTTTTTATCAGCCCGGTTGGTTCCACTGCTGGGCAAACGCCTCCCTGCCCTCCCTCCATTCCTCACGGTTCAAAGCTATTACAGCCAGTTCTTAAATAAGAGACCACTTCGTCCATCGCCGTTTGGGCCTCCCTACTCTTGAAACGCCTTGTGGGCTCCACTCTGTGGTAAGTCTAGCCCACATGTTGGTTGTTATCGGAAGATGTCATTACTAACAAACAGCTCACCTAAATTTTGGTAAATAAATGGCTTAAATCGCGGCTGCACTCTCGTGCACGAATAGAAATAATTTAATCAGAAACCAACAGAGACGGTCTTTTCTTTTTATGGATCTGCATACATTAAAAAAGTCAAGTCAAGTCAAGTCAGGATCTGTTGAACTAATTGAGGTAAGATTTATCTCAATTATTATACAAAAACTTTTTAGAATTTCAAACAAATACAAACATACCGTTTGTCGCATTCTATCGATCTGCCTTGCATAACAAATTTGTGGAATGAACTGTCGCCTGCAGCGTTTTTGAACCGATTTTCATTTTGTTTTTGTTGTTCGGCTCTGATTATGTTCAATATTTTTATGGGACATTATAAACGAACAAATTAACTGCGTCTTCTAAGCTTGTTAACAACTCATGTATCACTAGTCTACTTAGAAATGCTGTATGGTCTTCAGAAAATTTTAGAGGAGGCAGAAATTAGTTTAATATTTAATTAGTTTTTTTATTTTTTCCTTTTGCGAGCAGATATGCTATAGACGCCATAATATGTTTGGATCTCTTCGGTTCGTGTTGTACATACCAGATTATTATTGCGAAATCTATAAAACAGCTGGTTGAAGATACCCATGAGACTCAGTTTGAGGGAACCTATCCAGGTAAACAAAATAAAACAATGAATACATATTAGTAAAATGAGATCATCGTGGATTTCAGCTAGTGATAGCATATTACTCTTTTTATTGCTTCACTTCTCTTAGCTGTTTCTCTATTCTCTTCTTTCTTTCATTCAAGGATATCCGAGCTTGAGGGTCTACTTGGCGATAATGATTCCATTTATCATCCTTATATGTCTAATCAGACATCTGAAATACTTAGCACCGTTCTCCATAGTTGCAGACATTGTTATCCGTAAGTTAAATTATATACTTACCTACTTTATAATCGGTATTAATAGAGGTTTTTGTATGTTCATATTGAAATTCTTGTCGCTAGCTCTATCATGTTATGTAAATAACATAATTAGCATCATCACATCAACAACATTTTACATTGACCCACTGCTAGGCACGCGTCTCCTCTCATACTGAGAATAATAAGGCCGCATGCGGCAGGTAGACTACACACACAGCTTAATTATGTTTCAAGCTTTATCGTAAAATGTGTCAGAAAGGTGATATTTTCCAAAAACTGTATCAATGCGATTATATTCGGCGTTTCTCGATTCTCCTCTAGTCGGCACTAGGTTTACATTATGTTAATTATTTTATTATTATTTTTCTGTCCATCAAAAGGTATCATTGTATCCTTAGCTTAATTATTTCCTTATAAATGTTGCTTCTTATTAATGGTGTTCATTTATATTCTATTCTATATCGATTTACCCGCAGTACAAACGACTGGATCCTTCGCTATTAGCGAGATTTGATAAATAATCATTAAAATTTGTAGTTTTTTTTAGTTTGTATTTGTGGTGTAGGTACAATTAAAATAAAATTATCTTTGTTTCGGGCTCCATTTTGTACCGCAAGCGAACGCTTGGTTTTAATTTTACAGCGCATCCAAAAACCTCGCGTGCCGGCGGTTATGTGGATGCGCTGTAAGATTAAAATAATGCATGCTACAATTAACATTATAGCATGCATTATTTTAATCTTACAGCTAGTTTAACAACTATATGTTTTTCTCCGACAGTATTCTGCATCGCCTTGGCAATCTACTATGCATTCCAATATAATCCTAGTTTCGATAATTTGGTGTTAGCTACGGGTCCATATGGAACATTCGAGTTCATAGGAATGACAGTGTTTAGCATGTCTTGTGCTGGAGTAGTCATACCCGTCGAGAACAACATGAAAGAGCCGCACAAGTTCCCGATAGCACTGTGCATTGGTATTAAAATTAATAAATTTTTTTTTATATTTATACACATATTCCCCGAGGGTCAGGCAAAAGTGTTCTTGTGTACTCACTGTATCCACATAAATAGAGGGCGAGTCTGTTGCCACTAATCGGTCACAATTCCAAACTTAAAGCATAGAAAAACCCAATAACATTTTGTTCTACCTGGTAATTGTACCCAGGCCCTATAGCGTTCACGCTGAGGGCCACGTGGAAACGTGAGCATATTATGAAGATTACAACTCTTAGGAAAAAAGTATTAAGATATTTTTATAGATAATAATTGTATGATCTACAATATTTGTCTAATCTAATTGTATGATAAAGGTTACCGTTTGGCTGAAAAACGCGTTGAAGTTATATTTGAGACCTTTGACCTTGAATATTTTTTTTCCACACATGGGTTCGATGGGGACTCTTCAGCATTCATTTATAACGGTCTTCCGAACATTCATACCAATTTCTAACTCTCTGCGAATTTATGTAGCTAGACTACTATTTTTGGGGCTAATACCTAAAGGAATAATAAAGGAATGCTAAATATCTATATAATAGCTTTATAGTATTGATTTATTAGTGAACGAAAATAGGATCCTTGTTATTATTCGAACCTGATCCGGTGTATTTAACCGGAGGGACGCAGGTTTGAATCCTACCTAAGATCGTATTTTCCCTTCACTAATAAATTCTGTCTATCTGTTAACTTAGACTATATTTTTATTATTTTAGGAATGTCAATAGTTGTGTCTTGCACGGTATTACAGTCCTTCTTTGGATATTCAGCTTTCTTGGAGAAATCCGATACACCAGTTACGATAAACTTCCCTATGGAATTGTGAGTATTTTATACATTTTTTAACAGTCCTCTGGACTTTTGTAGGTCCGACAATAGGGCCGATTTCACGTTCATAATTTGGCGTCACTGCATACATTTCAGGGCGTTCCATTTTTCACCGAGAATTGGCTCGGCTCAGTGTGCTGTATGTTAAATTGCCAGCAAGAATTCGTTGAGACATTGTTTTCGTTGTTTCGGACGAGAGAAAGCCACATGAAGGAGAGGGGCGCGAGCATTATACATGGACATGGATTGTGCAATGACTGTGTTTATTTGTTATAAAGACGTTTTTATTAAACTTATTATTATCATCATCGCCATCAACCCGCTGCTGGACGTTGGCCTCCTTAAGTGAACGCCACAGAACCCGATCTTCAGCTCTTATACAGTTGCTTCCAGTCTCCTATCACAAAACGTCACTCCACCTACCTACAGGGTTTTTCAATAGGCACGGGTAGATTATGGCGGTGCCTGGCGGCCGTTTTGTTTCGGTGACATCAGACGAATCTTTTGATTATTATTCACCAAATCACCATGGTAAGTTACACGATTGAACAACACTTTCAAGTGATACAAATTTATTAAATCAAAATGAGTGTTCCTTAGTGCAAACGTTGCGCGCAATGCACCCATTTTACGATTGTGACGTGGCGGACCTTTACAGTCGGCTCTTCAACGTTTGATGGCCAAATTTGAGACGACCGGTTCGGTAATCAATAAGGCAACACCCCTACGTTTAAGGAACACAAAATCAGATCATCATCATGAGAACATCGCGATATATATTGCGAAAAAGGCCGTTAGTGAGGTCACCGTCAACGGCGAGGGCTGCAGAACGATAAAAACTATTTTTTTAAGGCCCAAATTGAACCATATTCACATAGACGACATGTGGTTCCAGCAGGATGGCGCTACATGCCCCGCAGTCGACGCAACGATTGGCATTCTGCATGAACGATTTGAAGGTAAGTTTATCTCACGCAAGGGCGATGTGAATTGACCACCAAGGTCATTCTATTTGACCCCACAAGACGTTTTGTTGTGGGGTTTCTTGAAGTTGCAGGTCTATGTGAATAAACCACAATCGACCGATGCCCTAAAAGTGAACATAGCACAGGCCATTGCTCAAATTCAGCCGGATCTATGCGGAAGAGTCGTTGAAAATTGGACATCTCAGATCCGTGCCACAGTCAGAAGACGAGGCGGGCATTTGAACGACGTCATATTCCACACTAAATGGCAGATCAAACAAAAAATAATTTTGTTAATACCTCACACACAGCTTGTTTTATTTTATTTCAACATCTACCCGTCCTTATTGGAAAACCCTATAATTAATATTATTGAACTTGCAATAGGCATTGGTATCAGAAAGTTCATATAGAGCGTCCAGGGTAATTGTGCCATATACTACGATTACCTTTTTTTTCAGATGGCCTAAGGTCCTGAAAGGCTCAATAGCGATGATGATCTTTGTAACTCATGGGTTGAATTTCTGGGTGCCTTTTAACCTTTGCTTTTACTACCTTAAGAAGCGACACCCTAGAGAGAAGGAAGTACGGTGGGAGTTGATTTATCGTGCCATATTTGTGACAGCTATTGGCATCATTGCTATTATATTTCCGGACATTAATGCTATAATGGGATTTGTAAGTAACCATTTGTTAAGACAAACATTCACGCATTATTTTTCTTAGTCTACATGCATGCATTATAACGGGTGGCCTAAGCCTCGAAAAGGCCTCTGGCTAGGCTTCCGGACTACCCTTTTAACTTTTAAACCACGTACTGACTAATTCTCATATTTTACGACTAATTTCGATCAATAAGCGACGTAATTCTTTGTCCAATCAGAATTAAAGTTGGTGATAGTGGCCCAGCCAGAAAAAAAACGGATTTTTGGAATTTGACACTTGATTCGCACAGTTCACATTAAAACATAAATTATTATGATCATCAATGTACCGGTGGTTGGCGCAATACGTTATTTTTCCCATACACCTCTATTAGCCGTCTTTTCATCATTCACTTACTTCCGTACCACATAGTCTTTCACACAATGCGAGCATCTTAACTTTTATACATCCTAAACATTAATATATTTTGATTTTCA
This sequence comes from Subacronicta megacephala, assembly GCA_958496365.1. NCBI lineage: Eukaryota > Metazoa > Arthropoda > Insecta > Lepidoptera > Noctuidae > Subacronicta > Subacronicta megacephala. The sequence goes on along the minus strand of OY292539.1, from coordinate 5,541,996 downwards.
GCTTGGAACTTTCTGCCTTTCAAACATGGCGTTTATTTGGCCCAATGTCATCAATCTTCTCGTCATTTGGGACAGGCCAGGTCTTGGTCATATGAGATGGCGACTTTGGAGATCCATGATTCTTATTACCGTCGGGATTTTTATCTTCATCTGCGGTAGCCTTGTGAATATTATGGAACTGGCCACTGTGTTTTACAATATCAACATCAAAAGCGACCGTTAGCTATTCTTGCCTAGATGCAAGTTTCTTAGTGGAAAGGCCTGGTGATGATAAATGGAGGCTTTGGAATAATATTTACTAACATTTTATTTTGAAAAACATTGCTATTTTTTGGCTACTTATAATAATAAATTAATTGTTTATTGACGATAAATTTGTTTATTGTGGTATTAAATTGAAACATTATCATTTTTTTTTGTTAGTTAATGATGACACACATACATTTAACATGAATGCAGAAGAGAACTGGTGACTGGTGTTTGATTTATTAAAAAAAAAGAAAGAAAAAAAGATATTTTTTTATTTCATGGATTTTTTCAATTACCACTAGAAATTAAACTAGACTAACAGCTAAATATAGTTTAGCTGTTAGTGTAGTTTAATTTATAGTCCAATAATAATTGGAGGTGTTATCGTTAAATTAAATCATCTATCTACTGAAAACGGCCCTAAGATTGCAAGGTTCGGTAATTATGTAATATAGGTACTTTGAAAATTACCACTGAATAAATAAAATTAATTATGTTGGAAGATGTCACAATGCCACTGACGTCACCTTTAGAGACGTAGAATGTCGAAATTAAAATTCTTCCTTTGTATTTTACGTTGTTTTAAACGAAAAGTTCATAGAAGAAAATTACCTGACGTCCAGAATAATAAGAGACATTAAATTTTATAACAAATTTTAAATATTAAATATCTCGAAAAGGCTCATCATCCCATGCGTTTCGTCGAAACCTGCGAACGTCAAAGGGTCCATAGCTCTCAGAATACTGCCGTTGAGGATAATAATTACCAGGAAACATATTATCGTTAATTGTTCTTTGCGATGGCTTGGAATGGGATGCCTCTGCTAGTTTTTTGAAGATATCAAATTTATTATTAGGCGCTACAACTTGTCGAGGAGGCGTTGGCGTAGTTGCTTTCAAACCAGGTGAATAGGAATAAGCATTAGCTCCATAATCGTTGTAATCATCTATCATTTTGGAATCTTCATATTGGGGCAAACTGAGAACAGGGTGATGCCGTGGCTTATTAAAGAATTCTCTCTCAGGATTAACTTGAATTCTTTTAGGCCAGTTGTGTCCTGAAAATCGGTCTAATAGTGGTCCTGTTGGTTGGATCGGAAACAATGCAGGAGAATACATGATCCTATTTCTAGTAAATGTTGGACGAAGGCGAGGGAGCATTATTTCGCTGAGACTTCTCAAAGAACCAGACTCTGAAAAAGATAATAATATATTTTTTATTCGATCTTTCATCCTTCGCATATTTATCGAGATGTTGTGGGGTCAGCGTTATTAAAAGATAGTAAAGGATGTGATGCTTTAGAAGGAGGTTAAGGACTGAGGTTGACTCTCACGAGAGAGGTACCTTTATTGATAGGCACAGCGAAAAGACGAAAGGACAGCTGTAGGACAATAAAACTAGGTGCAATATAACTTTGTAATGTTTGGCTATAAACAATGGAATTCAAACCTGCGCGTGGCCCGACATGCTTGGGTTATCATTAGAAGAATAAGTACATGAAAGAGCAAGAAAACTACATTTCGATGGTCCATGGAGAGGTTTACAGAATTAACATAACTCTTTTAATTCACAATTACTTAATTTCTTATTGAAGTGATCACAAATCAAAATAAAATTTGCATTAGAATTAAAATTAGTGCATTTGCTTTTTCATATTTTTATTGCCGGTTTAGGCAGAAATAACTAAATAATTACGTCAGTAGAACATATAAAATCTTTATTACCCATGACACTGCGATCATCAGGTGGCCCATAATGTCTCATGTGGTACGGTCGTCTGACATTATGTTCCTGTCTTTCAGGATTTCTTGCCTCAACTCTATCCATAATATTCACACTAAGTTTTTTGTCTTCATAATTTTCGAGGCTATCGTCATTTTTATCTTCAGCACTGATTTCATCATTTATTTCTTCAACTGAATCTTCTCTAACACCAGAATTGAAATTTTCAGCGCTCCGCCAATTACTATTGTCTTCTTCGCTTACCATCATAACATTCTTTTGATCATTTTCGATTTGGTCGTGTTCTTTAGTAATATGCTCATGCTCAATAATAACTTCTATTTCAGCATTATTTTCTCTAATTGTATCGCTAGGTATTATTAATTCTTCATGATTACTATCAGCGTTAAATATTATCTCATCAGAATCAGATGAATCTTCGGACAACTTTTCAGGTTCAGTATTACCGTCTGTTGAGTTTTTATTCCTATTCTCTTCGCTATAATGATCATTATTCTGTGGATAATCATGTTTGATAATTGTATCTTCCTTGTCTTTAATTATATCCATGTGAACAAATTGTAATGAGCCAGAGATGTCATCATCTTCATCAATTTTGATGTATTCAGCTGTGTCGTCTGTTCCTTCCGATTTTTCTGTGGCCTATAATTTATATTATGCAATTATTATTATTTTAATTTTTATTTGTAAAGTCAAGTAGCTCTTTCCTCTGCCTTTGACTGCCTCATTAGTCTAGTGGTCCTTCGTGCGACTGTTACACTAGAGGTCCTGGGTTTGATCCCCAGGTCGAGCAGTATTGTTGGGTTTTTCTATGAAATTCCCAGTAGGAGCTCGGAGTCTGGATTTGTGCCCGGTTAATGGCTATAGGCTCGCCCCCTTACGTGGGACCTAAACATACAAGCGAAATGTGGGTGTACTTACATTAGTACACTTCTGCCTAACCCTGGTACCCCGGTATGTTATGTTATGTGTTATGTACCTGGTTCTTTCCAAAGTAGCTGTAACAGTGGATTGTTGGGAAATAAAGAGATTAACTGATTCGTTATATTGTACAGTTCACCGGCATACAAGTTTGAACCGATTTAATTTACGAAATACTGACTGTAAAAGATTAATATAAAATGTTAATTTTTCGTGTCATACTCTGCAGCGGAGCCACCATTTCAGAAACCGATCAATTATATCTTAAAATAATGTACGTCAAACGTACATAATGTACGTATATCGTTTATTGCTGTACGTGCAATAGGTAATGAGAAAATGGACATTCATTGTGGCTCCGCTGGGGAGCATACTCCCCAGCGGAGCCACTGAGTACATGTACTCAGGAAAGATAAACGCTACTGTTTTTTGATGAAAACTGATGTACGAATAGTGTTTATAGTGTACGTGTTGAAAAATAACATTATAAGACAGTGGTTTTATTTATTTTAACGTTAATAAAAGCGCCTGATAACTTTGTGTCAGCAAAATTTTTTGAAGCACGCACAATTACAAATCTACCGTACCGTTTGACAGTTTTGACAGATTGAAAAGTAGGGATGGGGTCAAAGAAATCATTTCCTATAATATCCGATTCTTAATTGATATCAAATCATTTTTTGAACTTACTAATTGATTACAGTTTTAAGGATTTTTATAAACACTCTGGGTCTAAGTAGCATGCGTGAAGTTGATGTAAGTATGTTTATTGCTGTACGTGCAATAGGTAATGAGAAAATAGACATTCATTGTGGCTCTGCTGGAGAGCATACTCTCTATCGGAGCCACTCAGAACATGTACTCAGGAAAGATAAACGCTACTGTTTTTTGACGAAAACTGTTGTACGAAGTGTTTATTGTGTACGTGTTGAAAAAAAACATTATTAGACAGTTGTTTTATTTAGCATTCAAAGGTAGCATTTTCGTTACGCATGACTTTCATTACATTATTTGTCAACCGACTTCAAAAAGGAGGAGGCTCTCAATTCGACTGTGTTTTTAATGTTTGTTACCTCAGAACTTTCGACTGGGTGAACCGATTTGGATGGATTTTTTTTTGAACACTGGTGCTTCCCATTTGAATTTGGTCCAGTTTTGACAATGGCATCCATGGAACTACACCACCATAACCATTACGACCGCACCATATGACTTAAATTTGCATGAAGTATGTGCGCGACAAATGGTCGAATAACTCAATATCACGGCAACCGATTTCGATGATTCTTTTTTTATTAAGTAGGTTATACTTCAGAAGTGGTCCCATTCAAATACTATCTAATAAAAAAAATAAAAAAATATACATTTATGTTATTAATATCATTTACTCTGAAACCTCGGTGTCTCATTGGAGCAGTGCGTTTAGTAGGCTTACAAGTATGATATGTTAACAAAACTTTCCACAAAAAAAATCAATTAACTTTAAACAAAAAAGTAAAACCGCCTTTAAAAATAATAAAAATAATTTTATGCCTAAAACAGTTTCTGAAATCGAGGCGAAAACAAAAAAACCACCGAGTCGAAGTCACCGACTTGCGTGACATATTGCGTGATATAGTGCGGTTTCACTTTTTAGGGTTCCGTAGCCAAATGGCAAAAACGGAACCCTTATAGATTCGTCATGTCTGTCTGTCTGTCTGTCCGATCGTGTCACAGCCTCTTTTTTCGAAACTATAAGAACTACGTTGTTGAAACTTGGTAAGTAGATGTGTTCTATAAACCGCATTAAGATTTTCACACCAAAATATAAAAAAGCAATAAATTTTGGGGGTTCCCCATACTTGGAACTGAAACTCAAAAATTTTTTTTTCATCAAACCCATACGTGTGCTGTATCTATGGATAGGTCTTCAAAAATGATATTGAGGTTGCGAATATCATTTTTCTCTAAACTGAATATTTTGCGCGAGAGACACTTCCAAAGTGGTAAAATGTGTGCCCCCCCCTGTAACTTCTAAAATAAGAGGACGATAAAACTTAAAAAAAATATATGATGTAGATTACCATGTAAACTTCCACCGAAAATTGATTTGGACGAGATCTAGTAAATAGTTTTTTTTAATACGTCATAAATCGTAATGGTACGGAACCCTCCGTGCGCGAGTCCGACTCACACTTGGCCGGTTTTTAAGTTAATTTATTGTGCACCGTTAGAATGATGTATAATGTTTGTAATGAAAACTTTCCAAGCTATGCTTTCCAGCGACTATATATCAGTAGATGGGAATTAACTACAATGTTGTCCCTAACTGGAACAGCCTTACGGGCCATATCGTCGTAGCACTCCCATTCAAAATTACGCCGTAGGCAGTTAGTTTTATAATGACCAATACCTCCGGAATTTGGAATAAATTCAACTACAGCTGCTAATTCAAATATTTTGTTGTGGAGTAGCAATTCCTTTGGAATATCACATAGACGCATAGACAAATCTAATTCAAAAAATATTAAATTTTCTGAAATTAAATATTCTGTACATACTTTTCCAGTACAATTATTGTTTTTGCAATTAGAGACTTCGCTTACCAACATAGATGATGCCGATTCATTTAATGAGGCCACACTGCCATCAGATATAATTAATAAATTTAAAGGAATAATAGAAACTTTTCTTGTTATGCGCATTTCACAATCAGAACAAACTTTGGAAAGAGTTGCACTAAAAATATCATTGATTAAAATTTTTTCCAACACAAAAGTAACATTACAATTGCAATCAATTAGTTGAACATGTCCATTTAACGTAGATTGGTAATGTTTTTGTAAGATTTCTGTTCTGCTTTTTAAACAATTTACATCAACATCTTTATGTACCAAAGCAGAAACCAGTCTCGAAAAGGCCGAATCCATAGAAGTAATAAATATGAAAATGTTTATATGATCAGTACAAATAACTAACAAAGCGTTAAGTATCGCGTCAAAAGCACATGTATTCGATACAACTACATTATTTATACCTGATGTGCAAATATTTCCATTCGGTAGAATTTCTATTTCTTTTCTTTTAGGTTTTACTTTTTCGATTAATCGCGTGGTTTTTCGATTTTCAGTTTTATTGCGCCAATTTTTTTCTAGCTTAGGGTTTATGTTAAACACCGATTCTCGACTAAAGTCAAAATTTTTTGAATTAATTTCTTCCTTCACACTATGTTTTAAATCTTCATCGAATTTTATACATTTACTTTTTAAAAAATTGGCACAATTAGCTGCTTTCAATTCTCCAGTTATAAACTGTGTATGTTTCATGACAAAATCGTCTACTCTCATCAGTCCACTTCTACTATGCAATAATAAAGTTTTAATATTTTTAAAGTAGCTTTCTACATTACTGCTCGTAGCGACATCTGATGAGTCAGAGGAGTTTGGAATGTAGGGAAACATAACATTTGACCAGAGAGGTAATCTTAGTACAAGTTTGCGAAAACATGTTACAAAACTTGGCAAATAATATATGTTTTCGTAGTCCGTTTTTTCACTTAAATCAGAGTGAACAGTTTCAGCATCAACAATTGCATTAAACCAAGTAATAAAAGAATTGTTAACAATTTCATTATCTTCGTGGGTACCTACTACCTTACTTACATCTTCATCACTCTGGTCAATATCAATAGAACCTTCACTTGACAGTCCAAGAGATTTTAGTAAATCTCGAGCTTTATCGCATTTGCTTTTGCTACCGTCCCTTAAATTTCTATCATATTTCTGCAGTGAAAGGACAATTAAATTTTCAATAACAGTTTTTGACACCTCAAAATTCGTACAGCTTTTCAGTCCCAACAGATATCTAATATAGAACGACTTGACACGTATATCAACGAACTTGAAACATTGTAGACGATACAAAGACTTCAAGAAGTGTGACGTATCCAATCTCAAAAGGCAAGTAATTTGACAACGTTCTCCTTGGTATAAAACATTAAAGCAGTGTGATAAATATTCCCGGGTCGTGGCAAATCTTGTGAACGCGTTCACAACAGCTCCTATAATAGCAGCCGAGTCATCACAAATGACTTCGTTCGGCGCTTTCATTTCACCGATCCATTTCTTTAACCATTGAAATATATTGTCCATAGTTTGTAGAGCTGAAATCATTTGTGAAAGTGGCACAGAATTATCTGCAATCTTTAACATCACGACGTACAAAAACAAGTGTTTACTTTCGTAATCATTTGTAGGATACGGAGGACTAATTTTCTTGAAGATTGAACCTGTTGCGTCAATACTTAGAACGATATATGCCCTAGAAACCTTTTTATAAAAATTTATCTGAAGTTTGGTCCAGTAATGTACGAAAAAGGGTTGCAGAGAAACAGTTCTGATGACGTTCACCCATGGTTCTGTAAACGACATAATCCATAAGGCCATGACAACTATTTTATGGAAACGTTTTTCAGCATCGTGTCTGTTTCTTACATTTTGCAATGATTTCAAGTTTGGTATAAAAGGTGGTTCACGTGTTTCATCATCTTGAATAGAAGAATCAATCATTTTGTTTCGCATTACAATAGGATACTGGTTTTGCAATTCTGAAGATAGTTGTTTCGTTTTATGAGAAGACAACTTATTTTTTGAAGTATGAATCATAGTTCTATCGACATTTTGAAACGTACATGTTAACATAACGCTATCACTATTTCCTTTGGTTGTGATATTAATTTTACCATTGCACTCTTTACATATACCTGTACACTTAACATGGTAATCGTCGGTCACAGAGCTATCTTTAAAAGTCCATACACAACGATTAGCAGTGTAACGCCAAATCCATTCACAAAAAAATCTACTCCACTTCCCTTTAGGCATCCTCTTCCTTCTTTTATATGTAATAATAGGTTTATGGTTATCATATCTTTTTCCAGTTACTAGGATAGGCTTTACGTTGTGCCACGCATCACGGTCTACATTAAAATACTCGACGTGAAATTTATTATGAGTACTATCGGTACTAGAACTATCATCCTCAACGTCTAAAGATTCAGCACTGTTGGAACCTACAACATCCTGAAGGTCTTCATCACAAAAAAAATGTATAAAGTGTCTCTTTGCAGAGAGAAATAGGGCTTTTGGTGTCATACGAAATGACAAACACCGACTTATGTCCCTAAAAACACTACTCTCACTCGACGGCAAGTTTTTTACATTGGTAAATAAGTGTTTGAAGTCCTGAAATGCGGCTTTTTGTTCATCTAAGCACACTGACGAACATTTTCCGCGCTTCATTATAATTTGTATAAATTAATGTATGTACTTAATGTATATAATAATGCAATGTCACATAAATGTCCATTGAATATTAACGTCACTAATGGTTATTGGAACTGCATGGATCAGATAGCGTGGGTCTTGAGGAAGGTTTATATGTATAATACATACATATAATAAAGATCTTAACCATAACCATTATAAGCACAGAAAAGCCGAGAAACCACGCGGGCGAAGCCGTGTACGGAAAGCTAGTTATGTAATAAATAACACATACCATCTCGCCTGTATTCCCCGAAGGGTAAGGCAGAGGTATACTTATGTACACCCACATTTCGCCGGTATGTTTAGGTCCCATGTAATAGGGGGCGAGCCTATTGCCATTAACCGGGCACAAATCCAGACTGACTGGGAATTCCATAGAAAACCCAATAACACTTTGCTCTGGTGGCTGGGCCAGCCTGATGTTCTCAGCCCGGCCCCATCCATATCGCGAATTCTACAAAGTGTACTAACAATGTGTTGCTACAAATCGTATGTACGCACAAACGAAATATCTTAAGAGATATTAACGATTGTAGGAGGCTGGGCTGAAATTATTTCGCGGCGCTTTCTATGAACATTTTAGTTAGTTAAAATAAATAAAACTTCTGGCACTATTCGTACAACAGTTTTCGTCAAAAAACAGTAGGGTTTTCTTTCCTGAGTACATGTTCTGAGTGGTTCCGCTAGAGAGTATGCTCTCCAGCAGAGCCACAATGAATGTCTAGTTTCTCATTATTCTCTCTCTCTTTCTCTAAGATTTTTGTACTCAATCGTTAATAAGGTATTGTTGATGTCGCAATTTCAACTGCCACGCACCTAAAATATATTATAGCTGAATAATTAATAAATAAATAAAATAATTTGCAAAAAAACAAGAAAAAATTGAATTTCGCGCCCAACCCTGACGCAAGAGCCTTAACTGGAAGACGCAGGTTCGAAACCTGCCCATGGTCGTATTTGTCTTTCACTAAAATAACTAAATAATCATTTATTTTCATAAAGTACTGTTTTAAAAACTAGCGTATGGTTTTTTACCCTATAATTTTCATGAATGTTAGTTTCGTTCAGAGATTTACGCTTATTTAATTAGATGCCACCATAAAAGACGGCTGGATTGGAAACTGCTATCAATAGTCGATTATTCGGATATTTTTACCGATTATGTGTATACAAGTGAATTTGAAGAGTCGCAACACTATGTTAAAGGACCTGACTACATGACTTTGAAACGAAATCCAGAAAAAAAGCTATCTATAGTATATATTGGTTATTAAGCCTTGTTTGAAGGTAGTAGGGTATATGTGTTCTGTGGAAGGTAGGCATTTAAATTTAGCGATTAAAAATTTGTACATCTTGTGATAAAATAAAAACAGCTTCAATATTCCAAGGTTTTACGGCGAAGATTATTGGAATTGTGTGACTTACGCCTATGCAAAGTTATTTAGGTGTCGGTTACATTTTTTGCAAAAAAATAACTAGGCGCTTTCTATGAAGATTTTATAAAGTTGAAATAAATAAAACCACTGTCTTATAATGTTATTTTTCAACACGTACACTATAACACTATTCGTACATCAGTTTTCATCAAAAAACAGTAGCGTTTATCTTTCCTGAGTACATGTACTCAGTGGCTCCGCTGGGGAGTATGCTCCCCAGCGGAGCCACAATGAATGTCCATTTTCTCATTACCTATTGCACGTACAGCAATAAACGATATACGTACATTATGTACGTTTGACGTACATTATTTTAAGATATAATTGATCGGTTTCTGAAATGGTGGCTCCGCTGCAGAGTATGACACAATTTTTCAGTAATTTTTCTCTCATTGATTGTTATTATCAACGAAACAATGCTATCAACGTATAAAGCTAATAATTCAATTACCTTTTCACCGTTAACACCTAATACAATTAATAAACTTAACAAAATTACAATGGTTTTAGTCATCGTAACATATTTATGTATTAACAGATTGGTAATACTTTCTGAACTAAATGTACTTACTGAACGCATTGATTATTCACGATCTATGAAATCGATTTGCAAAGTATGTATTTACGACAGCCGTTGACAATCAGAAAGCTATTTACACTTACTTATTTTTTTAATGCTGATTAATTTTCACGCCTTTTTACTCTTAAACATGATTTACAATGTAATCCTGTTTTCATAGATGAAGGCTTATATGTGCAAACTAGTTCTGACTCTGACTTGAAACAATACACTTATCTGATTACTGGGGAATTTAAAATCTTGGTCTGGAATTAATTACAAATTAAACGCTCTAAAATACAATGGATAGGTTTTGTAGCGTTTCGACTTTTGCGTTTAGTGTTAGATGATACAAACAATGACCTTTTTTGGTCACTCACCGTGCATGAAGACATAATGGACGCGTAATTAAATACTTTTTTTTTTCATTTAAATACTAAAAGGCGTTTTAGCGATATAACTATTATACAAGTCAAAGCCAAGTCAAAAGTATCGAGATACAATCGAGACCTACAATTTTTTTATGGGATAACTCTGTAAATTAGCAACTTGATGGTAAGTAGTCATCGCCGCCCATGGACATCTGCAGAACCAAAGGAGTTGCACAGGCGTTGCCAAGCCTATTTAAGGATAAGAGAGGGGAAGGAGAAAAGGAGAAGGAAGGGGACTGAGGGAGGAATTGGGCCTCCGGCGCTCCATACTCACCGTACAAAACGGAAGAGTATACATTTGGTAGTGTAATGGTCGTATCACTTAGCCTAGTGATACGACCATTACACTACCTACATTGCGTGATATTTTATCAACATCAGTATCATTAAAAGATCACAATTCATTGGGGATATTTTCGTATGGTTTTTAGGGTAACGTACCTCAAAACGAAATGAGGGACGCCTTATAAGATCACTTTGTTGTCCATCTGTGTGTCAAAACCCTTTATATCAAGAGAACGCGTGTAGATATCGAGTGGAAATTAAAATCATATAGATACTTAGGTCTATATTCCCTTGTAGACCTTGAAGCAGTGTAAAGATCAAAATTCTAAGTTAACGTAAAAAGATACGTCCCTTTATGCCACAAAAAACGTACCTATATATATTTCGACAATGTCAAGGGAATCAAAGAGTAAACATTTTCAGTTGACCAAGAATTATGAAATTTGGCAAGTAATGCTGTCATTACTATAGGGAAAATCTGAAATCTATACATAAAACTGCGAGCCATGCAAACCCAGTATAGGCTGGCCTTGAGTTGTACGGAAAACCTGTCCACTGGGAAGTCAGTCTAAACTGGATTTGTATAGCTTGATGTGTAGCCGTGTGTACTTACAAATTTGTAGAGAACGTGCGGTTGGCGAGTCCCACTCGCACTTAGCCGGTTTTTTTATTGGGTAAGCCGGGAAATGAGCAGACAACCTGATGGTAAGTAGTCATTGCCGCCCACGGGCACCTTTTTTTTTGTTTACTGGGGTATCCTTCAAATGGCGACCGATCCTTGGGGATTAAACCGGACAGTGTGGAATCCTTACCCACTAATACCTACCTGGCCACCATCAGCACATGGAGCACTGTGTTCCTCTTAATAGACCACGCCAGAACCCCCCCTGTGCGAGGCCTGTTAGGGCGCATCCCTGGGGAGACTGTAAAGGGGTTGCTGATGCGTGGTCGGGCCTTTTTTTTTTATGGGATAACTCGGCAAACGAGCAGGCGAGCTACCTGTAAGTAGTCATCGCCGCCCATGGACATCTGCAAAACCAAAGGAGTTGCAGATGCGTTGCCGAGCCTATTTAGGGAAAGGGAGGGGAAGGAGAAAAGGAGAAGGAAGGGGATTGGGGGAGGAATTGGGCCTTAATAACCCCTACGGACTGCAGGCTGTTAGATGCGCAGCAACCAAGGGGCAACTGGCTTTCACGGGCTAAAGTCGATCGTCGCTCATCATCATCATCATCATCAGCCTATACTAGTCCACTGCTGGACGTAGGCCTCCCCCAGCGTGCGCCATTTCACCCTGTCCTCAGCTTTTTGCTCACTAAGGTGCTTTACGACAAACATCGACGTAAGGGTGGTTGCCAGCCAATTAGACACCAAGAAGTCCTACGAAGCAAGTCAGATACTTTCTCGCCTCTTAAGAGATGGTTATTTCGTCGTAGTAGTGCCTCACTGGTATATCTACATGCCAGCATGAATGGGTAGGCATGACCGGGGAAGTATTATCCTCCCATAGCATATCGATGTCAAGTAGCAGTATGCATGCCAGTTAATAATGTTATAACTTTTATTTTAAAAGAGTGTCCATGGAGTTTCTTGCCGGATTCTTCTCCATAGGATCAACTTTTGGAACCGTACAACTAGAGTCATAACGTTTCATAAATGCTTGTTAAGGCTTATGTATATATATAAAAATCAATCGCCGTTCGCTAGTCTCGCCTAACGGCAAAAACGGCTTGACTGATTAGAATAATTCTTTTTGTGTTTTGTTTTTCATAATATTCAGGGGTGGTTCAAAAAGAAAAATAATAAGGAAAATCAGACAGTGTTTTTAAACTCTTTGGTGAATTTAGGGGCTTTTTTAATCCGACCTTTTTTCTTCTATATATAATTATATTTATATACTAGCTGGCCCGGCAAACATCGAAGTACCTACCTACCTTGAGATATAATAAAAAAAAAACTTTTTGTTGTATGGTGCTAGAACGAACAAAGCTGATAGTTTGGCGACTCGACTGCGATATTCATACGACAGTTACCGTTTCAATATTCATTTCATCATCATCATCTTCCTGTATTCGTCCAACCAATTTCTCCAAGGCAAGCGCGCTCCATCGTAGATCGCAGTATCGCTTAATATCAGGCGAACTCGCGGTCAAGCGTAGGCCTATCATGAATAAAAAAAAAACCTTAGTCGCGTGAAGTTAGCTGGGCCAGTTAGCTACACCATACTATCATCAAATAATTAATATCCCATCCCGGAGCTGGGGGTGGGACCTACGCATAACGATTACTAGGTCAAACAATAAAATGAACTTGAATTTGACCATGAACTTTCATTGAGCTGAAGATTGGACTCTGTGGCATATAGAGGCCTACGGGCAGCAGTGGACGAATACGGGCTGATGATGATGAAACGTAAAAAAGGTACCATACTGCAGTATAAATATCGTTGTCGAGTCGGCAAACCATCAGCGTTGTTTGTTCTACCACCATACAACGAAACGAAAGAGTGTGGTATATCTAAAGGTGCTTCAATAATGGGCATCTATCAGGGTGTAACCCAATCTAAGGCAGAACGAAGTTTGCCGGGTCAACTAGTTTGAATTAAAAACATTTGAAGTTGAATTTGAACATACTGTTGCGTTTCGTACGGTGAGTGTGAAACGCCGGAGGCCCAAGTCCTCCCTCAGTCCCCTTCTTTGTCCTTTTCTCCTTTCCTCTTCCTTTACCTTAAATAGGCTAGGCAACGCATCTGCAATCCCTTTTGACTACTTATCATCAGGTAGCTCGCCCGCTCGAATGCCGAGTCATCCCATAAAAAAAAAGCCAGTGAGGGATTGTATCCTGGCACGGTCCCAGACGGGGTGAAATGATTTATTGCAATATAACTTATTATTCCGCATCCGTTATGAACTCTAAATAGTAGACGGGAGTCTAAAGTGGCTGCTATAAAGGGAAGACAATATGATTAGCGATTGCCTTGACCTTGTATAACAAAGGCTTTTCTTACATTTAGAGGTCAGTTTCTACTGTAATTTGATAAGGATTGCTTAGCCGAGTATCGTGAATCATTATTGTGATTGTTAAACCCCCGACGCAAAAACGACGGGGTGTAATAAGTTTGACGTGCCTGTGTGTGTGTCTGTCTGTGGCATCGTAGCTCTCGAACGGATGAGCCGATTTTGATTTTGTTTGAAAGGTGCATTAGTCGGGAGTGTTCTTAGCTATGTTTGATGAAAATCGGACGAGATATAATTCAAATGACGAGGGTTTTTAAATTTTAAATTTATTATGTAATTTATCAACAATGGCTATTTTAAGTAGTGAACGCTCACTGCTGTTACATAACTACTTAACATACACATTTCGCCGGTATGTTTAGGTTCTATGTAATTGGGGGCGAGCTTACCACTAACCGGGCACAATTCCAATTCCAAGCTGCTACTGAAAATTTCATTGAAAAACCGAATAATATACTCCATTAGCGTAGCAGTCTACTAAGCAGTTCACACGACTGATAGAGGTAGATGGCAAAAAAGAAAGATTTCAAAGAATAAAAGTTGTCTATCATACAAAAGAGGATCTATTAGAAATATCACTGGTTGGAATAGACATTATTGCTTATAATAAAAATAGAATTAGTTGCTGTTTTTTGATAGATGAAAAAAGTGAAAAACTCTCTTGACGTAAGACCATTAGAAAAACAGATTTCGAAAAGATAATACATACTATTTTTAATGAGTTCCTCTAAGTTTTAGAAATGGTGAGTTATATTGTTTTCTATTTTTGTTAATTGTTCTAAGGCGGCTCCCTGACCTATTTAAAAAAAAAATGGGGTAGATCTATTATTTTAATGGAGATTAGATATCTATTAGTTTAATGGAGGTCTGAAGGGGATGTTTTGGAGCGGTCTGATGAACTATTCCAGCTTGTTCCTGCGTCACCTTTTCATCACCCGCTTTAGGTGTAGGGCCCATTCGCACATTCAAGAGTCTTGGGTCACTAAGATTGGTGGTTCTCCTGCGAGCCTTTGTTGTACACCAAAGGCGCGCTGCTGAGGTTTTCCCAGCGCGCTATGACATAGGGTTCTTTACACGTATACAAGGCTCTTAAGGGCCGGCAACGCATCAGCTACTCCTCCAATGTTGCAGGTGTCCATGGGCAACGATGACCACTTACCATCAGAGGCCCACGTCTGATATTTCAATTGTAATCGAGAATGATCATCCACTGACAGATTTCGTAAACAAAACTGTCAAAAATCAAATTATAATAATGTTCAAACTATTCGGAAGTTGAATTTGAATTGAATTTAATGACTTCAGAATAGTTATATATATTTATATATTATAGTTATGCTTGTTTGTCTGAAGGATTTGAAAGAGAGTGAATGTGGTTTAAGAATTAATGAGTTACTCGTCAAATGTCTCCTCTATGCCGATGATCAAGTTATCCTTGCGTCATCGGATGGGGAGTTACAGAAGATGGTAACAATTATGGACGGTGCTTTTAGGAGTAAGGAAATGAAAGTTAATGTAAGCAAGACAAAAGTTATGATGTTCGAAAGGGAAGAAATTATGACAGCGTGCAATATTTTGATAGGTGGCGTAAGCATAGAACACGTGAGAGTATGTATATCTGGGCTCTATGTTTACTAGAGATGGTAAACATGAGAGGTGACATTGAAAAGAGAGTGAGTGCCAGTGGTTACTGGCACTGACTCTCTTTTCAAATTAACCTGGTTAGGTTAATGGGGCCTACACACCTTTATGTAGTCATCGAGTAATAGTCGAATAGTGTTCAAAAAGGCATTGCTTGCTGTGATATGGGGAGTGTTAGCACTGACACAAATGTATGGTAGTGAAAATTGGGTATGGCAGAAGAAATATGAAAGCAAAATAAATGTTGTAGAGTTGATACCTTTGAGAAGTATGTGAAGTGTAACGGTTAAACGTTATGGAGTGAAAGATGATGTAGTAACAAGGATTGAGAAAGGTATGTTAAGATAGTTTGGTCATTTAGAGAGAATGGGTGAATGAAGATTGACGAAGCCAGTATACGTTGCGAGTACGGATTGGAACGGGACGGGACGAGTTGGAACGGGACGACCTAGACGAACGGACCGCAACCAAATTGCGAATGTTCTTAAAAGGTCAGGTTACGATCACTCTAATAGACAGTCATGCATGAAAAGACTAATGAATGTAGATGAAGCAGAAGTAGTGTGCAAGGATCGTTGCAAGTGGAAATCTATAGTCTCTGTCTACCCCCATGGGAGATAGGCTTAATAATATGTATGTATGGAATGACGATTGTGATACAATAAAATAGTAGACTTCGGACCCAGGTAGCTCATCTGCTCGTTTGACGTCTGAATTTAAAAATAAAGAAATATGCAAACGTGTACCTCGTAGTAACGGTATAATATAAAGATCTGAAGGAAGGATTGATAGGAAGAACATTGCTAGTACTCTTGTCTGCTGATAATAATCTGCGACGATGCAACTGCTCAAGTAGGTAGGTCGTAGTATAATTCCCAAAAACAATTGTATTTTTTATTGAAATAAATCCATGCTTTATGGTAAGAGGCAACCGCAGCCTATGGAATAGTGATACTATTCCAGAGGAACTCAAAAGCAGAAGGTAAGGCATCTCCCAAAAGAAGGTTCCGGTGCACATCAGGTTACTGTATGATGGTGATGATGATGATTACTAATTGATATTTTATTTTATGAATAGCCTATAAAGTCTCCCCTGTCAAGGACCCCTGAACAGAGGCCCAGCAGGGACTTTCGAGTGCTCGCAACCACACAGGCCGAAGAGGATGCGTATGACTACCTGGGAAATAGAGTTGGCTGCAAATTTACAAGGTGAGTTGAATCAATGAGCTAGTTTTAAGGAGATCTTAGCTAAATAATTTGTTTTATCGAACCGATAATGGGTTTTTTTAACCGACTTTAGAAATTTCGAAAAGGAGGCGAGTACTACATTCATCTTTTTAAATATTTTTTTTCTATGTATGTTCACCGATTTCTCCGTCAATTGCGGACCGATTATGAAAATTCTCTTTTTGTCTGAAAGGAAATACACTCGAGGTGGTCCCATTGTCAGCAAATTAGGATTTGATGATGGGATCCTGGAGAAATCGAGGGAACTCTTCAAATATTATAGGCAAACCTATAATATTTTTGAATTTTTTAAAGTAGCTCGTGCATTTTCTCTCGGAAAGCATCAATTGGTCAAGTGGAACTGTTGATGGAGACCATGGATACATCGAGGGAAATCTTTAAATATTGTATTCGCACTAGGAGTCTCGTGAATTTGCTCTAGGGAAGTTTTATTTGGTGAAGTGAAACTGATGATGAAGACCACCGCTGCACCGCAACTCGTAAGTGATAGGTATTTTAGGAATTTCAATTTGATTACTTTAACATGCATTTTATGCTCGTCACAACGCATATGGTGAAGTACCAGGAGAACTCCTCAATAAGCAACGTCCCTGCATTGGGAAAAGCAATATTTTGTAAAAGGCAATTAGCGGTTGACATTAGGTTATTGTAACTGAGGTAAAAACCAACCCAGTGGAAAACGAGAAAATATATGGCATTTTATTTATTTGGAAGTGTATGCTCCTGAGGTAGTCTCATTCAAATTTGTTGAAGATGTGATCACTAAAAATGTTGAAAAAAAGAAAACAAAAGTAAAACCGCCTCTAAAAAATAATAAAAAAAATTTAAGTATGTGTAAAACAGTTTCGGAAGTCGGTGGCTTTGAGTGGATCTTTTGTTTCCGCCACCGACAGTTCCGAAACTGTTTTACACATAGATACCTAACATTATTTTTATTATTTTTTAAAGGCGGTTTTACTTTTTATTAAACAATATTTTGACTGCCTCGTTAGTCTAGTGGTCCCAATTGCGACTGCTACGCTAGAGGTCTTGGGTTCGATCCCCAGGTCGAGCAAAGTGTTATTGGTTTTTCTATGAAATTCTCAGTAGCAGCTCGGAGACTGGATCTGTGCCCGGTGAATGGCAATAGGCTCGCCCCCTATTACATGGGACCTAAACATATCGGCGAACTGTGGGTGTACATTAAGTACACCTCTGCCTAACCCTTCGGGGAATACAGGCGTGATGGTATATTTTTTTAATGAAATCCTCAGTAGCAGCTCGGCGTTTTGATTTGTGCTAGTTACATGAGTTACTAGTCATATCAGCGAATAAAATTATGGATGTACATAAGTAAAACTAACTAACTAAGTACAGTCGCCAGCAGGTCAAGGTATACAAAACTGTCAAATTTCTCCAAATGATTCTAAACCTTAAATTGTTAAAGATAAAGTTCAAAATCAACTGAGAAAATTTGTCATTTTGTGGTAACTCATTGATGTGCTGGCCACCGTATAAAGAGAAACAGAAATTCTTTTTCGAGCTTTCTTTCTTTTGAAGAAATAACAAAAAAAAGTAAAACCGCCTTTAAAAACCGCGTCTAAAACAAGTGGGAAGTCGGTGCCTTCAATTTGAGTAGTAGTAATCTGTTATCGCCAACGACTTCCGAAACTGTTTAGACATTAAATTATTTTATATTTTTTTTGAAGGCGGTGTTACTTTTTTGTTAGAAGTAATTTTATTTTTTAATTTTTAGTGGAAAGTGGTTTTGTTTATAAGTAGCTACTTTTAAGCCAACTTAATGCACTGCTCCAATGAGACAGCGATGTTTCGGAGTAAACGATAATATCATCGATGTAAACAAATTTAGATTTTTTTAAAACCACAACTGATTTCAATAAAATTTTAACGGGACTACCTCTGAAGTATGACCTAATAAACAAAAAAAAAATTCATTAAAATCGATCCATAATTGACGGAGATATCGCGGATATATATTTTGTTCAAATTATTTTTTAAGCTTTGGCTTTTGTATTTGCTTTGGTGGCTTCAGTCTCGTGTTCTACGGGCTCCATTTGCCAATTCCTTCATCTGAGTTTTACTGTATGAAAATCTTAATAGAGGCAGTCATGAGGTTCACCCGGATGCTGTCGGACACAAAGAGTATTAGCGTGAATGCCAGAATATATAGTTGTTACATTGTTTTGGTTTCAGTTTGACTGGCTCCATCGCCCACATAGTGAAAGGAGCACTTGGAGGAGGTCTCCTGAGCGGTCATGTGGCCTACATGAAAGGTGGCGTTGCCTTAGCCTTGCCACTAAACGTCTTTTTTGGCGCATACATGTGCTACTGTTTATATGTAAGTAGTACTGCAGTAGAATTTATCTGTCACATAACTAAAGTTATTGGAATAGCTTGAAGAATTATCATGCTGAAGTCACAATGGGCCGGTAACATCTATCGGAGAACTGACGGAAACATTGGGACTAAACATTTAAAAACAACCAAAGTATACAATGTAAAAACACACAAAACGTGTTAACATACAAAATTTGAAGCAGAGCGGTAGCCAAATGGCTATGGCGTTAGACTTGCGATCATGTGGTTGCCGGTTTGAACCCCACCATTGCACTACCGACGTGAACCCACTTGTAACACAAGCATTTAGCTTAGCACGAGGGGTTAACAAGAAAACTAGTAATGTGTGACCTACATTGCTAGTAAGCTTAAAAAAAAAACGAGTTCTCGAGTGGAGACCGCGTCTAGGCATGCATAGTGTAGTAATGTAGCCCACGTGCCGCCAGTTGGAGTGACTAGTTTTGGAAGAGGCCTACGTCCTATAGTTCACCATCACATTGATCTCGTATTTTCTGGTTATTAAGACCAGTTTATCCATTAAGCAGTTTATACTTCGGTATCTCCCACAAACTGGAAAACGGGTGGTTTTCCAGGTTGTGCGAGATACAGCGTGCAGTCACAGTTCACACGATTGCACGCCGACTGCAATTGAACTGCAATCGGACTTCACGTTTGGTTTGCAGTTCTATTGCAGTCATGTCAACTGCATTCAAACTGCATCCGAACTGCAATTTGCGGTTGGATTGCAGTTGAAATGCGGTCCGTCTGTCTAGAGCCTTAGCGTTGAACTACTTGGAAGTAAAGTTTCACTAGTTCCACTATTTGGGTTTAGTAGAAGTAGTGAGAACCAAAACTCCCATTAGTTCTACCCTAGAACTGTGGAATGGAACAATTACAACAGGTAGGAATAAAGACTCCCATTAGTTCTACCCTAGAACTGTGGAAAGGAACAATTAGAACAAGTGGGAATAAAGACTCCCATTAGGACTATTGAGAAAAAGAAATTCCCATTAGTTTTCCGATAGAACTGTTTAGTAGAACAAATGGGAACAAAAGAGACTGGAAGCCGACCCCGACTTAGGGATCGTACACATAAATCTGTATAACTGGGTACTTACTTAGCATCATGTAATGTATCAGATACAAAAAAAAATGTACGTAATAACTATATTAAAAGAGTAATCTCCAAATTTCGGAACAAGAAATGCGCGCAATAATGTTGCAAATGTATTGGTTTCACCTCTCGGCTACGTGTTTGCATCATGAGGGATAGAGACAGCGACAACAGTGCAACATTTCTGCGTACTCGAGGGGCACTCCTCTTAATAACCCTAGTTCAGGAGCGTTCTACGATCAGAAGACTTCAAGAATAAAAATATGAAAACACCGTCGATTACATCACGTCGTCTTGACGTGCAGCGTGGCACGTTGCGTCATCGTGACATGCAGCGTGGCACGTTTCGTCGTAGTGACATGCAGCGTGGCACGTTGCGTCGTCGTGACGAATTTTCACGTTGATCGACGTGGAATCCCACGTCACGATATCGTAACGTGAAATTCCACGTCTCGGTGCCCATAATTAGGAAAAGGTTACCATTTCCGTGTTTTGTATATTATACAAATTTTGTATACCTATTAAATAAATAAATAATATTATTGATTTCAGTTACTTGTTAGCTCAGCACAAATACTCTATAAACGCTCGAAAATACCTGTTATGTCGTATTCCGACGTAGGGGAAGCTTCTATTATGATGTTTCCTAATCAGAGGATCCAAATTTTAGCGAAACCTTTCAGGTAAGAAATTTTACATCATTTACCTTTACCATTTTATTTCATTATCTTACTTTGTATTAAGTGGTAATTCAGTAGATTCACCGTCAACTTTAGTTAGGTTTTTGTTCTATTTCTGAAAAGCCTATTAGCACATTGTAAAAACATTTTTTTTATATGTACAGATATGCTATAGACACCTTAATATGTATGGATCTCTTCGGTTCGTGCTGTGCGTACCAGATCATTATTGCAAAGTCACTAAAACAGCTTATTGAAGATACACCTGAAACCAAGTTTGAGGGAACTTATCCAGGTACCTAAATAAAATAAATACAATGACTAAATAAGTAAAATCACGACATTCAATCGCGGTTTTTCGTAAATTGTTCAAAAATTACCATTTAAACATAAATCTCCTACGATAAGCATTTTATAAGCAAAAGTTTTAGTACTCAAATGAGAATATTTTTGATGTCGCATTTTTGACTGCCTTGTAGGTACCTAAAATGTTTTATAGACGAACAATTTGCGAAAAAACAAAGTAATTGAGTTTGAGGTTTAGCCTTAATAAAATATTTTGTTATCTTTCTATCTTTATGAATAAATTACTTTTAACAAAAAAGTTAAACCGCCTTCAAAAAATAATAAGATAATTTTGTCTAAAACAGTTTAGGAAGTCGCTGGCGCCACCAAAAGCACCACTCGAAGTCAAATTTTATTATTTTTTAGAGGTGGTTTACCTTTTTTGTCAAAATTAATTTATTTTTTTAATTTTTAGCGGATAGTTTTGTTTATAGGTACTTGTTAGCCAACTAAACGCATTGCTCCAATAAGACAGCGATAATAATCTCTATTTCTTAATGACGACTTTACCGATTTGATATATTTTTTTTAAATATATCTAATACTTACTTTTAAAAATGTTCTTACGGAGAAAAAATTTAAGAATATTGCGCAAAAATATTAGAAAATATTTTTTCAAATTCCGTTTTTGTGAAGCAAAACATTTAGAAGGAAGCAACATGTCCTAAAACCAAAACTTCGAAGACAGTCGCAGACCCAGTGCGGGTTGGTAGGTGTAACATGTCTTCGAATGATGGATTACGGCCCACTCTCTCTCACCGAGAGGAGGCCCGTGTCCCACTCCCAGCAGTGGAAACTTTATAGGCCGTCTATGTTATGTATTCATAAGCTATATTAGTTTTAGTACCCAGTTTAGTACGCAATTACGTAAAGAATACAGGGGCCGTATTACCACGTATTAATGCCATCATTTTTAGGTTGTGAGAGAGGGATGCCGCTCTACAGGTTAAATTTAATAGTGGCGTCCCTCTTTCACAACTTAAAAATGATGGCATTAATACGTGTTAATACAGCCCCTGTAGGTATTATCTACTTAAATATTGTAAAATTCTACCGTCTTCTTGCTAAACTATTAATATTATTTTATCTTGTTAAGATAATTGAATATAAATTTCTATCTTATAACACTGTCGATTTCTTTTTTCAAGGATATCCAAGCTTGAGAGTGTATTTGGCGATAATGATTCCGTTTATTGTCCTTATATGTATGGTCAGATATCTGAAATACTTGGCACCGTTCTCGATAGCCGCAAACTTTGTTATCTGTAAGTAACACAATGATTTATACTTTCTAACCAACATTATTACTGGTATGTACTTCTTTGAACTTCTTGTAACTCATAAGTAAATGTCACTAATGTCACTTTTGGGTCAATTCTCTATATAAATGTTACTCTTTGAAGCGGCGGTAGCCTAATGGCTAGGGCGTCGGACTTGCGATCATGTGGTTGCCGGTTCGAACCCAACCCATTGCACTACCGACGTGAGCCCACTCTTAACATAAGCATTTGGCTTAGTACGAGGGGTTATCAAGAATACTAGTAATGTGTGACCCACATTGTCAGTAAGCATTTAAAAAAAAAAAATCTTATCTTCAAACCAATGCAATTCCTGCAAGAGTCAACAAAACAATAAAAGTCATAAAGGGTGATGAACAGGACATGGACGTTGATTAAGCAGAACAAGAAAAAATGCCTGTGCTATTAGTAAAATCAGCTTATTATAAACGATTTTTTTATTTTGTTGCATCCACACGTGCCACCGGCTTTCAGACATGCCTCAAAATTTGTGTCGGACTGTCGAACTCAATTTCGAACCACATACGAAATGCCGCCGGCGACCTAGTCAGCGTTCAAGCCGCCGCCGCCGGCCTTGCCGCCAGGCATATGTGGATATAACATAAGATTTCCACTCTTCCCCATTCTTTCTCACGTTCCGTCAATACCAATATTTCCCGCTTACTCGTTGCCAATGACATTCGGACTTTGTTTCGTAACCAGATTTTCAACTACTATCGATTTTTCTGTAAAAAATTGTATTTATCTGCGCATTGGTTTGGTTCGTCCATTGATCGCATCGCTACGGTTCATCCATTGATCGCATCGCTACGGTTCGTCCATTGATCGCATCGCTACTTTTTATTAGTAATTAAGTACGCGTAGGTTGTTGAAAAATGCTTATTACAATATTAACCAATATTATTTTTGACAGTGTTCTGCATCGCCTTGGCGTTCTACTATGCATTCTACTTGAACCCTAGTTTCGATAATCTAGTGTTAGTGGGGTCAGCGTATGGGACGTTTGAGTTTGTAGGGATGTCAGTGTTTAGTATGTCTTGTGCCGGAGTGGTTATAGCCGTCGAGAACAACATGAAAGAACCCCACAAGTTCCCGCTTGCAATTGTCATTGGTAATTAATTTTAATAATAATTTTTTAACTATATATATTAGGGGTTAAAGTATGAAATTGACGATTTGTACTGAAGAATTTAAATTAGTTTTTTTTTTATTTGAACATATTTATTTAATATAAATAAGTACCATGATTATACATTGCTGCCAACTAATAGGAAGGTCATTTATGCCTTTGCGATAGAACTCTGGTGATCTAGATTCGACAAACTGTGTGAAAGCATTTAGTACTGCCTCCTGGGAAAAACTTTTTATCACGTGGAAATTTGTCGAAATCACGAAAAAAATGGTACCTAGTCGTTAACGTTGGAGCAAGGTCTTGCGAATACGGAAGATGACGAATGGTTTCTAATTGCAGTTGCTTGCAGAGTTAAAACGGTTTCTAGTGCTACCTTTTTATTGGTAAGCTTTGCTTTAGGACACCGTTTCGGCGTTTGACCTGGGGTCAACCATTGCATTTTCGCTTACGGTTATCGTAAAGAATCCAATTTTCATCGCATGTCACAATTCTATCCTATATTCCTTCATTTCTGTATTGATTCAACAAGGCAACACAAGTTTCAACACGCGTTTCTTTCTGCAGATCAGTCAAATCATGAGGCACCCATTCATATTTTTTTACTTTATTGATTTGACGCGAATGAGTCAATATTGTTGGTAAGGTAACGTTAAACCATGCCGCTAATTCTTGGGGAGTTTGGCTCAGATCGGCTTTCTCTATCTCTTTCAATTCATTGTTACTCACCTGTGTGGTTTTCCACGTGGTTCGTTCTTCAAATCAAACTTTCCATCACGAAAGCGTTTAAACCATTATCGCACGGTGCGTTCATTAGCAGTCCCTTCTCTAAACGCAACATTGATATTGCGAGCTGTTTCTGCCGCGTTAGTTCCGCGCCGAACTCGTATTCAAAAATGACTCGAATTTTCGAAGTATCCATCTTTCTTGCCTAAGCTGGATAAAAAAAACAACTGAAAGTCGATAATCGAATGTTGCATATTTTTTAAAAGAAGAACTTCATAGGTAGGTACCATGTGAAAATAGTTTCACTCAAAAATCTCAAACCGTGAAGGTTCTATGTCAATTCTAAGTACCTATTACAATAAAACGGCAATTTCATACTTTAACCCTTTAACCCCTATTATTATTTTAATACTATAGACCAGTGCCGATACTTTAATTTTTTTTTTTAAATAGAAAAAAAATAGTAGGATAAAATCCATTACAAAAGGAAGAGAAAATAACAAAAATTAAAGGAAAAATTAATAACGGGCGATCTGAGTTCGGGAAGTAGGAGGAAGGTGGGTGGGGACCCACCTTCCTCCTACTTCCCGAACTCAGATCACCCGTATTTTATTTTTCCTTTAATTTTTGTTATTTTCTTTTCCTTTTGCAATGGGTTTCATCATACTATAACTTTTTTCGGTTTCAACAATTATCGGCACTGGTCTAATAACCTTTAACTTCTTTTCCCTATCATAAAATATCACATGACTGTTGATTAAGACAAAATGTCATTGTCTAAGACAAAATGTCATTGTCTAAGACAAAATGTAATTGTCTAAGACAAAATGTCATTGTCTAAGACAAAATGTCATTGTCTAAGACAAAATGTCATTGTCTAAGACAAAACACATTACAGTTCTAAGGGTCTTATTAATCGTAATGTGACCAGTACAATTACTGACTACATAAGACAACTGAGATCTGAAGATGAAGACAGCCAGTCATACGACTGGTTTTAAGGGCGTTCCTATACCTACCTTGTCCATTATGTGAACCGTTTTTTGACAGATGGAACTAGTGATTGCAGGAACTTAATATTGCGAATATTGATCCGATTAATGACACTTTGATTACTGTTTAGTATTGATTATCGATTGTTTGGTTGTCGAATCGAAAATGGTGCAACGACGACCAAGTAATAAATAAATATGTATAATATTCATCAATCCATCCATTTCTTTTCAAAAATATTGCTATTTTCCTATACAATAACATTAAATCATTAATGTCATTGTTCAAAATGATTGCAGCGAATACATTCGATTGCATCACTAGACACGGTAGAATGCGGTAGAATGTATCTAAATTTAATACGCTTAACAATAATAATTTTTTTTTTTTGAAAATCCGTTACATTTATGGTATTATTATGTCTGCTAGGAATCATTGAATAACATAAGAAAGCTAATACATTTATTATGTTACGCATTTCAAAGTTAACTTTTACGTAATCTGGAACAGCTACGCTCTAAGGCAGTCAAAGGCATCTGTCAAAAAACGGTTCACATAATGGACAAAGTATAGGCTGCGGTTCCATGATTCTTATCAACCGCACCCTGTATGCTTGGTTGTCTTCTTATTACAATAAAAATAAATCTGTGAGTTTTTAAAGATCGAAACCATTACTGATACGAGTTGGTTTCGGCTTTTTATCACAGAGGTAGTCAGATTGGAATCGGTGGCATCATTAAGTATTAAGAATCTAAAAAAAAATTGCGAGGTAAGTAGCTATTTACAGTAATAAATTCCTTTTAACATTTGTTTGTATGTTACAGAAAAATAGTTTTTATAGGAATCGACTTCAACGCAACGCACAACTTAACAAACGCTTTCATTAACAAATTTGTCGAAGAGTTAGGCAGAGGTGTACTGATGTACACCCACATTTCGCCGGTATGCTTAGGTCCCATGTAATAGGGGGAGAGCCTATTGCCATTAACCGGGCACAAATCCAGACTCCCGAGCTGCTACTGGGAATTTCATAGAAAAACCCAACAACACTGCTCAATCTGAGGATCGAACCCAGGACCTCTAGCGTAGCAGTCGTGTTTAGGACCACTAAACTAAAGAGGCAGTCATTATAATATATTTTTTACAATTTCAGGAATGTCAATTATAGTGTTATGCACGGTATCGCTATCTTTGTTTGGGTATGCTGCTTTCCAGGAAAAAGTCGAGTCACCAATTACTATAAATTTTCCCATGACATTGTGAGTATTGTTTTTTATAGACCCTCGTTAGCCCGGGTCGAGGTTACATACCATCTTTAATAATTATTTTACACCCACAGTTCGTATGTATGTTTAGTTACCATGTTAAACCGCGCACAAATCCAAATTCCGAGCTGCTATTGAGAAAATCATAGAAAAACTCAATAGCATTCCCTAAGACGAGGGTCGAGGTACATTTAAGTATGTATTGTAGTAAATGGGCTCTTTTTTTCCGCCTTTATTCGGTAGTATTATAGCATACTAAACTCCTTCAAAAGTTACAGTTTTAGGGTGTTAAAGGTGGCTCCTTATTTCAAATGTTTGGATTAAGGAACCACTTGGAAACTTGAAAAACAGTCTCTACAAAATTCTTGGATAAGCAATGATTGATGATGATTTGAATTTGACATACCTATTGCATAATCATGGCTATGATTGTGGCTTCTAAATTCAAAGTATATATTTTGTAAATTAACGATAAATGGTATTTTTTACTACTAATTGCGTACGTAGCATTCAGCCTTTAGCAAAGCCAAAAATCGAGTTTTGTAGCGTTCACAGGGAGAGGCCTACCACGTGGCTCTAGTGGACAAATATAGGCTGATGATGATGACCGTTCAGCCAGACACATGCGTGAATCCACACATAGCCGGCGGCGCGGCTTGGTCTCCGGTCTTGTCGCCGACTTTCAGATACCAGCGGCAATGCTTGCGGCTTCGACACTGACTGGTAGTGTGTGTCAGAAGAGAATATTTTGTACTAATATTTAACATCATTTGGTATTGATAATATTTTATTGTTACCAGAACTTTGATGATAGTCACAACAAAACTGCGAAAATTGCAACTGAAGCTGCAGGCCACCGGTTTGACCGGTGGGAAATCTGCGGAAAGTCTGCAATCTGTATGCCGGCGGCCAGGCAATCTTAAAGCCGGCGGCATGTGTGGATCCACAATGACAAAACAATG
This sequence comes from Subacronicta megacephala, assembly GCA_958496365.1. NCBI lineage: Eukaryota > Metazoa > Arthropoda > Insecta > Lepidoptera > Noctuidae > Subacronicta > Subacronicta megacephala. The sequence continues at coordinate 5,514,313 of OY292539.1, read as the reverse complement.
AGTTCTCGGCTTTAAATGTGTGCACTGACGCCTACACAAATCCATTATAGGGTGGCCTTGCGTTGTTAGGATAATCTTAACAATGTGAGCTTAGCCTATCGGAGAATCTAAATTTGTATCGAGTGCTCATGGTTGTACAATATGCTACGGTGATGTATTATGTTTCAGATGGCCTAAGATCCTTAAAGGTTTTATAGCGATGATGATCTATGTAACTCATGGGTTGAATTTCTGGGTGCCATTCCAACTTTGCTTTTACTACATTAAGAAGCGACACCCTAAAGAGAAGGAAGTTCAGTGGGAGTTGATTTATCGCGCCATATTTGTGACAGGAATTGGCCTCATTGCTATTGTGTTTCCGGATATTAATGCTATAATGGGATTTGTGAGTATTTTTTATATTTAATTTTAATTAAACCTGCCCATAAGGCGTCCTATCCACTTAAACGTTAACACATTTGAAGCGGTGCGCGGCGGTAGCCTAATGGTTAAGGCGTCGGACTTGCGACCATGTGGTTGCCGGTTTGGAACCTACCCATTGCACTACCGACGTGAACACACTTGTAATACAAGCATTTAGCTTAGCAAGAGGGGTTAAAAATAATTCTAGTAATGTGTGAACCACATTGCTAGTAAGCTTTAAAAAAAAAACATGATTGTTTAGTGGCAGAATATTTGGAAATGAGGTGTGGAGGGAGGGACTAATTACTCAGATGAGCCAGAGTTCTACAAACTTCAAAATTGTTATCTGTAGGAATCCACAGTTAATCGCAACTCGTAGCTCTATGTTTGGTGCTAAAAAGCCGTTCAGAATATAACTCCAATCTAGTCTCAATGTATCATAAATGTATTCAAAATAACCAATAATCAAACTAACTCGGCTTCTAGACGGAGTGTCAACATAAAACATGCACCAGATTTTAAGTAAGACTTTCAAAATTACTAGTATCAGTTTACCGGCGTTCATATCTTCGGTCCATGGTACCGAAAAGTTAGAGATATCTTAAATCTTAAGACTTTCTCTGGATGATTCTGAGGTGCCGTTTTTGCCCGATGCTACTCGTATGAACGCCTGGAAAATTACTTGTCCCAATACTGAGTTACCCCTGATCCCATCTTCCCAGAGACTGTGGGACGCGCTGTTTTGCAGTATGACGCGTAAAAAACTTTTGAATACGTCTGTCAACACTGCGGAGCGTGCTCGTCTTATGGCTGTGGGTGAATGGGAATCAGGTCTCTGGCTTCGGGCACTTCCTTCATCTAACATTGGGACCATGTTTGATGACACAATTTTTGGGCTCGCTACTTGCCTTCGTCTTGGCGCTCCTTGTGTTGCCCCGCATCGCTGTCACTGGCGAGGCTTTCGACATCCTCTGATATGATGGCCTGTCATGTTGCAGGAGTCCATGCCGCATTACACGACATGCTAGCATAAATTACATTCTCCGTCATGCTTTTGCCACCGCCGGCGTACCCGCTGTTTTAGAACCTAATGGCTTGTCATGTGACGATGGGAAGAGACCAGATGATATGTCGCTTTTGCCTTAGAAAATGGGTAGGCCTTTGGTGTGGGATGCAACTTGTGTTGACACCCTTGCTCCATCCCATCTTCCAAGCTCAGCTGGCTGCGCTGGCGCTGCTGCTGCTGCCGCGGAGACTCTCAAACGGCGCAAGTATAGCAACCTGTCGGGTAGCTATATTTTTGAGTCGTTTGGGGTCGAAACGCTCGGGTCATGGGGTCCGAGTGCCCGTCTTCTCTACAAAGAAATATCTAGAAGTCTGGTCGACGCTTCGCGTGATCAGACGGCTGGCTTGTTCCTAGGGGAGCGTATAAGCATTGCCATTCAACGTGGCAATGCTGCCAGCCTTCTGGGTACGATGCCAGACAACAGCGATGCCGAGGAATACTTTGACGCCTAGGCGCGCCCACTGTTTTTGTTTATTTATTTTTTTCGTTCTGTTTTTTTTTTTTGGAAAGCAAAATATGTAAATACCATAAAAGGTACATTTGTGTTTAATTTTCAGCTTGGAACGTTCTGCCTTTCAAACATGGCGTTTATTTGGCCCAATGTCATCAATCTTCTTGTCATTTGGGATAGGCCAGGTCTTGGTCATATGAGATGGCGACTTTGGAGATCTCTGGTTCTCATTCTCGTCGGGATTTTCATCTTCGTCTGCGGTAGCATTGTAAATATTATGGAACTGGCCACTGTGTTCTATAATATCAACATCAAACCGGGCGCTGAACCCCCGGTAAAGTCGTAAGGCGTATAGGCGTCCGGGATTTTTTGTTTGCTTTGGTTAAAAAAAATACCTTACCTTGGCGATTAATGCCTGGTGATGATAAAGAGAGGTCTGGTTATGATTTATTATTTTTAATGAAAATACTTTTATTACCATTTTAATTAGAATATAGAATTAATTTTTTTTTTGATTTGGTGTAATAATAAATAAATGGCGATAAATTTATTTATTGTGGTATTAAATTGAAATATTATAATTTTTGTGGTTTTATTTTGCTAATTTAAGATGATTTTCTAGGAAACCTAACTTTAAATTAGATAAGATTTTTTCAAAAATAGGATGCATCTGGCAGCGGTTGGATGCGAGCTGCCGTGATCGTCAAGATGAAGGGACCAGTCTCCAATGGTGATCGTCAAGATGAAGGGACCAAGTCTCCAATGGTGATCGTCAAGATGAAGGGACCAAGTCTCCAATGTCTGTCACACTTATACAAAAAAATAGTACCATAAATCTACTATTTGCTACCTTTGATATAATTTTAGCTACCTCATCATTTACATAATATTTTAACAAAATGCTTGGTCCCTCCATCTTGATATCAAGATGGAGGGACCAAACTAATAGACTCCTGCCTGGAATGTTCTACCCACTTAGTGTATTAATACCTTAATTCTACCTTAATATTATTCATTTTGGCTGCCCCAAAACATTATCGTTTTAAAGATATCCATTCAATAAGTTGGTCCCTCCAAATTGAGTCGGCGTCAGGTTGACTGGACCAAGAGAGAATTTGGAAGTTTCAGCAATACCAAGTTTTAGTACCTATTTGGTACTATTTGGTACCTGACATCAAATAATTAGTACCATGCTGAACAGAGAAAACTATAACGATGAAAGTGGCCAGCCATTCTGACGTCAGAATGGCTGGACCACATCGGTTTCACCTAGTTGTAGGCGTTATAATGAGTTTCTCTTTTCGTTAAATTTTAGTACCTCATTAGTACCTCAACATATGTTTTTCTTAGATTTTTCTGATAAGCCAAAAAAAAGTTACACTTAAAAGAAAATTTACATGTAATCTGGACCACGTCGGTTTTACCTTGTTGTAGGCGTTATATTGAATTTGTCTTTTCGTTAAATTTTAGTACCTCATTAGTACCTCAACATAATGTTTTTCTTAGATTTTTCTGATAAGCCAAAAAAAAGTTACACTTAAAAGAAAATTTTCATGTAATCTGGACCACGTCGGTTTTACCTAGTTGCAGGCGTTATAACGAATTTGTCTTTTCGTTAAATTTTAGTACCTCATTAGTACCTCAACATATGTTTCTCTTAGAATTTTCCGATAAGCCAAAAAAAAGTTACACTTAAAAGAAATTTTTCATGTAATCTGGACCACGTCGGTTTTACCTAGTTGCAGGCGTTATAACGAATTTGTCTTTTCGTTAAATTTTAGTACCTCATTAGTACCTCAACATATGTTTCTCTTAGAATTTTCCGATAAGCCAAAAAAAAGTTACACTTAAAAGAAATTTTGTATGTAATCTGGACCAAGTCGGTTTCACCTAGTTGCAGGCGTTATAACGAATTTGTCTTTTCGTTAAATTTTAGTACCTCATTAGTACCTCAACATATGTTTCTCTTAGAATTTTCCGATAAGCCAATAACAAGATACGTGTCATACCTACTCTGCCGCAGAGCCACCATTCTAGAAACCGATCAATTATATCTTATGATTTAGTATACCGTTATTGCTATACGTGCATTAGGTAATGAGAAAATAGACATTGATTGTGGCTCTGCTGGAGAGCATACTCTCTAGCAGAGCCACACAGAACATGCACTCAGGAAAGACAAACGCTCTTGTTTTATGATAAAAACTTTTCAACGAAGTGTTTATTGCGTACGTGATCAAAAAAGTCATTATTAGACAATGGTTTATTTTATTTTAACTTTCCTCAAATGTTCATAGAAAGCGCCTAGTAACATTGTGTCAGCAAAATGTTTTGTAACACGCAAAATTACTATATCAGTCTAATCTAATAGGTACCGTTTGACAGTTTTGACAGATTGAAAAATAGGGATGGGGTCAAAGAAATGGGTTCCTACAATAACCGATTCTTAATTGATATCGATATCATTCCTTTGTATTTACTAATTGATTACAGATTTACGGATTTTTATAAACACGCTGGGTCAAAGTTGTATGCGTGAAGTTGATGTACGTACAGACATTTAAACAGAAGTGGAATATTTTATTTTGACTTAAAATAATTTATTTTATCTTTTTGTATTTTTTAGGCATTTTTCATGCATAGATTATTAAGTTATTTTAGTGAAGGAAAAATAAGTTAAGGAAAAGATAGTTAAGGTAAAGTAAAGGTAAAGGTGGCATCGTACGACATCGTACTTGCTGTAAACCATGTCATGTCGGTTGAGAAGCACATTTTCAACAGATGTCACTGACGTCACCGCAAAGACGTAAATTCATATTAATTAATGACGTGCATGAGTTTGAATATCTCATTGTTTAAAATTACTGACTGTCTCATTAGTATAGTGACTAGTGGTCCTAAGCGCGACTGGTACGCTAGAGGACCTGAGTTCGATTTCCAGGTCGCGCAAAGTGTTATTGGGTTAAGTGTGAAGGCAAATTTCGATTTGGCGGGTGGGGCTCGCGGTGGCTTAGCGGTCATAGCGTCTGATGTCAAAGATATTTGAAAAAAGCATGCTGAGAAGGCTTCAAGAATTTGTAACGAGCCATTGTATATTGAAAAGTTTGCAATTTGGGTTTAGACGGAACAGCACTACTTCATTGGCATGTTTTAATTTAATCAAGATTATCACGCAGGCTGTAAATGATGGCCTACCTGTTGCGGCGATCTTCCTAGATATGAGTAAAACGTACGATTTTGTTGACCACAATTTGCTCTTACACAAGTTGGAAAAATATGGAATAAGAGGTAAAGCGAACGATTGGTTGAAAGACTACCTTAATGATAGGCAACAATGTGTGGAATATTATTCTTGCTTAAAAATACAATTTTCAATAAATGTTTGCACACCATAGTGTAATGGTAGAATGTTTAAGGTCCACCAATTTAAGATCATACTTTTGTAAAAGTACACTACGTTCTGGCAAATAAATTCATTTGAATTTGATGTACTTAAACAGAAGACGCAAGTCCGAATCCTGCCCGTGGTCGTATTTTTCCTTCACTAAAATAACTTAATAATCATTTATTTTCATGAAGTACCGTTGTAGTGTTACAGATCGCCGGAATAGCTGGGATCTGGTGAATAACACCACTCTGGGACAGACTGGGGTCTGACGATAAAATACGGTTGTTGTCCCTCCGCAATACAGCAGCAACAAAGTATAATACGCGCACGTACCTTGGTATGCCGCTGCTATCGTTGAGCCGCCTTTCGATGATTTCTCGAGCCGATGTTGACTGTTACTGTTGACTGAGGGTTGACGATGAGCTGGATTCACAGTAAGACGAGCTAGAGAGTCTTTGATGCGCGTTTGATGTCCAGCCCGAGTCTTCAAATATAACGAGAATCCGTTGTCGGTGAAGCAACGTGTCGTTCGAAACCGACTACAGATAACACAGTGGCGCCAACTTTGATGAGTACGGCGCTCATGACAACTGGGCTGTGAGTTGCTACGTTTTGTTGCCGCATATACAACGACGGAACACCGATCGCATTTTATGTACGTTTAGTGGAAACGGAACAACTGTTTTAAAAACTAGCCTATGGTTTAAGACACAAAAAAAATCATGAATGTTACGCCTATTTAATTAGATGCCACCATGATAGACGGCTGTATTGAAAACGGCTCGTTATCAATAAATTCGATTATTCGGATTTTTTACCGATTATGTGTATACAAGTGAATTTGAAGAGTCACAACACTACGTTATAGGACCTGACTACATGACTTTGAAACGAAGTCCAGAAAAAGCTATCTATTGTACATATAGGTTAATTAGCCTTGTTTGAAGGATTTAAATATAAATTTAGCGATTAAGAATTTGTACATCTTGTGATAAAATAAAAACAGCTTCAATATTCCAAGGTTTTACGGCGAAGGTTATTGGAATTGTGTGAGGTACGCCAATGCAAAGTTATTTAGGTGTCGTTTACATTTTTAGCTTAAAATAACCAGGCGCTTTCCATGAACATTTTAGTAAAGTTAAAATAAAATAAACCATTGTCTAATAATGATTTTTTTGATCACGTACGCAATAAACACTTCGTACAACAGTTTTTATCAAAAAACAAGAGCGGTTGTCTTTCCTGAGTACATGTTCTGTGTGGCTCTGCTAGAGAGTATGCTCTCCAGCAGAGCCACAATCAATGTCTATTTTCTCATTACCTAATGCACGTATAGCAATAACGGTATACATACATCATTTTAAGATATAATTGATCGGTTTCTAGAATGGTGGCTCTGCGGCAGAGTAGGTATGACACGTATCTTGTTATTGGCATATGGGAAAATTCTAAGAGAAACATATGTTGAGGTACTATTGAGGTACTAAAATCTAACGAAAAGACAAATTCATTATAACGCCTACAACTAGGTGAAACCGACTTGGTCCAGATTACATACAAAATTTCTTTTAAGTGTAACTTTTTTTTGGCTTATCGGAAAATTCTAAGAGAAACATATGTTGAGGTACTAATGAGGTACTAAAATCTAACGAAAAGACAAATTCATTATAATGCCTACAACTAGGTAAAACCGACGTGGTCCAGATTACATACAAAATTTCTTTTAAGTGTAACTTTTTTTTGGCTTATCAGAAAAATCTAAGAAGAACATATGTTGAGGTACTAATGAGGTACTAAAATTTAACGAAAAGACAAATTCATTATAACGCCTACAACTAGGTGAAACCGATGTGGTCCAGCCATTCTGACGTCAGAATGGCTGGCCACTTTCATCGTTATAGTTTTCTCTCTTCAGCATGGTACTAATTATTTGATGTCAGGTACCAAATAGTACCAAATAGGTACTAAAACTTGGTATTGCTGAAACTTCCAAATTCTCTCTTGGTCCAGTCAACCTGACGCCGACCAAATTGACGATTCAATTGATTAGTGCAACAGGTAAATGAGCGGTTTATTTGTGTGTATCAGAATGGCGGGTGTATGACTACCGATGGCGATGCGATATGCGTGTGAGGAATGTACGAGCAATGTACCGAATGTACGTTCAATTTGAAGCAATGTACTATACTAAAACCAAAGTTATTAGAAAAAGTAAATACACCCGCCAACCTGATATCAGAATGGCGGGTGTATTCTAAATCTGAACAAACTGCCAACAATTTGAGTGTAAAGTGCCTAGGTACCGTAGCAATGTACGAGCAATGTACGTTATCATATTAAAAGCATACGATTCTGCTATTAACGGTTAAAAAGTAATTTAAAAAATAAAAATTATTCACATTAAGAGCCTGTCCAATTTTATTAGCAACAAATTTTTTGTGTGAAATGACATTTCGTTTTGTGACTTTAGTGAAGTAGTTTTTTAATTTTAATATATCGATTATGTTTCATCATTCAGCTGATAACCTGGATTAATAAAAATATTTTTTTCCATAACAAAGCAATGCATAATCATATTTTTCTGATTTATTTTTGTTCTATTGCTTAAATAATCAAAAAATATGTTCTAATTCCATCGCAATTATGACGATGACACGGCAGCATGTTATTATCTTCTGCCAACATAGTCGGTAAATTGTATGCAAAAGTTTTGATCGAGAGAGTCGTGAAAGGAACAGAGGACAAAATATGGGATGTGCAAGCGGGATTTAGAAAGAGCATGGGATGTACGGATCAGGTTTTTTCCTTGCGATGCATAGCCGAAAAATGTTTGGCCAATGGCCAAAAAGTCTATTGCGCATTCGTAGATTTGGAAAAGGCCTACGATAGAGTGATTAGGAATGAATTGTGGTCAGCACTGTCCATGTATGGGGTGAATGGCAGCCTGATTCGGGCACTGAAATCGCTCTATGAGGGTTCCAGTGCGTGTGTCAGGATAAACGGGGCCTATACTGAATGGTTTGACATCAATAAGGGTGTTAGACAAGGATGTGTAGCGTCACCGTGGCTGTTCAACTTATTCATGGACAGTTGTCTGAAGGATTTGAAAGAGAGCGAATGTGGTTTAAGGATGAATGAGTTACTCGTCAAATGTTTCCTCTATGCCGATGATCAAGTTATCCTTGCTCCATCGGAGGGGGAGTTACAGAAGATGGTAACAATTATGGACGGTGCTTTTAGGAGTAAGGGAATGAAAGTGAATGTAAGCAAGACAAAAGTGATGGTCTTTGAAAGGGATGAAGTTATGACAGCGTGCAATATTTTGATAGGTGGCGTAAGAGTAGAACAAGTGAAAGAGTTTGTATATCTGGGCTCTATGTTTACTAGAGATGGTAAACATGAGAGTGACATTGAAAGGAGAGTGAGTGCTGGTAACCAGGTGAATGGGGCGCTACACACCTTCATGAATAGTCGGAAAGTGTCCGAAAAGGCACGGCTGGCTGTGATTGGGGGAGTGTTGGCGCCGACACTAATGTATGGTAGTGAAAGTTGGGTATGGCAGAAGAAACATGAAAGCAGAATAAATGCTGTAGAGATGAGAGCTTTGAGAAGTATGTGTGGTGTTACGCTAAAAGATAGAGTGAGAAACAGTGTGATAAGGGAGCGTTGTGGAGTGAAAGAAGATGTAGTAACAAGGATTGAGAAAGGTATGTTAAGATGGTTTGGTCATGTAGAGAGAATGGATGAACGGAGATTGACGAAACAAGTATATATGGTGAGTATGGATGGACGAGTTGGAAGGGGAAGACCTCGGCGAACGTACCGCAACCAAATTGCGGATGTTCTTAAAAAAGGCCAGGTTCCGAGCACCCTAAACCGACGGTCATGCATGAAGAGATTAATGAATGTAGATGAAGCGAAAGTAGTGTGCCAGGATCGTAGCAAGTGGAAATCTATAGTCTCTGCCTACCCCCATGGGAGACAGGCGTGACAATATGTATGTATGTATGTATGTAACATAGATGCCGCAGCTTCAGAGATTCTTATACGTCAACTCGCACACGTCTTCTGCTCGGGAGCTCGGAGGCGCCGGACGTGTGTTGTCCACTAGTAATTGTGATAGTGACGTCGAATCTCTGTCCGATCATTACGTGTAATTATTGTTTGTTTGCCCTGATGTAATTCTGACTCTGTAAATTGTTACTTTGGCCTAGGGGCATACAAATCTTTTTTTAAAACCACGCCCTGTCATAATTTCTAATAATATAATAATTAATGTATATGTTATAATTATTAACCAATCTGTTACCTATTGTTTTAAAATTATATCAATATTTAATTTTGTCAATTTAGGTTTTACATAATCGATATATTAAAGTTATTCCAATTTTATCTACTTCACTAAAAGCACAGTATAAGAATCTATACAGTATTCGCACTCCGGCCATGGCCTTGAAGTTATTACCTAAAGCCGCGCGGAAAGTAAACACGCTATAGGACTGCCGCCTACACTAGTTTAAATAATCTAGGTATTTTACTCGGAAGAAAAAGCGAAACACCACCTATAAACACAAAAACAAATTAGGTACGTAATTTGTTAAAACTTTATAAAGGTATATAAAAAATATTTTATAGTCTTCACTTTCGGAGTTGCGAGGTAGTATAAAAATGTTATTTCTGGGTGCGTTATTGAAGAATTCAAGCAATATCTATTTGCCATACCTACAATCTTATATTGTGACGATACTTTATAACTACCATCGCGTAAATGCGCTACCATTTACTAATAAGATTTACAGTAAGATTTACTTAAACTATGATGTAAATCTTATTACCTAGGTAAATTATAATATAAATCTTACCTATCATTTATAACTCTCATACTCATTTCATAATTTCGTTTTGACATTTCGTCTAATTCAATAATATACATACCTAATGTAAGTACATAAGTAGATAGCCTAGCCTAGGAAGCATCTCTAGTTTTTATTATTGTGAGCGTAGGTAGGTCACTCATGTGTCGCTTTTTCCCAACATCCACTTATTAATTTATTAATCCAAGTTTTTTAATCTAACGAAAAAGCTAAATACTTACCTAATAAATTGAAACAAATTACGTAATAGCAGGTGGCTCGGCGCGCGCCTACGTATTCAATCACAGCACCACAACATGCCCTTGCGCATGATTGCCAACCAGTTTTTTTATTCTACGCAAAAGTGACGTCTAGTTAAATTATTTTTACAACTACCTGAATGTAGATTTTTCTCAACCCTTTTAGATTCACTCACGATCTAGTCGACAAGCCTTTGTACTCCGCATTTTATTTTTACATTTTACCAATTATACAAGTTTAAACAACAAGTTTAGGGTTTTATTTACATCAAGATAAAACTCTCAAATGTCTCACAAGCAGACATAATTTGGCGACCGCGACAGGACAAGAATTCGATATGAACACTTTCTGCAAATCATCACTGGATTGAACCTTCAGGATCCGGCGGCTAAGCTGAAGCAGGACTTAGTCACGACCACGGCAGCAATCTTCCACAGAGATAAGTGTCCTAATCCTTTTTTATCCCATACAAATCATTCAAACATCACATTCACCTAATGCATCCATCAACATAATTATTCATTTTCAACTCATTTTATTGCCTCCACAGTGCAAACAAGGCCACCAACGGCTAAAATAATCGTTATTCACCAAATAATAACGATATCAATCATCTAAATCAACCTTTTTTCTTCTATGTTGTAAATTCAACTAAGGGTACAAAGGTCATTCATTTAACCTCATTGCAATTCAACGGAAATTTACAACAATTATCACATTATACGTTGCCTTTCACTACTTCAAACAATTTTGATTGTATTTATCCCGTATTAACTTCATAGTTACATTTTGTAGACAAATTATAAAAAAATATTAATTATCTAACTTCTTTAGTCAGGTGCAAGTGTCAATTCATATTGTTGAGTCAATTAACCGCAATATTATTTATCCAAATAGTGTCAGTACATATTCATTTCATTTAAAAATAACTAAATATTTTCTATAATTGAATAATATCAACTTGCCTACATATTTAATAGTGTTACCATTTTATTAGGCCATTTCATTAAAAATCATTAATAGCCACTACAGCTGTTCAAAGTAGTTATTTCCTATTTTTCACCCGTTTTGCCAAAATTTCCAGGATTGGCAAGAGAATACGGCCTGCAGCTTCTGAGCTCCGGTGCGAAACCGGTTTCTTCGCCTCAGGTGTCGCCGGACGGACGGGAGTGAGATAAGACAACAGTTACTATTGTAAACAATGTGCAGCTAAGTAGGCCAGTTTTTATTTGTTTTATAGTATAGATACTGTTTTGGTTTTAGTAGTTACATAAAGAATCCATTTTATCACAATGGCTACTGAATTAGATAAACATAATAGTGTTAAGTTTAAGGAGTTATGCTTAAGGCGCAGTTCTATTAAGGGGCAAATAACTAAGTTCAAAAATTATTTATCAACATTAGAATCAATGCAACTATCTAGCATTCAGCTCGTGGAGTTATCATTAAAATTAAGTAAGTTTGAAGGTTTGTCCACTAAGTTCGATGACCTTCAAACTGAAATTGAAGTTATCAATCATAAAGGTTTAGACTCAGAGATTGATGAACGTGATGGCATCGAGTGCGATATTATTTCATATATAGCTACAGCTAAAAATTTAATTGAAGACGCGAACAATCAATCCGATGCTCGTCGTAGATCTTCAGCGTTCTCATGCCATCATCATCATAATACTGATTATGTTGGCTTCAAGTTGCCGCGAATCGAGATTGCCAAGTTTGACGGAGCATATTTTCGCTGGCTCGAGTTTCGAGATACTTTTCAAGCGTTAGTACATAACAATGAACGTATTTCAGACATTCACAAATTTCACTACTTGTTGTCGTATCTCGAAGGTGACGCGGCGCGTATAATTTCAAATCTCGAAGTTTCATCATCAAATTATAAGGAGGCGTGGTCGTTACTCTGTGATCGATACGACAACAAGAGGTTGTTGATTAATTATCATTTGTCAGAATTATTTAATATGAAACCTATAACAAACGAATCCGAACGTTCATTGCGGTATCTTGCTGACCACGTAACTAAGAATTTGCGAGCGCTTGCTAATTTGGGGCAACCCACCGATAAGTGGGACGTTTTAATCGTCTTTATGATGTCATCTAAGTTGGATAGCCATAGTTTAATGAAGTGGGAAGAATTACGTAATTCATTCGATGACGTTCCAAACTTAGCTCAGTTTCATAAATTTTTAACAGACCGTGCTAGTATTTTAGAAGCTTTAAATCGTAGTAAATCTGATAGTAATAAAATGATAAAAGGTGCGTCACGACCTACCCAGAGTTCTCCTCATCAAAATACATATTCAAACAAAAGGCAACATTACAACAATTTCAATAATAAACAACACGTTAAATCATTTATTGCAAATCAACCACAACATATACAAAATAATATTCGTTGTATTATTTGTAACAATTCACATAGAATTTTCTCATGTCCTACGTTTAAGAACAAAAGTGTTACTGAGAGATGGGCTGACGTTAAGAAGTATAATTTGTGTGCCAACTGTGTAAGACCCGGCCATCAAGCAACTGAATGTTCCTTAGGACCTTGCATTTTTAAGGAATGTAAGGAGCGCCATAATTCTCTTCTTCATCAATCACTTGGTGAATCATCCACAAATTCCGCTGAAGTGTTATCTGCGTTCTCGAAGCAATACACATATAATCAGGTATTTTTATCCACCGTTGTCGTCGAAGTGTCGAACCCGTTGACTAATGTTACCGTGAGGGCTCGTGCGCTACTAGACTGCGGCAGCCAGTGTTCACTTATGTCGAGTAACCTGAAACATACATTACAATTAAAACCTAACTACATCAAGGAAACAAAGATAATTGGAATAGGGAATAGTGTGTGTAATAAAGTTACAGAAAGTTGCGAAATAACACTTAATTCATTGAACAATCCGTACAACGTTACCTTATCCTGTTTAGTGCTCGAAGAGTTGACAGGCCAGTTACCTAAGGCTCCTATAAAGATTAAACATTTTACATTACCTGATAACATAAAATTGGCTGACCCTAACTTTAACATACCAGCAAAGGTTGACGTTATCCTTGGGGCGGACATATTTTGGGATGTTGTAGGTACGGAACAGTATTCATTGGGTCCCAAGAACCCAAAATTAATAAACTCAAAATTCGGCTGGCTAGTGGCTGGTCCCATGTATTTTAGTTGTTCGAAATACATTCAGTGTAATCATTCAACAACTTCAAATCATTCAACAATTTCAAATCAAGTTTACCATTCAGATTCAATAACCAATATTGATAAGAATTTAATAAAGTTTTGGGAAGTCGAAGAGCTTTCTCCAAAATCCAATTTCACTCCAAGTGAAAGGTTATGTGAAGATCACTTCATTACTAACACCACACGCTTAAGTTCAGGCAGATTTTGCGTTAAACTACCTTTGGTTGACAGTCCTCACACTTTAGGAGATTCATATAGTTTAGCCAAAAAACGATTACTTAGTCAAGAAAAACGGTTCCGAAAAAAACCTGAACTTAAACGACAATACACTGAATTCATAAAAGAATATGCTGATCTAGGTCATTTATCTGAATCGCATGTCTCAAATCCCATTCCAGGTTATTTTTTACCGCATCATGCAGTATTTCGAGAGGACAGTGAATCCACCAAAATACGAGTAGTTTTTGACGGCTCTGCCACCTCCTCTTCCGGCCGCTCACTTAACGATCTGCTTATGGTTGGACCAAACGTCCAAGACTCTCTTTTCTCTATTTTGATCAGGGCTAGGCAATACAAATATTTACTCACTGGCGATATTGAAAAGATGTATCGCCAGATTGAAGTGCACAATAACGACCGAAACCTTCAATTGATCCTATGGAGAGAAGACGAGTCACAACCCATTAAAACATTTAAATTAAATACCGTCACTTATGGTACAGCAAGTGCGAGTTATTTGAGTACGCGTTGTTTATGGCAAGTCGGAGAGGAGTGTGGAGATGACCTTATTAAATCAATAATTCAAAAGGACTTCTACGTTGATGATCTTATCACTGGCTCAAACAGCGAAGACGAGTTGCGTCATATAAAACAATCAGTTTCACACGCTTTAAATGCAGCTTGCTTTCCTTTACGCAAATACAAAAGCAATTTAAGTTCCATTTTACATGATCAACCAAATCAAAAGGATAAACTTATAATCAGCGAGTCGTCAAATACACTCGGGTTAGGGTGGAATCCTGCCAATGATCACTTACACTTTCCAGTTAAATCATTTTCTTCTTCTACAATTTCTACTAAACGTCTAATCATGTCAAATTCATTAAAAATATTCGACCCCCTGGGTTTATTAAGTCCATGCATTATTGTACCCAGAATGATGTTACAAAAGCTATGGCTTCTTAAATTAGATTGGGATGATCCCGTTCCCCAAGATATTGAAGAGTCTTGGAATGATTTTTCCAATGGTTTACCCCATCTTAGTAATCTTCAAGTCCCCAGACTTGTAATTTGCGATCATGCTAAGTACATCGAATTACATTCATTTTGTGATGCATCGCTATGTGCTTACGGTGCTTGCATTTATATAAAATCTACCAATAACAATAATGATGTGAGTATCCAGCTCTTATGTTCAAAATCAAAGGTTTCTCCGCTAAAGCCAATGACTGTTCCTCGCTTGGAACTCTGCGCTGCTCTGCTTGCTTCAAGATTAACCAAAAGTGTATGTGATGCTATACGATACAAACCTTCTCGCATAGTCCATTGGTGTGACAGCAGCGTAGTCCTTGCCTGGATCCACAGCGCACCTAGAACATTAAAAACATTTGTAGCAAATCGCATTGGGGAAATTACAGAGCTAACAACACCTACTTCATGGAGATACGTACCCACTTCAGAAAACCCAGCTGATCTCATTTCTAGGGGTGTCAGTCCAGGTCAATTGCCAGAGATGGATTTGTGGTGGCATGGCCCAAAGTTTCTATCAGAAGACGAATCACATTGGCCTATCTTAAATTCTAATAATATTGTAGATAAAAATAACTTACCTGAAGTTAAAACCAATTTATGTAGTGTCATTGAACCATTAATAAATTTTTCATCTTATTCTTCATTTACCAAACTCCAACGCATAATTGCTTTTGTAAAAAGATTTATTTTTAACATAAAAAATCGTGACTGTAAACTCACAGGTTTTTTCAGTACGGATGAGCTGAATAACTCTTTTCATTGTCTTTGCTTTATGGCCCAACAAGAATCATTTTTAATTGATTACAAGTTTTTAAAACAGAACAAACCTTTACCGAGTAGATCTAAAATTTTAACATTATCACTGTTCATTGATGATAATGATTTAATAAGAGTTGGTGGCAGAATCCAATCTTCTGATTTTAATTTTGAGAAGAAGCATCAAATTCTTCTCGATTCATCTCACACTTTAACAAAATTATTTTTTCAAAGCGAACATATTCGTCAGATGCATGCTGGTCCACAACTTTTGTTAGCCACGGTTCGCGAAAGAATTTGGCCAATAAATGGTCGACATCTTGCTCGTCGCACGGTACGCAATTGCGTGACATGCAGGCGTTTCCAGGGCAAGACCCTACAACCCAAAATGGGAAATCTTCCGGCACAGCGCGTAACCATTAACTTTCCTTTCTTTTCAGTTGGGCTAGACTATGCTGGACCATTTTTTATTATTAACCGTAAGGGGCGAGGAGCAAGAGTAACCAAATGTTATCTGTGCCTATTTATTTGCATGCGGTACAAATGTATACATTTAGAGGCAGTAACCAGTCTTTCCAAGGATGACTTCATAATGACGTTGAGACGATTTATTGCCCGACGCGGGAAACCAGCGGAGATATTCTCCGACAACGGTCGCAATTTTGTCGCGGCGGCTAAGGAATTAGGCACATTTTTAAAAATAAATAATCACTTGCTTTCTGACTTCGCTGCACAGGAAGGCGTCAAATTTCATTTTATTCCCGCTTACTCCCCTCACTTCGGCGGCATCTGGGAATCGGGCATCAAATCCGCCAAACATCATATTAAACGTGTTGTAGGCAATCTTCACCTGACTTTTGAAGAATTGCAGACTTTGTTTGCGCAAGTGGAGGCAATATTAAATAGCCGTCCCTTGTGTCCCATGTCCTCCAATCCTAACGATGTCCTTTCCCTCTCCCCAGGACATTTTCTCATCGGAAGAGCGCTGACTACGTTTCCGTCTCCTGGCCTTGAAGATATGGACCCTAATAAGTTGATGAGATATCAAAAATTGGAGCAATTACGTCAACATTTTTGGCGTCGTTGGCAGAGCGAATACATCAACGAATTACAAAGACGGCAAAAGTGGCTGAAGGACACTCCATCTCTCAAAGTGGATGATTTAGTCCTAATAAAAGAAGATAATTTGCCTCCTCTGTGTTGGAGACTCGGCAGAGTAACAAAATTATTTCCGGGACCCGACGGAGTAGTACGAGTCGCAGATGTGAAAACTGCAGCGGGCTGCCTTCGACGAGCTTTAGTACGCTTGTGCCCTCTTCCTGCACCAGAAGATGAATCTTAGTTGAAAGAGTACCTACCTTTCAACGGGGGGAGCATGGCTCGGCGCGCGCCTACGTATTCAATCACAGCACCACAACATGCCCTTGCGCATGATTGCCAACCAGTTTTTTTATTCTACGCAAAAGTGACGTCTAGTTAAATTATTTTTACAACTACCTGAATGTAGATTTTTCTCAACCCTTTTAGATTCACTCACGATCTAGTCGACAAGCCTTTGTACTCCGCATTTTATTTTTACATTTTACCAATTATACAAGTTTAAACAACAAGTTTAGGGTTTTATTTACATCAAGATAAAACTCTCAAATGTCTCACAAGCAGACAGCAGGTATAGAGAATAAAAATATTTTCCAGGAGAAAGTTTCCAGATAATTTAAAAATCTTATCTCTCTCTCGTATATATCGGAAATTCAAGCAACCAAAAACAGCACAATATAGTATATTATTGCCGTTTTACATATTACGTAAGTAGGTACTTGTACTTATTTCAATAAATAATTTTCAAATCGCACGCTCACTGCTTACAAAACCATCACACATTCGTTCATCACTGCGGCGCGTTCGCGACTGTTTGGGTACCACCGCGTACCCTGACTACTAAGGCGCGTAGGTATGACTCGTCTTCCGACCGTTTGTATGAAGTTACACTACTGTTAGATTCTTATATTGTGCTTAAAGTCACAAAACGAAATGTCATTTCACACAAAAGTCCTTTTAATTTAGACATAGCAACGTAAGCCGGGCAAAAATTTGTTGCTAATAAAATTGGACAGGCTCTTAATGTGAATAATTTTTATTTTTTAAATTACTTTTTAACCGTTAATAGCAGAATCGTATGCTTTTAATATGATAACGTACATTGCTCGTACATTGCTACGGTAGGCACTTTACACTCAAATTGTTGGCAGTTTGTTCAGATTTAGAATACACCCGCCATTCTGATATCAGGTTGGCGGGTGTATTTACTTTTTCTAATAACTTTGGTTTGAGTATAGTACATTGCTTCAAATTGAACGTACATTCGGTACATTGCTCGTACATTCCTCACACGCATATCGCATCGCCATCGGTAGTCATACACCCGCCATTCTGATATACACGTTTATTTTCTATCTTCGAAGGATCAATATTTAATACCTATTTACTACCTTTCAAATCATGCTTTTTTTTACGTTAAAGTTTATTTTTCCAGTTTCCAATTTATTTTAACGTTAAAAGCGCCTGGTAACTTTGTGTCAGCAAAATGTTCTGTAGCACGCACAATAATGACCTAAGTCCTAAATCTACCGTACCGTTTGACAGTTTTGACAGATAGAAAAATAGAGATGGGGTCAAAGAAATCGATTCCTACAATACCCGATTCTAAATTTATATCGATATCATTTTGTTGTATTAACTTATTGAGGTGGCATCGTACGACATCGTACTTGCTGTAAAGCATGCCATGTCGGTTGAGAAGCATATTTTCAACAGATTACACTGATTGATTACGTCAAAGACGTAAATTAAAAATGTGAAGGCAAATTTCGACTTGGCGGGTGTACTCAACCAGAAGACGCAGGATCGAATCCTGCCCGCGGTCATATTTGTTCTTCACTAAAACAACTTAATAATCATTTATATATAAAGTACTGTTTTAAAAACTAGCGTATGGTTTTTTACACTACAATTTTCATGAATGGTAGTTTCGTTCAGAGATTTACGCTTATATATTTAGATTCCACCATAAAAGACGGCTGGATTGAAAACTGCTCGATATCAATAGTCGATTATTCAGTTTTTTTACCGATTATGTGTATACAAGTGAATTTGAAGAGTCGCATCACTACGTTAAAGGACCTGACTACATGACTTTGAAACTAAGTCCAGAAAAAAAGCTATCTTTAGTATACATTGGTCAATAAGCCTTGTTTGAAGGTAGGAATTTAAATGTAGCGATTAAGAATTTGTACATCTTGTGATAAAATAAAAACAGCTTCAATATTCCAAGTTTTACGGCGAAGGTTATAGGAATTGTATGAGTTACGCCTATGCAAAGTTATTTAGGTGTCGTTTACATTTTTAGCTAAAAAATAACCAGGCGCTTTCTATGAACATTTTAGTAACGTTAAAACAAATAAAACCACTGTCTAATAATGTATTTTTTCGACACGTACGCAATAAACACTATTCATACAACAGTTTCCATCAAAAAACAATAGCGTTTATCTTTCCTGAGTACATGTTCTGAGTGGCTCCGCTAGAGAGTATGCTCCCCAGTGGAGCCACAATGAATGTATATTTTCTCATTACCTATTGCACGTACAGCAATAAACGGTATACGTGCATTATGTATGTTTGATGTACATCATTTTAAGATATAATTGATCGGTTTCTGGAATGGTGGCTCCGCGGCAGAGTATGACACAAAATTTGTACGTCGTACCTGTTTATTTCTTTAACTTTTTGACTGGAAAAATAAACTTTAACGTAAAAAAAAGCATGATTTGAAAGGTAGTAAATAGGTATTAAATATTGATCCTTCGAAGATAGAAAATAAACCGCTCATTTACCTGTTGCACTAATCAATTGAATCGTCAATTTGGAGGGACCAACTTATTGAATGGATATCTTTAAAACGATAATGTTTTGGGGCAGCCAAAATGAATAATATTAAGGTAGAATTAAGGTATTAAAACACTAAGTGGGTAGAACATTCCAGGCAGGAGTCTATTAGTTTGGTCCCTCCATCTTGATATCAAGATGGAGGGACCAAGCATTTTGTTAAAATATTATGTAAATGATGAGGTAGCTAAAATTATATCAAAGGTAGCAAATAGTAGATTTATGGTACTATTTTTTTATATAAGTGTGACAGACATTGGAGCCTTGGTCCCTTCATCTTGACAATCACCTCCAATGTCAGTCATACTTATATAAAAAAATAGTACCATAAATCGTGTGTATAAGGATGGCGGGTGTATGACTACAGATGGCGATGCAATATGCGCGAGAGGAATGTACGAGCAATGTACCGAATGTACGTACAATTTGAAATGTGCATGTGGATTGAGTGCTCCTCTCTTCAATCTTAAGAGGATAGTATCCGCTCCGCGCTTCATACAAACGTAGTTTGGTCTTATCTTGAATATTAACAAATGAAAGTCTTTGGAATTTTGCAGTAACAATCTTATCATTAAAATACGTGTTCCTGTAGTATACAATTTCATTTCAATATACGGTTAAAAAGTTACACGAGCTCAAAGAGTGGCAATTTTCGTTGAAAAACGGCCCAACTTTATGCTAGTATTTCTCGACAATGTATCAATACAGAAACATTCTGATTCGAAAGAAACCCAGATAATATAGTGAATATATTTTTACAAGATTTTTTTTTACGTATTAACAATATTATAGGAGTAATCTCCAAAATTCGGAACATAAGAAATACGCGTGAAAATGTTGTTGTTTCTCCTCTCGGGCACGCGTTCGCATCGCGAGGGATAGAGACAGCGACAACTGTGCAACATTGTTGCGTTCGCGAGGGACACTCCTCTTAACAAAAATCGAGGAAGATTTAGTAAAAAATTGTTAAAACATTATAGCGAAGTAAAAAGTTTGTTAAACCTGAGATAAAAATGATATGGTCAATAAAGTGTATCACTCAAACCGCGCACTTATAGAAAACGTCGTAATGTATATCTCAAAACATAAAGCTTTTTCACTTCTTATTTCTTTATTGAAAAATTGTTAAAAATTGTTAAAAACTTTTAACAATTTTCGAATTCACTTGCACAGTCCGTTTCGAAATTTATTAAGATTAATTTGGATCACTCATTCCGTACACGGGCCGTATGAGTAAAAGTTAAAAATTATTACTATATACTGAATAAATACGTATTATTTATGTTGTGTAATATGGCTAAACATAAGAGTGAATTTGTTAAAGAATGAGTGAGACAAAACTTATAAGCTGAAGGCAGAAATTCAACTTTATTTTTTCCTCCAATATGCCGTCTGAGTGTTCCATACTTCGACCTATAACTACTTATCTATACTTGGTAGGCAGACTGAGATTGTATCCAAAATCGTTAATTGTTTTTTACTAAAACTTGATATATCTGTCGTTTTTATAAAGGTGTACCTTTAAGAAATGTTATAATTTGTTCAATTCATAAAGGAAAAGGCGGAGTAGGGTAGATGTGATTTTTTTATTTTGTGAGACTTTTGATTTACTGCCCTCATAAATTCTTATTGTTAACGATTATTTACTGACTAGCTTTCCGCCCGCAGCTTCGCCCGCGTGGACAACACGATTTTGACTGTTTAGTTTTTTCCAATTCTGGTGGGAAAATGCAAATTTTCCTTACATATCTTTCCGTCCGCTTCTTTGCTTGGATAGACCACGAAATTTGCCCAACTTTATTGTTTACCGAAATATAAACGCAGCTTATATCCTTTCCCAAGGTCTGGTCTATTTTTGTACCAAATTTCGTCAAAATCCAAACGGACTTTCATCCCCTATTTCATCCCCACACAGTTTGAAATTTCAAAAACTCCATATTCAATATTTATTTATTTCATATCAAGTGCCTAAATTCAAAGTTTCATCGTTTTATCTTCAACAATGACAAACTCCCATACAAATTTTCATCCCTTATTTCAACCCCTTTTTTACAACAAAACGTAGCTCATAATATCCTTTCCAAAGGTCTAGTCTATTTTTGTACCAAATTTCACCAAAATCGGTTCCGGGGTTAAACTTGAAAGTGTGACTTCGTTTGGGCGTCTAAACGAACTTTCATCCCCACACAGGTCGAAATTTAAAAAACGCTAGAACAAATATTTATTTATTTCTTATCAAGTGCCTTAATATAAGGTTTCATGATTTTATATAATATGGATACGTAAATGGCGCTGCCCTCGAGGTTATGCAAGAATACATATATTTTCGCCAAACTATACAACTGGAGCGACACAACTTCGAGAAGGTGGCCCCCAGAAGAATACTCTTGGGCTAGGCGGCATACTGGAAGCTATGTGATATCTATGAATCGTCGATCCCACAATTCTTTAAAGCCATCTATAATTAGTGCATCCTACCCGTGATGACTTACGGAGCTGAAACGTGGACACTCATCATGGGACTGGTTCACAAAAATTGTTAAATTAAAGTATCCATAACATATAATATACCATCACGCCTGTATTCCCCGAAGGGTTAGGCAGAGGTGTATTAATGTACACCCACATTTCGCCGGACGCCCCCTATTACATGGGACCTAAACATACCGGTGAACTGTGGGTATACATTAAGTACACCTCTGCCTAACCCTTCAGGGAATACAGGCGTGATGGTATGTTCACATTTCGCCGGTATGTTTAGGTCCCATGTAATAGGGGGCGAGCCTATTGCCATTAACCGGGCATAATTTCAGACTCCGAGCTACTACTGGGAATTTCATATCAAAATCCAATAACACTTTGTTCGACCTGGGAATCGAACCCAGGACCTCTAGCGTAGCAGTCGCGCTTGGGACCACTAGACCGAGGCAGTCTATAAATTAAGTATTTTATTGTTATTTAAATATGGTCACCCTACACGATGTTTTTCTTTATGAAGTTAAAAATCACTTATCTAATGAAGAGTAACAGTTAACCCGTGAGAAGGCGCGCCTCTGTTTGTTGCATGGAGAGGCGCGCGCGAGCAAATTACTCACACTACTTTAAATTCTCATATTTCTACGTTTAAAGTACTTATTGACTTATAATGGATTTATATGAATAAAACAAGGTTTAATTAGTAAGAAAATAAGTATTTTTATTAAAACTATGAAACATAAATGCAACTTCTAAAACAAATAACAAAACAACTAATTTTTATTTTATAATTTTGACAGTCTTCATATAAATCACAATAAAAAATCTTACATATCAAAATCTTAAAAAAAATAGTCTTCCATGAGATCTGGACAAGTGTGCCTCTCGAAACACATCAAACAAATATATGTAATATGTTCGGTGCAGAGTAATTGCTTGCACAAAGTACAAGCTTTTTTTGACCGTCTATTCTTCCGTCTAGGACATATAGAACCGTTATGCCTAGGCTCTGAAATAGGTCTAGGAGTCGACACAAATCGCTTCATTCGAAACTTCAGATCTGACGATATATTCTCCATGCAAATTCGCCGTGTATTATGTGGTTTTACCAGCTCAAGCGCCACTTCTTTTAGGAATGTAATGTATTTCAATCAAAGTTTTGGTGTTAGCTTTGTATATTATTTGGGCATTGATTCCAGTTAATAGAAATAGAAAACATTACTATAGAGTATTAACGTAATAATTAACCAATTAAACATATATCAATAAAATAATATAATCTAGAAAATACAATAATACTTTTTTTATTGGAAAAATAAATACTTACACGGATGGGCGCGTGATGAGCAAATTACCGCACGATGGTACGTGGCCTCCACAAACACTTAGCTGCGTGGTCACAACAGAACTGATCGGCACGAGAGTTGCGTCACAGGGTAGGGGATGAATAGTTGGGAAGGTACCTAGGCGCTTGAGACGTTAGGGCATCGGTATCACCAAAAAATTTTGCTTTAAATTTTTGTGTGAGTGAATTGCTCATAGCGCGCCTTCTCACGGGTTAAAAAAACATCAGATATATCAAGTTTTAGTAAGAAACAATTAATAATTTTGGATACAATCTCAGTCTGCCTACCAAGTATAGATAAGTACAGTTTGTTCGAAATAAGTAAGCCGATCGGAAGTTAGCCGTTCCGAACTACCGCGGTGATAAAATCGTTTAATTAAGTGTTTTAATACATAAATATCGAAATCAGTAAACAAAATAATTAGAAATGTGAAAAATAAACGACTCTAATTATCTTTACACCGACTCTTTCTATTAAAATTTACCACTTCTAAACCACTTGCAGATAACTTCCGATCGGCTTACTTATTTCGAACAAACTGTAGTTATAGGTCGAAGTATGGAACACTCAGACGGCATATTGGAGGAAAAAATAAAGTTGAATTTCTTCCTTCAGCTTATAAGTTTTGTCACACTCATTCTTTAACAAATTCACTCTAATGTTTAGCCATATTACACAACATAAATAATACGTATTTATTCAGTGTATAGTAATAATTTTACACTTTTACTCATACGGCCCGTGTGCGGAATGAGTGATCCAAATTAATCGTAATAAATTTTGAAACGGACTGTGCAAGTGAATTCGCAAATTGTTAAAAGTTTTTAACAATTTTTCAATAAAGAAATAAGAAGTGAAAAGGCTTTATGTTTTGAGATATACATTACGACGTTTTCTATAAGTGCGCGGTTTGAGTGATGCACTTTATTGACCATATCATATTTATCTCAGGTTTAACAAATTTTTTACTTCGCTATAATGTTTTAACAATTTTTTACTAAATCTTCCTCGATTTTTGTTAAGATTGAAGAGAGGAGCACTCAATCCACATGCACATAAAATGATATGGTCAATAAAGTGGATCACTCAAACCGCGCACTTATAGAAAACGTCGTGATGTATATCTCAAAACATAAAGCTTTTTCACTTCTTATTTCTTTATTGAAAAATTGTTAAAAACTTTTAACAATTTGCGAATTCACTTGCACAGTTCCTTTCAAAATTTATTACGATTAATTTGGATCACTCATTCCGTACACGGGCCGTATGAGTAAAAGTTAAAAATTATTACTATATACTGAATAAATACGTATTATTTATGTTGTGTAATATGGCTAAACATAAGAGTGAATTTGTTAAAGAATGAGTGAGACAAAACTTATAAGCTGAAGGAAGAAATTTAAGTTTATTTTTTCCTCCAATATGCCGTCTGAGTGTTCCATACTTCGACCTATAACTACTTATTTATACTTGGTAGGCAGACTGAGATTGTATCCAAAATTGTTAATTGTTTTTTACTAAAACTTGATATATCTGTCGTTTTTATAAAGGTGATACTTTAAGAAATGTTATAATTTGTTCAATTTCTAAAGGAAAAGGTGGAGTAGGGTAGATGTGATTTTTTTTATTTTGTGAGACTTTTAATCTGCCCTCATAAGTTCTTAATGTTAACGATTATTTATTGACTAGCTTTCCGCTCGCAGCTTAGCCCGCGTGGACAACACGATTTTGGCGTGATACTTTCTGGCCGCGCCACAGTCGCATTTTGAATCTGAATTAATAAGAAGTAATTGTACATAATATGTTCATTATTGTACTAAATAAAGTAGAAATAGTACTTGTAAGGTTCGCGAGATATTTAACAAAATTGGTGGCGCGGCCAGAATGCATGCATCCGAGCCGCGCCACCGCGTACACTGCAATAAATATGCTATTTATTTACAAATTCACTGGTAAACAATTGTACGTCTATGGTACATTCTATTGATGATGAGAAATACTTAAAAAAACCATTACCTATTGTTAAAAACGTCGAAACTTTATAATCGGTTATGTGACTAATAACAGTAGGTAGGTGTTTATTTGCAAAAAAGATATCACAAGGCTTTTCAGTATCAATACTAAGTATTTTATGCAACCTACATAACATGTAATATTGTTTTTTTTCTATGAAGTAGAAATTATTGTATTGGTTAACGTCAATGCGGATGCGTGTTATCAATTTTTATAAATACAGTGCGATA
Organism: Subacronicta megacephala; assembly: GCA_958496365.1. Lineage (NCBI taxonomy): Eukaryota > Metazoa > Arthropoda > Insecta > Lepidoptera > Noctuidae > Subacronicta > Subacronicta megacephala. The sequence continues at coordinate 5,488,683 of OY292539.1, read as the reverse complement.
GTTATTGCAATTAATCTTCTTACCAATTCTTCAAAATGAAGCGAGTAATTGGATTGCCTCCTCTATTAAGAGGAGTGTCCCTCGCGAACGCAACAATGTTGCACAGTTGTCGCTGTCTCTATCCCTCGCGATGCGAACGCGTGCCCGAGAGGAGAAACAACAACATTTTCACGCGTATTTCGTATGTTCCGAATTTTGGAGATTACTCCTATAATATTGCTAATATGTAAAAAAAAAACTTGTAAAAAAATATTCACTATATTATCTGGGTTTCCTTCGAATCAGAATGTTTCTGTATTGATACATTGTCGAGAAATACTAGCATAAAGTTGGGCCGTTTTTCAACGAAAATTGCCAATCTTTGAGCTCGTGTAACTTTTTAACCGTATATTGAAATGAAATTTTATAGTACAGAAACACGTATATTAATGATAAGATTGTTACTGCAAAATTTCAATGACTTTCATTGTTTAAAATTCAAGCAAGGGCCAAACTGCGTTTGTATGGGGCGCGAAGCGGATACTATCCTCTTAAGTGATGGCCCTGGAGTGCCGATAGATTGTGAACTATACTGCTTACAATTTTAACGCATTATTTTTCGGTAGATTATGATCTATCGCAGTGAAACCGTCGCATTGTGAAATGGCATGCGACGGAACGTACCTCACGCGCTGATTTGTTGAACGTCATGTGCCCCGCGCCGCCTTTACCTATTTGGTTGTCAATTTGTTGACGCAAGATAGATTATGATCTAACCGTAGGATCTAACGATGTTTTCAATTTTACGGTGGCATATACACTCCTCATAATATAATTATACTGACATTTAATATAGACGCGATCACATGATCGCGTCTATATTAAATGCCGTTCGAAACCCACCAATTGCACTACGACATGAACCCACACGTAATACAAGCATTTAGCTTAGTACGCCGCTCGTACTAAGCTAAATGCAAGTAACAAGAATACTAGTAATGTCCACCGTACATTACTAGCACATCAAGTTACCACAAAATGATTAATTCTCACAGTTGATTTTATACTTTCTTGCAACAATTTAAGGTGATCAAAAATCATTTGGAGAAATTTGACAGTTTTGTATACCTTTGACCTGCTGGCGACTGTACATCCCACATTGCTAATACCTAAGCTTAAAAAAAAAACAAAATCTGTTTGACGGAGAAATCAGTAAAAAAATACAGTTGGATAAAGAACCTTCTCCTCGTAAGAAATCATGAGGAAAAATCTTAATGGATCGTCCGCACTATAGAAAAAAAGGTATCTAACTAAATACGAAAAAAGCAAATAGAAAAATCAGAAACAAATAAAACATTTATGAGTATAAATTTATTATTTACAAGCTTGCTATTAATCCTTTAACATTAGAATAAGTACCGGCGACAAATAATAAGATACCAACTGTCAGAACGATGATATTCTTCCACAGACGCCACTTATACCTGCCCAGACCTGGTGCTTCCCACACCACCAAAAGTTCAATGATGGCCGGAAATATAAAACCCATGTTAGACAAGCAGAATGCTCCAAGCTGCAATAAAGAATAGTGCGTATCATTACATACCATCACGCCTATAGTCCCCGAAGGGTTAGGCAGAGGCGCACTAATGTACACCCACATTTCGCCGGTATGTTTAGGTCCCATGTAATAGGGGGCGAGCCTATTGCCATTAACCGGGCACAAATCCAGACTCCGAGCTCCGAGACTCCGAGCAGACTCCGAGCTGCTGAGAATTTCATGGAAAAACCCAATAACACTTTGCTCGACCTGGGGATCGAACCCAGGACCTCTAGCGTAGCAGTCGCGCTTAGGACCACTAGACTAATGAGGCAGTCATTATATGCCAAAAATACCTAGGTATCCAGCAATGGGTCCCGATTCTGGCCGTCATTCGGTTCATGGCTAGGAGCGAGACCGCGTAGAAAGCCACCTTTTACGCAGGTTATGCAAAAGATATGGTAGAAAGAAAGACAGGAGTATCAATCTATTTGGTGGTAGCCTAATGGCTAGGTCATCGGACTTGCAATCATGTGGTTGCCGGTTCGAACCCCAGCCATTGCACTACCGACGTGAACCCACTCGTAACACAATCATTCAGATTAGTACGAGGGGTTAACAAGAATACTAGTGATGTGTAACCCACAATGTGGGTATGAATCTTTCTCTTGATCCGTAGTTGATGAAACCGGCCTTAGAAGGCGCAGACAAACCATACGTCTACATATTGTGGCTTGCAGATGGCTGACTTGGGACTTCCGCCGTCAGACAAAACAATGCGCACCTTTATTCACATTCTACATAACAAAATACAATCACACCTGTATTTCGTGTTAGGTTCCGTGTAGTCGGGGGCTTATGAGCTTATTATATTCCATTATCCGGACATAAATCCGCTGCAACTGAGAATATCATAAAATCCCAACAACACTAGTAGTAGTAAAATCGCGCTGGTATGTCTACATGTCAGCATGAATGAGTCGGCACGATCGGGGAAGTATATACTACCCTGCCACAGAATATTGACGACAAGTAGCAGTAGGCATACTGCTGTGTTTCGTATGGTGTGGCACCAGAGGCCCAACTCCTGCCTCAGTCCCCTTCCTACTACTTTTCTCCTTTCCCTCCCCTTTCCCAACTCCTTTGGTTTTGCAGATGTTCATGGGCGGCAATGACTACTTATCATCAGGTAGATCGTCTGCTCGTCTGTAGAGTTACTATCTCATAAAAAAAGTTACTTGTATGCATAGATAATATCCATCCCAATAATGAAAGACTTACCAGTCCCATAAGATTCCCTATATTTGGGAAGGCAATTGCGATACAAGTGATGACTACGATGAATGATGCTCTGTACACTCTCTCCCATATCCAGTACTTCTTGGGGTCGTGTATTTTGGACACGTAGTACCAGACCAAGTTGAAGGGGGCCCAGAAGTTTAGGGCAAAAGTCACGAAGATCATGATTGCCATCAACACCTTTAAAATTGTTGGAAAACTGTGGGAATGAGAAAACATTGACATTTAAAAATTTTGCTGTTTTGCTTAGGGTTAGCTAGTTCACCACGCTGGCCTACTGCGGGTTGGCAGACTCGCAACTCCATCCGGAAAATCTTTAAGGCATACAGGTTTTCCCTAGATGTTTTCCTTCACAGATTTAAACGAGTGATAATTTTATTATGCATTAATAATGAAATTTATGACGATTTGTTCAGACACACAACACGGACAATAAACTTATTATGCATTATTATTATTTAATTTAAACTATGTCAAGCCTCTTGCCGGTAATTGTACATGCCACTGGCTTTGACTGTCATGCCGCGAACTTTTTGTCGGGCTTCATTTGGTACCGCAAGGGAACTGCCGGTGGCAAGACCGAACCAAATAGGTCCAGTTCAGCATTATGCCAGACAACAACATAATTATGCAGTATTTGGCGCTAGTAACAGAAGTCCGAGTCTCGGATTCGAAATTGAGACCTGCGACTTAGCAGTCAAACCCCACGATAATTTAGGAATATAAAAATCAGGTTTCTGAACGACATTTTCACAGAAATGGGCTCAATATCGTGGTTGCAAGCAGTACGAACTATAGAAATAATATCCCTAAATTACGTCAGTTCCTTAGTAGGTAGTGTAGGTAAATGGTTACTTTACCCATGGTAACCATGTGAGGATACATTAAGAGGATAGTTAGAAGTACTTAGCCAATGCGTTCTTCTGTGTCTTCGTTGGCTGTTGGCCAAATCTTAAAAGAGTGCCTTATTAACAGCTATAATAAAAATTTGGTCTATCGTTTAGTATCTAGTAGACGTCTCCAATACAAAGTAGGGAAGAAGATACCTCAGCAGTTACTTACGTTTCTTGCGGAAAATTCAATGTAACTGGAGATATCGAATCTTCTCCAAAGCCCCAATATCCGAAGAAACCAACCAGAATCAGGAACGAGACTACTACTGTCATACCTGGTAAAACAAGATGTTATAGTTGAAGGACAAAGTGTCAATAAGATGAAATATGACATGAATTAATTAACATAATTTTTAGTCAATATATAATACAGACGTAGTTATACACATACGTGTATATCATTGAGGGATTAGGCAGAGATGTAGTCAACAAAAGGTTTAGGTATACTGCCAGCTAACTACATTGTGTTATGACAAAGAGTATTTTAGACGTACATTGGCAATTGCAACAGCCTTATCTATGTTTATTATTATAATATTTTTTTTCTATGCCATAAGTTTGAACTCTGAATCTGACTCAGTTCCCACATTTCCTTCACTTATCACTTATGTATCATCATCATGTCAGCCTATTGCCGTCCACTGCTGAGCAAATGCCTTCCCCAAAGAGCGCCCACCATCCCGGTCTTGGGCAGCTCGCATCCATCCGCTGCCAGCCACCTTCTTTAAGTCGTCGCTCCATCATGTTGCAGGGTCGTATCACTTATGTATAAAGCTTGTTAACACAAACACCTGCTTGCTGTTCGTAAGCTGTGGTATCGTGTCAAGCGGTCACCCGTCTTCCCTCCTATTCTCTATGGTTTTCAACAATTCTGGATAACGAAAGAACACTTACCAGCACATAATATCACAGGGAACTGCTTAGGGTTTTTCATGTTGTTCTCAATGGGTAACGATACCCCTATTCCTTCCATACTAAACACTACAATGCCACAGAATTCAAAGAATCCAATCACGTTCTTCCAAGCGGGCATCTTAGAAATTTCTGGAGCTGTCCTTTGGCTGTACACGATTGTGGCAATCACGCAGGTCACTATAATAAAGAAGTGAAAATGTTAAATTACGCGGTATCTGTAGTGTTATTGTCACCATATAAGTAACAAATTTTCAAACGACTTAAAAAAAAGGACGAGATTCTCAATTCAATTGCATGTTTTTTTGTGTGTATTGCTATACATTTCCAGCTAACCCCTCCTGGTATTTTATAGGCTTCACATCATATTCACATTATTAGAAATAATGTGAATATGATGTGAAGCAGAATGTTAAAAGATTAATTTTAGGACCTCACACGCGCCTCCGAGTAGGACCTTCTTCTTTTTGACCTCTGGAGGGCTATAACAAAAGCAGCTGCTTTTGCTATAGCCCTCCAGAGGTCAAAAAGAGAGCACCGCAGCTTGCCACGGTCGTGGCGAATGTCGTGAATTCTATGACCGTAACTATAGGGGAATAGAAGGCAAGTCCAGTTTTAAGTCGACACGAGTCCGACATACCTTCTCACCCCCCCACTTGGTAGGAAATCAATGAGGAATACCGCACCCTAAAAAAAGTTGTAGGAGCAGGGATAAGTTGAGAAAAAGAGGTCTGTAACGCTTATTATTCTCACCGATAAAAACATCAGCAATCAGAGTGAATGGGGCCAAATACTTCAAGGTCGTGATCATACATAGCAGGAGAACAGGCACCAGCAATGCTAGGATATATAGTCTCAAGTAGGCTTGGTTCTCCGTCCCCTCGTCTGTCTCCACCAGCTGTTGAATGGTCTTCGCTATTATGATCTGATAGACACAGCAAGCGCCGAACAGATCTATGCAGATAATCACGTCAACTGCGTACCTGAAAATGTGCAACATGCTTTTACAACTAAAAATAGAAAGAGAGAGAGATATCACTGACGTCACCTCAAAGACGTAAATTCAAAATGTGAAGGCAAATTTTGACATGGTGGGCGGGACTCGCAGTGGCTTAATGGTCATAGCGTTTGGTGTATTAACTCAGAAGACGCAGGTTCGAATCAAATCTTCGCATGAAAATACAAAAAGTGTTAGGTTTTTTGTTTGAAAGATGACTTCATCGAGTGTTCTCAGCTATGATTGAACATAACCTGTAGAGCAGTTCGAAGACCATCAGTTCTTTTGTAGATGATGATGGGGTAAGAGTTGTGAGTAACTCCCACAGATCTGACCAATTCTAAATTTTCTATCCTGTTAGTTTTTATTATTTTCTCACTTTCATATCTGTTAGTATTTGGTCATACCTGAACCATTTGCTGTACTTTCTCAGGCTTGGGAAGGGTCCTATCTCCAACGCCGCCTCTGCGACATCAGGGTAAGACATTTGTGGTAGGTGGAGCCTCTTATATAATATTTGTGCTGAACTTACTAATATCTGGAAAAATATTTGTTAGATTAGACGTAACAACTTTTATTAGTTAGGGGTAACCTGATGATAACAAAAATACAAAAAGAAACGTTACATTAGTAGGTAAACTACTTATATAACAGAATCTTATGTATCAAAAGTGTCTACACTAGCCCCTCCAGATGTTAATGAGAGAAAAAATACAACTTACATGTACACAATAAGCTATATAGAAACCAAATATGATGGTGACCACTAGGGATGTCCAAAGCCCACACTTCATGTAGGCCTCGTGGATGCCTAGGATGCCGCCACCCAAGCATCCCTTTATTAAGTGTCCCGTTGACTCTAGAGCACTGAAAACAAAGCAATTTTAAAATTAATTTTAGTTTTTTCTTAAATCCTTGACCATATCTGTGGCTCGAGTGTCGGACTGCTGATCACGAGGGTTCGATTCCCACAAGACACAAATATTTAAGTGATGGTGAGCATAAGTGTGTCTGCGTGTTTCTAATGTATTATAAGTACGTATTTACAAAAAAAAACTAACATAACATCACGCCTGTATTCCCCGAAGAGTTAGGCAGAGAATTACTTATGTACACCCACATTTCGCAGGTATGTTTAGGTCCCATGTAATAGGGGGCGAGCCTATTGCCATTAACCGGGCACAAATCCAGACTTCCGAGCTGCTACTGAGAATTTCATTGAACAACCCAATAACACTTTGCTCAACGAGGGGTTAACAAGATTATAAGTAATGCTTAGCGGTCATAGCGTCTGGTGTACTTAACCAGACGACGCAGGTTCGAATCCTGCCCGCGGTCGTATTTTTCCTTCACTAAAATAACTTCATAATCTTTGCATGGAAAATGCCTAATAAAAATACATAAGATACTATTAATAATAATGTCGCGAACAATTTTAATGTTCTGTAATTTAGAGTAACGAATTCACTGTGAAGGTTAAATCATTTGTAGAATTGCTTATAGATGGTACAAAACAAATTGATGGTAATATTATACGTTCAATAATGATCTAAAACGATATGTACTTTAATAATAGACTTGTTATGCTCGTGATGAGAGACAAATGGGCTACATTAAATACTTAGGCATTGGGTTGCCACTTTATCAAATAAAAATACTAATGACTGCCTCATAAGTCTAGTAGTCCTAAGCGCGACTGCTACGCTATAGGTCTTGGTTTCGATCCCCAGGTCAAGAAAAGTATTAGGTTTTTCTATGAAATTCCCAGTAGCAGCTCGGTGTCTGGATTAGTGTCCGGTTAATGGCAATAGGCTCACCCCCTTACATAGGACCTAAAAATACCGAAATGTGGGTGTAGGTACATTAGTAGGTACACCTCTGCCTTATCCTTCGAGGACAACAGGCGTGATGGTGTGTTATGTTATGTTTAAAAAAACTGAGGGTGCGACATATTCATCGATTGTGAACTAAGTTAAACTTATTATTTTTATCTTTTTTTTTTATGGGATAACTCGGCAAACGAGCACGCAAGTTACCGGATGGTCAGTAGTCGTCGCCGCCCATAGACATCTGCAATACCATTGCCGAGTCTATTTAAGGAAAAGGAAGGGGAAAGGATCAAAAGGAGAAGGAAGGGGACTGAGGGAGGAATTGAGCCTCCGGATATTCATTTTCGAATTGTATTTTTCCCCGTTCCCTGGTAGTACTTACTTGGTGGGTTTGGCAACGCATCTATGCGCCACAAAATCGTAACTGTCCTTCTCTGAATGCAGTACATACTTAGGGCTGTTATCTGGTGGTGGGTGCGGTGGGGGCTTGCTGCCAGGATCTGGGTCTTCCACATTGGTGTGGTTTACCTGAAAACATTCATCGACATCCTCATTATCAGCCAATCTACTCTCCCAATTCTGGACGCGGTATCCCCCAGGATTAATTATTTATTGATTAAAACAAGGCACACCAACGACGTATTTACAATTCCAAACTATACAAATACAATCGTGACTTTTTATACAGTGTAAATACGTCACTTAGAAGTATGCATACCATTGTTAGCAATATTATAACTTTATATAATTCAAATTATCAATTTTATTATACATAATTAAGGTCATTCAATTACACTGCCATTAAACAAACATTAAGATTTCATTAATAACAATAAAATGTCATAGATATATTTCATAATGAAACAATCTTATTATACAAGGTGTTTCTTGTAAGGTGTCAAGCCGGCGCAGGGTGATAGGGGACTACCATACCTATCGATTGGACCCCCATGTATGTTCCGCGATTTTTTGTAGTTTTCGAGTTAGAGTACTTTATTAATTTTTTCGAAAATTTTACGATCGAGTGACTTTAAAAATTTATGTCTTTTTTTGTATAACCTTTTCTTCAAGTTTTATTATTGTAATATGATCCTCACGAATTGCAGTTTCATACATAAAATAATCATCTTACCCACATAATTAGAAGTTACACAAATTTTGATCGAAAGTGAGTAATTTACGTATGAGCAATAACAGATCGAAATTTTCAACTTCAAAATAAATATTTAAAAAGAAACTACCATAGATTTGGGCTTATTTTAAAAACTTTGCGGGAACCTAAGCTTCGATAATGATCCAAAAAAATTATACTTAATAGGGCATTATTTGTTTAAATCGTCCTTTAAATGTAGTGAAGTGGAAATTCCCTAATTTTCTGATTTTATTCTTTACCAACATTAATGTCAATTACCGTAAGGAATTAATGTTTAAATGATTAACAGCCTTATTGCAGACCATTTCATGACAAAAAACCACAAATTTTAACTACCTATTTTAAACTTCTCCAGTATTCTGACTACTGACTCGAAAAAAATTAAAGTATATAATATTTAATAATCTGGTTTGTTAGAAAAGTAAAATCATTTGACTGGCTCATTAATCTAGTAGGGTCTGCTTCGCTAGAGGTCCTAGGTTCGATCCCCAGGGTCAGCAAAGTGTTATTGGGTTTTTCTATGATATTATTAGTACCAGCTCGGAGTCTGGATTTGTGCCCGGTTAATGGCAATAGGCTCGCCCCCTATTACACGGGACCTAAACATACCGGTGAAATGTGGGTGTACATTAGTACACCTATAACGAACCCTTCGGGGAATACAGGCGTAATGGTATTTTATGTTAAATCAAGTTTTAAATTAAATGCCCAAAATCCCCTCCCTGGACTGAAAATTATGCTGATATGTGCCATTAACCGGGCACAAATCCAGACTCCGAGCTGCTACTAACAATTTCATAGAAAAACCCAATAACACTTTGCTCGACCTGGGAATCGCACCCAGGACCTCTAGCGTAGCAGTCGCGCTTAGGCCTACTAGGCTTATGAGCCAGTCAAATGATTTTATTTTGCTCACAAACCAGATTATTAAAATTTTATGTACTTTTCTTTTTCTCGAGTCAGTAGTCAGAATATTGGGAGAGTTTTAAAATAGGTAGTTAGAATTTGTTGTTTGTATCATGAAATGGTCTACAGTAATACTGTAACATATTTAAACATTAATTCCTAACGTTAATTAACATTAATGTCGGTAAAGAATAAAACCATAAAAATTGGAAATTCCACTTCACCACATTTGAAGGACGATTTCAACAAATAATGCCCAATAAAGTATCATTTTTTTGGATTATTATAGAAGCTTAGGTACCCGCGAAGTTTTTAAAATAAGGCCAAATCTATGGTAGTTACTTTTTAGGTATTTATTTTAAAGTTGAAAATTCCAATCTGTATTGCTCATACGTAAATTACTCACATTCAATCAAAATTTGTGTAATTTGTAATTATGTGGGTAAGATGATTATTTTATGTATGAAACTGCAATTCGTGAGGATCATATTACAATAATAAAACTTGAAGAAAAGGTTATACAAAAAAAGACATAAATTTTTAAAATCCCTCGATCGTAAAATTTTCGAAAAAATTAATAAAGTACTCTAACTCGAAAACTACAAAAAATCGCGGAACATACATGGGGGTCCAATCGATAGGTATGGTAGTTCCCTATCACCCTGCGCCGGCTTGACACCTTACAAGAAACACCTTGTATAATGTCGTACAATAATATCATCGGAATTAAAAAAAAAACAATACTACAGAATGACTACTACAGAATGAGAGGGATAAGGCTTAAGTCCACAACTCAAGTCTACTGTGGGTTGGCGGACTTTATAAGCCGTCGAGAAATGTTCTTTGGCAATGGCTGTTAACCTTTAACATAACATACCATCACGCCCGTATTCCCCGAAGGGTTAGGCAGAGGTGTACTAATGTACACCCACATATCGCCGGTATGTTTAGGTCCCATGTAATAGGGGGCGAGCCTATTGCCATTAACCGGGCACAAATCCAGACTCCGATCGCTACTGGGAATTTCATAGAAAAACCCAATAACACTTTGCTCGACCTGGTGATCGAACCCAGGACCTCTAGCGTAGCAGTCGCGCTTAGGACCACTAGACTGATGAGGCAGTCAAGCGCGTGATAATTAACTTTTAATACGCTCATGACTTCGAAAAGACAGCTCAGAGGTGTCTTGGATTTGAACTCGAGACCTTTCTTTGGCAGTCCAGTGGTCATTAGGCTGTCACCACACTTGAAATATTAAGATTTGTTTCTGTACATAGATCTTTTAAAGACACTTTTACAAGTCATTATAGCTGTATCTTTATTGGAATGTCACATAATTTGTAAAGTCCAACGAGATAATAAGGGAATTAAATTATACGTTCTTTGTTTAATAAATAAGGATACCTTAATTATCTAGAATATAAATTTACTTAAAATAAAAGAAGTAAAATCGCCTTCAAAAATAGGGTAAAAATGCCATAACTATTTGGTTAGATATAGTATTTTTACTCTTTTTCGATCGGAGCCATCATATTCGCTATAATTACGGCATGACCGCAACATGTTCCTAAATTTGTCATAATTACAAGTATTCAATAAATACTACAAATTGCAACCAGTTTGTAATTTACACGCGATCTTCCTTGTAAAAGGCATATAATACAATTTGAGCTAAGAACAAGTTAAAGACATAAAAAACAGGTAGCGCTATATCTTGTCTTTGTTTTGTTGTTGTTTATACCTAAATCAACATCGAATGGTCAGTTTCAATAACAAATCTATTTGATTGCTATTTAAACAGAAAGAAAGAAAGATCCTTTTATCCTGACAGTCAGACACGACAACATACTAGACAAAAAAACAATAGAATCTAAGAGATATACTACCCTTTAATTTGCTAACATTTCGTTAATTTTATTTTACTTTATGTTAATTATTTGTACGCCAAAACAATACATTTGTAAAATTAAATTAAGTTCTCATGTTAGTGAATTGTCAAATTCTTATGAGAAAATAAATATGTCTCAAACCTTAGATAAGATTTTGATATAATATCTATACAAGTTAGTACCTTATGTAAACTAGAGTATCTAGTTGCTGATTCGTTGCAGAACCTTAATGTCATAATCTTTTTATTTATGTCTTAGCTGCAAGGAAGTATCTAGGAGACTGGTCGACGCTTCGCGTCATCTGAGGTCTGGCTTATTCCTAGGGGAGCGTATAAGCATTGCCATTCAACGTGGCAATGCTGCCAGTCTTCTGGGCACGATGCCAGACGACAGCGATGCCGAGGCCTGGTAAGTAGAGAATAGTGACGCCAAGTCGCGACCACAATTTTTCTATTTGTGTTTTTTTTTGTTTCATTTCTTTTGGAATGTAAAATATGTAAGTCATGTAAATATTTTTCCTTATTTTGTATGATGTATGATTGTGGAGAAATAAAAGAGGTATGCAAGACTTTCTCTGTCTATCATAAATGTATAATCCGTATAACTTCCTTATTTTTGAACCAATTTTAATCTTGTTGCCTGCCTGACTAATGACTGCCTCGCTAGAGGTCTTGGGTTCGATTCCCAGGTCGAGCAAAGTGTTATTGAAATTCTCAGTAGCAGCTCGGAGTCTGGATTTGTGCCCGGTGAATGGCAATAGGCTCGCCCCCTATTACATGGGACCCAAACGTACCGGCGAACTGTGGGTGTACATAAGAACACCTCTGCCTAACCCTTCGGGGAATACAGGTGTGATGGTATGTTTGTTTTAATATTGTTTTTTTTAATCGGCTGGCTGCTTAATTATGGTCAATATTTGTATGAGGCTTTAACCTGGCAAGCGGTACAGTTCCTCTTTTGAGCACATAACAATAGATTTTGCATTGTGTCTACAATCTGCCGCTTGACAGGTTAAAAATATAAGTACAGCCAACCTATTCTATTGTTGCTTGAATCTTAAGTACCTTCTTAATTGCTTTCGAATCCCCATTTTTCTTGCCCCGGGTATGATGGCATAATATATATATACTAGCTGTCCGCCCGCGGCTTTGCCCGCGTGGAGTGTACGTTTATTTATTTATTTATTAACTCATCATCACTATCATAACAGGAATTTCCTAATTCAATAGTGCGGCCATAATTACATATTTATTATTGACTATAACATATTCTGAACTTCGTGGTTTTTGTGAACTTACTCAGAGAACAAGTAAAAATATCTAAGTGTCTGCTACGTCATTGAGTAAACTCAAGGTACGGTATCACTCAGGGGTATGAAAAATAGATAGTAGCCGATTCTCAGACCTACTGAATATGCATATAAAATTTCATAAAAATCGTTCAAGCCGTTTCGGAGGAGTATGGTCACTAACATTGTGACACGAGAATTTTATATATATTATGTAAGATATGATTTTTTTCTTAAGCTTAACATCTTGGCCATTAACGAGTGAGGTGTATACGAATTATTGATGTCACTAAACCTTGGTATTATAACCAGGCAGGCTCTGACCCTATTTATTTAAACAAGAAGTTCTTTGTATTAATTGATATAGTAATTGATATTTCTTGGATGCAGACAAACTATTAACTAAGAGAGTTACTAATATGTATAATTAATAATAATGCTTATAATTATGTAAGGTTGCCAACCGTTCTTAAAATACAGGATCCCGATTTCGTCGGGGTGAGTCTACCAGTCATACTGACGAAAATTCTATAAAACCCACAACTGATAATGTGAGAAAAACTAAAAATGTGAATGTCAATACATGCTTAAATGTGGTCCATTTACTTTTGTATAGAATGATGTTTTTATTTTTTACGAATAGGGTATGGGGTTCGTTGGAAAAGTTGTCGAGTACGAAGGGTAGAGTCACCCCTTTAGAGAGAGAAGGTGACTAAATCGACACACTGTTTAGTAATTATTGTGGATATTATGTTATGGATCTGTGTTCTATTTTGCAAACTAAACATATTGTGTGTGTATGTGACAAAACATAAAAGCGAAAATACAGAAATTTAGGCAACCCTGCTTATGAACGTGAATAATTATCTATTTGTATCCATATCACAGTCTACTACAGTAGTTTCAATTTTATTTGCCCCTCTTGTCTGGGGACAATTCTTTTAAAAAAATACCTAGTTCTGCTTGTCGCAATATTATTTAAGCTGAGAGGAGACCCGTGCCCAGCAGTGGGACAATGTAATGGGTTGATGAAAAAAAAAAAAAAACTTAAACCAGGGGAGGCCTGTATCCAAGCAGTGGGATTATTATAGGCCGATTATGTTAAAAAACTTAGGATTCTTAGATTTTAAACGCAATAAATAGGTCATAGATTCTATGCAATATATTTTTTGCCCGGAATCAAACTTGCAATTTGCGGAGTAGAGTGACAATAATTGTTCCTGTGGCTTCATATTTATGTCTTGAATGAGATAAATTCGGTATTTAATTGCCGAAAATTGATCGCTGAAAACTGTGTCATTGTCAACTATGTCAATGTCAGAATTATTTTGTTTATACTCGTAGTATAGTATCGAGTGTAAAAATAACGAAAGGGATAAAACTAGACTGCCTCATTACTTCACACTGCACACACACACTCATCTACACACTCTCATCCCCACGCGTACAGGTACACACGCACACTCACGCAGTGAAACATACACACACAATTCATTACTACTTCACAAACTTTATAGTTTTTAATTTTTCCTTTTTAATTAATTAATCACTAAAATGATCATGATACTGTATCGACCCCGTAGATCTATTTTGTTAACCTGATCTCATGGTCTCCACGTGACAGGCTAGTCCTAGTGTGGAGGCCACTAGTAAAATTTCCTTGTCGCCACTAGGTTAAGTTAATTAGAAATATATTAATTAGAATTAAATGATCATTGTTCTAGTTGTCCTAAGCGCGACTGCTACGCTAGAGGTCCTGGGTTCGATCCCCAGGTCGAGCAGTGTTACTCGTATTGAGTTTTTCTATGAAATTCTCAGTAGCAGGTCGGAGTCTGGATTTGTGCCCGGTTAATGGCAATAGGCTCGCCCCCTATTACATGGGACCTAAACATACCGGCAAAATGTGGGTGTATATTAGTACACCTCTGAATACAGGCGTGATGGTATGTTATAAATGTTATGCTATGATAAAACTAGAAAATAATAATAATCTAGATAAACAAATTCAAAGTTTTGATTGAAAGTAAAACAGGTATCGTTGTAAGAAGGAATTCTGTCAGATAAAAAAAAGTTAAAATCAGTTCACCATCGGTAGTGATCGCGTACACTAAAAAATTACACATTTAAAAAATTACATGTCAAATTAGCAAACTCCTCCTGTTTTTTAAATCGGCTAAAAAGTAAATTCTATTACGCATTTTATGGGGTATCTTCATGATCTCGGAAGAATACTCTATGGCTTAAAAAATAATGGTCAAAATCGATTGATAAACAACAATGCTCGACTTTTTTTTCTAAGTTTGACAAAATAAGTAACACTTACGTGATTAGAATTCAATTCCATATTTTTGCCACAATATTTAAACACAGCACACAACCATATCCTTCAGTAGTTTGATCTCGAGTCAATTAAATGTTCTTCAGAGAACAGCGCGGCCTTCTGTTAGTACACTTCAGTGCAAAAAATGTAGGTACTCAATCGAATTTAAATTTAATTATTCGAAGGCGAAAAACATTGACTCGTTAAAGTCAGTAAAAACAATAGATTATGTCACTTAGACCCATTATTATAGATTCTAAAATTATCTGTTTTATATTGTTAGTTGCTTTGTATTATCTGTAAATAAACAACACTTTTTGTACAATTTGACCATGCATAAAGACACGTTGTATCTTGAATAAGTATATTACTTATTAAATGCAAAATTCTTAGTCACGTGGTAATTCATACCCTTTATCGCAATTGATATGTTTCGCTCGATTTGTAATTAGCAACAATATTATATTAAAAAATCATTGAACTGATGGAGGTTTAGTTTAGTTTTTGTAACGGAAATCAGGAAAATCCCAAACAATAAGTTACTTTGGCTTCTTTTTTCATCTTCTCCGTTTGTTATTAAATATTACATCCTTTATTTTGGAAAAGCCAGAGCTGCAGGTTTTGATAAAGAATTTGATGTCTTCGTCATTGACAGTCCTTGGCATGGTCAAATAGTTATGCCATCATTGTTTTTTTTTCTAAAAACCAGCTGACCCGGCTAACTTTGTACTGCCATATTTCATATTATTAGATTTTAAGTAATCAGATCGTATTTAAAAAATCTTTTATAAATTCCTTGTCCTGACAATAACGAACACAAAAAAAAATATCCAATTTGTTGCAATCGTTCGGAAGTTATGTGCGTACATACATTTCAGCGTTTAATTTTTATTTATAAAGATAGGTACTTATTGAGAAGCGTTAGTGTTAAAAGAAAACTATTTTTTTGGGGTATTCTGCGGAAATTAGGAATAGGCCTAGAGTAAGTTTAACTCCACGTGAACCTACTTATGTTGAATCACTTTGCATTACAGGGTCCGATGTTAAAAGCATTCATGTTATCATTAAACCACTGTCGTTATTTTAATAGAAACTGTCAATACTATATTGGTAAAACGTAAACGCATCAAATATGAGACACTAAATCCTGGAAAAAAATAATTAAATCTTCTTCGTTCAAAATTACAGTTCAGTGTCAATGACCTCAAGTAAAAAGAACATAATTTGTACCTCGCTTGGTACTAGTGCGTTTTTGAGCACTAGCAATGTTGATCGTTTGCATTTTTGACATCTAAATGCTCGAGTCCAATAAAACAAGATAGAAATAATAAAGAAAAAAAAAGTTATTTCAGTGAAGGATAAATACGACCGCGGGCAGTATTTGAACCTACGTCTTCTGGTTAAGTACACTAGACGCTATGACCGCTAAGCCACCGCGAATCCCACCCGCCTAGTCGAAATTTGCCTTCATATTTTTTAATTACGTCTTTGAGGTGACGTTAAAAAAAAACCCTGAAAGTAAAAGTTGACATTATTGTTTTAACAACTGAATGATAATGTTTTTTAATTAATAATAAAAATTCTAATGCATATTAACATTCGAAAGTAATTATTTAGATTTTTTAAATATTTATTCTCATACAAACATGTTTTTTTAAAACTTGTTGAGTATCAGACACAATTAAAAAATATAACAAGTTGCTCGGCCGTGCGTCGGTCGACGTGTAGCAAGATGGATAGACGATATTACATACCATCACGCCTGCATTTCCCGAAGGGTTTGGCAGAGGTGTACTAATGTACACCCACAGTTCGCCGGTATGTTTAGGTCCCATGTAATAGGGGGCGAGCCTATTGCCGTTCACCGGGCACAAATCCAGACTCCGAGCTGCTACTGAGAATTTCATAGAAAAACCCGATAACACTGCTCGATCTGGGGATCGAATCCAGGACCTCTAGCGTAACAGTCGCGCTTAGGACCGTTAGACTAGTATTTTTATTTTTTATAATATTATCGGTCTTGCTTGATAAACGACACTTCTCGTCTGAATAATTCTTGCTTAATCTGTTATGTGTGCGTAGTCCTTTATCCCGTAAAGCGGCATATTGTAGACACAATGCAAAATCTATTGTTATGTCCTCATGAGGAAACTGTATGCATTGACGGGTCATACAGTTTACGATAAATCTTATTTTATTTCACAGAAACTTCCATATTTTTTTAAATGAATTGAGTAGGTAATTAATTATGCACCTCAGTGTAATTAGAATTCATAATCTTTTATGAGCACACTCTGTAGATCACAATAAAATATTATCATTTTATCATCCTAACAAAATTTACATAATATGTACTCGTTATCACTATAATGATTTATTTACCTTATATGTAAGAAAATTATGAAATTTTAATAACAGCGTGCCTTACAAGCAAATGTGTTGTTTAAAACTGTCTGTCATTCATTTCTGTCTTATCGGTTCTTGGCAGATTTTTATGTACATAAAAATATATAATTCCATTATAAGTTGACCTCTCACTGTACGTAAAACATTCATAATGCTAGGTCAGTGAATGCTGGATTGGGTAGATTGAACTGTTACCGCGTGTACCTACCTAATTACGATAATCTTTCTTCATCATATATTTTGTCGATATGAGTTACATACTAATAATTAAACAGTTCAACTGACAGTCAATGAGATTGTTTATTTTTAACCGACATCCAAAAAGGAGGAAATACATCAAAAAAACAACTGCTCTAGCAAATTCCCCAAAGGGTTAGGCAGAGGTGTACTAATATACACCCACACTTCGCCGGTATGTTTAGGTCCCATGTAATAGGGGGCCAGCCTATTGGCATTAACTGGACACAAATCCATACTTCGAGCTGCTATTAAGAATGTCATAAAAAAAATCCAATAACACTTTGCTCAAACTGGAGATTGAACTCAGGATTTCTAGAATAAGACCAACTGCCTCAGTTACGTATAAGAAATTTCTGCCTATCATCCCTCCGCAATCCCTCCCTTTAATACTCCCCTGGGGAGTTCTAGGGAGGTCGATATAAAGTCAGTATCACACGGCGACAGTGCAGCGTGTAGGCACAATATGTCCATTACTTTATATTAGTGCTATACTGGCATGTAGGGTCACCAGCTTTCCGCAACAAACAACGGAAATTTTGGACTCATTCACCATACCAAAGTGGGGTCAATTGATGGTTAATAAGTACTGCAAAGCAAGTAATCTAACCTTCTTTTTATTTTTTTTGAAGTTCTGAGTCAACATTGAACAATATGAGCAAATTATATGACCATGATAACTGTCTGAGAGATTTCCTCGATGTGTGAAGTCTTCGTATTCATCCTAAGAGCTTCTGGCGCTCGCCGTGATTTAATTGGTCAAAGCGTCTAGTATACATGAGAAGACGCAGGTTCGGAATCCTGGCCATCGAATTTTCCTGTTATTGTTCTATATAAAGACTAAAAGCCTTTTCTTTGTGAGAAAAAAATTCTTTGGTCAGCAGTAACTTGGATATTTAATGTGATAGGCATAAAGTCCGCTACAATTATGTACTACTTTAATTGGATTAACCCTTGGATTAGGCGTATGTGTATGATCATAAAAAAATGGAATGAAACAAGATTCAAAGTCTTGCCATCTATTTTAGATAA
The DNA here is from genome assembly GCA_958496365.1 of Subacronicta megacephala. Classification (NCBI taxonomy): domain Eukaryota; kingdom Metazoa; phylum Arthropoda; class Insecta; order Lepidoptera; family Noctuidae; genus Subacronicta; species Subacronicta megacephala. The sequence continues at coordinate 5,470,003 of OY292539.1, read as the reverse complement.
AGGATTAACTCCTAGTCATTACGACACCAATGTTATCAAATTCATCATAAAACAAGCGGTGATTTCTACAAAAATATGTGGCAGAAACTATTATAGACTAACTGTAACATTAACAGCATTAAATTTGGATTCAAAAGGCATCAAACGCCTATGTCCGCTGAAATACAAACATTTGGTGAACCTACACGCACACCAATAGAATTTGCATTGATATTCCCTCGTTGCTCGTCGATTGTCCCAATAAAGTGTAATCATTTGACGAGCCCGTGTCGGCAACAACATACCAGAGAACTATATAACAATCTATACGTTAAATTATATCGAAGGACATTTAAATATAATAGTATCCGCAACCGGCGCATGTGTATGACAAGATGTATGAATGTGGACGAAGCTAAAGAAGTATGCAAGAATCGTAGCAAATGGCGTTCTGTAGTTTCTGCCTACCCCTATGGGTAAAAAGCGCGAGTGCATGTACCTACTTATGTACGAGTATTTAAATACAATCTCATCAAAAACATATCATGTACAAAAATGCACAAGTCTCGCAACGCAGTTCTTCTGCCCTAAAAAGTTGTAAAACTGGTCACTGATAATGTAGATTGTTGGCTTCTAGGTTTTCCATAATGAAGTTACGAGTTACGTTAAGAAGAGGGTTGAAATGGCCCGAATGGTTATTTTGCTCTTTTTCTCGACTTGGCGGGGGCACTACCATACTCCCAGATAGTGCGTTGAGATTTTTTCAATTAACAGATAGACGAGCAAGCGATCAACCTGGTGGTAAGTAGCAACCGCCGTCTACGGGCTGGCTTTGTTCTCTTAGCATTGTCTAAGCAATGTTTAAAAAACACAACACGTTAGGATAAAGGAAGGGACAGGAGAAAAGGAGGTCTGAGGGAGGAATTAGACCTCTGGCACTCCACAATCACCTAAGATACTACTACACCTTTGTACTACATGAATGCAATAAATATATGATTATGATTATGATTAAGAAAATGCAACAAAATATGAGAATAGCCAGTAAAATTAATAGCTATGCCTCCGGCATGTGTTGCAGTACATATTTTTATATCATTCGTTCAAGGTTCAGATATTTTATTCTTTTTTTTAAGTGACAACATAATGAACATGACGAAATCTGTGGAATGTGGAACAGCAATTATCGTTACTGGTTACTAGCTCCAAGGGATAAGATAAGGGTGGCCATTCGGAAATATTGTTCGGGATAAGTATCCGATTTTAGTTCCTCGGGTAACCGCTAGTGCTTGATTTCATTTGTAGTAACGTATTGTCACTTTGTGGTAGTCGTAGTATGGAAGGAGACGGGCTGAAAGCGTAAGGCTGAGCGGGCCACAATAAATGCCTCTAACTTTTTAAATAAAGACGTACCTACATTGACAATGAAGGCAGTATGTATGCTTGTACAAAGGAACATTTAATTGATGCCAATTGCATCATCAAAAAAGGCCCAGGCCGGGCCAGCCTGACGGACGCATTGCCATAGCATAGCATACCGGTTGCTGAGTGCGCCAACCCGGATGTGAATCGTTATCTACAATCAATGTTGTAAAGAATTCATAGGATCGTCCAAATCCTCACTTTATACATGGTTAGCCTACCTAGGGATTCACATTAATCGGCACAAACGCTCATATGGTTACCTACAATACAAAGTCCTAACGGAGCGACTCGGCCACAACTACACGCGTTTGTATTAACTTTAATAGTTTAGTCAACGTTTCAGGTTAGTTAACTTGGGGTTATTGTTAATTGTGAAGGCTTCGTCGGGAAGTGATGGACATTAATTGTCCGGTAACGCGGCTAACCAAATGGAGGTGTCCGTATGGATTGAGGAGTTATGTTTGATACTTGAACTAAACACTAATCAACCCAACCAATATTTGATCCCAAATCATCCTCTATGTAGTCTCCGAAACCAGTATTCCCCAAAGCTCATTTAACTGAATTACACATAATTTTCATATAGAATATGATTTCTTTCAATGTAGGAAAACAATTAAGTTCATTTTTTAAGCACAAATGGAGGGACTAACAAAATACTAAGCTTAATATTATCATAGCGACTATGCTTGCGTGAGCCACACAAAAAAACTATTAAGAAAACACAATATGAAGATCAAAACAAATTGTCTATAGTATATTTTTGTGGCTAAAGATACGGATTATAAAAGTATGAGGGACTCTAAAATAGTGCTGAGCTATGATGACATGGAGGTCATTCATCAGCATCAGAAGGTCATTGATGTCCGGAATTCTGAAGAGGTTCAATCATTATCAATTCAGACTTGTATTAGATGAAACTCCTAGGTTGACAAAATATAATAAAAGCTGTCTGGCCGTGTGTATACGTATCTATAATAAGTTACCTAGTTCATTTAAAATACTTAATTGCAGATTATTTAAAAAAAATATGTACGAATGGCTTAATGAAAAAAAAACTTTTATATTAAAGACTTTTTTGAGTATAAATTATCTTGATTCCAAATTTTTTTGCATGCTTTAATTTTAAGCAAAATAAAAACAACAACAAGCAATAACGCCTTTGTATACCATGTTTTAAGCAAATAAATACATTCTTATTCTTCTTATTGTTATTCAATGTACTGGGATGATACCATCCAGCATTAACATACCATTGGATATAGTGCATGATGCATTGTTGTGCATGTCCCACGAATATTTCAGGCGCTAGTGCCATCGCGAAAAACCGTTTTGTTCGGATGAGCTTATTTTCTGTTGCCAAAGTGGAAGACGGTCTTCTGAGGCCCTAGATAAGGCATTGAAGTTGGGCTAATGCAATTCCAAAACATACAGCCGAACAGATTGTCCGACATTGTGACAGTCAGTCAAGCAGACACAACTTGTGATGTTGCCTTGTGATTGATATACGTAAGCATTTGTGTTTGTAACAAATTGTGTATTAAATGGTGCTATATTATGATTGTGTTGAAGAACCAGATAAATAAAAAAAAAGAATTGTCTAAATCGGTGCGCAAGTGACGGAGAAATTGGTGAACATACATAGAAAAAAAATACAGACGAACGTATAAGCCTCCTTTTTTGAAGTCGTTTGAAAATGCAACTGCGTCGCGGACAGCTAGCGTTGTTTTGCGCGAGATGGCGCCACCGACACCGTAAAGTTTAAAGTGCGCGAGCGCGGCCATACTAACTTTTTATTGAATCTTATATCTCTAAATTAATTAAAGTAAATTGTAACTGCGTTTGCAATTTCCAATAAATTATCATATTTTTCACCGAAATAGACTCCAATCATTTAATCTGCAGCCGCCTATGTCCCCCCTGTGTTTGGATATAATCATAGCATGATTAAAACGTACAAACGTACATTATGACTAAATAAAACAAAATCTAAGTTTTATCAAACTATTTAGGTATTTAATTACTTTTTCATAAAATTGTACAATATGTCATTATGTACATATGTATTTACAAAAAAAAGTAGCAAATTAAACTGTCATTATTGACTGAAGTGTGAAGCTCAGATTAATTAAGAAAACAGAGACATATGAACCGTTCTTAGACAGTTTACCTTTGACTAATATTAATAATAAAACTAAAAAAGCTTTCAAGCAAGTACGATTTTCATAAAATATTCAAAGCATTATAGTCAATACTGACTACTGATAAGCAGTGAAAGCCTAGTAATATGACCATCGGACTGCTAAGTCAAAAGTCTCGAGTTCGAAACCAAGGCACGCACCTCTGACTTTTCGAAGTCATGTGCGTATTAATAATTAATTATTACGTGCTTAAACGGTGAAGGAAAACACCGTGAGGAAACCTGCATGCCCAAAAGATTTTGTTGACGGCGTGTGAAGTCTGCCAACCCGCAGTAAGCTTGGGTGGTGGACTATAGCCTAATCCCTCTCGTTCTGAGAGGAGACCCGTGCCCAGCAGTGGGACAATGTAATGGGTTGATGATGATGATAGTCAATACTAATAATTCGACCAATCCACATCACTATTACAAAACAGTTTATTTGTCACACCAAACTGACTTAAAATTTTATGAAAAAGCAATTGTATCATTTGATACAATTGCTTTTTCGCCGATTTGTTTAAGACCCAAGTAATAGGGGACGACCCTATTGCCATTTTAACTGGGCCCAAATCACAAACTCCGAGCTGCTACTGAAAATTTCATAGAAAAACTATTGGGTTTTTCTATGAAATTTTTAACTATAATAATACTGCTCGCATCTCAAGTACAGTTGTCGCGCTTAGGACTACTAGACTAACGAGATAGTTTGCTTGTAATAAATTCAAAATTAAATGTCGTATTAAGCACATTAAAAAAAATATGCTATAGACCATTTCAGATTTTTTGGACGTTACAATATACCATCAAAAACCTATCAATAAGAGAAAAGGATATGTAGGAGTAACTGTTTCTTAGAGCAATGGAATCGATTACCCTTCTAAATTTTCCCTTTACAAGAGATTACAACTCTAACCTAGTTAGTGTTGCCATTGTCGTGTTCAGAGTTGCTATTACGATAAATATTGTAAATTCAAATCTTAATAGGATTACTCGAAGATTAATTTAAAAGTTGATGTAATTACGTCAAATACAATATTCATGTACAAATCTGAAAATGGAAATATTGAACCTAATTGACATAAAACAACTGTCATAATTCAAAATGGCGACGACGTTCAAAGTTTGCTCCGCTTTTAAAATTTGATTTCAATATAAAAATTAAGCGCTGATATGTTATTCTTTGATGGAATAAAAAGAGCTTGCGCTTAGAAATAAGCCGAGGATGATCATTGACACGTTCTTAAACACTCTCCACCTGAAAATGAAATAAATTTTGATTTTACTATCATGCACTGAAATCTGTATAATAAAGACGGAATATTTTCTTACAAAAAAAAGCTTATGAGCATTACGTAATATCTATCAAATTCAGTCAATCTTGTTAACCCCTCGTACTTAGCTAAATGCTTGTATTACGAGTGGGTTCACGCCGGTTGTCCAATGGGTGAGTTTATTATTATTAATATTAATATTTGGAGCGTTTTTGTTTGATCAGTCCAAAAAAAAATGGTACCTAATCTAAAAATTTTACCTGACTTTGTTCTCATTGTCATGTTCATAGTTGATTAAAAACTCAATAATTGCTGGAAACACGATCCCTATGAAGCCCATAAAGAATTGACCAAGCTGAAAACACAAAAAACAAACGTTAAATATGAACACTTTAAACTAATGCGTTCACATTATTTGATTTTGGTTTCCGAAAAAGTCAGATATGAATTTGAATGAACTCGTTAGATTTACATACAAGTTTGAGCATTTCTCAATTGCAATTGCGGAAGGGTTAGGCAGAGATATACCTACTGATGTATACCAGAACCACTAAACTACCACAACTTTGGCGATTGCCGTAAACCAGGCAAATTCCAAGATAACTGCTACTGAGAATTTTATAGAAAAATAAATTGAAACTACTCGACTTGATAAAATAATTTTTAAAGAGCATGAACAGGCCTTTTTAAGATAGAGTCATAGAATTTGAGTTGATTTGTCCTAACTGACGGTACGCATATGTACATCAGTTATTATAATAGAAAGCTCTATCGCACGACAATACCATCAGAAAATAGTTAATATGTCCTCTATACAACGTCAAAATTGACGACGTTGTATGGAAGCTGATGGAACTGATGAAGCTGACGATTCCAGAATTATGCGGATCAAGCGTAGTGATCATCTAAAAGAACATACTATAACCTCAGAATAAAGGAGCTCGAGCCTAGAAAATCCTGCAGCTTACAGCAGCCGTAGGGTTTAGCAGGGAACTGGTAATTCAACGAGTGGCGATCCCAATAGACCGACCACGGTTGCAATGATAATACTCACAAATATCATTACTGGGATCAGATCAGGGAATGCAAGAGTTACTCCCGTCACAAGAGTGGCCATCATAATGCGGTATAACCTTTCCCATCCTGCAGTTTTTCTAAAAACATAACAAGCAAAGGTTAGGACTGACATTGCTTTTTATTAAAACCAATAATTAAACACCTCAGATCAAATAAAAAGTTAAGATGGAACTATGCGAACAAAGAAGTGAGGCCAGCTAAAACTACGCCTTATCTTGTCAGTCAGCAGAGTCGAGCTATCGCTACACGTTTATCAAAACGTCATTAACGTATCACGTGCGTGTTTGCGTGTAATTAATTTGCATAAAACCCCAAACCTTTTACATTTCCTTATGATATAATGCCACACTATTCGGAATGGTACCCAAAACTGAACAGCAAATGTCGTGCATAACATCATCACTAAAAGGAATTGGAGAACCGTTGTGAATCTGCAAAATAAAATTTTATAGTTCATCATCATCAACCTATACTTGTCCACTGTTGGGCATAGGCCGTTTCTTGTGAAGGCAACAGAACTTGATGTTCGGTTTTCTTCATCCAGTCACTGGCTGGCCGGCGTCTTACACTACGCTTGCCTACACGCAGTCTTCACTCGAGAATTTGTTTGCTGAAGCGTTTGTCATTTCTTCGGTTAAGTCGGTCGGTTTGTAATGTCATAAGCCGCTACGAGTATTCTACGCTTTCTGTCTGGTATTAATTTTAAATTATTGTTGCTTTCTAATTTTTATATACTAACTATTCTAGTACATAAAATGCTTAAGTTAAGTTTTTCTACTTTAAATTAAGTATAGCTCTCACTGTTACCTACAAAATTGTAATGAAATCTATTTCACTATCTCATGTAGATCTGAATGCTAGCACCAGATGAAGGCCTGGTGACCTGTAATACAGGTATTCCAACCTACCTCAGGCACCAGTCTCTCCCAATGTTACGTTCATATTCGCCACTATAAGTTACTTTGTCTAGATTTAAGGTAACCTTTGTGAAGAGAATAATAATAATAATAATGTATTTTATTATTCAAGAAATACAGTGTTACTTATGGTTATAATGACACTGAACCCCACACTAGGATACCCTGTGTTGTGGAGCCCAGTCTCTTTCGCCAAGAAATAGTAGGTACATGTTCGCTTAAAAACTATGAAAATGTTTATATAAACTTACTTTAAAAATAAAGAAATGTAATAATATTAATCTATTTCCTATTTAAAAGTGGTGTATGTGTGTGTGAAAAAGAAGAAAATAAATAAATAATTTATTTATTATTATTAATTTATTTAAGAGGTATGAAAATCTTACGTAGTTTGCGGCATGTGTACTGTGATTGGACTTGTGCATGTTTCACCCCAACCCCAATAACCGAAAAAACCGGTCATACAGGTCAAAACAATCACTATTATCATAGCTGAAACAAAAATATAGTAATATTTTTAGTCCAATAAATTTGATCAAAAATATTTGTCCAGATGTCACTGACGTCACATCAAAGACGTGAAACGTCATTTCAAAAATGTGAAGGCAAATTTCAACCTGGCGGGTGGGACTCGCGGTGGCTTAGTGGTCATACCGTCTGGTGAATCTCACCAAAAGATGCAGGTTCGAATCCTGCCCCGAGTCGAATTTTTCCTTCACTAAAATAACTTTATTAATCAGTGTATAATATTTCTTTTTTACTTAATTTGGGAATCTGGTTATCGTTTTAGCCAATTGTATGGTTTCATGTAATTGATCTTATATACAAAAGTTTGGCAAAGAAAAACGCTGTAAAGCTATTGTATTGCCTTCGATAGCAAGGTATAGATGACGCTTATTAATTTATTTGGCTAATGGAATATCAAAAAAAGCTGCATTCAAGGTGCTTCAGTTTTTGAAAATAGTATATACATAGTCTAATTTCATTTCTTTTTCGAAAAACTTTTTACAATAATGTTTTTGATGGGATTCATCTTACCATTCCTCATAGCTACAGGGAAGGAGCGAGGTTTTCTCATGTTATTCTCAACGGGTAAAGCCACACAGATTCCAGAGGTACAATACATGCATATGCCACAGAACCTCACAAATCCATGAAAGTTTTTCCATGCTGGCCGGTCGTCGACACTAACTTCTATAGTTCGTAAACTATAATACAGCGACGTAAGAACGCACATGGCTGAAAAAAAAAAAAACAATATCTTATGAGGAGATAAATCCTTTTTAAATGAATTTGGTCCTACTGTACAGAAGGTATATCAAACGACCGCTAAGCCACCGCGACTCCCACCCGCCAAGTCAAAATTTGCCTTCACATTTTTAATTTACGTCTTTGAGGCGACGTCAGTGACATCTGTTGATAATGTGCTTCTTAACCGATATGACATGCTTTACAGCAAGTACGATGTCGTACGATGCCTTTTAACTTTCTTTTTGTATTTTTTAGGCATTTTCGTGAAACGTGAAGGTAAATTTCGACTTGGCGGGTTGGGGTCGCAGTGGCTTAGCGGTCATAGCGTCTGGTGTACTTAACCAGAAGACGCAGGTTCGAATCCTGCCCGCGGTCGTATTTTTCCTTCACTAAAATAACTTAATAATCTTTGCATGGAAAATGCCTAAAAAATACAAAAAGAAAGATAAAAAAAAAATAAAGATCTTAAAACGTGATTACAAAATGGTCTCACCAACAAAGATATCAGCTAAAATAGCAAATGGTGCCAAAAATTTGAGACTCCTGATCAAACACAATATGAGCAGGCCAGGGGTGCTCATTAGTATGTACAATCTGATGTTAATTACTCCATTCGGTTGTGTACTTATCCCTTCTACAGCCTGTGAAAAATATAATCTTACAATGACATCATATTCATTTGATAGCATCTACCGGGTCCAATTGTAAATCGAAACTACTCCTGTATTAGAACGTACAAAACAAAATAAACATTATTTAAATCTGTCAAGCCGTTTTTAAGCTTTAGAGATATTAACGAACATCAATTGATATTTAAGTATAAGAAAGAAGAGAAGAAGGCAGATAATGGTCTAATATAAACTCACAGTTTGAAGCTAAGTTTTTTTAAAAGAAATAGAACAGCTTAAAATAACGAACATCGAATTTCATGATGATATGTTATTTCATAAGTACATATCATAAATCAAAGTCTGTTCGCGATAAACTCAAAAACTACTGAACAGATTTTCATGCGTTGTTCACCAATATAGAGAGTGATTAATGAGGAAGATTTAAGTGGACAATTTGTTAAAGTTTATGACCATATAAGTTTATGGTCATATAAAAAATATGACCATATTTTTGTAGTGGGTGCAACCGTGGACACTAGTCATAAATAAATTATTTAACTCTATAGAATAAGACGAAGTGGTTCAAATTATAGCTTGCAAATCACCAAAACAACCAAACTAAAATAAAAAACCGACGAACTGTAAAACATATCATTTCTTGTAGTCGCTTCAAAAAGGACTTAATATACAATGCTTCAGTCTCTGGCTCAGTTTAGTTGTGATACATTTTTGGTATAAGCCAGTCTACTGGAACTTCTCTCTTCCATTAAAGCGCTCAACTCTTGTCGGTGGAGCAATCGTCACTGTTTTCTATTCTCTGCCTTCTATTTGACTTCTTGATACGACTCGACTCCCACTTGCTCAATAAAACTTCTTCTAAGTCTTCCCCATACTCATCATCATCATCAACCCATGTATTGTCCCACTACTGGGACCGGGTCTCCTCTCAGTACGAGAGGGATTAGGCTCTAGTCCCAATACCCGTACCCCTTTAATATTACCTTCTAAAATTGGTATTAAAACTCTGATAGAACCAATACATAGACATAACAAGTACCTGTCTCAACGTATGCGCGATCATGATTTGGTAAATACAGCAAGTACCGCTCATGACGATAAATAGACAAATATCAATAGTGTATCTGAAAAAAATAGACACATATCAACAGTGTATCTGAAAAAATAGACACATTTATCAACAGTGTATCTGAAAAAAGGCGTTTAAGAACATTAACATTGAAATATTAATAGTCATTATACAGGGTGACTGGCGAGACACTATCGATGCTTAAGGGGAGTACTCGGTATTCGATTCTCGTTCTGATTATGTAATTAAAAATCATACTTAATTAGAACAAATTTCCCTATAAATAAGTGTGAATTCATTCCCGACGCGCGACGCTGATAATATAGCTAATAAATATAGGTACCAATTGTGTGTTGTTAGCGCAGCACGTGCACGGTGTGTCCGCGTGGTGACCATGTTTTGTGTAATTAATTACTTAACTTTCGGTTAAGTTATTTTTTTCTTCATTATATGATCGTCAAATATCACATCCTGGAGTATCATTAGTATGTCACCAGTCAGTCTTTATATGGATACGACATTAAATGAAAACTTCTCTTTTACAGCTCTTAAACTGCGATAGTCTAGTGATATGATCACTAAACTGCCAAGATGTAGGTCTCGAGTTCCAAGGCATTATCACTTGCTTGAAACGGTGATGGGAAACATTGTGAGGAAACCTGCAAGTCTGACGAGTTTCTTGACGTGGGAAGTCTACGAACCTTCAGTACGCTTGCGTGGAGGTTTATAGTGGAACCCTTTTCGCTCTGAAATGAGACCCGTACCGAGCGCTGGAGACAGTAAATGGGTTTCTTTTATAGGTACTTTAAGGACTAGGCCTGTTTGGGCCATTAATGGACCGACGGGAATGAGTTACTGTTGTAACTAAAGTTTAGAATAAGTGGTCAAGTTGTTTACCTAAAAGCTTTGCTGCACCTCCTCATGCTAGTCAACGATGACGTTGCAGCAGCTGCCTCCGCTAGGTCAGGGTACGATAGCTTTGTTATTCTTAGCCTAACGTACATTTGTTGCGCTGATTTTACTAACATCTGTAATATAAAAATCATACAAAAAAAAATTTTGTAGACTAGACTAATATTTTTTCTACGATAATAAAATTGCGGCTATTGAAATTAAAAACACTCAATGAATTATCTTTTTGTATCTCTTGTATTGGTATGAATAAAGACATTCCAAAATCAATCTCAAGCATGCAGGCTTCTTCACGATGTGTTCCTTCACCGTTTAAGCGCGTGATTATTAATTATTAATAATCACGCGCCTTTAATAGCCTTGGATTCGAACTCGAGGCTTTTGACTTGGCAGTCCAATGGTCAGTAGTAGTAATAGCCTTGTCAACCGAGTCAAATCGCGGGCTAGTTGCTTCAGCAAAACAACAAATACACTTACAAGCATAGCATAACATAAAAGGGTTCCAATGAGGATAGTAACGGCTAGTGATGTCCAGAGTCCTCCATTCATGTAAGCCTCATGCATGCTCAGTACTCCTGCCCCGAGGCTGCCCTTGATCAGGTGAGCAGTCGACTCATATATGCTTTAAAGAAAGAAGGTATTTTAAATGAGAACATGACAACTTTCAACAGTTTCCAATACACTTTTTTGGGATAACCTGATGGTAAGTAGTCATCGTCACCCATGGACATCTGTAAAACCGAAGGAGTTGCAGATGCGTTGCCAAGCTTATTAAAGGAAAAGGAAGGGGAAGGAGAAAAAGAGAAAGAAGTGACTGAGGGAGGAATTGGGCCCCCGGCCCTCTCGCTCTCTGAACGAAGTGCAGTAGTGAAACGCTACTACTCGTTTCGGTCTTCTGCGAGACTGTAGTACTTCCCCGGTCATTCATACTGCGAACAGCGTGGCACTACCGCAACAATCATTCATATTTGAGATATAGTAATTGTAGCGGACAATGAGTCGGTTTTAAAAATCAATATTGTTACAGAGTTATGTGAGCCACAACTTGTACCCTTCAACGGGACAACGTAAGCGAGGCCATTTCGCTGGTGGCTAGCGATTATTCCGGAGGCACCACTAGAAGATAAAGGGAAGCAAGAAGGGACCCTGAAAAACAGAACCAGCGGTGAAGACTTGAAGACCGAAGAACGAAGAACGTAAAGGAGTGATTCGCTAATGTTTTAACTGAATAAATACGGTAAGTGCCTTTCAACGTTAACGTGGTTTTCATCAGTCTCCACTGTAGGGATCCCCTTCAGTAATGTCATATTTGAGAAACTACTATTACAACGACACTACCACCAATAATATGATTTACTTAGTGCTGTGCAGGTCTGTCCTTTCTGCTATGTAGTCGTAATCTAGTCTCTCTGTTCCTGGGTAGTACTGATATGCAGTACTTTCTCTTTTATTTACGTAACGAGTTACTTCCCGCTCTAAAGTAAACACGCTAGGCGTAGGACTTCTCTGCAACAAATATGTAAGTATATTGTTACGTGTGATGTTGTGAGGTAGGTGTGAAGTAGTGATCGTACCTAGCTAGCGGGCTAATAAAAATGTATTCAGGTTGGTTAAGTGCTTTAACCTTAACGAGGAACTAGTAATAACGTCTGCCCCATAATTTAATATGTCAAGAGGGATTATGTGAACCTAAGTTTCTGATATTTCCTAAAGGAGATAGTCAAAGCGTTTGGGCAAGCGTAGTGTGGGACGCCCTGCGATGCGATGAACCGACGATTTGAAGAAGGTGGCTGGCAGCGGATGGATGCGAGCTGCCCAAGACCGGGATGGTTGGCGCTCTTTGGAGGAGGCCTACGTTCAGCAGTGGACGGCGATAGGCTGATATGATGAGATGCTCAAAAGAGTTCGAAAGTGGATGGTCAGGTGGGTTGATAATTTTGAAATCTTACCCGATAATTATCTGTTCTACTGTTAATACTCTGAAACATAAAACAAACTATTTGGATTATTTTGAAATGTTGATTCGTTTGATATGGAAAGAATTGATCTACATATTAAAGAATTGGGTTTTTTTTTATTTAAGCGCTACATTTAACAATTTACTCTTCTTATGCCAAACGCAACACTCAGTATGTCTGGGTCGTATTTGAATGCAAAGTTTTCTTGACGCCTATAGGAAAACACAAAGTCAAAAAAAGACTTCCACCAATGAATCGACCCTTCATGAGCCATAGTACGTTGATACAGTAAATTATTTATTTCTGCACTACAGTGAGCCATATTCTAATAAAGGTTTGTTCATAGTTTATTTGGCAGACGTGCTTACAGAGCTATCAAGCTGATAATGATATGAACTGGTCATCTCATTTGAAGGACCAGTATGACCCGTAAGATTCGAAGAGGTTGTAGGACCGACGTTTCTTGTACGGCTGATATTTCCTGTAGGGCTCATATTTCTTGTTGGGTTAGCATTTCTTGGAGAGGTTATATTTGAGGAAGGACTAGATCCTGCAAAATTACTGGTATTTGTTGGAAGTGGAATGCCTGCCAAAGCATTAAAGTTTGATACAGGGCTATTTTCTTGCAAAGCATTAATGTTTGTTAAAGCGCCAGTTCCACTCAAAGAATTGGTGTTTCTTGAAGAACCGCCAGCAGCCGAAGAATTGGTGCTTGCTGAGGTATTGGTGTTAAGAGAAGGGTTAGGAACCCGTGGAATACGTGTATCCATGATTGAAGATCCCAAATCGCTGGATGAGATGGAACTCTGAAGCAATTATAGAGATTATTAGCTACTACAAACGGTTATGTATAAAATATTTTAAGACTTTTTTATATAGACCGTAAGATTATAAAACTGTTATAAAATGATAATGACTTACATGCCAATGAAAAATTTGCTATTAGTTATTTCGAAACCATGCTAAATAACAAAATAAAAACTCTGAATAGGGAGTGGATATGTACTCATTTACTAGCTACATTTTTTTTTTAAAAGTAATTTTATACGACCAACCATGACTTTTGACATGAAACCCATTTGGAGAGAATGTGCGCCGCCCGCTATCATGATAGAATTGTGTGAAAGCATGTTTTGATAAACAAGTGTTTGTAAAGTGTTAATATTAGGTATCTGGATACTTCAAGCTACGAAATACCCTGTACTTACAGATGGTTCAATCGACGTAGCTTCCGATGCATTTGATGTACTTTTGCCTTTGCCCTTATTCGGCTCCATCTAAAAAAATAATGACGAGCTCGTAATGTAGGGAGTAGTAGGCAAAGCATTTACCTTCGATGCAGTCCGCTGATTTTACCGACTCGTGGCGAATATAATAACTATACCATTGCATGACCCTGACAATACGGCAAGCGAAGGCAATAGTAGTTAATAGTCGGTACGCGTTCGTTATACCCTGTCACCGTCTTTTCATGGATCCTCTATCCTCATCCATCATCTAGGGGATCTACCCCTGGATGACGGATGATCCATGAAGGGACAACAGAAAATTGGAGTACGTTGGCAGTATTGTGTTCAATTAGATGGGAATTAGGTCCCATAACATACCATCACGCCTGTATTCCCCGAAGGCAGACGTGTACCTTATGTACACCCACAGTTCACCGGTATGTTTAGGTCCCATGTAATAGGCGAGCCTATTGCCATTCACCGGGCACAAATCCAGACTCCGAGCTGTTACTAAGAATTTCATAGGAGAACCCAATAACACTTTGCTCGACCTGGGGATCGAACCCAAGACCTCCAGCGTAGCAGTTGGGATTGGGACCACTAGACTAACGAGGCGGGCGGCCTCGTTAGTCTAGTGGTCGCAAGGCGTAAAAAAATGAGTTTCAACACTGCATTAAGGGGAAAACTTATTAATGCCTTTTTTTTTAAACGAGAGCGTGGCAAGCGAGTCACTTGATGGTAAGTGATCAGCGGCCCATTATTATATATTATAGCCTATTATTATCACCCTCTAGTGTTATGACACTAGAGGGTGATAATAATAGGCTCGCTTTTTGCAGGTTGCCTTATTGTACAACATGTTCTCGTTTAATAGATAAATATACAAAGATATTGTATTTGATGACATACAAAGGGAGGCCTAATCGCTATCTGCGATTTCCTCCGGGCAATCTTTGGATAGACATAACTAAGCTTGTTTGCCGCCTAAGCGGTGCCGCTAGCTATATCGGTGAAATCACTCTTGCTTTCTCATCTTGAGACATAAGTTGTTGAGCCCATTATTAATTACCTACCTATTTATTTCACTGGCTGCATTTCACTCCAAACCCAAACACAATAATTTTAACATTGGAATGTGTCGGTACCAACAGATGTATTTAAAGGTAGTAAGTATTCTAAAATTAGAAAAATAGATGAATTACCTTACTTTTTCCTTGTGTATATAGGAGAATATCTATATATTATGTTTAAAATCTATGTGGCTGTGCTCATGTCCAAACTACATTTTGATTATAACTTTGAGATTGACTTTTAAGATATTACAAACTGATAATAAATAAAATAATTCCTTTATATTTCTCTGTTTGGTTAAGCAGTCTGCATAACATATTTTACCTTCGCCTGTCAGTTTTGACATAGGGTTTTGTCTATTGGACGTTGACCTCTACAGTATGTTACAATAGAGGTTAGTGATTGGACGACAAAACTAATTTAGAAAACTACCTAATTTATGGTTTAAGATATTTTTTTGTTTAGACGTCTCGTCGGCAAAAGGGCAATGGAGCCACCTTGGAAATTAGCACACTGCACCGCACTCCCGCACTACGCTTCGTGATGCGTCACGAAGCGTAGTGCGGGAGTGCGTGTTCTTACGTTGTTTGCAAGTATTTGTGATTGTATAGAAAACTCGCGCAGTGTATTGCACAGAATACACATTCACGCGCAGTGTTGGTACGCACCCAGTGCAGGTCAGTGTGTGTTCGCCTAAGTGCTCATTGCCGCTCAAGACCTGCAAAATCGACGGAGTTGCTTAAAAGGAGAAGTGACATCTGTTGAAATTTTTTGCTTCTCAACCAAAAAATCATACAAAAAGATAGTTAACAGGTAAGGTGGCATCGAACGACATCGTACTTGCTGTAAAGCATGTCATGTCGGTTGAGAAGCAAAAAATTTCAACAGATGTCATTGACGTCGCCTCAAAGACGTAAATTAAAAATGTGAAGGCAAATTTCGACATGACGGGTGGGAGTCGCGGTGGCTTAGCGGTCATAGCGTCTGGTGTACTTAACCAGAAGATGCAGGTTCGAATCCTGCCCGCGGTCGTATTTTTCCTTCACTAAAATATCTAAATAATATGAGTATTATAATACTAACTACTATTTCTAACAGAATTATCTAGAATGTTCTCTAGCACGAGCGTTTTGTAGAAAGAACTAATCCTGCTTTGAGAAGCCTCGTCGGACAGCATGCTTGCATGAATCATTAGATACGAGTAGCTTAAGTTTTACTTAGAGTCCTTATACACACATCGCACGATGAAACTTGATCAGTAATGCCCTTTCCTAAGAAAGGCCGTATGTAAAAATCACAAATAGTCTGCCAGACAAAATTGTTAAACTTGAATTGAATCTGGCTTACATATTTTCGATAATTAGATTTATACTATTGTGATTGAAATTTCAATAGGCCTGACGAGCTATTGACAAATAAAAAGTTTGTGTCGTGTGTCAGGTCAGTTTGTGTGTGAGAATATTTTAGGAAAAATCAAAGACCATGTTCAAATACCCGTTCAAAATATTTTATTTAACACTTAGCTCCATCACCTGCTGGTTCGTCTACAAGGATCACGCCTCGAGTGCTGGGATTTCCATCAACTGTTCCTTCTTCATCACAAGAGTTATTGGACTGATCACACGCGTCGTCGTCCTGATCTGGTTTTTTATCTGATTCTTTTCCTCCGTTTCCCGAAGGTTTTGTGTCTTCACAAGAGTCTGTTTTGCCTTGCCGTAAATCGTTTGAAATATTCAAGAGTGTTTTGATTAAAGGTGATTTTAACAGTTCTTCTTCTAATCTATCTTTTTGTCTGTCTCCCCTTTCTGCTCCATAATCTTCCCGGCCCTTATCACCCCTATAATCACTATTAATCCTGTTGTCTCCTCTATAGTCATTATAGTTACTCCTATAATTATTTCTATTTTCATTATATCCTCTGTAGCTAGCCCTGTTGTTATAATCACCCCGATAATTGCCCCTACTATCGCTATCGCCCCTATAACTGCCTTTGTTGTAATTATCACCTCTATAGCTTCCTTTGTTGTAATTATTGCCTCTATAGTTACCACTATTATCATTATCAGCTCTGTAAATGCCCTTGTAGTCGTTGTCGCCTCTATAACTTCCTCTGTTATCGTAATCACCTTTATAGTTTCCTCGGTTGTCATTATCGCCTCTATAGCTTTCTCTGTTGTCGTTGTCGCCTTTATGACTTCCTCTATTATCATTGTCACCTCTATAGTTTCCTCTGTTATCGTTGTCAGCTCTATAGCTTCCTCTGTTATTATTGTCGCCTCTATAACTTCCTCTATTATCATTGTCACCTCTGTAGTTTCCTTTGTTCTCGTTGTCGGCTCTGTAGTTTCCTCTGTTATCATTGTCACCTCTGTAGTTTCCTCTGTTGCTGCTGGAACCTCTATAGCTTCCTCTATTATGTCCTTTGTTACTGCTGTATGCTCTATAGCTTCCTCTGTTATCACTATCACCTCTGTAGCTGCCTCTGTTGTCATAATCTGCCCTGTAGTTTCCTCTATCTTCATTATCACCTCTATTATTTCCTCTAGAGTTACCTCTGTAACTGGCCTTATTTTCATTATCAGCTCTATAGCTTCCTTTGTAGTCATTGTCACCTCTATAGCTGCCCCTTTTATCATTATCACCTCTGTAACTGCCCCTGTTATCATCATCGCCTCTGTAGTTTCCTCTATTGTCGTTGCTGTTTCCGTTATAATTGTTATTCCCTCTATAATTCCTATCACCCCTATAGTCATTGTCTCCTCTATCTGATTTTCGATCATTGTAACCTCTTGCCCTATCATTTCTATCTCTTGCGTTTTGTTTATTGTATGAGCTATAACGATTGGATTTTGATTGTATTCTGGCTTGGGACTTCTTGTTTGCCTGAAAAGTAATAGAAAAGGAAAACTTATTTCATTCTATAATAATAATAATAATAAGACCTGCAGATTTTACATTTCAAGCACGTCAAGGTATTGATTTAAATTATGTAAGGGTCATAGCGTGATTTTAAATTTAAGTCACTCCATGTACCATCAGCTATCTGTTGTCTTTATTCCGTCAAAATCGGTGTAGACGTTTCGTAGATTATCCGGAACAAACAGACAGACATGCGAATAGTGTTTTTTATTTTGTTATCACTAACATAATTTATACTTCCATATTATGTAATTATTAAAAAACTGTTTTTTTTGACATGACAGAAACATACAATCCAATTTTATTTATTTGCGTAGATGACTGACTGACATGACTTTGTCTTTGACTTTACGATAATGCTCAAAACTTACATTAACTTGCTCCGCCAATTGATAAAGATACATGAATGGGTACACATCATCCTTTCTGTCATTGTCATAACTTCCCAGGTCATTTCTGTAGTCAATTTTGTAGTTATTTGACGGATAGTTGGACTTGTAACTATCGGATCGATAATCATCAGATTTGTAGTTATTTGACTGATAGTTGGATTTGTAACTGTCAGATCGATAATTATCGGATTTGTAGTTGTTTGATGGATAGTCGGATCGATAACTATCGGAGTTATAGTTATTTGACGGATAGTCGGATTTGTAGCTATCGGATCGATAATTATTATCGGATTGATAATTGGATTTGTAACTGTCGGAGCGATAACTATCGGAGTTATAGTTATTTGATGGATAGTCGGATCGATAGTTATCGGATTTATAGTTATTTAACGGATAGTCGGATTTGTAACTGTCAGATCGATAATTATCAGATTTATAGTTGTTTGACGGATAGTTGGATTTGTAACTGTCGGATCGATAACTATCGGAGTTATAGTTGTTTGACGGATAGTCGGATTTGTAACTGTCGGATCGATAACTATCGGAGTTATAGTTATTTGATGGATAGTCGGATCGATAGTTATCGGATTTATAGTTATTTAACGGATAGTCGGATTTGTAACTGTCAGATCGATAATTATCGGATTTATAGTTGTTTGACGGATAGTTGGATTTGTAACTGTCGGATCTATAACTATCGGAGTTATAGTTATTTGATGGATAGTCGGTTTTGTAGCTATCGGATCGATAATTATCGGATTTATAGTTGTTTGACGGATAGTTGGATTTGTAACTGTTGGATCGATAATTATTATCGGATTCATAGTTATTTGATGGATAGTCGGATTTGTAACTATTAGATCGATAATTATCGGATTTATAGTTATTGGACTTGTAATTGGACGAACGTGATCCCGATTCCCTGTTATTTAAGTTACGGTTTGCATTATTGTCAAGAACCAACACTAGGGGTCGGTTATGATCAGAAGCCTTCTTGTACAGGCTTGATAGAAGACCTGAATATTCCCCGGTAAAAGATGGTTGGATATTCTGAAAAGAAAATTATTAGTTTAATCTTGACATTTGAAATTCGTTCTTTTTTTAACCATACTAGTATTCATTTGTTTACCTTTAGCTTATTCTTCCACGGAAGCTAGTCATCATAAATGAACAATCAAAATTGTATTGTAAAAAAAATAAGGCTATTATGTCCCAGGACATCAATAACACATAAATAATACAAGTATGGCATTTTTTTTTTATATTTATTAATGACTAGCTTTTTCACGCGACTTCGCTTCCGTGGAAGAATAAGCTTAAAGTATGTCAGAATCCGAGGAATGATTTGATGGATAAGTTGGAATATTAGCTTTCCAACAGTGACTGAGAGGAAATAGGCTAATAGTCCACCATGCTAGCCTACTGCGGGTTGGCAGACTTCACACGCCGCCAAGAAAATCTATCAGGCATGCAGGTTTCCTCGCGATGTGTTCCTTCACTTTAAATACATACGCATATGTCTTTCAAAAGACAGAGGCGTTGGATTCGATTCAATGGTCATATCACTAGGCTATCATTGAACTTCTAGAAATACTGAAGTAAATATGATTCTTTTTTATTGGCATTGACATTGACAAACGAGATGGAAGACGGGCCAGTGCAATGGGTGGCTATCGAACCGGCAACTACATGGTCGCAAGTCTGATGTCCTAGCCATTAGGCTACCGCCGCTTCATAAGTTGATGATCAACAAGGTGCTTTACGAAAGACTCCAGGGTAAGGGAGGTCAGTCTCCAAGAGGTCCTTGACCACCACTGACCAAGTCAGATATTATCTCGCCACCATTTGAAGCATTCAAACTAGTTCCTACACGGGAAAATTAGACATGGTGAAAGTCATTAATCCCATGGCTAGGATTGTAGGGCATAGGAAGGCAAGTGCCTATACGATGTGATACCATTTCGCTATGATTTTGATTAAAATATCACAATGGCATAAAATTACTCATACGCAATATTCAAGTGTACAATATCGAACATAATGGCCGAAAAGGCGGCTGCGAAACTAGAACTCCTGAATTCAATGAAAGCCTTGCAAAATGTGGAATAGAAAAAAAAATCTGACAATAGCACCCTCTATTCCCAAACGCGCATAGTAGTTGTTGGCATCCAAATTGAGAGTTTGAAGTGGCGATGGGCTGGACACATCAGCCAAATGCAACCGGGCAGGTAAGCGAGGCTAGCTACCGAGTGAAACTCTCATAATATTATTCGTAAACCAGGTAGACCGAAGAAACGTTAACGAGATGATTTCGATCGCTTTCGGCCAAAGTTAGGACGAAGTTTTTGTTAGGACGAAGGACTTTCGGACGAAGTTAGGGGAGGCCTTTGCCCAGAAATGGGACGCAAAAAGAGCTGTATCAAATAAGAACCTGGCATACCATGTGACCGACAATAATAAGGATTTTCGAACAAAAATATAATGATGATGGATCAAAATAATGGGATACAAAAAAGGCTACATAAAAAAAGAATCCCCTGTGGCCTATGTACACAGACAATAATAAGAATTTTCCACAAAAACAATGAAAAAATGATGGATTAAAAAAAGATGGAGTAGTTATTAAAAGTTTCACTTACAGTAACCAAGAGTAAGACTACTACATTTAAAAGGAATCGGAGATCCCGTCCAGCAGGCGCCATTTCGATTCCTCGACGTCTACTCTTAAAATATGCCAAAGATCGTCCTATCTCAATTAAGTAAACTTAACGCTCCATATATTTCCAATTAATTTTCGTGGCCAAGATTACATTTATTATTTGTTTTGATTCCAACTTCCTGTTCAATTATTAATTTTTCGTGTCAATTAATCGCTTTGAGAAATTTTATATCAGCAATATTAAATTCAAGTTCGATATAAGAATTGGTTATGGTTTTTAAACACGTGAATATTATCTGGGTTACTATGGTAATTCTGTACACCCCGAAGGGTCAGGTAGAGGTGTACTTAATACGCACCCACAGTTCGCCGGTATGTTTAGGGTTCATTTAATAGGGGGCGAGCCTATTGCACTTAATAGTATCCAAACTTCGAGCTGACACTAAGAATTTCATAGATAAACCGAATAACATAATTATATATATTATATATTATAGTAGTAGTAGTGCCTGCTGGCATGTCTACATGCCAGCATGAATGGGTCGCACGACCGGGGAAGTACTACCCTCCCACAGAATATCGACGTCAAGTACCAGTATGCATACTGTTGCGTTTCGTACGGTGAGTGTGGAGCGCCGGAGGCCCCCTCAGACCGAAGGGGTCTGAGGGGGCCTCCGGCGCTCCACACTCGTTAACTCACACTAATTAATATCATCGAGTCTACCAGTTTTAGCACCCACATAACTGTATTTCGCGAAGAGATAGGCGGAGGTGCACCAATCCATTCTCACGGTTCTTCTTCTATTACCCGGAATAAATCCAGAGCCGTAACCCAATAACACTAATCGACTTGGGAATCGAACCCAGGACCTCTAGCGTAGCAGTTGCACTAGAACCACTAGACTCTTGAGCCAGACGAAAAAAGTAAAGTCAAAGATTTCAACACTGAAAAATCTACAGCGTGTTGTCGAAACACATCCGAAGATCGACTTTGGAACACCTTTTGCATATAGGAACGTATTTGGATTTTAGTATTAAATTTTCAGTTTCAGGATCAAACTAAAACCGCTTGCGTATACTTTGATATTCCATATTGTCGAAGCTGTAATTTTCAGAGGCATTCTTGGTTGGATGCCGGAGTAATATGTCACCTGGAATGTCTTTGCGAAGTGGCTTTAAAATATTTTATCGATTTTCCACGTCTGCCTCAACGACGTTGTAATGATTTTAGACGTTTTTAAGCGCGTATTAACAATTAATTATCACGCGCTTAAACGGTGGAGGAAAACATAATTTTTTGTACCACTGTTGGGCAAAGGCCTCCCCCAATTCCTTCCAGATACTCTTTTCTTGCGCCACCTCGAATCCAAATCATCCTGCCACCTCTTTCTGGGCTGACCTCGACGGCGCCTTCCGTCTTCAGGCACCCATTGAGTGGAAACCCTCGTTATAAAAAAAAAAAAAAACTCAGTCACCGTGATTCGAACCTGCAGATCCCCTTTCGGTTAAATACTCCGAATGGTTTAGCCATGTAAGGTACCGAGTCAACTGCCTTTGATGTCTAAATACTCTTCCAAATTCTACGTCTCATCGTGGACAACTGATGTCGATTGCGGAGTTATTCCCAGTTGCCCCCACCCTCGACGCAACGACCGGCGGCTAATTGGAAATCTTTGGAAAAATACCCGTTTGTGGCAGAGGCCACCATTAGTCAGGAGTGGCCAGTCTTTTTGTTATCATTTGACAACCAAAATTGACAAATAGATATACCTAGGTAGGCCCCCAGTGCTAGCAGTGCTAGTGCTGAATATATAATTATATAGTAATGTGAATTCATTTTTTTTATATGTTAAATAATTTTATTTATTTAATTATTAAATGAATGTGAATTAATTGATGTGAAGTGAATTGAAAATGAGAGAAATAAAACTTTAACACGCACTAGGACCGCCTCTACTAGTACTCGTGGCAACTGGGATTTTTTTCAAAAGATTTCCTTCGCCGCAATTTCATTTGCCGCCGGAGGTCGACGATGGAGGGCAACTGGGAATAACTCGACCCTCCCCGGGGGCCAAGTGCGATGGGCGATCGACGACCCCGAGTCTGCCGCCCAAGGTCCCACTTGCGACGGGATACATCCGCCATCGTTTAGGTACTCTCAGCCGCAGAGGGTAGGACTAGCGGGGCATCGCAATACCAACACTCCTCTCCCCCTGCGATTCCACCGTGCCCACAGTCGTACGGCCGCGACCCCGCCGAGCTCAGAACATCATTTATGAAGCGATTTTTACTTTCCGATTGATCCCATTGACTGCCTCATTAGTCTCAAGCGCGACTACTATTTTTTTATTTTTTTTATTTATTTTTTTATTTCAGGCAACAAGGCCCGTATAAAAAATATATAATAAGGTATAAAAGTTTAAAACATAAAATGCTATAACATACATATAACAATAAAACTTATCACTATTTCACACTTAACGTCGGTGTGTGTTGTACTACGGTGCTAGGTATACGGCCGTGGAAGCGCCGGAACACTACACCTTTCGGCCAAAACTCCTCCTTCATGAACTTCCTAGGTACTCTAACCACAAAGGACTTGAAGTTCACGTTGTGCTTAGAGTCTAACCGCTCGACCCTCAGAGTAAAATTGCTCTTAACTGCAATATACTCTATGACCTCTTCGGCCTTCGTGGAGTAATGCAGCCTGGACACGTAGAGCGGCGTCACTATGCTAGAGGTCCTGGGTTCGGTCCTCAGGTCGAGCAATATTATTGGGTTTCTCTATGAAATTCTCAATTGCAGCTTGGAGTCTGGATTTATGCCCGGCTAATGGCAATATGCTCGCCCCCTATTACATGGGACCTAAACATGTGGGTGTACTGATGTACACCCACATTTCGCCTGTATGTTTAGGTTCGTACATTAGGTTAGTACACCTCTACCTGACCCGTCGGGGAATAGTCGTGGTGGCAAAGGCATGATGGCATGTTATGTTATTTTATGATCTCATTTAAATTTGGTGAAGATGTGGTCATTCTTAGTTTAGAAAACATCAATTTATTGTACCGTTCGAATATCTATAACGTTATCAACATGGGTAGAGTATCGAATCTACTTGGATCTACCCGCCACTTAAAATTTTGAATTAAATTATCTTTCAACAAAAAAAGTTAAAATCGCCTTTAAACCTTAAT
This sequence comes from Subacronicta megacephala, assembly GCA_958496365.1. NCBI lineage: Eukaryota > Metazoa > Arthropoda > Insecta > Lepidoptera > Noctuidae > Subacronicta > Subacronicta megacephala. Next base: position 5,445,866 of record OY292539.1, on the reverse strand, counting down.
AACAAAATAATATTATTTGCAAAAGACTGTCGGAAGTCAGAGGCAAAAACAAAAGATGCAACCATCTTAAAGGCTATAACCACCGTTTTGGAGATAACTTTATAATATAGTTTGAGGGCGGTTTTTTTTTGCACGCCGGTTTACACATGTAGGAATATTTTGTCAATAGCTATTGATCATAATAAGTTTATTTTTAATCGTCATCTTATATCTAAGAACTTATCAGGATTTCATGAATACCTCAAATAATTATGTGAAAAAAAAATTTTTTAATCCCTTCCAATGAATGTAAATGTATTTCTTTCTTTCTAATTCACCACGACGGTGGACAAGTCTTCCCAGTGGCTGGTCTACAGTTTTTGTTTTTCTCTTTTTCCCTTTGTTTATCTCGGTTACCCGTCGGAGGGCACTTAAGGAGATAATCAAAGACAGCTTTACAACTCTTTTGACAGTATCTCTCTTTTTTTGGCTTTCTCTCTTCTGATCTGCTGCATTTTTCTTCGCACTCGACTTTAGCTTGACATCGGGATCGAAGAGCGTACTCAATCAGTGTTTCTTCAATTATTCTTTCTTCTTGATCATCTGATGCTACTTTGCCATTCTAAAATTAAAACGAATGTGAGAAAAAGTTTTTTTATAGGTTAAGTCAGAAAACGAGGAGATGAGCTATTTTATGGTAAGTAGTCATAGCTGCCTATGGAAACCTGCAATACCAAAGGAGTTGCAGATGCTTTGCTGAACGTATTAACTGTGGCAGACGAGCAAGCGAGACACTTGATGGATCTAAGCGATGCGCAGATAATACAACTAAGCCATTGCTACAGTTAGGGACAAAGGAGGGAAAAGAGACAAGAGGAAGAAAGGGGACTGAGGGAGGAAAAATTATTGGGCCTGCGGTGTTCACCACTCACCAAACAAAACGAAGATTTATATTACGAAAATTTTCAATGCTATTAAGAACCAACTAGACCAGAGCTGAAGCCTTAAAAAATGGTAAACAGTGAAAAAAAAGTAGGATGAAACCCATTGAAAAAGGAAGAAAATTTAACAAGAATGTAAGGAAAAATAATTTATGGGTGATCTGAGATCGTAGAAATAAATCTGGAAGTAGGAGGGAGGACATACAACTTTGCCGTTTAACTTTTTTCAATAAGACTTGTAGTTTTGCCGGAAATCGAGATATACCGTTTTTTACCCTAAACCCCCTAATAATTAACAGGATATTTTTTGTTATATCCTCTCTCTTTTTCAATGGGTTTCATCCTCCTATTATTTTTTTTGGTTTCACAAATTTTCTAGCCTGGTCTAAACGTGCTCGTTCATATTATTTTGCTTCCATAAAGCTTATGAAAAACATCCTTGCTGAGAGAAAATAGTTGAATTTAAAAGTATTGATCAAATGAAAATAAAACGTTACCCTCAAAATGTCATAAAAAATTGGTTCATAATTATCCCTCGACAAAATATTGTTATAGGCATCTCTAGGTTGAAAATCAGCATCGTCAAAGTCTTCATCTTTTCTCTGTTCATAATCTGAGTCTGAATCGTACTCAGCGGAATCTCCTAATACAATCAAAAGAGTTCTTGAATCTTTTTTAAAAAGATCAGACCAGCCATCCAAAGAATTATTTCGGATTATTGAAATAGAATCCAAGCCATTCTGAAAATTATAGGACGGTTATTTTGTTTTGTTCATGATAAAATAAATAAGGATCAACCTATCAACTAACGATCCAACAGCCACAGTTTACGTAGATGGCAATATTCCAGGTATATGAGTTGGGCTCAACTAAATTTAGCCTAGAATAAATAAATAAATCTTACAAATGTTAATATTAAAATGAGACACCGCAATGAAGTGCGTTTTGACTGCATTCCGCCGACAACTTATGTGAACAATACCTAATTTTGTTTGTGAATTCTTTACACTTCAACGCTTTTAATTAATCTTGTGGATTGTAACTTTATAAATAATGTAACATTATTGTTTTATCATCGCAATATTTTATTATTTAATTTCATGTTTTCATTGCTTGTTAGGTTTGTATTTATTTTTTAATTTGATACGCGTACAGGTTATCTACCTGTACGCGTATTGTTACTTTCTTGTGGATAAAAATACACAGATACTTGAAATACTAGCTTAATGAAGTAAAACTTGAGATGCACCAACAGCACATGCTTTATTCAGGTCTTCATACATACATACATACATACCCGTATATACACTCACGCCCATAGGGGTAGGCAGAAACTACAGAACGCCATCTGCTACGATTCTTGCATACTTCAGGTCAAAGACATTATGTGTGATACAAATTGAATAGGGTTTACAATAATTAGAAACCTCTTTTTAAGCTGTTCAATTATTTAATCAGAACTATATACATATTCATATGCTGTATTCATATCTACATCTTTATTTACTTAGTCTATTTATTATAGGTAATTTATACTTCAATGATTTGACATTAATCTCGTCCTTTTGACTTTGTAATAGAAACAGGCTCTCAGTGTGAAAAAGTCTTCAATAACACAGAAAGATAACATTTTATTTTTGAAATCCATGTTTCCAATTTGGTGGCATTGTCTTTCCGGTAGGGGGTCCTAAAGCTCGTGTAGATTGATTTTTATGTCGTTTTTTGTTCCTGTCGTTCCCAGGCGGTGGACAGTTTAAGAGTTCGTCAAATATAGCTTTACAGCTTTTTGGACAATATTTCTCTGGTTTTTTCTCTTCCTCGCACGAGTCCTCTTCAGTACATTTTTCAAGGGATTCGGAACATGAATCTTTAGATTCAGAGCATGAATCCTTAGGCTTAGGTTTTTCTTCGGGACATATTTCAGTGCATTCTACTAAAGCCTGACATCGAGAACGTAGTGCATGGAATATCATTTGATCCTTTTCTAATTTATCAGCTTCATATTTAGTCTATAAATAATTTGATAGTGATTAAAGAGAAGTTTATAGCTAAGCTAGCTGTTAATAAAAAGTATCAATGGAGCTTCTAGCCAATCCTTTTACATAATATTAACTTTGTGGAACTATTTACCTAAATTCATTAACCTTGTCATACAAGCATGTGAAAACTTTATCAGATAGTCAGATCTTGTTTTAATAGGATTATTAAATTATATAATATCTGAAAATGTTATACTCACTCTCAATATGTTATTATAAATATTATCATCATTCTTAATTTTTACCATTACATCATAAATATCATTAACAGACTCAATTTTGGTAGAAATATAATTGTCATGTGATGACGGTTCTAATATTGTTGCCGAGTAATCTTGATTGGATAATTTTAACATCTCGTTATCTAAAGCTTCAGCATGTTCCGCAGATCTTATTACCACAATCAATGGGTTCCCTGAATCTTTATCAATAAAATCAAATAATATTCCTAATGGGTTGTGTCGAGTTCTTGACGTTGAATGCATACCATCCTGAAAATATACAAAATTTAGAATTAAATTTACATAAGTAACTAGTTTTTAAACTCCTACCATGTGGGATAGCCGATAAATTCCCTAGTTTTCTTTAAAAAGAGGAAGTTAGGTTTAGTGAAGTTGAAGAGAAGGTTATCAGCCACAGGTGCAAAATAACAAAATGCGCAAGTGTAATATATATCGTATTTTAAGTAGTCGGTTTTGATGGCGCTAGGCTGTTCCCTGCATGTGTGTTTTCATGATGCTTTATTCATGCTTGTAGTGCTACAATAGTCGTCTATTCGTGCTAGCAAATAATTTCAGACATAGACAGCTATATGGTTAAGTCACAACTCCTTTCGATCCTGTATTACCTCGTCAATTATATTATAATCTAAGTGAGATTTCTTAAGATTTAGTGTAAAAGACCAAATTAGTTGCTATATTGGTAGGAATCAAACACGAGGAGCATCGAAGAATCTACAACCATTTGATTTTCTAACTAGTTAGAAGATGTCCAATGTAGTCGCTGCGTAAGTAACTGAGTTTAGCTTTGAGAAAGTGCTTCTTAAAGCTTTTATATAATAAAAATGACTACTAGAAAATATAAAATTCTTACGATTGTTAGTATTGTAAGAAAAAACTGTGAAACAGCGCGTTCTGTGAGCACCATGTCGATATCTTGAGTGAGGGTTTTTGTTTATGATCTGCTGCTGCTTTTAATTAATAAACTGGAATAACACGAATTTAACATTATTTTTAATACAATTATAATATTGTTGTTTATATTTTTGTTATCACTTCTTACAGGAATATCTCGTTTACTCTCAGATACTTATTCTCTTCAAATACTTTTCCTAATTAGTATAATCTTATGCTCAGTTTGTTTATTATCGTTCTTTTTTATTGTGTAAAGCTTTCTGTATACATCCAGTTAATCGACAGGTTTTTGCAATACATTGCCTATTTCGCGCTAATATGACTAGGCAATAGGAATAGCCGTAAGATCGGAAACTACATATTCACAGACTGGATATTCCTCTCTTCCCTGTCAATATTCATGCTCACTGCGTAGTTAAAAATTTAGCTTACGCTAATCTCTTGGAACATAGCTCAAATAAAACAACGGAAGAATTATTTAATTAATTTATATCAAGTTCCTAATGATGTTGAGGTCCATGATATTTCTTCGGTCTGGCCGGTGGGCAACTTATAAGATCATCATAGATTGCTTCACACTTCCGCTCACATTGTGATTTAGTGTTTTCCTTTTTGCTGTACTGCAAGCGTTGAGGAAATTCTTCATAGGATTCAAAATATTCATGACCATGGTCTTCTGCAGAGCATTTATGATTGCGATCATCTGCAGAATATTTGTCCTCAGACTCGTCTTGTGAGCATCTATTTTTATATTCTTCTTCAAAACATTCATCCTCACATTCTACTATAGCATCACACCGAGTACGTAGTACATGCAGTATAATTTTTTCTCGTTCTAATTGTTCGTTTTCATCGTTAGTCTGTAAATTAATGGAATAACAGATTATTAGGAACACAAAACACTTTGATTTGACGTGAATTTCCACTAAAATATCAATAAATTTACTAATCAGTTTTGTAAAATAGAAATAAACTTACCCTTAATATTTTATTATTAATATCATCATTGTTGTTACCTATCAAAGCTTTAAAAATCGCATTTGTAGACTCAATTTTGGCAGAAACGTGGTTGCGATGTGTTGATTCTGATGATTTTTTGGTGTAATTTTGATTAAATGATTCCGTCATCTCGTCATCCAAAGCTTTCGCATCTTGGTTAGACCTTATCACCACAAATAATGGATTTCTTGAATCTTTTTCGATAAAATCAGATAATATTCCGAATGTTTCGTGTCCAAATTTTGATGTAGAATGGATACTATTCTGCAAATTTTGGATAGTTTATTGTTCTCTTTCTACAACAAGGCAGAGGGAAATAGTGATAGAAATGAGGGTCATTGAAATAATGTGTAGCTGTCAGCAATCAGTATAGGAACTCTCTCTCTGTCTCTCTCTAGAGAGTATCATAAACCTAAAAGCCGGTTATCATGCATTGATAATGGCGATACCAAGTCATCAGTAAATCTAGCAGGGGCTTTATGAATAGTTTCACAATGAAAAAACATAGCACAAGCATGTTATCTGGGTGATCCTTGAATTCTGGACATTTTAGTTCCAATTACTAATGCCATATTAATTTAAGAACACCTTTGTTTTATCATCTTTAGCTTTTTCTAAGTCTCTGGTACGCCCTGACTCTTAAAATAATAAGTTAGTCCTATTAGGCAAAGATTGAAAGTAAGACTAGACTCCAAAGCATTTGCAACTATCAGAGTCAGAAGTGCAAGGACGATTAACAAAATATAACTCAATATCAGAGCATTATTGTTGAAATTTTAACCCGTGAAGTCCCATATTATAAAAAAATATAAATCTATTGTTTTGGTCCCCAGCAATTGGGAATCGTTTGTCTTGGTATGGGCATGTGATGAGGAGAGATGAAACGCATGTAACCAAAAGAGTTATGAGTATAAATGTGGACGGATGGAGGGGTAGAGGGAGACCAAAGAAAATATGGATGGATTGTGTGAAGGTAGATATGATGGAAAAGGGATTGAATGATGAGATGAAGACTAACAGGGATGAATGGAAGAAAATGACAGGTTGCGACCCTAAATAAATTGGGAAAAGGGCAGGAATATGATGTTTCGGTCTCCAGCAACCGGTACGGGCGTCATTGAATTAAATATTATGGTCGAAGCCACCAAATCAAAAAGAAACCAAAGCTTACGATCATTGTTTACAAATCGTCTACGAATAAATAATATGAAGTTATATTAGGCCTATTTATCATCAGCTAAAAATCCCTTGCAGTGCAGTGTAAGCCCGGTCTTAAGGGAATGTTGCTGTAGGGAAACTTGTTTATTCAGATAGACATCATGAAAATGTAAAAAAATATAAAGAATCTTACGATTGTTAGCATTGTAAGAAATAATTGTGAAACAGCACGTACTTTAAACACCATGTCGATAACGTGAGTGAAAGGATTAGTTTATGATTTGCTTATGATTTTAATCAATAAATTGGGAAACAATGAATTTGGATTCCTCTAATATAACATTTATTCTACTTATAATCACGGCTTCGCCCGCGTGGTAAAAAGGAATATTTTTCTCGTTTTCGCAACATTTTTCATGTATGCTCTGCTCCTATTGGTCTTGGCGTGATGATATATAGCCTATAGCCTTTCTCAATAAATGGGCTATCTAACACTGAAATAATTTTTCAAATCGGACCAGTAGTTCCTGAGATTAGCGCGTTCAAGCAAACAAACAAACAATAGTTATTTGTGCAACAAGAGAGCAAAGTCGTTTTTTGTGCTGATTTTGAATCCTGAGCAAGTGAAGGATTCACCGATTGAAACACGAGCGTAGCGAGTGATTCTCAAGTTGAATTGTTCAAAAAACTTTGCTCTCGTGTAACACACATAACTTTTCACTTCAGCAGCGAGAACACTTTAGGAGATAATAAATATTTACAGGTTAAATATCAGTTTTATTTGCAGTAAATACTTATTTTCGTTCAAATACAACAATAAGTTAAAAATTCAATAAATTACATTAAAACACATAATTTACTTTTTGCAAAATTTCATATAGTACGAACGTGTTTGTCTTTGAGGTCGAATTCAAAATCGGAACTTCGAAAGGGCTGGTCTTTGTCTCTCTCTCTCTTCCTAATGGTGGGAAAGAGATAGAGAGTTAATGTTTCGAATTGTATGATTAACCCAAGGCTAAATAAGATATTCGCGGCGTTCAGATTTTTTTTTATTAAAAAGTTACTTTGTCTCACTCAGTGAGCAAAATCGCATTTTGCTCACTGATTTCTGGCAGCAAAACCTACATGTTTGAGCTACTGAGCTAAAACTGAGCTAAAACAAACTTTTCAGCAATATTAGTATAGATTATTTGCGCTCACATTTAGTTTCCTACAGGATCTCAATTTTTTCCCCGCCTTGTTACTCAAATTCAAATTCAACCTCAAACATTTTTGTTTCCAATGTTCCAACGTTGCTAAAGCATGTTGGGATCATTTTTGAGTTTGAGTGATATCTAATAATGATAGGCTATTTATTTTATTTCAGCTACACTGATCAATGAATCTGTATTTTTTTCCTGCGGCTATTCTATAGAGGGGGTTATTGCATTCTTAAGATATTGAAACCCTTATACTTCGGAGATCACGGTTAGTTTCCAGTTGGGTACCAGTAATTATGAGTCATCGCTTCCCAGTTTGCCCTACGCGCTTAAGCACGTGCTGAAATATTGTTTGATATATTATATATAATTATAATTATATTTTAATTTATCAGTTTCATCCAGTATTTTTGAAAAATTGCTTTAATAATGTTATGTCTAAAACGGTTAGGAAGTCGGTACCAATGATTTGTTTTAACCACAGACTTTCCAAAAACATAACATTATTTTTATTATTTTTTAAGCGAATTTACTTTATTGTTATATTTTTGTGGCGATTGTTCCACGACACGTCCGATTGCTATGCTTTTTTTAATGACATTCTCACTAGCAGCTCGGAGTTTGGATATGTGCTCAGTTAATGGCAATAGGCTCGTCCCTTATTACAAGGGCCCTAAACATACCGGTGAGCCGTGGGTGTACATTAGTACACCCCTGCATTTTAAGTAAAACACTATATAAACTAATCACTGTATTTTATTTGAACAAAATCTTAAGGGATAATAAATAAGTACATTGAATTCAGCAACTGTACTTCGTCGAAATATATAGGTCATGATAGTCTTAGTTCGATTTTTTTTTCTCTTCAGAGCAACTGCGTTCAGCTGATTCTACCGTACATTTTTCGGCGGAGTATGGTCCCTGCCGCTCAATATATCTCTTATCGTCTCCTAGGCTTTGTCCTCTTTGCTTTTCTAAAAGCAATTGGCTGGCCTGTAATGTTTTATTAAAATAAAAATTAAAAGACAGCTTGGAAAAAAAGTCAGATTCAGACTTCAAATAAATAACTGTGGAACTTATATATTTTTTTTTGCCTCGGGTGGGAGTCTTACCCACGTCACGCGGTGCACCGGTAGTGGCGAGGTGAATCCCTAAACCTACACCAAACGTGAAGTTAAAAATACAGCAACGTAAAGTTAGTTTAGTGAAGATAAATGTAAAAAAAATACAATAAAAATTTTGCAATGTATCACTAGATTGCAAAATTTTTATTATATTTTTTAAATAAACAGACAAACAATAGGCCCAACTGATAGCCCAATAGGTCCCACTTAATGCCAGACGACAATGCGGCAGACCCAGATGGAGATAGCGTGATGAATGGGACTCTTTCCAAAAAGAGCTGGACCTTAATAATGGACAGAGAGAAGTGGAAATCGAGTAGAAGTATTTGAAATAATACTGATAAATAGTGCATATTGCATTGATATTTCAGCTTCTACAATTACAACAACAGCTTATACAATTCGCACCAATAACATTTCCATATATTTTGTTTTTATTCGTTCATCGATTTAAACGCGTAGATTGCAAATGGCTATATCTGTAAATCATTAAAAGTGGTCATTTTACCCCTGTGAGAGCGCTTTGCGCAAAATACTGATAGTCAGGCGCAACGAGAGCTGAATGGAGCGGCTCGTGGCTAATTTATAACTGCTCTGATCAAGAGACCAGCTAGGTGAAGCTGCGTCTGCCGCGGTCAGTCTGTCGATTCTTAACATATCGAGACTCCTCCGTGCCTCCGAGAGCATGTGAAGCCGTCGGTTCCGGTTGTCATACGAACACCTATGGCAATCGTTAGGGGCAGTCAGAAGCCAAAAAAGCCTGTCAAAATATCTGTTCTACAAATATCGGCTTTACCTAGAAATTGGGTTGCGGAGGTCTGATGACAGTTGCTTCGTGTAAAATACTGATATTCAGCCACACCTGGTTATGCTAGAAACCAACCCCAACATAAATGGGGAAAAGGCCAGGATCGGAATAATTGGTGATAATAATTGGTGAACTCACCCTCAATATCTCAATCAAAGTTCGTTCATAATTGTCTCTAATATCGTTATCGTAATATTTCGATGGAGATTTTTTGTCTGAATATTTGTAGTTGGAATAGCTTGATTTCTGGTGACTTCGGGACACCTCTTCATCTAAACTCCTACCATGAGAAGTGTCCACGACCACAATTAGTGGGCTTTTTGATTCTTCTCCCAACAATTCGGACAGTACTCCCAGTGAGGGCCGTCGATGTTGTGGAGAGGAATGTAAACCATTCTGAAATGAATCATAACATCATTACTTCTAAGCACCTTTTCTCTTGTGTTATTGAGTTTTTCTATGAAATTCTCAGTAGCAGCTCGGAGTCTGGATTTGTGCCCGGTGAATGGCAATAGGCTCGCCCCCTATTACATGGGACACAAACATACCGGCGAACTGTGGGTGTACATTAAGTACACCTGCAAGTGAGCCACCTTATGGTAAGTAGTCACTGCCGCCCATGGACATTTGCAAAAATGAAGGAAATGTTGATGTGTGGCCGAGACTATTTAAGAAAAAGGGAGGGAAGGAGAAAAGGAGAAGGTAGGGGACTGAGGGAGGAATTGAACCTCTAGCGCACCTTACTGATAAAAACAACAGCTTTAATCGCAGACGTAACATGACAACTGTAGACAAAAGCATGGTCAACTTTTGTCGATATTGTCATTCTACATATTTTATGCACAGAAATGGTTGTCGTCTGAATAGGCGACAAAAGCCGCGTCTTTTTACGTTGTTAGTTGTTGTAAGACGACTAGCTTCATTTAGGAGTTCCACCAGGAAATAATTTTGATATCAAATTAGTAAAAACATCTTACCTCAGAATTTTTAAGGGTAACACTGCAGTTGCGGCTACGAAGACCTATTTATAGTTGTGCCCGGGTTCGAGTTCGAAATTTGAACGCTATATTTTTTGTACATCTTTTCTATAAAAATCATCATCACATCTGTATCCGCAAAGGCTATTGGCAGAGATGTAAGTGGGCACAAATCCAAACTAGGAGCTACTACTGAGAATTATACACGAAAACCTGAATTTCACTGCTCGAATCGAACCCAGAATATCATGCTCTCACCAAATACAAACTTTGGTCTAACAATGTGATCCATATACAAGCCTATTGCCATTAACCAGGCAATAATCTGAACTCCAAGCTGTGACCGAGAACTTCACAGAAAGACCCAATAACGCCCTCTTTAATGTAGCAGTCGCGCTTATGACCACTAAACTAATTTCAATTCAAAATTTATTTATTTATTAAGATAACAATAATCCATCGTGTTAGTAATATTCCCTTATATCTAGTGTTCGTAAGTCATAAACATTTACAGTATTTTTACAGTACATATTTTTAAATATGACATATTTTTAAATATTTTTAAATTTGACGCACTCTGCACGAACCATGAACCAGTACGAAAGTGACTCGTTCACTATCCGTACAAAGTGCCTCAAAATAGGAGAATAAATACTCTCCGCCACTGTTTTCAGGATGCTGTTGTTACTGTCCCTTGTTCTGTGTATCAATGAAACAACTTTTTTCCGAATGACTGCACGAAAGCCGTCAGTTGATTTTCTGAAAACATTTCAGAAGCACTACAGAACCTAGGCAGCTTCAAAAGCATCCTGAAAATATTATTATATTGAATGCGTAGGACATCCAACGACCGAATAATGAGGAATATGTATATTTTGCATGTGCAAATAAAAATAAAATATTTAACTATTTTAAAAAAATCTTACGATTGTAAATATTAAGATAAAGAGTGAATGCAGTGCAGCGCGTTCCGCCGGCCCCATTTCGATAGAAACAATAACTGCTTTGTTTACTTAACGTCACCCGTGACTGGTTTTAATTAAGTATTGACTGGATAACAATATATTACTCGATACATTGTTAAGTAAGTTTTTTTTTCATTAAGTATTTTATTTTTGACGAAAACTAAATATAATTTTCGACCTCTAGTACTCAAAGTGGCGGATCTTTGTCAAGATATTTCTTTCACATATATATAACATATATACCATCACACCTGTATTCACCGCAGGGTTATGCAGAGGCTTACTAATGTACAACCACAGTTCGCTGGTATGTTTAGGTCCCATGTAATAGGGGTCGAGCCTATTGCCATTACCGGGCACAAATCCAGCCTCAGAACTGCAACTGAAAAACCGAGTAACAATTTGCTCCACTCTAGCATAGCAGTTACGCTTAGGACCACTAGACTAGTAAGGCAGTTCAGTCAATTTCATTCACATTCAAAATTCACCATTAAATAGCAGACATAAAAGGGTACAGAAATAAATAAAAACGATAGGAAATCTTTATGGGGATGCCATGGGATTATTGATAGTTAGACCCTCGGAAAAGCACCTCAATTTATTGTTGGCTTTTGTCTCTATGTACGCTTATCTATTGCTTGATTTCTATCTGGCTTCTTTGTATATTTACTCTTCGATAAACAACCGGTAGCAACCCTGAATCTGTATTTTTATACTGTGAATTATATCTTTCCTTTCTAAAATTTTCACATATAAATTCATCTGAACTTTCACATTCAGATTATTCATACACTGACAGAATAGACTAACTACCAACTAAAGTACCCACTTCAAACAATTAAAATTTCGCCACTCTAACCCGTATTCTAACGTTGAGGTTGTTAATCCAATTTTCCTCTCACCTCTGAGAGGAGGAACAATTTCCATACGTCTTTGTTTATGCCTAAGGAGATAAGTGTCATAATTCACTGCACTACGAAATTTAGCTGGTGTTTGCTAGATGCTTGATTGGGTTAGGGTTGGCAAGTTTTTAATCATAAATAGTGGTCACTCGGTGGTCGAAATTCTACTACAATATTTTTCTGCACTCCTCCTCTTTATGAACTCTATTTGCAAGTCGCACACTCTTTCGTGCGCGAAATGTGTTTAGAAGGGGCACAATATTATTTTCGACGTATTTAATAAATGTGTAAATACTCCTTCATTAAAACAGAAATGTTAAGGTGTGACTGACAAAATGTGACTGCAAGCATGACGGGAAGTCACATCTTGAATTCGTTTCGTAGATTGACTAATACGGGTAAAAATACGAAATCATGTATGCACCACTTTATTTATACTGCACCATGTTTGTTTTCTCTGGTCGAGCCTGCTTTGGATAAATACATCAATACTGCCAACCCTAATAAAGTTATGGCGTATGCCGTTGTACTGAATTGTGTGTCAGGTCAAATTATGATATATTACTATAGTGGTAGGGTACAATATGGGTTGGTAGCATGTCAGGTCTTTCAGAGATGGCAGAGATTTGAATACTGCCATACAGAACGACCCGTCTTTCTAGAAAAATAGTGATTGGTGGGTACATCGTGAAAAACAAAGAAAGTTTACTGTCATAGTACTGACAATGACGCTAATTGAAACAGCTGGTTACGTCATAACTCTTCGGCTTGCGATAGTTGTCGCATTTGTGTAATTACAAACTGTAATTATTGTTGACAAACTGTGCGGGATAATCTGGTGGGGTGCCAGTGACAGCAACATTGTGGATTTGATAAAAAGTGAGACAGATTTTTAACAAAACTTTCTATGAAAATGGATATAATTTCCAGTGCAGAGGTAACTTATTTAACTCATTCAAAACCTGCCTTTTTTACCTTATATTTACTTCCGGAAGTATCCGGAAAGCTGGGCCAGGATAGCCTCGGAGCGGATCCTTAAGAAAAGTCGTTGACGACGGGGTAGACCCAGAAAGCGCTGGCAAGACGATCTGGACGCGTTTATGACTGACTGGCAGGAGAAAGCAATAGACATGAGCACGTGGAATGGTATGGGGGAGACCTTTGCCCAGCAGTGGGACAGTATAGGTTAAAAAAATATAATATTTGCTTTACCTTATTGGAGACAAATACCTTTGTCTCCTTCTTTTTCTATCCATTACGATTTAGCGGCGATACAATTTAATTTTCATCCTTTCTCTTCCTGCTTTACGTCCCATGTAGTGGTCAGGACAGCCATCCATATTTTTCTCCTCCACTTCGCTCTGTCCAAAACATCTTCATACCAACCGTAACAATTACTCAACGCACGCACTTGATTTAGCCAATCTTTGGCCACCGTTCAATCATTACCTTGTTACATCTCGCCGAGTATTGTGTCATAAATGTCCATGTCAGTCATGCTTTTTTATTAGCCGTGTTTTTTTAACAAATCATATAATCGTGGCTAACAGAAGGACATTAATGGGTTAAAATTTGTAATAATAAAGTTATCTTTTTGTATTTTTATGCATCTTCCATGCAAAATTTTTAACGTTATTTTAGTGAAGAAAAATTTCAACTGCGGGCAAGATTCGAACCTGCGTCTTCTGTTCAGATATAAATTTTTACTTACGTACGTACATCAGTTGAAATAATGTCACCTCAAAAACGTATATTCAAAAATGAGTAGGCAAATTTCGACCTGACGCGTGGGACTCGCGGCGGCTTAGTGCTCTTAGCGTCTGGTGTATTTAACTAGAAGACACAGGTTCGAATCCTGCCCACAGTCGAATTGTTTCCTTCACTATACCTAATAATAATACAGTTTTTTGCATACAATATTTTCTCGGTTCACTATCACTGGAGCTGCACCCTTAATAAGGGATCACGAGAACTTTCTGTGCTGCCAGCGAGACAATTTATTATGCGGACGACTCCATAGCATACACAACAACATATGTTTTAATTGTTAACAACGGATGACTTTGTAAGTCTTCGCCGAGTACTAATAGATTTTCAGTTGTTCATTTGCGCTTTTTAACGAGTCTTGAGATCCTTTTGTTTTTGTTTTGTTTTTGTACTGAAAAACGAAAACTACTTAACAAAGTAATGTTTGAGCAGTACATATGTAGTGTACATAGAATACTACTACTGCCTCGTTAGTCTAGTGGTCCCAATCGCGACTGCTACGCTAGAGGTCTTGGGTTCGATCCCCAGGAAGAGCAAAGTGTTATTGGGTTTTTCAATGAAATTCTCAGTAGCAGCTCGGAGTTTGGATTTGTGCCGGTGAATGGCAATAGGCTCGCCCCCTATTACATGGGACCTAAACATACCGGCGAACTGTGGGTGTACATTAAGTACACCTCTGCCTAACCTTTCAGGGAATATAGGCGTGATGGCATGTTATGTTATGTAAGAATACATAAAATACATAGGCAGAGATGACGGTGTTTATATAAACCCTTATTGCGCTAGTAAGTTTTGGGTACTATAATAGGGGCGAGCCTATTGCCAAACTTAAGTTCCGAGTTGCTACTGAGCGTTTCATAGAAAAACCCAATAATAATTTGCTTGACTTAGGAAACAAACTAAGGACTTCATGCGTAGTAGTCGCATCTGCTACCCCTAGACCAATGGTAGTTGAAGAATCTTAGCAGTTATAAAACTCGTGGATTCAATCAATATTTTTTTAGCCATTTCCTAACTATATCAGGGTCGGCAGGTGTGGCTAAATATCAGTATTTTATACGAAACGATTGCCATCAGACCTCTGCAACCTACTTTCTGGATTACTCTAGATTCTTCTGCATCGGTCGTTTTCCTCGCTTGAACGATAAAGTTAATAGAAACAGACGCGACAACAGCAGACACTTATGCGCAAGAGCATTTTCTGCATGGCTCCGATAATTTTCAATAAATTGCCTAAACAATGGAAAGAGCTGAATAATTTAGATTAAAAAAAAAAGGTTAAGTCATACCTCGTCCTAAAGGCTTACTATAATGTCAATGAGTTTTTAATGGATACTGTTATATAACCTATTATTTTCAAAAAAATACTATGTTTTACTTTATAATTTCCTACATGTTTTATTATTGCTTGAATGTATATTAATAACAGTAATACTATCTTAATTTTCTCATTTTTATAATATTACATACATACCATCACGCCTGTATTCCCCGAAGGGTTAGGCAGAGGTGTACTTAATGTACACCCACAGTTCGCCGGTATGTTTGGGTCCCATGTAATAGGGGGCGAGCCTATTGCCATTCACCGGGCACAAATCCAGACTCCGAGCTGCTACTGAGAATTTCATAGAAAAACTCAATAACACTTTGCTCGACCTGGGGATCGAACCCAAGACCTCTAGCGTAGCAGTCGCGATTGGGACCACTAGACCAACGAGGCAGTCGCAGAGGCAGTTTTATAATATTAATCATTGACATTCCAATTTTATTAAATATTTGTACGCCATACAATGTGGCAAACATGTTGAACTGGAAAAAATTATGTAACATCTTGCATGCTTTTTATAACATTTCTGTATGCATACACATGTTTAAACAAATAAAGATATTCTATTCTATTCTATTCTATTCCGGCTTTTTTTGAATTGCCCAAAAAGTTACACTATTCTGTAGCCAATAAATAAACCTTTATTATTAGTTAAAAATCAGATATCTAACTACTATAGATTTTGTCATAAGAGAGCTATGATATCGGTAGTTGAATTTGAGTTGTTTTTCGGCTCTTCTGCGAAGTTGTCATTTCGCCCTTAGACTACTCTAGTTCTTAACCCACGAAGTGTTCGTATGACAACCGGGACCGACGGCTTTACGTGCTCTCAAGCTCGGAGGGGTCTCGTGTGTGTTAAGAATGGTCACCCATCCATACACCGTCAGCGGCGAGCATTGCTTAACTTAGTAGATCGGTTGATCAGTTAGTTATTACATCAGATTACTTCAGTCTTAGTTATTGCTTCAGTCAATCATCAGATTGAGTAATGGCTCATAGTACCTCAAAGTAAAAATGTTCCTACACTTAGGTAGGTACGTGTTACATAGGAACTCACCAATAAAACGCGTTCCTAACTAACGAACTACGTACAAACAGGGAAAAACACGTGCGCTGCAATAGCGATACACCTCTAGTGCAGGGTTGCCAGCCTCGAGAGTTGATTTTTAAGCTAGCATTAAAAAAAACGGAGTAGGCTTAACCAGTCATGATTTTCTCGTAAGATTTTGTGAATTCGTCTCGGTTCTATCGCATTTCAATAATGTGCTAACAGTTGTTATGCTTCAAGCGGCAATTAAGCACAGCAGCACAACTATTATGTAGATAGCGACGTGCGAAGAAAGAGAAAGAAAATAAATGCCACCTCATGGTGTACCTGTTTTTAGAAAGAGACGAATATACATCTTTAGTTACGTTACGATTAAGTGCTGCATTCTAATTGGTCAAGTGCAACGCTAGTTGGTGCGTAACTAAACGTGATCCAGGTAATTGCCTCCATTTTTGTTGCCATTTTAGAGAGCGGGTAACGTATCTACATGGTTTATAGGTATTTTTTAACGTAAATGTAAACAGGGAAGGATGATGGAATGGATGGAGCTCGTGGCTAAGTTATAACACAGCTGATCAACAGATCTACCTACAAACCATTCTTAACATATCGAGACCCCGTCGTGCATAGGAGAAGACGTAAAACCGTCGGTCCCGATTGTCCTACGAACATTTATGTCTCTATTCAGGTAATCAAAAGCCCAAAAAGCCTTACAACCAGTCTATCCTTCGAATGTTGGTATTGCAGAATTTGTATTTCGGAGTTCTGATGACCGTCGCTGCATGTAAAATATTGATATTGTATTGTATCTGGTTAGACTGAAACCAGATCTCAAATAATTAGGTAATAGCTGGGAGGATGATAAGATACTTCATGGTATGTTACGTATTAATAAGCTTTTCGATAACCGCAATGACGTATTCACTTAGTTACGTCACAATAATCACGGTAGAAATGAATTCGTGTACGTCCCAGATAACAAATGCCACGCGTTAACGGTAATCCTGCCTTGATTCTCTCACACAACTTGCGTTTTAAGATAACGCATTTAATTATAAACTACGCATTTCACTTTACCACTAAAGTAAGCTGTTTGTGACGTAACGTAACTTGCTTAAGATTAGTTTGTTAGCTCCGCCTTTCAAAGAACAGTAGTTTGGTCCTATCTTGTATTTTACCCAATGAAAGTCTTTTAAATTTTGCAGTAACAATCTTATCATTAAAATACGTGTTGCTTATACGTTAAACTTTATTTCAATATACGGTTAAAAAGTTACACGAGCTGAAATATTGGTAATTTTATACCTACTTTAAATACAGAACGATTTTGACTCATGGGAATGACTCATTACCTAAAGTATAGGTCTTTTTGTACAACTAAGGTACTAATAAACGAGCACACGACTCGCCCGATGCTAAGCGGTTATTGTAGCCGATAAACGCTTGCAACACCAGAAATATCACTCGCGCGTTGCCAAATCTGTGGAAAAGGGATGGGAAGGAGAAAAGTAAAAGGACTGGGGGAACAATTGGGCTCTCGGCGCTCCACACTCACCGTACGAAACGCAACAGTATGCAAGGGTAGTACTTCTCCGGTCGTGTCGACCCATTCATGCTGGCACATAGACATGCCAGCGAGGCACTACTACTAATTATTAGGTCAAACGCATTCAAGATAAACACTAAGTATAAAAAAAATATTCCTTAACTTAAATAACTTTGTAATCTTACAAAAAGATACTTTTTTGTCATCAACCCATTACATTGTCCCACTGCTGGGCACGGGTCTCCTCTCAGAACGAGAGGGATTAGGCTATAGTCCACCACGCTAGCCTACTGCGGGTTGGCAGACTTCACATGCCGTCAAGAAAGTCTCTCGGACATGCAGGTTTCTTCACGATGTTTTCCTTCACCGTTTAAGCGCGTGATAATTAATTATTAATACGCACATGACTTCGAAAAGATGCGAGCCTTGGATTCGAACTTGAGACCTTTGACTTGGCAGTCCAATGGTCATATCACAAGGCTATCACTGCACTTTATAAACGCTACTATAAAAAGATACTATACAATAAACAAAATCCAAAGCAATAAAATATTGAATCAATATAAATTTCTGATAAACGTAGATTCCGAGTATCCGTCTCAGATCTGGCAACCCCAATGGCTACTATGCCATAGATACTGGCCGACTCGGCTATCGCAAACAGAATCGCAATAAAACAAACATAGCACCAACAGTAAATAAAAAGAATATTCCGCTTGGGTCCAGGGTAAGGGATATTTTATTGAGGTAATTTTTCTGTCAAAGATACTGGCAACACAGATCTTATTTGGTTTGGGATTTCTATGGACAGTTAAGCATAAATTTTATTAAAATTAATGTCTAACTGCCTCATTATTCTAGTAGCCCCAAGCGCGACTGCTACGCTAGTTTTCTTGGGTTCGATTCCTAAGTCAAGCAAAGTATGTTATTGAGTTTTTCTATAAAATTCTCAGTAGGGGCTCGGAGTTTGGATATGCGCCCGGTTAATGGCAATTGGCTCGCCCCCTTTTACATGGGACCTAAACATACCGGCAAAATGTGGGTGTACCTACTCCTCTGCCTAACCCATCGGGGAATACAGGTGTGTTAAAAGTATAAAGGTATCTCGTATGTAGCATTATACCACGCCTGTATTCCCCGAAGGGTTAGGCAGAATATACCTTCTTAATAAGAACCTGCTATGATTTATAAAATAATAAATTTTCTTTTATTAGTCTAAGCGTGGTTGGCAAGCATGGAGTCCTGATTCGATTCCCAGTTCGAGCAGTGTAATTTTGTTTTCTATTATATTATTTACGGAAGGCCTACTTTCAGTACTGGACTGATATAGTCCACTATTATAATGATATTCAGTTGCAGCTGGCTTGTTGGATTTGTCGATATAATTAATGCAAATGAATTAAGATATTAGGCATGATTTGGAAAAATCAGAGGTCCCTTGGATTCGAAGAAATTGAATTCGATGGAACTCGAGATATAAGTATCATAAGGGAATCACTGTTTTCATTCCAGTATTACAGAAATATAACTTTTCTCTTCATTCCAATAAATTAGCTGGAGATGTATTATATTTGAAAATAAGTTCTTACGAGTAAGAAAAAGTAAGTGGGAGTAGAAAATTGCTTTTCTATTTCGGGAAAATCAAGTATTTTTTCCTTAGCAACAGGATTTTATTGAGAAATAACTGTAGATATTATGTTATTTATTTCTTTGTTTCTATTATTTGTTGTAATTTTGTATTCGGCTGTCCTATAAAGTTTGGTGAAATTTAATATAGACTACCGTAAATTCTCAATATTTCCTGAAAATTTCAAATCCCTTCAATCATTTTGAGGGAGTTCATGGAAATGAAATTATTTTAAAAATTTATATTTATGTTTGTAAATCAGGTCAATGTACTGGTTCTATGAGGAATGAACCAGTCAACATTGAGCTCTGCTCGCATATCGCAGGTGGGCAAAAGTAGGTCAGTTTAGAAATTGGCGAATATTTCAAGTATCGTAAAACGAAAAGAAGAACATAGCTATTAATTGAAGTAGTACTTGAATAATTAGACGGAATTGATTAAGCTCTTAAAAGGTTTTATTAAGATTGAAGCCATCATTTTATATATTAAATGAGTCGGAAATGCGATTTCACAAAAGACTGGAAACCGTCCATCAAAAGTGTAATTTATAAAGTTACTAGCTGTACCCCGCGGTTTGACACGCTATGCCCAGCTCCTTAGGTTCGTAGCGTGATGGTAGAGCCTTCGTCATGAATGTGGTTATCATATTATAACTTTTTTTTTTCAAATCCCACAGGTACCTAGTTTCAGAGATAAGTGCGTTAAAACTATCAAACTCTTTCACTTTATTATATGACTAGCTTTCCGCCCACGGCTTCGCTTGCGTAGTTTCTCAGCTTTTATCTACCATAATATGCATGTAAACTACGTTAAACTTTCTCTTGAATCACTCTATCTATTGCTAAAAACCGCATTAAAATCTGTTGCGTAGTTTAAAAGTTCTAAGCGTACAAACAGCGGGAGCGACTTTGTTTTATAGTATATAAGAAGATTACATAGATATCATATCACATCACATGATATGCTATGGGCAGGGCCGTCTTGAGCTATTTGGGCACTCAGCCCCGGGCGAAATATGCTTGTACCGAGAAGGCGGCCGATCTCAACTATTCGATGCTCTAGCTAGGCGATATATCTTACAATACAATTAGAGATTTCGGCAGAATAGAACGGTGCGCCTTTGTCATCCTTCGCCCGTTTCTAAATACAATACTGTGTGTAATGACGATGCCTTGGGTGTCGAATTAAAGACAAGTGACTGCGTTGAATATCGGTATAATAATGCATCTCTTACAAGCTAAGGTACAATATATAGGGTGGAGGCGCGTCACACACTACACCTCCCCCGTTTTTTAAAGAAAAAAAAATAGAACATTAGATATTTTTTTTTTGTACATACGAAAATACATATAAGATTATACATTACATACATATTATATAAAATAGGTATACAATTTGCAAACATTTTTTTTTTTTTAATTTCTTTCATAGAAAATTTAATGAATACAAAACCAAAATATAAATAGATAAACTGTGACAAAACTATACCTAATCTGTATCAACTTTATATCTTTTTTTTTTTAACATAGATACTAATTACTTCCCTATCATAACTTTCTTATACTTATTTGTTACGTCTAATCTAAAGTAGTTATATATCTATTTTACTCAATGTCTTATCTAATGCACTGTTGACAATAATAATTTCTTTTTTTTTTATATAAAACAATATTATGTAAGTTGTATTTTTTATTTATTTCATTCTGTTATTTATTTTAAAAGATACTTCCTTCATTTCTTTATTCATATTTATAACAACAATCAATCAATATCTACGATTAAACGTCTTCTCTTTTCTTTCCTTCATACAAACAATTCTTTACTTATTATAACTTCTTTCATATACTTATCTCCCATTTTACATATTTCATTCAAGATACACATTTCATTTAATTTTAGAGCCGTTGCTCATTTCATTAATATATATTTTTATCGTAACGAGGTAAATTTCATTTCATTTTCAAGTCGACTTTTATCATGTATCATTATTCTTTAATTATAAGGACCCAGATTTAAGACTTCATAGACACCAACTGTTTTCACGGAGGAAAGCTCGTTCACTGCCATGATCAAACTGAAGGAACTGGACCTTAGTACCTCTCTACTGTGTATCATATTTTTTATATCAATCCAACCAAAACAATCTTACAATACACATTCAACTGAATAATTTGGTCTAAAAGTTCTCCGCCACTTTTCGGGTGATCAGTCCGATGGTACCTGTGCCAGAGTCTTATGTACCAAACGATTCCCTACTATAATTAAACTTTCTTGCAAACCAAAACATCTTTCTTATATTCACTTCTCAAAATCCAACAACCAATATAAGACACCTATCTATTATTCCTATCCTACCATCTTTAAAATAGAAAAGTAACTAAATCACACTCTATTTAAACTATAGGTGACAAAAGATTTTAATACAATTCTTATTTCATCAAATCTAAAACAATACGATCATCATTTCATAATAACTGGCTCAGTATATTTAGTACACCAAATACAAAACATTCCCATAAATAGAACATAAATTTAAACAGAATATTATAATGCGATACTGATTATGACACCTAAGAATGCAGAGCTTGCATACAAGGAATAAGCGCACACCTGGCTATCGTGAGAATGAAATATAACACAAAGTTTTACAAACATGTTCAAATTATGATTAATTAACAAATAACGGGTTTTAATGTATTATGTATTTAACAAAGAAATATTGAAATATCAAAGAAAAATTTAAAAATAGTATGAAACCTAAACCAATGATTATGCAACTACATATTTACTTAATTTACAACAAAAAAAAAGAGTATTTAAATTCAAAACATCAAATTTTACCATTACTTTAATTAAAACAAGCATAGTTGCTAGCTATTATATTTAAAAAGTTAATGAGTCATTCGTTTAGGGACGAAATTTGAGCTGTAGAGGAGCTCAGACGCAAGAATCTATGTACTTACTTACTTGAAAAAATAGTCACAGATTTTTAACAAAATAAAAACCGAATATAATAATATACCAAAAGCTCCTTTTTTTAACTAGAACCTATATCTTTGTCAACAGGCATATTATTCACTTAAAGTACTTACATGTATTACCTATTGAAAATTATTACCTAGAAACATTAAGTACCTACATACCTAGTTAAATCTAATAAAATGTCCGCGGCATTAAATTATATGAAAAAAAAAGAAACACCTCGACTACATCTTTAGTTCAAATAACTCACTTTTTTTTTATCACTCACATTTCACTTATTAAACTGCACGCATACCGCAGAGGGGTGCTGGTGCTGGAACCGCATCGCCAAATGGCCTTGGCACTAGGCGCCAAATCAAGGCCTTACTCGGGAACATCATAGTCGTCCTTTCTTCAATTTCACTTTCGGCTAATTCAGTTGTCCAGTTAGGTATTTTATTTGCCAATTTTAAGTTTGGAGCACCAAAAACTTAAACTCGCGAATTAATTATTTAACCGCACAGCGCTGCCGCAAGGCAGCACTGGCAGGGTCGCCATGTAATGACGATGCCTTGGGTGTCGAATTAAAGACAAGTGACTGCGTTGAATATCGGTATAATAATGCATCTCTTACAAGCTAAGGTACAATATATAGGGTGGAGGCGCGTCACACACTACAGGGTATATTCCAGTATTATAGGCGAATTTGGCGAATAGTACCTGAAGTAATAAACGAAAAGCAATTTTCAAATTTTTTTACGGTTACTTTATTTGGAAAAATGTTAATATAAAACTTACAAATGGAACCTGCATAAAAGTAGTTGTGTCAGGAAATCATTAAATAAAATATTATCGATAGAATCACCGGTACATGTTAATGTCATATCGTATCAACAAACTAAAAAAAATAGGTCTGTATATGAATGTCATATGATGTACCTATATATGAATGTCATAATTATTACCTACAATACTCAAAATAAAGAAATCTACCTAGCAACTTCTACAATATACAATAATATACATATCGCTTAAATAAATGGAATGAAATAAATAAATAAAATAAATCGCTTGGAATAAAAAAATAAATAAATTTATGTATCCCTCAAAATAAAATTTTAAGTTTCTCCTTGCAACGTATTTTTTATTACGAAAGTCTTATTATCGTGATACAGAAATCAGTTTTTCAAATAGTGACTACATACAGACACATATTTGTCAAATACTTACGTTAGTAGTAATAAACTGTGGTAGTTACACTTAATTCTCAATTAGTTGAAAAGAGCCTGAAATAGAGATCTCTATTGTATGTAGATCCATAGAGAGAACAGATCATCACTTTATCATATCATCATCATCATATCAGCCTATCGCCGTCCACTGTTGAACGTAGGCCTCCTCCAAAGAGCGCCAACCATCCCGGTCTTGGGCAGCTCGCATCCATCCGCTGCCAGCCACCTTCTTCAAATCGTCCATCGCGTCGCAGGGCGTCCCCCATCACTGTATGTTTCTGATTAAATTCTTTCTATTCATCCAAGGGACCGGAGCTGCGGCCAAAAAGTATTACATATTAAGATGAATTTAAGAAGTATTTCTCCTTACGAGTACTTACCTATACTTAAAACTAAAGTGCTTGTACACTTTAAAGGAGTGTCCAGTACAAAGTCGCCATCTGGCCAAAACATAGCTTAAAAGCATTTCGGACTCTGACACTTAAAAAGTTATGTGTCCTGCAGTTTTTAGCGAGTCTTAAGGACTTTTAATATACTAGCAGCGCGCCCCGGTATTATCTGAGTTTTGATTACATTATCAAGAAACTAGCTCTTAGACTGGCCTGTAAAAAGAGGCTATTAGGTATTTACCCGTAAGTATGGTCGAAGTAGGTGACGTGGTCTTACGATTGCGGGCTAAGAATAGGTTACCCCCCTGGGTGTGACTAGAAGATTTTTTTTATATTGTAATAAAATAACCATTCTGATGACGACTGTTAAGCGACCCCTTGATGGTTGACCCCTCAGTGGCTAGTTACTTGTCCTAGGACAAAAAACGTGAAGACCCCGGATATTGGAGCTTAAAACCCGGACACTGATTTTGTTTGAGTACATAAATATAGTTATAATTTTTATATCGCCCGGCAATGAATTAAAATCTTTTAAACCTGGATTACAATTCAATCCCCGTCCGGAATTTCCCCGGTCACCTTCTCAACTAGGGCAAATCCGGAAAAACTTGGACTGATGGTAGCCCTGAGATGAATATATATATTCATAAATTCATAGCCTATTCTAAAAGTAACATGCGTCGGTTTAGTATAAAAGATAAGCCTGTGGCGTTTATAGAAACTCACAACCACACAACCTCTCGCAGCGGCGTCGGTTAAGAATTCCCGTTAGCCCGTTGCAAATGACCATCGGTCTTGCGCCGCGCCGCTGCGCCGGAGATGCCCGAACAACGATCGTGCGCGCTCGGTTTTCCCCGCCTCACCAGTCGATATCCGTATGCGACGCCGGGAGGCCGCGCGCGCGCTCCCTGACGGCCGTTAATTCAAATACGCTATCAACGTTCGCTTTGTTATGTGCTGTGCTTCCTTTATTTCTAAGACTTTTCTGCTTGTATCTGTTCCTTAACCTATGTACTTTCTCTTCTGTGCTTTGTGACAATACATGTGACTTTCTGTGTTCTATAACTGAGTTTTCTTTGTCACTGCTTAACTTGCCTGCTAGTAGCTGAACAGAACAACTCCACAGTGGTGACCCCGACGTGATACTAGCAGTGCCGTGCGTATAGTGAACGTTATTATTTTGCGCCATGGCGAACAGTGGACTAAAGGACGTGTCGGACGAGGTGTGCCGTGTCGGTGTTAAAATTCCGCCGTTTTGGCCTAACGAACCGGCATTATGGTTCTCTCAATTGGAAGGCCAGTTTGCACTGTCCAACGTAACTTCGGACGCTACGAAATTTTATCATGTGATTGCAAATTTGGACTATAAATACGTGTGTGAAGTTAAAGACATTATTAATAAGCCACCGTCGGAAAATAAATACGATAAAATAAAATCAGAGTTAATTTCTCGTTTATCGGCATCGCAAGAGCAGCGAGTGCGTCAGCTGCTGACTCACGAGGAGTTGGGAGATCGCAAGCCGTCCCAGTTCCTGCGGCATCTGCGGAACCTGGCGGGAGCAGAAGTACCTGACGACTTTATTCGTTCGCTGTGGACAAGTCGCTTACCTAGCCACATACAGGCAATCATAGCGGCTCAGGTAGATCTTCCCCTGGATACTGTAGCCCAGATTGTGGACAAGATACATGAGATTGCTCTCCAGCCTAACGCGCAAGTGGCTTCGGCATCCACGTCATCGTCCACACCAACAGCCTCGTGTCCGATGACCGCCATCGACCTACTCACGCAGCGCATCGATGACCTGTCACGGCAGGTAGCAGCGTTGACTTCAACTTCCCGCTCGCGCTCGAGGTCGCGAGCGCATTCTCCACACTGGCGTCAACGGTCTCGGAGCCGCTCCAATGCTGGCCCGGGGCCCTGCTGGTATCATCGGCGGTTTGGCAACGAGGCGACGAAGTGTCGCGAACCGTGCACGTTTCGTAAGGGAAACGGGTCGAGCAGTCAGTGAAGACGGCAGCGCGTGACTGTGATGAACTTGGTGGCCGTGTTTTTGTAACAGACCGTAAGACAAAAGTGCAATATTTGGTTGATACTGGTTCAGACCTTTGTGTTTACCCATCTAAGTACGTTCGTAGTAGGCGGTGTGTTCAAACAGACTATAAACTGTTCGCAGCTAACGGTTCTACAATTAATACGTACGGCTGGATAAACTTATCGTTAGATTTTGGTCTCAGGCGTATGTTTGTGTGGCGATTCGTCATCGCTGACGTCACGAAGCCCATTATAGGCATAGACTTTTTATCGCACTACAACCTATTAGTAGATGCTAGGCATCACCGCTTAGTAGATAATTTAACGTCGCTAAGTACTTTCGCTAAGCCCGCATCGTCTGCCTTGTGCCAAATAAAATCTGTTCAAGGTTCGTCGCGCTATCATGACCTGCTGTCACAGTTCCCGGACATCACCCGCCCTGCTGGAGACCTGTCTACGCACAAAATTAAGCACAACACGCTCCACTATATCCGTACGACCCCAGGACCACCGGTATTCAGCCGACCTCGCCGCTTGGCACCGGATCGACTCCGCATTGCTACACGCGAGTTCGAGGATATGGTAAGAACAGGTATTGCTAGACGGTCCGACAGCCCATGGTCATCCCCGCTACACCTGGTACCGAAGAAAAACAATGAATGGCGACCATGCGGTGATTACCGTGCATTGAATGCGCGCACTATACCTGACCGATATCCGGTCCGCCATATTGGGGACTTTTCTCATAATCTTTTCGGATGTACAATCTTTAGTAAAATAGATTTAATCCGTGCTTATAATCAGATACCTGTAAACCCGGCTGACATTTCGAAAACCGCCATTACAACTCCGTTCGGAATGTTTGAGTTCCCGTTTATGAGCTTTGGGCTTCGCAATGCTGCTCAAACATTCCAGCGGTTCATGGATGAAATTTTAAGAGACCTGGAATTTTGTTATCCATATATTGATGACATTCTAGTGGCTTCACAGACAGAGAACGAACACCTGGAACACCTGGAGCAGGTGTTTCGACGACTACAAGACCATGGAGTTGTGGTAAACTCGTCAAAGAGCGTATTCGGTGAGTCTCAAGTTGAATTTTTAGGCTACGTTGTATCTTCTAAGGGCACTACGCCGATACCCCAGAAAGTGGAGGCTATTCAAAACTTTCCGCGGCCCAAGACAATAAAAGAACTTCGCAGATTTCTGGGCATGCTAAATTTTTATAGGCGTTTCATACCTAAAGCAGCGAAATGCCAGGCTCCTCTACACAAGCTCCTGTCTGGTCCAACCGTCAAACCCAGTACTCCTATAACGTGGTCGACAGAGTGTGAAGAAGCATTCTCCACGTGCAAGACAAGCTTAGCTGAGGCCACTCTGTTAGCACATCCAAATCCATCTGCTAATTTAGCTCTTTTTACGGATGCTTCAGATAATGCTATCGGCGCCGTACTGCAGCAGGAAGAGAACTCTGGATGGCAACCTCTTGGGTTCTTCTCAAAAAAGCTAAGTACAGCCCAAAGAAAGTACAGCCCATTCGATAGAGAGTTGCTGGCCATATACGAAGCTGTGAAACATTTTAGACACATGGTTGAAGGTAAGACTTTTACCATTTTCACGGACCATAAGCCGATTGTTTCCGCCTTTAAAAAAGCTTCAGAAAACGTTTCACCCCGGCAGTTCCGCTATTTTGATTTCGTATCACAATTCACGACGTCTATACAACACATCGCAGGAGAAGACAACGTAGTGGCCGACACTCTGTCTCGCACGGAAGCTATATCAGCAGCTATAGATTATGATGCCTTAGCAACCTCGCAACAAGAAGACGATGAACTGCAGCAGTTACTGCAGAGCGGATCTTCACTGGACTTACAGAAAATGAAAGTGTCTGGGTCTAGTAAGTCATTATACTGCGACGTTTCCTGCAATTCTCCGCGACTATACCTGACTCCAGCGTTTCGTCGACCAGCTTTCGACAGCATTCACGGATTGAGTCATCCAGGAGTAAAAGCAACAGAAAGGCTAATGACACAATATTACATATGGCCTAATATTAGAAAGGACTGCAGCGACTGGACAAGAAGCTGCCTCTCCTGTCAACGCTCAAAAATTTCTCGACACACTCGTTCTCCGGTACATGCTTTTGTTCCCCCGTCGAACAGATTTAGTCATGTACACATTGACCTCATAGGACCTCTGCCAATGTCCCACGACTACAAGTATTGTCTTACTGCGGTGGATAGATTTACACGTTGGCCAGAAGTGATGCCGCTCCACGACATCAAAGCTGACACAGTGGCAGGTGCTTTTGTCACTGGTTGGATTTCACGCTTTGGTTGTCCTGAAAAGATTACCACGGATCGAGGTAAACAGTTCGAGGCGAGTCTGTTCAAAGAACTTGCGAGACTGATAGGATTTCATCATTTACAGACGACAGCATATCACCCAGCTGCAAATGGAATGGTCGAGAGATTACATAGACAACTGAAGTCATCAATAATGTGTCATGCAAACGACAACTGGTACGAAGTTTTACCATTAGTTCTACTTGGAATACGTTCGGCATGGAAAGAAGATATACGCTCATCTTCAGCTGAATTAGTCTATGGTGAGACATTACGTTTGCCAGGAGCATTTTTCCAAAGCTCTCCCGCAGAAGTCGTGGACTACTCAGATTTCCTTTCTCGACTGCGAGCAAACATACGGAAACTGAAGCCTACGCCTGTTGTTCATCACGGTGATTCTCCCATTTTTATCAGCAAGGATTTATTATCTTCTTCGCAAGTATTTCTCCGTCAAGACGCTCTGCGAAAATCTTTACAGGCACCGTACACTGGGCCATTTACCGTCATAGAACGAGGAGATAAATTCTATAAGATCGATGTTAGAGGCAAACCTACTACCGTGTCTATAGACAGATTAAAGCCAGCGTACTGCTTAAACGACTTCGCACCGCAAGAAGTGGGCAAACCAACAACATCCAGCACCCTGAATTCGCATCATCGAACACGATCTGGACGTCAAGTTCGTTTCCCCGATTTTTATCGACCTTAACGGTCTCCGGGGGGGCTGATGTGGCGTTTATAGAAACTCACAACCACACAACCTCTCGCAGCGGCGTCGGTTAAGAATTCCCGTTAGCCCGTTGCAAATGACCATCGGTCTTGCGCCGCGCCGCTGCGCCGGAGATGCCCGAACAACGATCGTGCGCGCTCGGTTTTCCCCGCCTCACCAGTCGATATCCGTATGCGACGCCGGGAGGCCGCGCGCGCGCTCCCTGACGGCCGTTAATTCAAATACGCTATCAACGTTCGCTTTGTTATGTGCTGTGCTTCCTTTATTTCTAAGACTTTTCTGCTTGTATCTGTTCCTTAACCTATGTACTTTCTCTTCTGTGCTTTGTGACAATACATGTGACTTTCTGTGTTCTATAACTGAGTTTTCTTTGTCACTGCTTAACTTGCCTGCTAGTAGCTGAACAGAACAACTCCACAAGCCGATACGTCAACTCGCTCACTTTTGCTCGGGGTCTCGGAGGCGACGAATATGTGTCATGCATGGACGTAATGTCAGACACTGGTCCGCTAGTTATTGTTATAGTTTTTTTTTTATAGTAGAGGGAGGCAAACGAGCAAGCGAGTCACCTGATGGTAAGTGATCATCACCGCCCATGGACACCTACAACACCAGGGGGGTTGCAAATGCGTTGCCGGCCTTTTAGATACGAATAGGCTCGCTTCTTGAAGGTTGCCATGCCGTACCGGATCGGAAATGAGATCAAATCTCTCGATCGCTAGCTGTTATTTGCTTCCCATAAACAGCATAATATTATTTCAAAATGTAACGTTGCAGTATTAAAAAACATACCATTACAATTTTCCTCAGCTGCATAATTTCGAATAATGTTAGCATTTTATAAAATTTTCATTTTGCGTAATTGCTCGACTCGGATAGGCTTCACAGAATTGTAAAACTAAGCCCGCCGTCGTCTCAGACTGCTCTGAATGGAAGCTTTTACATTAACTGCTACGGCATGTAATGATCCATTTCTTTTAATTGACACTTATAGCTTGCAGGAAACTGTAAACATATTTAAAAGATTTTTTTTTCATTTTCAATTTTACACGTTGTTTCACAACTGCCTCGTTTGTCTAGTGGCCTTAAGTGCGACTGCTTCGCTAGAGGTTTGGTCCCCAGGTTGAGCAGTGTTATTGGTTTTTTTTATGAAATTCTCAGTAGCCGCTCGGAGTTTGCATATGTGCCCGATGAATGGCAATAGGCTCGCCCGCTATTGCATGGGACCTAAATATTCCGGCAAACTGTGGGTATATATTAGGTAAGTACACCTCTGCCTAACCCTTCGGGGAATACAGGCTTGATGCTGTGTAGTATGTTTCATAACTATTTTCCAAATGACCCCCTGTATTTATTTTATAAGCCCATTTACGAGTCACATAATCTCCCGTCCATAGGTCGTTCGCATCGTTGTCCTAATTTGAAGTTCAAAGGTTATGCAAATAAATATAATGTCACAATTGGCACGGAATTCAGACAGGTATCTAATGAAAGGTCCAGAATTGGAATTTTTAATGGGCAAAAACCACATCCCACCTCGTCGTTCCTTTGGAGTGTTCCAAATGGGGATACTATTGGTAGTGGAAATTGTAGCGAGTTATGAGTGAGATGCTCTCGAGATAGGCTGGCATGAGAGTTATGCCAGCCTATCTCGAGAGCATCTCATGCATGCATGAGCTCTGGATTGGCATACTTTCATTCTAAAGATTACTAATATTATTAAAATGAAAGATTTGTTTGTTTGTAATCGATAAACTATGAAACTACTGAACCTATTTTAATTACTAATTCTTTCACTATAAAAAAACTACATTATTCCCTATTAATATAGACTATTTCTTATCTAACATACCACTCTCTAGTATTCTATAAGCAATATTGTGCTACCATTATTGATTTACGGTTTGAGGAGTAATTTAGCCATTAAAATTACTGAGCAAATGAGACTTGCGCCTCGAGATGACAACGTAAAAGTGGTAAAACTCGTCCATGAAGTTGCGGTTGCTAGTTTGCTGGTTGATACTAATGTGTCACACTTTATGCTATACAGATTTCTGAAATGAAATGAATACTTAATTAAACCTATTTTTTTTATTATAAGATGAACAAATTTACATTTAGTACCCTTATTTATGTACAAAATTACATAAATCCTGAATAAAATAACATTTGTGATTATTGTGATTAAAATACTAAAAGACTGCCTCTTAGTCTAGTTGTCCCAAGTGCGACTGCTACGCTAGAGGTCCTGGGTTCGATTCCCAGATCGAGCAAAGTTTTATTGGGTTTTTCTAATAAATTCCCAGTAGCAGCTCGAAGTCTGGATTTGTGCCCGGTTAATGGCAATAGGCTCGTCCCCGATTACATGGGACCTAAACATACCGGCGAAATGTGGGTGTATGGTATGAAGGTATGTGATTAAAATACATATTTTGTAACAGCTTCGTTTTTAAAAATATCTTTCAAGGGTATAGGTAGATAATCTTACAATTTATAAGTATTGTTTCTGCTTTAACTGCCAAAGTCGAATTTCACTCACTCTTAAAACTACTTCCATCTTCAATCGATATCCAACAGTTGCACCTCGGCATGTTAATATCCATTTCTGCACAGAAAGGGTCCAAGCCCTTTTCGTCGGGTCGCGGGTGCTTGCAAAATTTACGATTTACCTAGATTTACAGCCATCATAAAGAATTCAGTAGGCAGCGAACGTTTCGCTTTTCAAGTTTCGTTGAGAGATTCGGTATAGACCGTGTAATGTAGATGTTACAATTTGTCGGGTCTTTGGCCTTACCTAACTCATTTGAATAAGAAAGGTAGGCTATCTGGGAAGTTTATGGTACCTACTGAAAGAAATATTTGATCCAATCCCAAAAAACAGTCTTGAGTACGGAATTTGATCAAAAATTCCTATCGGAAATGTTGCTTGCTTGCTTGCGTTCTGCGTCAAAAAAGTAATATTTTGGACGCAGTGTTGTCTCATGGTGTTTGCTTACTTGTGGAGGGAAAAGGTCTGATGCTACTCTAACCAAAGAAATAATTTATTCATATTCATTTATTGCATTCCATAATGTACAAAAATATATAAAACAGGTGGTAGGCTAAAATCTAGGAATCAATTATGGACCCTGTTGGGCACAGCACAGCTTAGTAGGAGAGAGGGAGACGTGTCTATATATTATATTATTTTGTTCTATTTATATTTTCCAAGTTGAAGTCAATATTTATTATTATACATTTTATTTATTATATTTATGTATTATTAACGATTTTAATTATAATATTTTATTGCACTATTTATTTTTTATTTTATCACAATGAGTAGGTCAAGTATGGTTAAGTGTATCTAATTTATTTTCTAACCACCTCTATTAGGTATATATTTTTTATTATGTCTCATTCATAATCTAATTAATGCAATAAGTGAGAATTTATTTATGCGTTTTTTCCCATAATAGCTAAATTCTATTTTATTTTTGTATTTAGTTTTTGGTGTTAATGGTTCTTATTTTTAATTATTTTTTATTTAGTAGTAGTGCCTCGCTGGCATTTCTTCATGCCAGCATGAATAGGTTGGCCCGACCGGGGAAGTACTACCCTCCCACAGAATATCGACGTCAAGCAACAGTATACATACTGTTGCATTTGTGCGGTGAGTGTGGATTCCTCCTTCAGTCTCCCTCTCTTTTTTCCGTCAGTAGATCTCCATGGGCGGCGATGTCTACTTACCATCAGGGGTCCCATAAAAAAGATCTTCCGAGTAGGCGGGTGTTTTGCCTTGCTGACCGCGGCCCGGCTTGACGGATGATGTTGAAGTGGTACAGTAAATTTTATCGCTTGATTAAATATTTGCTTCGTCCTAGTTCGTATTCCTAGCATGATAGATCTCCCTACAAGTGTTATCAAGGTCAACAAAACACGTAGTTTCAAATCGTGCCGAAAATTCAATTTCCCTTTCACAAAATTTATCATTTCGTGGAAAATGAAGACAAAATACGTCCAAATCTCAAACCTGCTTTACTGAAGTAAAGCCTTGACGCAAGTTTCCTGAATTATTAAATCTAAATTTATTGATTCCGAAATAAATAGGTGTACGGAATACCGTCTGAAAGGGGCGGGCGGCGTGGCGTATAAAGCCTTTGAAATTGAATTTCAGTCTTACAGTATCTTTAGTGGACGTGAAGGCAGTACGATTTTGGCCAGTAATAATTTCTGTATAGATTATGCTTGAAACGTGCTCAAGTAAGGAAAGCTATGAATAGCAGGTTTATACAGTTTAGCACGATCATAGTCATGTATGATTTCCGCTTTTAGCTTGTAGGTGAAATTAATCTTGAAAGGATTATTTATTTATTTATTGTATTCTTTATTGTACACCACATATGCAAACTTAAAAATATATATCCACAAAAACAAATGTAGGTACAATGGGCGGCCTTATCGCTTAAAGCGATTTCTTCCAGGCAACCAAAGTGAAATGAACACTGGACAAGATAACGGGCATTTAAATAATAATACTATACAAAAACAGGTCATTATTGCAAAACCTTAAAACTACCTATATGTATATATAAAAATAACTCTATATCCTATGTATTATAAATACATATATATATATAATATATATATAAATAAAAAATATATATAAAAATACATAAATAATAAAAATAGGATTGATTAAGTATTACACTGTCCCGAGTAATGTTTCTTCAGAAGCATTTTAAACATCGGCAAAGATTGTGCACGTCTTACCGTAAGTGGTAACGCATTCCACAGGCGAGCTGCTTGAACGAAAAAGGATTTATCAGTAAACCTTGTGGAATGCGCTGGGATTTTCAGTTCCAAATTTTCCAATGACCTCAAAACCCTCGAATGTGTGTCACAAATGAACTCAAAACGTTCTTTAAGGTACAAAGGGGTACATGGATTAAACAGCACATTATAAAGCAAAGAAAGGATATGAGAATTCCGGCGAAGTCGGATTGGCAACCAGTTGAGCTTAGTACGAAATTCGGAGATATGATCATATTTGCGTAAGCCAAATATAAATCTAATACAAAAGTTTTGAAGTCGCTCAAGTCTATCTAGCTGCTCTTCAGTAAGGTCAAGATAGCTGACATCGGCATAGTCTAAGATTGGAAGGAGGAGAGATTGTGCAAGCGTAATTTTAGTAGCTGTAGGTAGGAAGTTCCGAAGTCTTCGTAAGGAGGATGCCGAAGCAAACATTTTTCGACTGACTTCCTTCAGGTGTGCATTCCATGACAAAGTCCTGTCAATGTGAATCCCCAAGTTCTTGACATTGTCACATATTGGCATGACAGTCCCATTAAAAGTAATTTGAGGAAGTATTGACCAGTTAATCTTAGCGGTCATCCTAGAACTGCCAATGACAGTCACCTGCGTTTTAGTGGGGTTCACCTTGAGTCCAAAATTAATGCTCCAGTCCATTATTTGAGCCAAGTCCTTATTTATTCTATTAAAGGCTACAGAGAGGTTTTCAAAAGGAGCTTGACAATATATCTGAAGATCGTCTGCATAAAGATGGTAGGAAGACGTGAGTCGATCAGAGATTGAATTAATGAAAATTGAGAAAAGCAATGGAGAAAGAACGCCACCCTGTGGTACGCCGGCAGAAGTATTGCACCAAGAAGATGTGGAATCTTCGATACTAATACGTTGTCGGCGGCCAAACAGGTAACTACGAAACCAGTCAATCACCGTTGGAGATATGTTAAGAGAACAGAGCATGCCAATCAAGATATCAAAGTCTACAGTATTAAAAGCATTGCTAAAATCTAAGAGTGCCAATACCGTTAAGTTACCAGCCTCCATAGTCGACCTGATATTATCCGTAATATGAACTAGGGCTGTCGTAGTGCTATGACCAGGACGGAAACCGGATTGAAAAGGATTAAGTAAACTATTTTTGTTAAGGAAAGAGCTGAGTTGGCCGTGGACAAGGTTTTCAAGTACTTTTGAAAGGAACGGTAAAATGGAAATAGGACGGAAATCGGAGAAAGATAAAGGATTCGATATTTTAGGCAAAGGAATTATTTGAGCATTCTTCCATGCACTAGGAAAGACACCATTAGTTACAGAGAAATTAAGGATATGGCAAAGGATGGGGAGAATTTCGTCAAGGATAGGGATGATCA
The DNA here is from genome assembly GCA_958496365.1 of Subacronicta megacephala. Classification (NCBI taxonomy): domain Eukaryota; kingdom Metazoa; phylum Arthropoda; class Insecta; order Lepidoptera; family Noctuidae; genus Subacronicta; species Subacronicta megacephala. The sequence goes on along the minus strand of OY292539.1, from coordinate 5,410,480 downwards.
TACTACGGCTAACACAGTCACACCCAACAGCATTGGATGTAATTGAGAGGATGCTCTTCTTAACATCACAAGCAGTGAATTGAGTAATGACAAAGGGGGAATAATCGGGCGTCGGAAGATTAGAAAGATAATTTAATGTGTTAATTTTAGTGGTCTTATCAAAGTCAGACGAAGTAATGAAATGCTGATTAAGTAAATTTATATCGAAGTCCTTAGGAAAGTTATTTTGACGCGATTTTCCGAGCCCAAGTGATCTGAGAAATTTCCAAACTTTCGCTGAATCATTAATTTGAACTGATTTATGGATATGTTGGCGTTGTGCATTCCTACAAACTCTATTGCAGCGATTTCGGACTGTCAAATATTGCTCTCTGTGTAAGTCATTAGGCCGACTTTTATATTTAAATTTAGCAGCTGCTTTTTTGGTCATTAGCTTTTTTATGTCATCAGTCAGCCACGGTGCGGGTGCATGTTTAATTTTAACAGCTCGAACAGGAGCATGACGATCAAATAATTGAATAATATTTGTCATAAACAAATCCACCTGTTCATCAACCGAGTTAGCAGCAACAAGAGGAGTCCAGTCAATGCTGCTCGCATCATCACGAAGGCTATCCAGGTTTACGCCACTAAAATTACGGAGCATGAGAATTTTAGACCTAGCCTTGGGTGGACGTATTTTGTAAGAAAGAAAAATCAAGTCATGATAAGAGAATAAATCGGCAGGGCTCTGTCCATATTTAGCAACATGATTCTTAGACGAAACAAGTATAAGGTCGAGGAGAGAGGGGACAGAATCTGGGAAATGATGAGTAGGATCAAGATTAAGTACGGACATATTATTAGATTCAATAGTGGAATAAAGCAACGAAGAACGGTGATCTTTTTTGAGAAGACAGGTGTTAAAATCACCCATGATTATTGAGTGACTGTAAGAAGGTATTAAGCGCTCCAAGATATTTTCAAAGGAGGAAAAGAAATCAATACGTAGAGAAGGACAGTAGTAGACTCCAAGAAGAACTTTAGAGTGGTTTAAATCCAGTTCTAAGAATAAATGTTCACCAGCATTCGACGGTGGTGGCTGCGGGGACATACTCACAACAGTAAAGGAAATATGACTACGGAGGTATATGGCCACACCGCCACCGCGGCCAAGCGTGCGATCATTCCTTATTAGTTGGAAACCAGGAAGAGAATAAGACAAAGAGGAAAGACATGGTTTTAACCATGACTCAGAGACTAAAATAGCGTGGATACACTTACAGTCGAAACTTGCCAGCATATCGGGGAAATGGGCCGGAATACTCTGGGCATTAATGTGGACAACATTAAAGTTCTTAGGGACATCGGAAAATTGTGATGCTAGGGTATCAGCTAATGATGGAATACTCAAAAAACTATCATCATTACTGGTACCAATAGAATAAAATTCAGTATCGGTATCGGACTCAGACATGACAATAAACTATGTTAATTAAATATAATATATATGTGTGTATATATAATATTATTAATTATTTATGGATTATGTTTGTATAATAAGGTTATTTATACAAGATAAATATAAAAATATGCGTAGCACTCACAATTATACGAAGCACTCGTAACCATGCGTAGCACTCACAACTATGCGTAGCACTCACAACTATGCGTAGCACTCACAACTATGCGTAGCACTCATAACTATGCGTAGCACTCACAACTATGCGTAGCACTCACAACTATAAGTAGCACTCATAACTATGCGTAGCACTCACAACTATGCGTAGCACTCACAACTATGCGTAGCACTCACAACTATGCGTAGCACTCATAACTATGCGTAGCACTCACAACTATGCGTAGCACTCACAACTATGCGTAGCACTCATAACTATGCGTAGCACTCACAACTATGCGTAGCACTCACAACTATGCGTAGCACTCATAACTATGCGTAGCACTCACAACTATGCGTAGCACTCACAACTATAAGTAGCACTCATAACTATGCGTAGCACTCACAACTATGCGTAGCACTCACAACTATGCGTAGCACTCACAACTATGCGTAGCACTCATAACTATGCGTAGCACTCACAACTATGCGTAGCACTCATAACTATGCGTAGCACTCACAACTATAAGTAGCACTCATAACTATGCGTAGCACTCATAACTATGCGTAGCACTCACAACTATGCGTAGCACTCATAACTATGCGTAGCACTCACAACTATGCGTAGCACTCACAACTATGCGTAGCACTCATAACTATAAGTAGCACTCACAACTATGCGTAGCACTCACAACTATGCGTAGCACTCACAACTATGCGTAGCACTCATAACTATAAGTAGCACTCATAACTATGCGTAGCACTCATAACTATGCGTAGCACTCACAACTATAAGTAGCACTCATAACTATAAGTAGCACTCACAACTATAAGTAGCACTCATAACTATGCGTAGCACTCATAACTATGCGTAGCACTCACAACTATGCGTAGCACTCACAACTATGCGTAGCACTCATAACTATGCGTAGCACTCACAACTATAAGTAGCACTCATAACTATGCGTAGCACTCATAACTATGCGTAGCACTCACAACTATGCGTAGCACTCATAACTATGCGTAGCACTCACAACTATGCGTAGCACTCACAACTATGCGTAGCACTCACAACTATGCGTAGCACTCATAACTATAAGTAGCACTCATAACTATGCGTAGCACTCATAACTATGCGTAGCACTCACAACTATAAGTAGCACTCATAACTATAAGTAGCACTCACAACTATGCGTAGCACTCACAACTATGCGTAGCACTCACAACTATGCGTAGCACTCATAACTATAAGTAGCACTCACAACTATGCGTAGCACTCACAACTATGCGTAGCACTCACAACTATGCGTAGCACTCACAACTATGCGTAGCACTCACAACTATGCGTAGCACTCATAACTATAAGTAGCACTCACAACTATGCGTAGCACTCATAACTATGCGTAGCACTCACAACTATAAGTAGCACTCATAACTATAAGTAGCACTCATAACTATGCGTAGCACTCATAACTATGCGTAGCACTCACAACTATAAGTAGCACTCATAACTATAAGTAGCACTCATAACTATGCGTAGCACTCATAACTATGCGTAGCACTCATAACTATGCGTAGCACTCACAACTATGCGTAGCACTCACAACTATGCGTAGCACTCACAACTATGCGTAGCACTCATAACTATGCGTAGCACTCACAACTATGCGCAGCACTCATAACTATGCGCAGCACTCACAACTATGCGCAGCACTCATAACTATGCGCAGCACTCACAACTATGCGTAGCACTCACAACTATGCGCAGCACTCACAACTATGCGCAGCACTCACAACTATGCGCAGCACTCATAACTATGCGCAGCACTCACAACTATGCGCAGCACTCACAACTATGCGCAGCACTCACAACTATGCGTAGCACTCACAACTATGCGCAGCACTCACAACTATGCGCAGCACTCACAACTATGCGCAGCACTCACAACTATGCGTAGCATGTGCGTTAACAAATCGGTCAATACTTCTGGGCTATAGGTTATGGGAATGATCGACGAAACAAATACTTGTATGACCAAGTTGTTCGGGGTCCGGGTTCTTCCATTATGTGAAGTACAATGAAATCTAAGCACGTAAGTAATTTTACAGACAAATTAAAATTAATCTTTACCTACTTTATTTGTGCGATAAAATTGTAGTTGTTTGAGCAAAGACAAATTCTAAGACTCATTCGTCCGACTTATCCCACAGTTAACATGAAGTTTACCGCAAACTGTATTAGGCAAATTATCACTAACTTTGTTTTCTTAGCGAAAAGCTCGGATTTTAAGTTATTGACTCGAAATTGAAACTTGTACAATGGATTCCAACTTAATGTTTGTAATTAGATTTCAGTATTGTTCTTCAAGGCTTATTTAGTTATTTATTACCACTGAGAATTGGTTTCAATATCGTTTAGGCATTGTTTTTAAATGTCTAAGCTCATTATTTTTGTACTAAGCTTCGTTTTCTAAAACATCGATAAAACAAGCCCAACGTTAATGTTAACTTAACATTAATTATTAAAAATTTAAAGACAAAATTTGTATTAGGTGCTTATTTCATATAATATGTAGGTACTTTTGAGTGAGACGAAACATTAGACAAATGAAAACACGAAACAGATCTTAGCAACTAGTTAAAGCTTAAAGCTGAGACACCAAGCTATACAAATGATTGACGTGCCAGACACACGTAACAGCTTGAATGAGCTATAAAGCGCTGTCGTGGAACTGTAAGCTATTTAGCTGTGCTGTGTGGAATTTCGTCAATTTTGGTGCACTATAGTTGGCAAGTGAAAGTTAAGCACCTTAATAGGATCTGCCATGTGCTTCTAATAATATTTCTTTGCGACAGGATGGCGGAAGGTTGCGTCGGCCAAGCCCATAGTCATAGGCGTTCAAAATTGTCATAGAAAAAAATATCTATTATAATACTCATACAATATCTAGGTACATTTTGTTTCAAAACAAGTTTGCTTGCATGTAAGATCTTTTGTTAATTTAAAATTGTCCTGTCACATGTCACCGCAGGGATTGGACGAGATTCCGTTACAAATAGCACGCCTTATTTTTTTGTACTATCATATCTACTTTGCAACACTTTGCGTCTGGGTATCGAACCCAGGATTTAACGTTCCGTATCAATGCATGCCACCTAGACAAATGAGCCGTTCTACTTGTAGGGACACTGTTGACGCATTACATGTACATTGTACCTATTTGCTTAGCGAATTTGCGCAGCGGGGCACAAACAGGTCGTTATGTATTTAAGTTGATGTATGAATTAAAACAGTGCAGTGATAGCCTAGTGATATGACCATCGGACTGCTCAGTCAAAGGTCTCGAGTTCGAATCCAAGGCACGCACCTCTGTCTTTTCGAAGCCATGTGCGTATTAATAATTAATCATCAGGCGCTTAAACGGTGAAGGAAAACATCGTGAGGAAACCTACATGGCCGAGAGATTTTCTTGACGGCGTGTGAAGTCTGCCAACCCGCAGTAGGCTAGCGTGGTGGACTATAGCCTAATCCCTCTCGTGCCGAGAGGAGACCCGTGCCCAGCAGTGGGACAATGTAATGGGTTGATGATGATGATGATGAATTAAATCTGGTACTAAGCAGTAAAGTATACATATAAAATATATGAAGACCTTCATTCAATCAATTCACAATCACAATCTTCTTCATTCAATTCACTCATACTCATAGAAATTAGTCTCGAATATAATCTTTTACAATTTTCCATTACAATAATATCTTATTCAGCATTAACTTATACTGTACTAGGCCAGGGATCGGGCACACTAAAATTTCATTATACGTACCCAAGTTAAAGTTAGAATTAAGTTGGCAAAACTTACACCCGACGTAAGTTAACGCAGGTTAAGTTAGATTTATGTTAGTTTCCGAGTGGATCGGACTATATACTTGGGTATATTGTACCTACGTACAGTAGTAATACCGTGTGCTTTTGTTTAATTATTAGGTAGTATCTATGTGTATCACAAGCAAAGATTTAATAGGTCCTATGTAATAGGGGGCGAGACTATTGCCATGGACCGAGCACAAATCCAAACTCCAAGCTGCTACTGAAATTTTATAGAAAAACTCAATAACACTGCCCGACCTGGGAATCGAACCCAGAACCTCTAGCGTAGCAGTCGTGCTTAGGCCCACTACATTAAAGAGGCTATGTAATAGGTACTATACTTGAATAAAGCTTACTAGCAATGTGGGTCACACATTACTAGTATTCTTGTTAACCCGTCGTACTAAGATATAATATGCTTCTGTTACGAGTGCGTGCACGTCGGTAGTGCAATGGATGAGTTTAGAACCGGTAACCACATGATCGCAAGTCCGACGCCCTAGCCATTAAGCTACCGCCGCTTCTTACTTTACCTCTAGTGAAACGGTATAATAGTAATATTCTACTAAAGCATTTTGCCCACTTTACCTCCTAATATTATATCGTCATAATGAAAAGTTCATGTATTGTGTTAAAAAATTACTGACTTTGTTATATTGGGAGCGCCTTCAACGAGGTTGGAGGTACAATGGACTTAGTGATGTGACATTCTTGCTATTATCGATACTTTTTTAACATAAATACATAGTTACACTTGAAACTATGGACTGCCACTCGCTACGACTCTTGCATATCTCTTTCGCTTCTTCCACTTTCATACACCTGTTTGTTTAAACAAATCAATATTAGTTCTACATTTTAACAGTAAAGGAATTATAATTTGTTCATTATTCCATTTGCTTCTGCTATGGTATTTTGGTTCAGGATTTCCTCTGGTCCAACTTTGGTAGCCATTGATTCAAACTCACTGCCTCTTAAATTATAACTACCGATTGTTTATTGTAACTTGTATGAATTACAATACAATGACGGGCAATAGCGCAACACGGTGTTAATTTTTAAAAGAGCTACATGTTAGTCTATTGAAGACGTACAAACCTTAATCATCATCTTCAGTATTGGTCCACTGTACGACGTAGATCTCTTTATGTGAATGCCACAGCGTCCGATTTAGAAATACAAACAAACAAATCTTTAATATCGTTAAATTACTCCAGGATACGGTATAACATGTTTTACTAGCGATTCTTCAAGGATCTGCCTATCGAGGCCGTGGCTCGATCCGCCTAACTTGACCCAAAGCGCCCCTACCTTGGATCACCGAAAGCTCTCGGCCTAAATTATAGAAGTTGTGAGTAATTTTTAATGGAGTCTGCAAATACGTAGTGTTTATTTGCCGTAAAATTATCGACACCGATGTTCTAAATTCTCTCAGTGTACACCACTAGTAGTGCTAGTTCATCGTTCTTAATAACATTAGTCCCTCCAGACTATCCTGAAAATGAAAAGCTCCAAATTTAAATGAAATTATTGCGTTTTTATGGATATCGTGTACAATAGTATTTCTTAAAGTAGAACTACAATTAGCTGAGGTTAAGCTTTTTTATACAGTTTGGGGTTTTTTTTCTTTCAGAATATTAAGAGTGATAGCCCCAGGGGCTTAATCTAGTTATTTTCTTGAAAATCTGGAAAATTTTAATTGTCATTTTAGCCTCCTTTAATTAAAAAAAGGACTGGATTAAAAAAAATAGGTATAAAAAAATATATTTATTCATTCTTTACGCGCTTACAAAGGTTAGTAATAAATAACAAAGCTTAAAACATTATTATACACATAATATTTATCTATATACATCAAATAAACTGAGTTCATACACTTCATACTATCTAAGATGCTGTTTGAAAAGGTAAAATATAAACGCAAGCGAATATTTCAAAGCGCCTGCCAAAACTTAACAGCAAAATTGCACTCTGAAGTCATTGCTCTTTGCTTTAAGTTTATGACTCACCCGAAAACGGTAAAGTCCGAGTTTTATGCCCACGACAGACTATCCAGCAAGCCGTTTATGGTTAGACTCGTATATCTTTGAGTAATAAAACCTGCATACAATTTCTACTGGCGATTTTAGAATTATAATCTACTTTGAATTTGTGTAGCAATGGAAGTTAGTTTGCGGTTTGAATCAATTACATACAAAAAATAATATGGCTTTTAGGGCTGAGATATCATAAAACATCACTGATTGCCTCATTATTCTAGTGGCGCGCCGCTACGCTAGACGTTCTGGTTTCGATTCCTAGGTCGAGCAGTGTTATGTTTTGCTGATCTGTAGTGTCATACGACGGGTCGTTGAGCTCCCTAAAAAATGGTTAAACTACACGATGACTGTCGTATGTGTGCCGTCAGTTAGATCAGGGCAACTCAAAGCTGCTATGGTCTTTCTTCAAAAGCCTGTTCAGATTTTTCCCTACATTCTAATACATCCCTACATTCTGTACTTCTAATATATCTGGGAATATTACTACTATCTGGACTTAGAGACCATGATTTTCTGAGTTTATTGCGGTGTTTGTACTCATGTGTTATAAGAAACGAATTCCAGTGCCATCTAGTTAAAAAAAACTTAAAACATTGGCTGGTTAAAGTGTCTCTAACAGAAACAAATATAATTTATCATATACTTAAGTAGTAATTATGTTATTCCTATATTTTAAACAGTCATCATGGCCGATTGTGTAAACGGAAGCTCTTATCAAATAAACGTTAACTTAACTATGCGCTAACCACTCATTATTTATGCTCAGTCGTTTCGTTAACTCCACAATTTACAGCCGGTCTAACCTTTTAGAGAACACTCTGTTTTAATGGCATCTTAATAGCGCAATGCGGAAAGACAGCGTTCTGGGTTGTCAGATCATTTCGAATAAATTTCTGTGTAGTAGACTTGGTGCAAATTTGACTTTTGTACTATTTAAAAAAAGACTGCCTCATTTAGTCTAATGGTCTTAAAGGCGACTGCTACGCTAGAGGTCCTGGGTTCGATCCCCAGGTCGAGCAAACTGTTATTGGGTCCCTGAAATTCTCAGTCGCAGCTTGGAGTCCGTTTGTGTCCGATTAATGGCAATAGTCTCCCCGCCTATTACATGGCAATAAAATCCCGGCGAACTACGGGTGCATATTAATTACACCTCTGCGTAGCCCTTCGGGCAGTACAGGCGTGATGGTATGTTATGTTGGTACCTATGTAAAAAAAGAAGAGTCTAGAATAAAATATAAACCAGGCGTCAGAGTATTCCTCAGCGTCGCTGTCGCCTGGCATCGTGTCCACAAGGCTGGCAGCATTGCCACGTTGAATGGCAATGCTTATACGCTAGGAATAAGCAAGCCCTCTCACGCGAAGTACAAGTTTGGTCTTACAAGTATCTGACGGTGGAGGAATTCAACCTATGACCCTTAGTGCAGAAACCGAATTTTCCTAAGATTCGGATCTGGTTCGTAGAAACATGTGATTTTTAGACTGTAGAGTTCCGTTCCATGCCCGCTCCATAAAACAGTCACCATAAACTCAAACTGTATTAATAGACAATACTATGAACAAGTAATACGTTGTATAAAATTTACTGCTTTCACGGTTAATAAGTCCCATTTCAATACAGATAATTACAGGTTAATTTGACTATTCATCAATTTAATTTGTAACGTCAATTTGTTTGACTTCGCTCATTATACGTTATTATTATGACATAGTTTATACAATCGATAGTAGCTACGTATTTGTAACTCTTTGAATCGTCGCACAGGGACGAAATGAAATATGTTGATAAAGAAAATTTAATATGATTATTAAGTATTTTGAATCAAAAAGAAAGAGGTAATATCTTGGACACGTAACGCGTGGGCTGGTTCGAGGTGGTGCAAGAAAAATTATCTGGAAGGACCCCCTTTGCCCAGCAGTAGCAATAGCTATAAAAAACAGTTTAAAAACCTAAAGGGCATCGTACATAGATTATTGAGCGATTTTACCAACACTAGACAATTTGTTTCTTATCTGATGCATACCTAATTGTATTGGAAATCTGTTTAAAAAAACTTAATTCGTCTAATCTAGGGTAAGTTATATTAGACGAAATATTTTTTTTAGTATTGAGAAATCATCCCTATTATGCATTATTATTATATAGATCGGACTAACTTACCTAGTGACGTCCGATCCCCAATTATGTGAAGTAATCTCGTCCTCGTTTTGTACTATGTAGTTTGCACCTCTGCACAACTCGCTGTCACATTTTTAAAAGATTATCAAGAAAAATCTTGTTAATCTGTGGTTCACTCCGGGTCCGCTCTATGTGATCTGTCAACTTCATTCTTTCAAAGCATGAGTCCAGGACTTCACAAAGGTTGGGACAGGTGTTGTAGTTCCAACCGTAACAACACAACTTTCCACCGGGTTAATACTTAGAATCTAATATACCCGAGCAGGGTAATATTTGGGGAGGGTTGGGCTACAACGAGGACGAGATTACTTCACATAATTGGGGATCGGACGTCACTAGGTAAGTTAGTCCGATCTATATAATTATGTTCCGTAATCTCGTCCTCGTTTTGTACTATGTAGATGTTTAAAGAAGAAAGTTGTATATATAATCAATACTAACTAATCACTAGACAGCCTGGAGAATAATTGTATTTAAATCATCTAGTAGTTAATCTAGAGTCAGCCATATGTAAATCAACTTGAATGTAGGTAATATCCTTTTAGCTATCAAGTTATTTATATTAACTTAGAGTAACAGAGGGTTACTTGATACTTCTAGTTAACTTGGTCTCCAGTCTATTGTCCTCTATTGATATTTAAATGCTCCCTTTTTTGTGTTATCAGTATAATCTATGAACCAATCTTAAAGTGAATAAGTAATTTATGATATCAGGAACTCTTATATTATTGTTGCCAGAATTTGGTTCCATTCTTAATATATAGAGCACACAGCTTGATCAAAAGCAGGTCACAAAAGATTGGTGTCAGTTGTCATACTAAATCTAACTTGCATTTTGATTTGGATATTGGTACCTTCTTTCTCCAGGGGTCTTTGAGTTGAAGTATAACATGGCTATTGCTGTAAAATTTAATCTTCAAGGTTAATTTAGTGGTATTTTTTACCTGTTTTAATTTGTTCCAACTATCTAAAATTAGTTGTAAGGAATAACATGTCTATTGCTGTAAAATTTAATCTTCAAGGTTAATTTTTTGGTATTTTATACCTGTTTTAATTTGTTCCAACTATATAAAATTAGTTGTAAGGAGGCTATGTGGAGCCCCTAAGGCTACTTTCTGACCAGGTTTTCTTATTGTATTGGCGTGTACGTTCTTTTCCCGTTGGGTATAGGTACCTCTTTAATAAATTGTAATCTTATCACTTCCAGCAACACCAGAGTCATGTTGTTGGGTCAGAGTAGCCTTTAGGAGTGGGATTTTTCCTTTCACCACAGTGGTAACAAAAGCTAACATCGTTTTTCACTACGATAAGGAGATATTGAGAATTTAATTTTTGACTAAAGAATCATTCCGTACTTTGGAATCACTGTTTTGCGTAAGCCCGTTACTAAAAACACGATAAAACATATGTATATGCACTCCTACTTAATTCGTTTATATAATGAATGAGTTCATTCATACGTTTATAACGTTATATCACTACATAATATTATAAAAGATTTGCCGGTTCATTGTTGTTTACAAAATCATGTTTGTTATTGATTTTGACAGATGTCATATTGTCATGATCAGAAGCGTTCTGAAACTGTTTAATAAATTTAATTTCTAGGTGCATGACAGTTGCTTCTTTTATTATGTGATAAAAAAATAAAGAAGTATGTAGTGTACGTTACTGGAAGGGAAGAATTTAGACCACGATATATAAACAGAGAAAATAATTTCATAATTTACTTTATTTGAAATTATAGTCATCGTTCATTTCCTGAACGCATCGAACGTAGGTGCATATTGCTTTTACTAATATAATTCCGTAGAATATTGTCAAACTGTCATTATCTATCTGGATCTGATAATTTTTGTCTAATTATTAAGGTGTGGTTTTTAGGTCCGGCGCATGACCACTAGACGCCCATTCCCTCCCTCTGTTAGCACCCTCCTCGTCCCCACCATTACCTGGAACACTCCATTACTGTGAGAAAAAACATAATGTGTTATAGGATCCCATGCCGTTTCAGTGAAAGATTGAAAATCATGTGCCTGATCTCGGAAGCTCCTTAGAATAATGTTCTGTACCCAGAAGGTACCCAGTCACCAACCATTGCTTTGGCACTTGGTAAGATTCTAATCACCCAATTTATGGCCAAGTAGGCTATAATCACATGGGCACACCCCCCGAAATGTTAGGAATAACTTAACCATGTTCATGTTTTCCTCTCACTGCCCTCTCTCCAGCTTAGTGCCTAAGGCAGGAGAAGTGTGTTTCTCGTTTTATTGTGGGCTAGGATATAATTTATAGTTTTCAGGAAGGCCCCCGCTGTATCTGGGTCCAAACGGGATATTTTGAACAAGTACTGTAACATCTGTATGTTATTATTACAGTTCTAGATAGCTACCCAAGCCTTGAATTCAGCCTCCACACCGCAAGAAATTCTCTGTAATTAAGTTAACTTGTTAGTTAAAGTTAACTTCTACTGTACTTACATAATTTAATATGATTATTACGATTCATTGGAATGGATTCCAGTTTTAGGACTTTGTATGAATTTAGTGTATGTATAGACAATCCTACTGTATACCACTATGACTGTGGCAGTTAGGAGACCAGACAGGTGAGAAGGCTGTATGTAGCCTTACCATCTAAAGTCATATAGAATAAAAACTATTTTTATATGGAAGTGAGATAGAATGAGAACAGGATTAAACATCCTTTATTATACTAGCCATGCTGTACTGTGCAGGTTCTGGTTCTAAGTGCAGCTATGTTCTGTGGAATAAACACATTTTTCAAACACAGGTGGAAAGCACATGTGAGACACACAGGTAATGCATATGAGCATCATATAATTCATGGATGCATTCTAAATGGATTACAGAAAACCCAGTGACTTTGGGTGAGACATCATGTTTCACAAGTTCCATAATTTTCCTGAACATACATTGATACTGTACATAAGCCCAGTTAAGGTAGGTAAATTTATATGAGTACTTATTTTATATTTTAAGATTTTAATTAAATCTTTAATACTATTTATGTTACAATTATTAGGTGTTCTTTAGGTTGCCTCATTGGGCCATAAGTTTTGATGCCATTTCTCCTTTGATATTTACTGCCATGTATGACTGTAAGATTTTGAAATTACATAAATCATCTGTCTTTGAGATGCTGATGAAGGAAAATAGTAGAACAAAATCTGATTTTCTGCCGGTCTGCATGGTTTTGCTAAGACAATGCAAGGATGTGGATTTTATAATTATGTAAAATGTGTTGTTGAATGTGGAAAATGTGGTCGACTACTTGAATACAGCCACACCTGCTCTGGGCCCTCATGCCCAAAAGTTTAGATATTTCATAAGAAATAGTATTCGAACAGAATCTTGTTTGTAAATCAAGTTTGGTCCCCTACATTTCTATACTTAACACATTTTGTAGCATATTTTCTACATATATCAGGACATAATCAGGCATTATTTGTTTTTAAGAAAAAATGCTATTGGGATATGAACTCTGTGAAGTTTCACTTTGTGAATGGGATCTTTATATCCAGACATCTTGTCAGGTTTCTAGTTCATAGTATCCCAGTAAGGCCGCGTTTCAACATAGCAGAGTATCCACCACTCTCCAGGTAATTTCAAGAATGAAATACAGTCTTCATGTATAAATTATTGGATAATTTGCCCAGGAGTTTGACCTTGGAGAAAATATCTTGGTCTTGAAGTCTTTGTTTCAGCAGATGCCAGTAAGTCCATCTAGCTGGTATAAGCTGCTCTCAGGTAAAACTTTATAGTTATTACTCTTACCCCAAATCGCCATGTCGACTGCATCTCCTGAACTTTAGGGAGTTCTATATTGATTATTTATATCTATATTAGGCATGGTATGATATATTCACCACGGCTAATCTCTTGTGAAAGCTTGGGGTAAAACCAAGTATTAACATGTGTTGCTGCGTCTAATCCTCTTTTGGGACTACTTACTATATTGGTTGTATTATTTATACATATGTATCTATATTATGCATGGTATGGTATATTGACCACGGCTAACCTCTCGTGAAAGCTCTAGGTACAACCAAGTATGAACATGCAATGCTACATCTCGACCACTTTTGGTGGTACTTACTATAGGTATTGATTTTATTATTAATATCTATCTATATTATTATGCATCATGTGGTATATTGACCATGGCTAACCTCTCGTGAAAGCTCTAGGTTCAACCAAGCATGAACATGCGATGCTGGGTCTCGACCAATTTTGGGAGAACTTACTATATTGATTGTATTGTTTATATCTATATTATGCATGGTATGGTATATTGACCACGGCTAACCTCTCGTGAAAGCTCTAGGTACAACCAAGTTTGAACATGTGATGCTGCATCTCAACCTCTTTTGGGAGTACTTACTAAATTGATAGTATTATTTATATCCATATTATTATGCATCGTGTGGTATATTGACCATGGCTAACCTCTCGTGAAAGCTCTAGGTACAACCAAGTATGAGCATGTGATACTGCGTCTCATCCACTGCTACTGGTGATTGTTGGTGATTGCTTGGCACAGTCACTACCGGCTAACCTCACGTGATAGCTCAAGGGTAGGCACACCAGATATAATTGCTTAATATTTTCACTACCGGCTAACCTCTCGTGATAGCTCTAGGGTAGGCACACCAGATATAGTCGTTTTCATAAACTCGGCACCTTCGAATTTCCATCTCCTTGTAGGATTATGATCGATGGCGAGTTGGCAACCATCTTGCCAATATCGACATTCTTGTTTGAACTTGTCCGATTTCGAATTTCTAATTTCATAAAAGGCTCAGGATGTTCGGTTACTCTGATTATTAACGTGTTTAAGCACGGTAGGCAGAATTCCTAGACAAAACTTAAAGTTATTTAAACTTAGCTTACATAAACTCTAGCCGCATCAATTTCGTATCATTTGCTTCTTCGTATTATTTTATAATATGACGTCTCTCCATATAAGTTTCACGTTTCCTTTTCCCCATAGTATGTTCCTATTGCAAATATCACTAAAACCGATATTTCACAGGAATTTGGTTACTAAAATTAATTTATTTTAGAATACACGTGAACAGCGCAATGCACAAAAAAGTACAATGAAGTTGACAGATCACATAGAGCGGACCCGGAGTGAACCACAGATTAACAAGATTTTTCTTGATAATCTTTTAAAAATGTGACAGCGAGTTGTGCAGACGTGCAAACTACATAGTACAAAACGAGGACGAGATTACGGAACATAATTTATTTGTTATTAACTATCAATATTTTATATTACCATTACGTGTGCATTTTATTGTATTTCTAAATCAAGATTTATATGGTTTCTTTCCAGAAAGTTGGTTAGAAGTCATGCAAAATGTATGTTGAACGAGTTCAACAATAAATATTGTCTAGTTATCCCATCAAAAAATCATCCATATTTTCAACTATAATAATAAACCTAAATACGCCTCTGGTATTTGACACCGACCTAATTACTCCAAATAATTGATCAATTACATTATGTCTGAGTACTACCAACCAGAGCTGGTACTCATTCATTATTTACGAACCGCCGCTCTAGGCGAGTGTGGGGAACTTTTTAATTTACTCGATCTCCTACATACAGTGAAGTTTTCTGATTGGCTAGTGTGTAAAGATTAAAGGTTGATTGGTTAAAATAAATAATTTTGTAACTGGAAGTAAGTGTGGGTTAAATGTGACACAGTTTAGTTTTAAACAGTGATAGTCTTGTAATAATGACCATCGGAGTTCAAAGTTCTAGTTCAAAAAGAAAACATCGTGAGGAAAACTGCATACTGGAGAGATTTTCTCGACGGTGTGTGAAGTCTGCCAACCCGCAGAAGACTTGTGTAGTGGACTGTATGGAGACCCCTCTCACTCTGAGAGGAGATTTGTGCTCAGCAGTGAGAGAGTAAATGGATTTGTTTTTCTTTATGACTTGATTCAACAACGAGTAGGCGTGCTACCTGATAGTTAGTAGTTATTGCTGCCTATGGACATCTGTAATACTAAAGGAGCTGCAGATGCGTTGCAGAGCCTATTAAGAAAAAGGGAGGGGAAGGAGAAAGTGGACAGAGGAAGGAATTGGGCCTCAGGCGTTCCACACTCACCGTACGAAACGCAACAGTATCCATACTGCTACTTCACGTCAATATTCTGTGGGAGGGTAGTACTTCCTCGGTTGTGATTTTGTGATGACCCATTCATGCTGGCACGAAGACATGCTAGCGAGATACTACTACTAAAATAATACTAATAGTAGCATTACCTACATAACAACACTAAAATCAAATTATTTTCCCCGCAGTACACCGAACAAAGGCGTAAATGAACTGTCACTCATTCGCGCCAACTTTAATGATATAATCGCTTTTCGTGCGTAATTTTAATTCAGTGAAATTCGCGGGCGGAATTCAACGAACCAGGAACGTCACTCCTTAGGGTTGGCTGTTGTTTTTGAGAATAATAGATTTTGTAATGGATTTTGTGATGGCGGTATTATGGAATTTTGTATGGGTATTTTGACTGGATTAGTTCCACTGAATTACTTGGGACGGTATCGTCGGTATGAGGGAAGTGGAGATTTAACGATGGTTGTGTATATCCTTCAATTTCGTCGTTTTCACGTACTTATATGAACTATAGATAACATAATATATTATATACCCGATGGGTTAGGCAGCGGTGCAATAATACCCACAATTTGCCGATATGTTTAGGTCTCTAAGGCAACCTCACCCGACGCTGCCGCTGACATTCGCCTATAAGTTTCTGATACAATAGGTATTGTAAATGTTAGCGGTGTTGGCGTAGTGGTAACAGCTGCATCTTACGAATTGTAGGTCGTAGATTCGAACCCAGATGGGCGCTTTATTTTTTGTTAATTATTTCATCACCGCTGCTCCCAAAACGGTGAAGGAAAACAACGTGAGAAAATCGGAATGTCCCAGAAACAAAATTTTAAGACATTGTGATCTACCAACCCGCACTTGGCCCGCGTGGTGGATTACGGCCCACGCCAGTCCTAGCAGAGGGAACATTATACCTATACTGTTTTTGTATGTATGTATTTTAAATATTAGGAACTCTATTCTATTCTACCTATACTCCATTTGGTTAGGTACTTAACTAAAGGTAAACAATAAAAATGGCGGCGTTCAGGGCTCTTCAACCTTTATTACAATGGTATCTTATGAATTGGGAGTGAAATTAATAACAAACAAAACTATAACTAAATAATACAATTTACGGCAAAAGAAACACAAAAACGAACGAAAGTACAAACTGTTACGAATGGCGTCTGGTTACCCGACTAAGTAGGTATAATATCGGTTAATTATTTTGCCGCGCTTCCTCGCGCTACTACTCCTTAATTTTTTCGAGTTATCAAAAGTCTATTATGTAGAAAAAGGTTTTGATTTCCTGTCTTTTTAGATTCTTTCTAGTAGGCACATTGCAATACTTTATGACATAATTATCAGATTTGATTTATTTATTGGTCGCAAGCTTAAGAATTTATAATTACTATTTAATATTAAACAAAGTAGTAAAATATGCTAGTATAGTAAAGGAAAATTATTTTGAATGATTAAATAATTTATTTTGGTTACGTTTTGTTTCAAGATGAAAAATGGCCCTATAAAAGAACCTTTTTTATGATTTGTTTACCTTTAGTTAAGTACCTAACCAAATGGAGTATAGTTACATTTCATAGAACAGGGTCTCCATTACATAAAAAATGATTGATCATTTGTTCAAGTTGCTCGGAGTAGCAGCCCTATACTCGCGAAATAATTAATTATTGAATTATGAAAACAAATGAATTAATGAACGCATCCATATCGTGTGAAGCTGCCTTTATTACAGCGGTTTCAGACATGATGAATATTTTGTTGCTATTGTCAATTATAATTTGATTTTGTGGCAATCAAAATATTAGAGTAATGGTAGGAATTTCAATATAGCTCGTATTCCTGTTAAAATTTTGACGAAATTCGGTATAAATTTGGCGTAGCTAACAGAATTCTATAGTGTTGAATGATTTTTGGCATGGAATGGCCAAATTTAATTATTATTTGCTGAATTCTGATACTTATGCGAATATTAGACATTGAAATAAAACCACTTCAAGGAATTAGTCGCGTTGTACATTTAAGTAGGTAGGCTATAGCCTAACTCCACTCACTGTAGTATGAGTACCTAAGCAGTGATAACCATGAATAAACTAATATGAAACAATTGTCGATTTTTCGGGGTTGGTCCTATATTTAATATATATTATGTTGTTGATAATCAAGTGTAATTTCATTAAAAATCTCTATAAAATATACCTACATTACCTACCTAATATAAAGCACGTGCATGAATTTCATAGCGAACTAGCTTTCCACCCACGGTTTCGCCCGCGTGGTTTCTCGGCTTTTCTGTACATATATATAAACTTTCCTCTTGAATCATTCTGTCCATTGGAGAAAACAGCATGACAATCAGTGCAGTAGTTATTGAGATTATCGCAAACAGACCGACGCGGCGTAGGACTTTGTTTAGTAATAAATTTTATCAGTTTATAGGCCACCCAGACTGAAACTTATAGTCAACAAGCTAGATAGGCATTTAGGTGAATCTTTGTTTATAATAGGTCATCATTTCAGACACATGGTAATGTGCCGAATAGATATTTATTGCACACCTGTTCGATAAGGTGTTTTTAAAAAGCCATTACTAGGTACTAAACCCATATAGTTTTACAACATTAACGATGATAATAGTTCAATAAAAATACAGCATCCACCATTAAATTTAATTTAAAACAACACAAATAATCTACATACTTACATACTTAGGTTGTTATTAGGTACGTATCTACTAATATTATTATAGTTGTTATTTTTTTTCATGTAACAATTTATAACTTATTTAAATATTAGCTAACTATATTTTGTAAGTATTAATGAGTCGTAAAATTTATAAATATTTAGTTTATCACACATTTTCATTGTAATCTTTTTAGTTTTAGACTGAGATTACTATAATTCTATGTGTTAATTTATTTAATAATCTTCTTTATTTAATTATTGAAGTTGTTCTATTACTTACTTCATATTGAAATTTGACGCGTAGAAGCATTAGTTACGTGCAGAATAATTTCTTAATAACTGTCTTAAGAAGTTGTGAAGAAAGTCACAATTTTTGACCGAAACAAAACGCTGAATAAACATATTTTTTATCTTTAATTTATTTGCGACCGATAGTTATTATATAAACAGATAATCCAAACTCCGAGCTGCTAGTGAGAAAAAAAATTAAGGGCATAGTTTTGGTAAGCTTAAACCAAAGCTTTTGGTGCGCTTCAAATTCTTGGACTAAATGAAATACCTCTTAAATTGATGTAGATAGTTAAATACCCACGCCATTCAAAAACAGCGCAATAATAAACACGCAAGGCCTTTAGTTTGGACTAGTTTACAAATAATGTTAGCAGGCCTGGGCTTACACCCACCAATTTTGCTTTGACTACCGAACCGATGCCGTTATGGTTCGAGCACCGAATAAATTAGGTACATCCAATCACTATGTATTTCAGAGCTGTGAGTAAATTGGATCATATTCGTGTGTTAGGTACTGTAGCCTATATATTTGCGACATTTGCTCGCTTTTTTTAACACGCTTTTAATAGCTTTTTTATGGGATAACTCGGCAAACGGACAGGCGAGCTACCTGATGGTAAGTAGTCATCGTCCCCCATGGCCATCTACAAAACCAAAGGAGTTGCTTGCGTTGCCGAGCCTATTTAAGGAAAAGGGAGGGGAAGGAAAATAGGAGAAGGAAGGGGACTGAGGGAGGAATTGGGCCTCCGGCGCTCCATACTCATCGCACGAAACGCAACAGTATGATACAGTATTCTGTGAGAGGGTAGTAGTTCCTTAGTAGGAACTACTAGAGGTAGTCCTCTAGTAGTCGGTCGTGCCGGCACGACCAGGGAAGTAGGAATTACCCTCCCACAGATTATCAACGTCAAGTAGCAGTATGCATACTGTTGCGTTTCGTGTGGTGAGTGTGGAGCGCCAGAGGCCTAATTCCTCCCTCAGTTCCCTTCTTTATCCTTTTCTCCTTCTAGTAATCCCATAAAATACAATAGTGATCTATATTTGCCTCCAGTCCACCAATCACAAACATAACATAAAGAAAATCCGAGCATTTATTCTCCAACTAATTTCAAGGCTGATTCAAGAACTATTTTAACCAGTCTGATCGCTTACAAGGGTGTTCTAATCGATACCAATTGAATCGGGAATTCAGAACGCAAGGGTCATGCATTTTATATAAGCGCGGAACAATACATGGAAAAGTACTCCAATTTGCAGTCCTTTTCGTTAATTGTGTAGTATTATAATTGTTGCGGCAAGTTGTGATACCCTATATACGACCATTGATTGCCAATTCAAAGTCTGGAGTTAAAATCTTGTGAGTTATCGAAATCATTTAATAAGTTGTCATGCCATCACGCCTGTATTCCCCGAACGGTTAGGCATTGCTGTACTTTGAAGTGTATGCAAGTAGTATGTTAGTATGTAAGCTACTTAAGAGTATTTTACTATGTGTAAACACTCCTTTATACTGATATTGGATATATCGCTAACTTAGTATTTTACGTATAATGCGCATTATTTTATAATTATTAGTTCTCTTAATAAATGGCTTTTGAACAAAGTGGTTGTCTACTGTTTTATAACATACCCCAACATCACATGGCGACCCTGCCTAAAAGGTCTGCCAAGGGGCTATAAAAATCTTTGTGTTCGTGACCTGACCTCAACCTTGCAAAATAGAATTATGTGTCGGTCAACGGTTGAGAAGGAAGAGGTGTTCCTGAGCCAGAATGCGGCTGGCGGTAATAATGATGCTGCCCTCAAGGACATTGGAGGACACGTGGAGCGCCTAAGTGTGGTAACATTCATCATACTTGGCGTGATGGCTGTTTTCATAAGTTACTTCGTGCTCAAACTATATAAGAATTGTCATCGCCGCTGGATGCAGGAAGAGATCGGGCTGAACGCCATGCAGCGCATAAGAAATTCGCTACGAGGACGAGTAGAAAGCACACCAAACAACTAAGCGTCCAGCATCAATAATAGTGAAAGTGGTTCAGTGATTTCCGAATTAGTACAATTTAATAACGTGTGTCGTGCGTATCATATTTCATAACGCAAAAACTTTATAGCGCTGGAATCGTGCAGGGACACTCAGTGAATATGAAACCGCGCGGGCGAAAACGCAACGTCAGACATTCTTTCTGGTGTTTTGCAGTAATTTTATGTGATTCCCTTGTTTTTTTTGTACTAAATATGAATGAATATGTTAATTTTATGTAATGTTAACTTTATATTATGATTGATAGTTTAGTAAAAAATTATGATGCGTTACTAGATATTCGGAAATATTTGATTAAAAAGGGACAAACTAGGTATAAAGGCAAAGTTATTGAAACTAAATTAGGTGATGCGAAAAATATTTTTGACCAATGTAACCAAATAATTTTATCATTGGAAAATACTAAGGATGTCAAGCTATCATCGGCAATAGAGATTTATCAGAATATTAGAAAGATTTATGAAGAAATAAATAATTTATGCATTTTTCCCGTTGGTTCAGATATTGAAAAAATGGAGTTCGACCTTAAAGTGGCGTGTAGTTTGATTCCAGCTATGGACGGTGCGGAGAATACAACCAAGCGTATGATCGACTCGGCTGAGATGTATGGCGACATGGTCGATGATAAAGGCAAGGCTTTATTAATTACATTTATTTTAAAAAGTAGACTATCAGAGAACGCAAAGTTGCGCATTTCGGCTTCTTATAAAACAATCACAGAATTAATTAGAGAGTTGAGACGTCATCTTTTACCTAAAAAATCTTTTGTAGCAATTCAGACAAGGTTACAAAATGTTCAACAGGGTTCCAGGACGATTGATGATTATGGCACCGAGGTAGAGAAATTATTTACTGAGCTGACTATTTCCCAAGCTGATGGTAATTCGGAGACTTATGAGGTTTTAAAGCCGTTGAATGAAAAACTCGCTCTTAAACGGTTTTCAGATGAACTACGTAGCTCGAGACTAGGCACAATTATCGCCGCCCGGAACTACGGCAGCCTAAAGGATGCCATCCAGGCTGCGAAAGATGAAGAGACTGCGTCATACCAATCATCATCAGGTAACATATTGCACATGTCTAATAATGGGCGTGGTTTACGACGGTCACAAGGTCAATCATTTCAAGGAAGGAGCTTGTACAATAATCGTGGTCAATATTATAACAATTACAATCGTGGTCAGCAGTATGGTACATTTTACAATAAGGGACAAATACGGCGTGATAATTTTAGGGGAAATTACACGAATCGGAATAACTTCCGGACACTATCCAATACTAATAGAGGCACTAGATATTTTAGGAATCGCGGACGAGGCCAAAATATGTACCTAGCTGAACAAGCTAATGAAAAGC
Source organism: Subacronicta megacephala (assembly GCA_958496365.1). NCBI lineage: Eukaryota > Metazoa > Arthropoda > Insecta > Lepidoptera > Noctuidae > Subacronicta > Subacronicta megacephala. Next base: position 5,388,260 of record OY292539.1, on the reverse strand, counting down.
CACATGATGATGACCATAAGAATAATATAGACATTCCAAATCAGTTTTTTCGGTCCTAACCATTTTATATTAACATACCACGGAAATACAAAGTATATTTCTTTTTACATTAACAATGTTAAATACTATTGGCTTATTGACACGGGTGCTACACTGTCGATTATTAAAAAAGAAACTTTACCAAATAATGTTGTTATACATGAAGACGACACTTTAATAAATGGAATTGGTGGTCAGCTGTGTGCCGAAGGTTATGTAAATTTAACTTTAAGTCATGACAGTGGAACGTTTCATCATACATTTCTTGTTTTTGACGCCATACCACTAAAGGCTGATGGAATCATAGGTTTAGATTTCCTAAATAAATTTCAAGCGAATATTAACCTCAATTCAAATACTTTAACATTAACTTACAATGGAAAACATTACTTAAATTTTGTGGAAGATCATGATAGAAGTAGAAATGTATTGACAATTCCACCACGGTCAGAGTCAATTCACTATATTTTTGTTAACAATATTACGACTGAAGACTTAGTTGTGTGCGGGAGAGAGTTAATACAAGATGTGTTTTTAGCAAGTGCTATAGTAAAAGTTAAAAACAATAGGATTCCTGTTAGAATACTTAACGTAAGTGAGAAACAAATAACCTTGCCATCTTTTATTCCTGATTTGCAGGCATTGAGTGATTATAGTGTTTGTCAATTTAGCAAAAATTGTATTAACGTATCAAGAGTTCAAACGTTATTATCTGAATTAAATTTAAGTTGCTTAAACGAAGAAGAAAAAGAGTCGATAGAGGCTATATGTGCAAAGTACTCGAATGTTTTTCATGTAAAAGGGGACAAGTTAACAACAACAAATATTTGTGAACAATCTATAGTTGTTAAACCGAATATCACACCTGTTTATATCAAACCATACAGGCTACCGCAAGCTTTGAAACCAGAAATAGCTAGGCAAATCGATAAAATGATAAAAGATGATATTATAGAGGAATCAAATAGTGAGTGGTCAAGTCCAATTTTATTAGTACCAAAGAGAAGTAGCGAGGGGAGTGAAAAGAAATGGCGATTAGTGGTAGATTATAGGAAATTAAATGAAATTATTTGTGATGATAAATTCCCCTTACCAAATATCAACGAAATTTTAGACTCTCTTTCTGGTGCTGTTTACTTTTCTCATCTTGACCTTCACCAAGGTTATTATCAGGTGACCTTGGAACCCAGTAGTCGCAAATTAACAGCTTTTACTACCAACACTGGCCAATATCAAATGAAACGTTTACCTATGGGGCTAAAAATAAGCCCTAGTGTTTTTAGCCGTATGATGTCTATTGCAATGTCTGGATTAACGTACGAAAAGTGTTTAGTGTACCAAGATGATTTAATTATTTTCGGAAGAAATCTTGCTATTCACAATCAAAATTTAATTGACATAATGGAGAGATTAAGAAAGGTTAATTTAAAATTAAATCCTCAAAAATGTAATTTTTTAAAGAAAGTAATACTTTATCTTGGCCATGTTGTTTCGGAAAAGGGAGTTTTACCCGATCCAGAAAAAACTAATGTACTTAAAAATTATCCAACACCTAAAAATTCTGATGAAGTTAAACGTTTTGTAGCTTTCTGTAATTACTACCGTAAATTCATTAAATCTTTTTCAGACATAGCAATGCCTTTAAATAAATTATGTAGAAAAAATGAACCATTCAACTGGACAAATGAATGTAATAGCGCTTTTGAGTTTTTGAAAAACGCATTAATTTCTCCACCTATTTTACAATATCCAGATTTTTCTGAAAGTAACGAATTTATCTTACAGACAGATGCTTCAGGAACAGCTATTGGTGCAGTATTATGCAATAAAGATCTAAGACCTGTAGCGTATGCTAGTAGACCCTTAAATAAAGCTAAAAAGAATTATCCCACTATTCATAAAGAGCTTTTGGCAATAGTTTGGTCAGTCAAATATTTTAGGCCCTATTTATATGGCAGAAAATTTACCATAATGTCAGATCATAAACCATTGATATATTTATTTGGTATGCGAGATCCATCAAGTAGACTACTCAAATTTCGGTTGACGTTGGAGGAATATAACTTTAAGATTGTTTACGTGAAAGGGAAAGAAAACGTTGTTGCAGATGCTTTGTCGAGAGTGTGTTTAACATCAGACGAGTTGAAGGGTATGTATGAGCAAGTAGTAGCTGTGATGACTAGAGCGCAAAAGAAAAGGATGCATGAAATAAATGAGAATGAATCTAAGAAGACGGATCTTAGTAAATTCACTGACAAATGGTCTGATCAACCACGAGTCGTGGATATATTAAGAAAACCGTGTGAATCAGTAGAAATGTGTTTCATTAAAGGTTATGAGTTAAAGAAACTAAGAGATGCTAACATGATTACTGACGAATTTGATTGTTTTGCATTTATATTGTCTACAAAGACCTTATATATTAATTTTGATTTCAAGGCACATTTCTCGCGAGCCGAATTTGTGCAGAAATTAAATTATTTTTGCGAAAAGATACGTATCAGTGAAGTTTGTATAATTAAGAATAAAGATAATATAGAGTTTATTCAAAATATTTGTGAAGAGATAACGTCACTTGAAAATTGGTCCGGTCCAAAAATTTGTATTCTACGAGACGTACAGAGAATAAATAATGACGATGAAAAAACTATTGTAATGAATGACTTTCATTTACTGCCATCCAGTGGACATGCTGGAGTGCGCAGAATGGTTAATACTATAAAAAGAAGATACTATTGGCCAAGTATCGAAAAGGATGTACAAGAATTTGTTAAGAGGTGTACGAAATGTCAGAAGGCAAAATATTTTCGCTACATCAAAGAGCCGATGGAAATAACCACAACAGCGTCCTCGGCATTCGATAAAATATACTTAGATGTAGTGGGTCCTTTAGATAAAGACATCGAAGGTAATTGCTATATATTGACCATACAGTGTGAATTAACGAAATTTGTACAAGCCATCCCCCTTCCAAATAAAGAGACGGCGTCTATTGCAGACGCATTCGTTAGACAGTTTTTATTAAGGTTTGGTATTCCAGGGACTATTGCTACAGATCGCGGTACCGAATTCATTTCCACTACTATGGAACAGGTTTGTAAAATTCTTGAAATCGAAAAATTATCTTCAACAGCCTATCATCATCAGTCTGTTGGGGCCCTTGAAAACGCGCACAAAACTCTGGGTGCATTTTTAAGGATCCAATGTGAAAATTACACAGACACTTGGAGTTATTGGTTACCGTTTTGGTGTTTCAGTTTCAATAACACTGTCCATTCTGAAACAAATTATACGCCCTACGAACTTGTTTTTGGTAAACTTTGTCGAATACCAACTAGAGTATGTGAACCGGTAGAACCTTTATATAATATCGATAACTACCCATTACAATTAAAATACCGATTACAGCTTGCTCATGCCGATGCGAAGAAAAATTTAATATTTAACAAGCATAAACGAAAAGAATTGTACGATAAATCTGTTAATTCAACTAAATATGAGAAGGATGATTTGTTGTTATTAAAGAACGAAACTGGTCGTAAATTAGATGCAATATTTGAAGGTCCCTATAAAGTTTTTGAAGATATTGGATGTAATGTTAAAATAAGTAAAAATAATAAAATAGATGTAGTTCATAAGAATAGAACTAGGCCATACTTTCAGTAGTCGTTTAAGTCTAAGCATTGCAATGTTTAAAAAAAAATGTTTAAAAAAAAAAGTAAAAAAAAAAAAAATGTTTCTAAATATATAATATAATAATATGATTAGTAGCATTAAAATTTATTAAATGTTAATATTAATTTAGTTTCGATATTTTATAGTAAAAAAAAAAAAAATTATATAATTATTTTTTTTCTTTTTTCGCCCCAGGAGGTGAAGTGTATGCAAGTAGTATGTTAGTATGTAAGCTACTTAAGAGTATTTTACTATGTGTAAACACTCCTTTATACTGATATTGGATATATCGCTAACTTAGTATTTTACGTATAATGCGCATTATTTTATAATTATTAGTTCTCTTAATAAATGGCTTTTGAACAAAGTGGTTGTCTACTGTTTTATAACATACCCCAACATCACAACTTAATGTACACCCCACAGTTTGCCAGCATGATTAGGCAGGCGCAATGTGATATGGGGCGAGCCTAATGCCATTCATCTACCACATATCCACTCCTCGCTCGACCTGGAAATCGTGCGTAGCAGTCGCGCTAAGAACCACTAGACTAATGAGGGAGTATTATATGTTTAAATAATTATTATTCATTTAAAACGTTGAAGGAAGACATCGTGAGGAAACTTGCACGATGAGGCTTTGTCGACGATGATGTTAAAAATATATTGTTCTGGGTCAAATATCTGTACCTTTTGGAGAAAAAAGCAGGCAATGGATTGGAATGCCTGAAGAAAGCAACAATGTGATGGTAACGAATAGTGATAGATATAGTGAAGATCGGAAAAACATGGAGCGAAATAGAAGAAGAACGCTTTTGGACCTATCTAGTGGGACACAGGATCTTTAGTAAGTCAAGCCATTATAAAAACTCCACAGACCAATTTCTCCACCGCAAAAGTACAGACAAAAATAAAACGATTTAGAAATAACACTTGAGCACTTAAGCTTAGCTTTATGCGAACAAAAGAATCATATTCGGTTATGGGACAGCAAAAAGCTACCGTTGACTACGTCAGAGGGATCCGAGGTCTGAATATTTTAGCATTAGGTCACCCTTTACACCTCATAAACGTCGCGTGGGCATCGCAAAAACTATCATAACTCACGCCGGGACCGGCTGTGATTTGACTCCCGCGTTTTTGTAGACCTATGAACAGTTTAGATAAGGCAGATTGTTTAGTAAAGTAGTTATAAACTAGTTATTACGAACATACGCTGTCATATATCTCGATTTCAAATCCAAGCGCATTCTGATTTTTCGAACTATGCGTGTTTATCTTCGTCTTGATTGCGTTCCTCTAGCGAGTCGTTAGTTTGATTCCCACCAGAAACCAATATTTGAGAGTTGCGTAAATGTTTGTTTCGAGTCTTGGTGTCATATTTTGTGTCCATTAATTGTATGCCTATGCTTGCTATGAAGTTCCTCGCAACTCAGGGCTTATACTCTGATGTGGTAGCTTCTCTTACTTAAAAAAAAAAACAAAGAAAATGTTATTAATTTATTAGTCACATTAAAAGAAAAAAAATTTTTAAACATTCGCAAGTATGTTTAGATCCCACGTTAAAGGGGGCAAGGCAATTTGCAAGATGTGTTATAATAAAAAATATCCCCTTTCTATTCCATTTCACATTCTGAAGTGAAGATTTTTGTTTTGATTTCCAGATAAAATAAAAGCCAGTTCTATTGTTCATAGATCTGTATTATCAAAACGGTTACAGTTGTTGAACAAAGGAGTGAAAAAAGTTAGGAAGTGTTTTCAGTTGATTTGCTACTTTAACCTCTTGGCGACCCTGCAGGGACATAAAATATTATCTACATTATAATAGGAGAAGGAATTATGAATGTGCCTTTAAAACAAAAGGAGATAGATACTCTTCTAATAAATATTGTCGTCTCGTTTTCTATACTTTTGTGTGGGTCACACTTATTTGACCGCCTCATTAGTCTAGTGGTCCTAAGCGCAACTGCTACGCTAGAGGTCCTGGGTTCGATCCCCAGGTCGAGCAAAGTGTTATTGGGGTTTTCTATGAAATTCCCAGTAGCAGCTCGGAGTCTGGATTTGTGCCCGGTTAATGGCAATAGGCTCGCCCGCTATTACATGGGACCTAAACATACCGGCGAAATGTGGGTGTACATTAGTACACCTCTGCCTAACCCTTCGGGGAATACAGGCGTGATGGTATGTATGTTATGTATTTGTGGGTCAATGGAGGTATTGTACAAAAGGATAAAAGAATCTAATTATTGTTCTAAATAATTATAGTTTCCATCGAGTCGCAGTACCGTTTTAGCACGATTGGCACATTGGCTGAGTGATCGGTATTTAGTTTATATGAGACGTGGAGTTTCAGTCTCTTACCGAAAAACAAGATACAGCCTCCAGGTTATCTGTACCGGTAATTGAAAGATTGAAATGAAAGAAAAATACTTAAAGGTGAATAAGATTACCTCCACATCGTATTAAAGAATAATAGTGGATCCCAAACTGCAGCCTAAACTCTGGTCATCATTAGCCTATAATTATCTAATGTTGGACGTAGGCCTCTCCTAGTGAACACTACAGAGCCCGGTCTTTCAGCTTTCCTCATCCAGTCACTGCAAGCTGCCTTTTCCAAACCGTCACTCCATCTGGCCGGCGGGCGCCCTATATTACGCTCGCCTTCGACTGGACGCTGTCTCAGCAAACTATCGTGAGATATATTATATTGAATGAGGAATGAGGAGATCTGTAGAAGAATCAAAGTTGCCGACATAGCTCGAAGGATTAGAAACCTTAAGTGGCAGTGGGCGGGGCACATAGCTTGTAGAACTGATGGCTGCTGGGGCAAAAAGGTTCTCGAGTGGAGACCACGCACATGAAAACGCATGTGGGACGATGTCCATCGAGATGGACAGACGACCTGGTAAAGGTCGCTGGGAGTCTAGGCAATCATGGCAAGTAAAGATTAAAAGCATGTCTTAATTAATTACTACTTTAAACAAGCGTTAAACGAGGTTACAACAAAATAATCACAGTGAGGACTAAAATTTCATACAAACTACATTGGAACATTTCATAATTGGGTTATAACTAGTCAGTCCCAAAAAACTTTTGTCCGCTGACAGATGTTACTATGAATTTAATTATTCCATTTGTTAAATGTTACTATTTTGTTTGTTCAGGCCTTTTGTGGAATAATTTCGTTTTGAAATATCTATAAAATTTGTGGGTTTCGGCCTCAGTTGGATACGGGTTACGGTGCTTTTAAATGAACTACTTCGTAGACTGATGTTGTGTTTATGTATTCTAAACATAACATAACATACCATCACGCCTGTATTCCCCGAAGGGCTAGGCAGAGGTGTACTTAATGTACACCCACAGTTCGCCGGTATGTTTTTAGGTCCCATGTAATAGGGGGCGAGCCTATTGCCATTCACCGAGCACAAATCCAGACTCCGAGCTGCTACTGAGAATTTCATAGAAAAACCCAATAACACTTTGCTCGACCTGGGGATCGAACCCAAGACCTCTAGCGTAGCATTCGCGATTGGGACCACTAGACTAACGAGGCAGTCAAGTCAAGTTTATGTATTCTATACCTACAACAAATTGTTATAAGCTCACTGATTATTTTTATAACCGCATGAAAATGTTTACCATAAAAAGACCTGGTCTACAAAAACAAAATTAGAATCGGTTTAAAAATAAGGAATTTATAGCGTTTTATTTTTATGCTAGCGTTGTAGTTAGTTGAGACGTCACAACACTTCAACTTGCCATACAATTCTATATTAAAACTCGTTATAGGTAAGGGACAAAACACCTCTCAATACTCAACAATAACTTTAAATTCTTATATTTTATATAACTTTATTAGTGGAATCAAATATTTTTTCAAAAGACGAAATATTGATAATTATATTTATATACCAAGCCTGATATTTTTAATAAATCAAAAGCCTATTATCCCCGTGAGGAAAACAGTGAGGAAATTTGAAGGCACCGGGGAGATACGAAATGAAATTAGGTTTATTAAAGAAACCGTGCCTTTCAGAACCTCAGATCAAATAAAAAGTTAAGATGGAACTTTGCGAACAAAGAAGTGAGGCCGGCTGAAACTACACCTAGAGCCGAGCTATCGCTACACGTCTATCAGACCGTCATTAACGTATCACGTGCATGTGTGCGTGTAATTGTGTTTGTACACGGCAAGGCGTAGTTTTAGCCAGCCTCGTTTCTTTGTTCGCAAAGTTCCATCTTAATTTTTTATTTGATCTGAGGCCTTTCAGAACAAAGGCATAATGTTAGTATAGATTGTGACTTAAATATTTCAAAACAGCTTGACCGTTTAAAAAGCGTTAACTGAGTTGTAACAGAGGGTTAGTGAGAATACTAGCTGTGGTTATACGTAAGCAAAGGTCGAATGTCTGCCTTCAAGTGACATTTTACTAGGGTGACGCATTCCCGAATGTCACAGGTAGTTTGCAAAACTAAAAAAAAGCTAAATGTACTAAGTTTTGTGATTAATTGGTGCATGGTTTATAGTAGCCATAGTACTATTTTAGGCCTTATATCGTGGCAATGCAATTTTTATTTTTTTATGGGATAACTCGGCAAACGAGCAGGCGAGCTACCTGATGGTAAGTAGTCATCGCCGCCCATGGACATCTGCAAAACCAAAGGAGTTGCAGATGCGTTGCCGACCCTATTTAGGGAAAGGGAGGGAAAAGAGAAAAGGAGAAGGAAGGGGATTGGGGGAGGAAATAAGCCTCCAGCCCTCTCGCTCACCGAACGAAGCGCAGTAACGAAACGCTACTACTCGGACGTCGGTCTTCTGCGAGAGTGTGGTACTTCCCCGGTCAAGCCGGCCCATTCATGCTGCGAACAGCGTGGCCCTACCACAACACAAAAATGTGCTTAACGGGCGCTGCTAACACGCAGAACGCACTTTATCTGCTCCCGTCCATCCGCTTCCAAACTCCACAGAGTTTTAGAATTATAAAATAACATACATACCATCACGCCTGTAGTCCCGGAAGGGTTTGGCAGAGGTGTACGAATAAACACGCACACTTTGTCGTTAACAAAACAGCTTTTTTGTCACATGTAATTTTTTAGCCAAATGACAATAATTATTATCTGTCACGCAACAAAACTCACTAGAAAATAGGCTCACCCTCTATTACATGGGACCTAAACATACCAGCGAACTATACCTAGGTGTACATTAAGTACACCTCTGCCTAGCCCTTCCGGGAATAAAGGCGTGATGGTAAATTATGTTTTATTTTTAAAATAATGCCTTTCACAGACATTTTCCACAACACCTATATTAAGTGTTAACTTGAACTCACGACCCCTGAACCAACCCCTTTTTAATTCAAAGCGGCTTTCCTACAAATGTGGGGGAAGCTTCTATATTTAGATCGTTAGTATAATCCTTTGAAAGTAACATAATAATACATTGTAACGTTTTCAGTTAATTTTGTAGCGGCGTGGGTTTTAAAATATTCAACCTTTTAAGTCTGTAGGTTGAAGGAAATACTTATAATGATGAGGTAATTTTATTTAGAAATAGGTTGTGATCCCAGTTATAACGCCGAATAATAAATTACCTATGTTAATCTAGAATAACGTGGTAAATGGTAAAATAATTATTAAAATTGGTTCAGTAGTTTAATACTCAACATTTTTATTTCATTCCACAATATAGTTTTATAATCATGAATGGTAAATTTGAAAATAAATTAGTTATTTATCGACGTTGTAGTGCACAGCAGTGTAGAAGAGAGAGAGCAATTTTAAAGGTAACAAACAAATAAATCTTTCCTTTTTTATAATATTTGTTTGTATTCCTCTTGACTCAACGACTCAATTCTCTATTTGTCTAGTTGTCGCTAGCCCGACTGCCAAACGTGAGGTCCCCGGTTTGGTTTTCAGTTTGAGCAGTGTTAACGTTTTTCTATGAATCCTCAATAGCTAATGACAGTTTTTATTAGTCCCCAGTTATTGGCAATAGGCTCGCCCTTAAGGTTCTATAACATACCAGCGCTAGAGCCCCTTTGCTCGGATGAATCATTTTAAAACAACAAAACGAAACTCTTAACATAATAAATAATGAAATGTCTGTTGTCTTTCCTTTTTATAACAACATTTTTTTACTATCAGTAGCCATAAAAGTATAGAACTGTAAAAACCTTTTTATATCACCTTGCATGTCTCTGAAACAACTTTTTCATAAACTGGTATAATCATCATCATCACCACAGCCTGACTTCACCCCTCCTTCAATTCATGGCATCTACCACACGGTCTTGTGCTAATTTAACTCATAACTCCCTTCGACTTGAATTACAAGTATGTTGTCACTCATTGAGTATTTCCCATGACCTACGCAAATGTCTTGCTGATCTGGTATCGTTGTGCGTCGGGTCGTTGGGTTCCCTAAAAAATGGTTGAGCTACACGATGACTGATGTATGCGTTCCGTCAGTTAGGACAGGTCAACTCAAAGCTGATATGGTTCTTTCTTCAAAAGGCCTGTTCAGATTTTGCCCTACATTGAACTCGCATATAATATAACTATTGTCTGGACTTTAAAAGAGACCATGATTCTCTGAGTTTGTTTCGACGTTTCTTCTCAGAGGTCGTCAGATAGGAAACGTCGACGCCATCTAGTTAAAAAAAAATATGTAAAAAAAACGACTTGTAAAAGTGTCTTAAAAGATCTATTTACAGAAATAAATATCATTTCATTTCATAAATATCATTTCATTTCATCTAGCTGTTGGACGCCCGAGACCACTCTCTAAACTGGTGTTATATAAAAAAAAACTAGAAATAACCACATCAAATAACCCCTGGCAACCAACCAGATCATTCACATCTCTAAAAATATTTACTTGTCAAAACCGCAACGTTAATGCATCAAATCATTGATTTTTTGCAGACCTGTCTAATAAAAGTTCATCTTTGCAGCAACAATGACTCTTTGTCGATCTCTTTCTAATAGTGAAGCTGAGTATCGCTCTCTCACTCGCTCACCCGTCGCTGATCAAGCTTTTCTCGATTCGATACAGGTGCATCTGTAGTATACGTAAAATTTTTAGATTGTATTTGTTTATTCAAATACATTTTAAACGTTAAAGCGGGTTATAATATACTAGTCATTTTAAGGAGTACATAGAAATGCTTCTGATATTGAATAGAACCAATAACAGAGAGAATGACAAAGCTCAAAGAATCTTATGTTTTACATAACGTACTAAACCATCAATAATACAACAAACATAAGAAAGAGAAGCGCAAACTATTTATTAACTGACTGAGTAAGAAGGACCTATGTATTTTTTATGTTTCATTATATTCCTTCAAGTATCTTTACAAATACAATAAAATTGAAAAAGCATGTACCTAGGTAAACACTTCCAGTTTTTGATTTATCTGACGATAAAGTATACCTTGCAGTTTGAACGATATAAGACAGAATAACATAAAAATATGCCAGTCAAACAATCAAATTAGTTTTATGATGACATACGTACCTACATCTAGTTATTTATTTCAGATTAGTAATCACAAAAACGAGGCACGAAGTACAAATTTAAGATTAAACGATCTCACATATATCTGCAAATTTTACGTATACTAAACTCTGCGGTTGACCTTGCGTAACTGTGAAGGATCAAGTTTTTTATCACCAGGCCCTGCTAGTCAGCGATACCAGCGTCATGCCCGACGGGCTTCGCTCTTAGTTTTATTTGTTAGGACTCCACTAGTTGCATTCCTCTGACTATTTGAAGCGACAGTTTTATGTGGCATATAAATTAATAAGAGTTCTGAAGCTGACGCTTTGCTTTTACAAGGTCTGACACGACTTGCAAAATGTAAAGATATGTTTTCTTAGTGATAAATGAACTGATGTACGGAGGAAGGAAATATTGGAGTGTTTGTTTTCGAACCAAAGTCGTCAACTGCCAAAGTAGGGAAACGTCGTAACGATTAATAAATACTTAACTCTGTTTAAAACAACTCCCGGAAAGTGCATTAGAACGTCTACCGCTGTCTCGTCTTTGAACAGGTCGCTGTCTGCAACTCCTTTAATAATTTGTTCGGTTAAAGTAGGTACTAAATATAATTGTAATATTTAAGGTTCGTTTTCGACGAGCTAAAGCACTTTTTTTCAATTACTGACGTTTTACAAGTTTTATATTTGTCACTCCTCGATTGGCAAGGATAAGTGCAAAAGCAGATTCTTATTCATCACTTCATTTGCTATCTTCTCACAACCTGCTTAAGTCCAACGAATGCCTTCAGCCCTAATCCAATAGATTTATTGGTAGTGACATCGTGCGTTAAAATAGAATAAAAAATCTCAATACTTTTTCATAGTCTGACGATCAAGAATGGTCATGCTTATAGAGTGGTATAATTTTATGCCAATCTTAGCTTCAGGAAGCGTTTTGATATCAATAGTTTTTAAACTTGACTGCATCATTAGTCAAGTGGTCCCAAGCGCGACTGCTACGCTAGAGGTCCTGGGTTCAATCCCCAGGTCGAGCAAAGTGTTATTGGGTTTTTCTATGAAATTCTCAGTAGCAGCTCTGAGTCTGGATTTGTGCCCAGTTAAGGGCAATAAGCTCGCCCCCTATTACATGGGACCTAAAACATACCGGCGAAGTGTGGGTGTACATTAGTACACCTCTGCCTAACCCTTCGGGGAATACAGGCGTGATGGTATGTTTATGATTAGTTTTGGAAGGGGCTCGTGGCTAAGTTATGACTGCGCTGATCAAGAGATCTACAAGGTTAATCTAGTTTGGTGTGGTCGGTCTGACGATGGGTGACCATTCTTAACACATAGAGAACCCAGCGTACCAGTCGCGCTTAGGACCACTAGACTAATGAGGCAGTCATTACCATCATCATCATCAAAAGAAGATTATTATGTGTATGTACATTACGTAAATCTAAGTGATGGAAGAGTGGAGTGTCCCAAAACAGGCATTTTTTTGCTTCAAAGGATGCTTCAATCACTAAATCTGTAGTTTTGTACTGCATAGTGAAGAATAATAAACTATTTGTATCATCATCAGCTCTTATTCGTCCAGTATTGGACGTAGGCCTCTTTAAGTGAACGCCAGAGAGCTCAATCTTCAGCTTTTTTCATCCAGTTGCTGCAGCCGCCTACCGCAATTAATCGTCACTCCACCTGGCCAGTGGGCATCCTACACTACTTACTTCTCCTAGACGGCTCTCCACTCGAGAACTCGTTTGCTCCAACGGTTTTCGGTTCTCCGAGGGATCTGACTGGCCCATATATACCTCATCATATCAGCCAAATGAAGTCCACTGCTGAACGAAGGCCTCCCCCATAGACTTCCACAACGACCGGTTATATGCCGCCTGCATCCAACGACTCCCAACGACCTTTACCAGATCGTCTGTCCATCTTGTTGGAGGTCGTCCCACACTGCGTTTTCCGGTTCGGTTCCATACATACCTACCACAAAAATTAATAAAAAAATATTTATTTTTGTTGAAAACACAACCAACAAAATTCACGTCTGCAACCAAGAGTTAATTTGAAACTTTTGGACAACAAATTATAATTATTAAAATGGTTCCTGACAGGTGTAGGTCAGATACCTTCAGGATCGAAATCACAACTTTTGCTAACAACTGTAAAGTTGTATTTAATCAAGTCTGAAAATTACATTGTTTGGAACAATTAATTTCAAAATAAATTGTGATTTTTTCTTTCTTCTAATATTTTCTTTAAAGGCGGACTTTGAAGGCGGGGAACTGGAAGCGCATTGATACTTTTGAGATGGCGGATAATGCTTAAAATACGAATCCGACTACTCGTCGGAAACGCATAACTTCATTTAAAATGCCTAACTTTTTACAGAGTCGTCCGTTTTTGTTGATTATTTTTTTTATCGGATAGTGTATACCTCTTAGTTGGTCTTGAAAAATAAACAACAGTGAGTTGTTCCAATAATGTGGGGTCGGCCCCCACCTTAACGAGATACAGCAAATTATCAGTAAATATTTACCCGAAGTGAATACCATCAGACCAGGGGCGACCCTGAGTATGTCTAAAAAATTCTTGAGGATGCACTGTTTGCCAGATTTATGATACTATATTAAAGCTAAGGGTTCAGCCTAAGGCGCCAATTTTTTTTTGGTTTTTCTTAAATTGTTTATTTGTAACACATCTAGAATTTTTCAACATCTACAATAACTTATTAATAATTAAGTATTAAAAACGTCATCGTGGAAGATTTTGGAGTACCTACCTAAATTGTCATCTTATATTTTACATCAAGACGATGTAAAAATGTGTCGCCCCTGGTCTGATGGTATTCACTTCGGGTAAATATTTACTGATAATTTGCTGTATCTCGTTAAGGTGGGGGCCGACCACACATTATTGGAACAACTCACTGTTGACAATTTTTCAAGACCAACTATGAGGTATACACTATCCGATAAAAAATTAATCAACAAAAACGGACAATTCTGTCAATTTGTAATGTCAATTTTACCTCATTAAATAAATACTCACGCACATTATGATTAGTTGATTACATTTAAAACAAAACCAATATTCACTGTAATGGCCTATTTTGTAACACTTCAACAAATAAATTTTCACATTTGCATGTAAGTAAATTACCTAAACATGTTCAGTTCACTTCAGAAATGTTAATTAAGCCCTGGAATTCGCTGACCTACTTACTAATCACGAAAGTATGAAGTTTTTTCCCAAAAAGTTCCTTATAAGTTAAAGGAAAAATTGTGCTTTCCCCCTTTTTTCAACGTAGCGTGAAGCCTTAACAAAATTCATATTATTATTTCGTAGAGTTTTCCACATAATTAAGGAAGTTCAAAACATTAATTTTAAATTTATATTCTGTTTGCGCTTACAACGCCAAATTCAAAATCAGAACATTGTTTGTAGAATGGCAGCACGATAGAATGTTTTAAAATTAATACCATTTTGACGTCATTATTTATACAACGTTAGTAATTATTTTGTAATGACTTGTTAGTATTTTTACATGAAGCTGAATATCTAGTCTTCAACGAGCCTGAGTGAGCGAGAAAGAGAATACTATATTTACCGGTTAGAGTCGAAATTTTCCCATCAGCCAGGCGTATTGCGATTTTTACCAGGAAATGAAGTAGGCAATTCCCCTAATTCTGACTAAACTGCATGTATCCATAACATAAGGAATTAGCTAGACCTAGCAATTTTAGATATAATATCAAATTAAATCAGTTTGTAGTTTTGTTTATACAAAAAAGATCGGATGAACATACCTAATTATTATCTATTTCAAATTTAATTTAATTTTCAAAAATACGAGGTAACACAAAAAATACATACAAGATAAAAATATATGGATGTCGTTAAAAACCATTTACCTATAAGGAAAAGGAAAATTCATTCAAACTTTATATCACCATAAACTAATAACTTACTTATTTCTCGGTTCTCATTTTCACAATAAAATGTAATTCCTACCGTTGAAGAAATATTTCCGTCGAAGCTCATCAGCAAGCAGTTTGGCTTTTAAATAATAATATCATGCCTAAATAGTTGCAGACACGCCATTTCATAAACAAGTTTAATTATAATTTACTATGTTTACTAATGCTACCCAATATAAATAGTTCTGCACAGGCGAAAGACAGAGATACAAACATGTTTTGCGTGGACGAATAAAAGAGACAGCATGTATGCACAAGTCACAGAGTAACCTTAAGTGTAGGCAAATATTTTAATTATGATCGTATGTTCGGATAGCTACGCTATTCTGATTATTTGTTTAAGAATAATAATAATAATAACTATTTTTATATTTTTAAATGTTTTTATGTTATATTCAGTTTTTTATAAAAATATTTAAAAATGTAAATAATATGATTTAAATGGAATAATAATAATTATTATATAAAAAGTGTTATTATTATTTTTTCGTGTAAATAGGTCCTTATAGCTTGTTTTTATTAATTCACATGATGTTTTGAGAAATAATTTTAATATTATTATTTAGACACATAACTTTAAAATAAGTTAATTTATGCATTTTATTGAATTCAATAGGTATACCCGAGAAATGTACAAACTCATAAAATTGCTCATAATGATTTATTTTTATGCGTAACACAGCCTTATCTTAAGCGATGATGTGACAATATTTTTTCTTATTCCTCTAAAGCTCAAATAAATGCTATGGCGTTTATTTTATAATGTTATCATAATTCTTAATTACGCTCCTCATTTGGTTTTAAATCTAAACACCAAATTAATGTCACCTTTAAGCGCCATTAACCGTCATAGCTTTTTCCAAAACATTTAATTACTACGCGTCATTAAGCGATAAAAAAATTGCCTTGAAAAATTGTCGCATCTGTTGTTTTAATAGATACTCTGTGGTCTAAGGGCGGGAAAACATTTCCATTCAGCCAGTGCCCTGCTAGGCTTCGCGCCTTGCGGACGTCGGAACGGTTTCTTAAACTTTCGAAAATCGAACGTCGCGTTTGACAGTTCGTGTTTTAAAATAAAGAATACATTAAAAAATCTACGTAGCCATATTGAATTATGCAAACAATACTTGTGAATTAGTTTGAAATACTGTTGTTTCAATTTATTTGTATGTGTTTTATTATTAAATATGTGCGGACATTAGTGGAATTGGATTTCATGGTACAATATTAATGGTAAGTGCGTGTTTTATACTACCGTATTACAATAGTTTACTCGAACAAAACACTGTTATGTAAAATAAATAAATTCTCGGCAAGTATTTTAACGTAAGGTTGATTTTAATGATTTGATAACTTCATTTAAATCAATATTACATTTTATTTATTTTTTAGTACTGTGAGTTGCAAAATGACAAAACTGTGATATTGTATATATTTTGCATTACACGAAAATTTTTAGGTAGGTAAGGCCTACCTGCTTACTTTAGGTTGTCTAGACCAATCCGATGCAAGGCTATAATTAAACATTTGAACAATAGGCTTTATTTAGGCATGTATAATTTAATAATCAATGTTAAAAAAACATGAAAAATTATTTGTATTTGTAAAAATTTCTTTAAAAGATCTATTTACATAAATGAATATAAGGTTTGTATCTACGAGTACTTACTCAATTTTTAATAAACTATCCTTTTCTGAACAATATTGACGTTGGCTTGTTATAAGTATAGATGTTGTCATCTGTACATATATATAGCGAAGCGATTGCCAATAATCGACTGACCGAACGCAATTCAATTACTTGGCAATATCATAATGATAAAATCAGATAGATACCGATTGAGATTTCCGGGATTCTCACTTTCCCTTTTTTATTAGTTAAGTATTACTGTCCCACTGCTGGGCAAGGGCTTCCCCCATTATGCTTATCCCCACTTTACTATTGTAATAGCTATTCGTATAATACAAACAGAATCTGCAAGGTTAAGCAGCTGTTAGCGCCTTCTGCGGTCAGTCAGGAAGGACTCATGGGTAATACGAATGAGATAAAAATGAATCAATCTCTAACTTCGCCGTATCGTTCAGTATCAATGAACGAATTATCATTTAATAGATTTATCTCTTTGCTAGTTTAGTTCGTAAACTAGATAAGAGATGGCGCTAGCTGTTGCATCGCTGAATAATTTTCTACGCAATATGGTAGATATTACGGTGTATTTTATATTTTTTAAATTATCGTTATCATTACAGATTATATTGCATATTGATCACTTTTGAACTTTATTTCTGTCTTTAAAAGCGTATACAGAAAAAAACTATTGTGGATATACAGTAGGATTTTCTTCTGTGTCATGGATATCTTTAGAAGGTTTACATACACAAACACCCAAGCTGGGACAACCTATAGGTTCTACAAATATGGGTTCCGTGCGGGAATCGAACCGACAATAAGGAGCCAGTCATTCAGTCACAATGGCAAACGTGCCAATGAAATCAAATAAAATGATATGAAATGGCATGATATAGGTATTTTATTTCTGAAATTATCTATAGATCTTTTGAAAAAACTTATATGAGTTAGTTAGGTATAAAGGCATTTCCTTACTGACAACCTCCGAAAAACAAATATCTGTCGTTGTAATAATATCATAATCTAGAGAGCTTAACGACCCTTCGCGCGATGACACCAGATCATTGGAATATTTAGGAACAAGCATGCGTTTTTGTTATTTTTTTATTAATTCTATACATCATCACAACACAATAGAAGATATAATTATTCCCGAGAATGTTCAAACTTTTTTTAAAATATTATTCAACATACATATCCAAAATTGAGCTGTTTGAACGCCGCCATTTTTCGCGCGCTTCATATGACGTCATGAGCCGCGATCATCGCACGAAGTGTTTGTTTATTACAGGTGTTTTGGTTAATTCTTAAAGATTTTACCATGGAAGAAGCTAAAAAACCTTTTTATCGATATTGCATAGCACCAAAATGCAAAAATACTATCAGAACTACTCCCGATAAAGTTTTTTTTTCTTCTTTCGGTCATCGTATATAGTCTCACCACTGACGAAAATCGCTCAAGACACAGTAGCTTTCGACTATGTGATTAAATTCAATGTCGTGACGTTTCATTTCGGTCGACCAATGACAGCGCGTTTTGTAAATTTGAATTTCGCTCGCATAAGTAGCACTTTTTAATTATTATTTTATACAAATAAATAACAATTATGTAACAAAATGTTGTTACAATAATACTTTAAGTATGTTTAAGATTCGGGAAAAAAATATATTAGGCAAATTTAAACTTCATGCATATTCCTAATTACATACCTACCCAAAAAGTAGTTATGTAATATACAATAACCTAAATAGATAGCTTTCCGCCCACGGCTTCGCCCGCGTGTTTTCTTGACTTTCCTGTACAATAATATGTACCTATGTAAAAAAATGTGATAAATGAAGAACCACTCGACCGATTTTGTGCAAACTTCACATAAACCATCTACTAAATAGTCCGAACAAAGCCTAAACATTTGGTTTGGATAGGTGAGTCCGTTCTTGAGTTATAAAATTACAACGAAAGGTGGCATTGATTTTTATAAATATATATAGATATATTGATATAAACCTTCCCAAAAAGGGGGAATAATTTTAGTTGGTTTTTTAAATTGGTCACACATCCATTTTAATGACGTCACTATAGGTCAGTGATACGATGCTTCACACAACCTCGTAAAGGTCGCGTCCTACTTCAAACTAAATAAGTAGAATATTATAAAAACAAAAGTTATATCATTTGTATTCGTGACAGAGTCTCGTCGAATCCTAATTCCCTTGTTCAAATATTATTATCATAAATTTATAATAATATTGGATTCTATTGAAGGCATTTAGGGTTCTGTATTTATTGTGTTTTTGTGCCCTAAATTTCAAGATCGTCTCATAGCTCTAGCTATTGTTTGTCTCAAGCAGAGCTACTGACATTCTCTTAAAGTGAAAATAAATACATAAAAATATAAATTGATAAAAAATTACTACCGCAGCGTTGTGATATTTTAGTTTGCATATTTTATAAAAAGCATAGGCGTACAATATAAAAACTAACAACCCCTTAATTTTACAGCACATTTAATATAAAGCCTCGTTAGAAACTCAATTTCACATCACTAATACAGACTGACATGGATATCTCACATTTGCAGCGTCATGCAACCCCTTACGTAAAAAAAACATCTTAAAAACCAGAGATACACAATCATAATTTGTCACACATGGCAACATTTCGTCACACGATGCCTTAAATCAACTCTCCCTTAACAAATAAATTCAAAAAAAGAACGAAATCGTTCAGTAGCGTAACACCTGTTGTCTGTGCTTCGTTCCCAGACGAAACCCGTTCTACAGATAAAAAATATTCCAAAAAAAGATGGCGGCATCTTAAGGGATCCGGCGGCTGATTATTTTGTTTCTTATTTTATTGAGTGCAGGTGCATGGTGCTTTTTTGAGTGTCATGGCGATTTTTATGGTAAGAGAATGGGACAAGTTCGTGTAATTAAAACTAGTACCTAATGGTTTGTACCATATTGGGTGTAAATTATATTATGAAAAATAAACCTCGTGTGTAATGCATACCGTGAGGTCTAACTTGGACTTCGAAAATTTAATTAGTGTATTTAATGAAGTTCTATGTAATTGACTGTCGTGAACCGCCCAGAGCCTTTTCATAATGTATACTAACAAACAGTTGACAGTTTACCGTACAAAGAGCCTTAAAGCAACATTTGGTTTAGTCATACATTCTATTAGCTCGAATATCCGAAATTAGCAAATTTTGCCGGAGGCGCTTTAGTTTGGAGGACGTCATGATCAGCAACATCCCTTTCCTTGATAAGTTTTGCAAACAGAAAATCAATTTTAATTTCTTTTATCAGCTCATTCTATTGTCCCATTGATGGGCACGGATCTCTTCCTAGAATCAGACTGATTCCCAGATTACTCTCGTTGAGAAAATCTCTCAGATATGCAGATTTCCTTCACCGTTTAAGCACATTATTAACTATTAATCCGTACATGATTTACAAGAGTCGATTCAATTACAAAAGTCGGGTTCAGATCCCAGGTCAATCAAGGTGTTATTGAGTAAGTATTTCTATGAAATTCTCAATAGCAGCTCGGGAGCTGGATTTGTGCCCGGTTGTAGGGAATAGGCTCGCCCCCTATTACATGAGACCTAAATATACCGGTGAAGTGCGGGTGTACATTAAGTACACTTCTGGCAATCTATCTCTTCTCTCTCTATCTCTCTCTTATCTCAGGGCTTCTATCTATAATATAAAGAAATCGGTCTTTTACAATTTTATTGTATGTCTAGATTCAATATTACTTATATGTGACCTGTTACAATTGTATGCATATGAATCCATGCATATGCATGGATTCCATTTTGTCATCTAACTGAATTCCAAAAAGCTCAAATTTTAGCCATCCCGTATTTCTAACCCTGCAACAGCCGCCCCTCATGCTTGTCGATATAATTAGACCAGTTATTTTTACATCACCATGTGTGGACAATACCGGGAACTAATACCAGTTGTTTCTTGTACCCGGTCGACGGATGGTATCGATTGACTCGTGTAGTGACGTTCAAAGGGACGATACCGGGAATTTCAACGGTACCTTAGTATCGATTGTTAGGATGCCGGTTCGGAGTTTAAAATGTGTAATGTATCAGTTGTTTATTAAATAAATAAGACGTTTGACTGCTTTATTGGTATCCTGGTTTACACGGCTGGATTAATGAGTTTTGTCTGTAAGTTTTTTTATACTTTCTGTTTTTAAGATGGGCGTAGGGTAGAGTCGGTCTAATATCACAACATAGTATTCTTTTTTATATCAATGGGTAGGATTTATTATAATTGGAATCCACCAAACAGCGCCTGTTAATAACTTGTCATATATTGTTCAGATCCACAAATGAATCGAAAGTAAATGCATGGAAATTAAATTAATGAACCTCATATTGTGTTTATTTATTAAGGACATCCAGTATTGTTACATTTGCTTAATTGTGTTTAAAAATTCTATGATATTATATTAAATGCACAACTTTTTAGGTTTTCATTTATTTGATTTCTATTTCGCTATTGCCTTGTCAGTTTGGTGATCCGCTAGAAGTCCTGGGTTCGATCTCCAGGGCGAACAAAGTGTCATTAGGTATTTCTATGAAATTCTCAGTAGCAGCTTGGCGTCTGGATGTGGGATATGTGCCCAGTTAATGACAATAGGCTCGCCACCTACATGTGACCTAAACACACTGTCGAACTGTGGATGTATTTGGGTACGTCTGCCTTGTCTCCGGGCAATACAGGCGAGATGGAATGCTATGTTTTCATGATGCTTGGTAACATTACTTGGCACAGAAACTTACATCATTGGCTACTTGTGTGTATGCTAAAGGTATGTTACTCCTCTTAGCAAACTGAGCTCTTCCTCGATGGTTATAATCTGGGTGTCTTTAAATCACGAGTGAATCGGTTTCTCCTAGGCAAACGCGCTTCATCGTAGATCGCAGTATCGCTGTACATCAGGCGAACTGGCTGTCAAGCGCAGGCCTATCATGAATAAAGAAAAAAAAAAGATTCGCTAGAATTTAAAACTCATAGGACAGGTTAATCCTCTTAAGGGCAGCCTAAGTAATAACAGGTTGCGACAACGAACAGCTCTATTATTACATCTGTCAGTTCAGTCCTGCGGTTGTCTCTATTCCTTTAATTATTACATCACCGACGAAAGACAATTAAATAAAACGGGGCTTGAATAGAACTCAATTATAATACCTGGCCAACGACATGTTACACTCTTTTTAAAGCATTATAACTTGAAGCTGAATTTTAAACGCTATACTTTTACTTCTTATTTTCACTTGCGAGCTAAAATGCTATTAACAAATTTTTTTTCCAAAGGTGGATTGTATCCTTCCTCGTGATGAATTCTATCTCCTTGTCAAATTTTATCGTTAAGTAGTTCAACAGTATCATTTTTAAAAAGGAGCAGAGTTACTTTCGAATTTATACGAAAAATATTTTTTTTTTACTACCTATGCTACTTGTTTTCCAATTTTAAGGTAGTTTCTAAAGATCCCATCATGTTTCTCATTAGTCTAGTGGTCCTAAGTGTGACTGCTACAATAGAGGTCTTGGGTCCAGGTCGGGTACAGGTTGAGCAAAGTGTTAGATATTGGGTTTTTCTTTGAAAACCTCAGTGGAGGTCGGAATTTGGATATGTGCTCGGTGAATGGCAATAGGCTCGTGCTTATTACATGGGACCTAACTGTACCAGTGTGGGTGTACTTCGGGAACACAGGTGTGATGGTAATATCTTGTTAAAGTTCTAGTAGCATTCGAATTAAGTTTGTGATCCCATTATCTTGCTTCTGTAAAAACAATCTAATATCAATATTCCAAAAAACCCCAACCTATAATTTCCTGCTACTATATTTTAAAGCAACATTTTTTTAACACAATAAACAAAAACCAGTAGTCCAATCGAGTGGAACTAAAAAAAAACGACGCGTAAAATATTCAAACCCCGGGAATCGAATCTCAATGATTACCTGCGGCTTTTTTTCTATAACAGAAGTCATTATGCTGTCAGTATGAAGGCTGCCCTGATTTCTTAGAAACCCATGGGTTTAATATAAATATACGTTTGAACAAAGCATCCTTGTCTAACCATTTTTTATAGTATTATGGTTTCCGATTTTTGAATGTGTTTAGATATTTTTAGACGAAATCTTTTGAATTTACGTAAGAAATAAAAGCCTACGTAGGGTACTTAGTCGTTCAAATCGTGACTGCTACGCGATCCTGGGTTCGATTTCCAGCTCGAGCAAACTGTTAGGTTAGTTCTATGAAATTCTTAGTGGCAGTTCAGAGTCTGGATTTGTTCCAGGTTAATGGCAATAGGCACGCCCTCTATAACATAGGTCCCTCCGGACAATA
This sequence comes from Subacronicta megacephala, assembly GCA_958496365.1. Classification (NCBI taxonomy): domain Eukaryota; kingdom Metazoa; phylum Arthropoda; class Insecta; order Lepidoptera; family Noctuidae; genus Subacronicta; species Subacronicta megacephala. The sequence continues at coordinate 5,365,052 of OY292539.1, read as the reverse complement.
TAGGCGTGATAGTAACCGAAAAGTTTGGCTATCGAAATAGTTGCATATCTAAGTCAAATCAATAAACGACATAAATTAGGGCCATTACAGAATATTCAAATTTTAAGTTTCTACAGAAAATTTCATAAAAACTAAGAAAGAAAGAAACAGGATTTATTGACACAGTCACGGACAATGCACACAATGAAGCGGCGGTAGCCTAATGGCTAGGGCGTCGGACTTACGATCATGTGGTTGCCGGTTCAAAACCCACCCATTGCACTTCTAACGTGAACCTACTCTTAATACAAGCATTTAGCTTAGTCCGAGGGGTTAACAAGAATTAGTTAGAAGGTTAGTAAATTATTCATTTGCATTTTCTCAAGTTCAAGTTCTTTTTCTTTTAAATGTGGTGTACAAAAGTTGTTACAATAATTTCAGTTCTACACATTTTCCATTTTATTCGTATTTATTCGTCTCGCGATAAAATTTATCTTTCATTATGTGATAGAATAAATACATACCTACATCCTGATGTATTAAGATTAGTTGATATCTGACCATCAGTTCTCAAGATACACACGAAATCTTTGGAGTTGGATTTCTTTGCATACAAGATTAATTTTATTAGTTCAATATGAAGTACCGATAGATGGCGTTGCCGGTTACAAAAATTTACATTCAATGCTCTCTCCCTTTATTCTAATTTTATTCAATTTAAAGATGTCTGTTTGCTTATTAAACGATTTTAACGCATTGTTTTGAATACAAATGAATGTGGACACAGCTTGAATAGTTATTTTATTTGTATTTAAAAAAATATTTATTTCTTTTGAATTAAATAATGCTGCAGGGTTCTGTTTTAAATATTTTAGTGTGACGAAGGTATAAAGCTATTTTTTTTAAAACAAACAAGTAGATCCCACGGTAATGGAACTATAACAGAAATAGAAGATATCACAGTTATATCCAAAGTCATATTGCCATAATATGCCATTGCAATCTCATACAAAAATATTTGTAAAAAACGAAATTACAAACAAAATTAGAACTATTTTTTCTTTAAAAAGCCTTAGTTACCAAAATTTTGTTAGTTAATTATCAAAAATGTGTTTATGATACATATTCCTATTCGAATAAATACAATTTCAAATGGCTTCCAATGCGAAAAAAAATGGAATATTTTATTACCAACCTACTTATACTTATATAGGCTGCTTTCTAAATTAAGATTTAACCAACTTTTATGTACTTACTGTGTTGCCCATAAATCCAAATAAACATGCGGGCAGCTCAACAAAAACAAAGTTCTTGAAACTCATGAAAGTTGAGTATTCAGGCTATTATCGTCGGGGGGCACGTATGCAAGTTTTCATGTCTGCTTGCCCCCGGCGACGCGGCCGTAAATTACCAATCTTTTAACTTCGAGGCAACGAGTTTTTGCTTGTTCAACCACCCACTACTTGTGCTACTACATTTTTTATATGATGAACAATTTACCATTTGGATTCCAATGCTATATTCATCAACGTGACATGAAATAAAAATGCATGCAAATATGCAATGCATGATGGTAAGCAGCAACACAGTAATTCCTGTAGGGCCATCATTTTGAGGACTTAAGACCTCAGTTTTTCAGTTTCATAAACCCAGTACCTAATTTCACTACCAACATTTACTCTTTAAACCGGAACACAATAATGTTACAGTATTGCTTTGCGTCAAGTTTCTTGGCTATACAGAAATAAAAAATAAGGCAGATTTGAAGCAGATTCCAATCATCTTAAAACTAGGAAGATGTCCACCCGTGACCATGGATGCTGTAGAGGATCGGAAACGGCGGGAATTAAATAATATCAATTTATCGCGATCAAATCCGTAAAAAGTAGTTTTATTTAAAAAGGTTATTTTATTGCAATGGCACATTGCCGGAATGGCACCGAACGTTTATCCATGAAAATTATTAGTATTTGGTCGATTCTCACGACATGATTAAAAATCAAAGTAATGAATACTTGCTGAAACACTGAAGTATATCGTGAGACAACCTGTCTGTGAGATTTACTTGACATTCAATGAAGTCTGCCAACCCGCTTCAAACCAGTATGATGATAATATAGTCCTTTCTCTCAGATAGACCTGCACCCAGAAGTGGAACAACAAAATATGGTAATGATTTGTTGTAAAGGACGACTGACCCAAGTTCATTTATGGATTCGGTCGCTATGGGTTGCTAAAGCTATGGTATCTAAATCGTCCGTTTATGGGACGATAAAAGTCCTTCGAAGCCCGTAAACTAAACTTATAATAGCAACATTATACGAAAGCTTTATCTCCGAGACATTTAATTTTATTATAAACCCTTGTTTAAACTGACAATAACGAACGTTTAACTGCAGTTAAGTGTTAATTCATAACAAGATTACCGCACACGTTTAGTTATCAATTTATATAACATTATAGGAAAGTAGAGAAGTTCTAGTTTTAACTCCATTGTCGTTCAGAAACTCATAAAGCAACTTATGATCCTATTCATAAAAATATAACATACAAAATATAATATCACATGCTATACTTAAATGGAACTGGGCTGGACATATCTGCTGCATGTTTGATGAGTTGTGGGCAAAAACCACGACCATGTGGATGCCACAGAATACTCCAGAAGACATCGCGGTAGATCCAGAATGAGATGGCGGGATGAGCTTGACTCTTTGCGAGGGTTGGATGCTGAAGGCTCTCAACCAGGAAGAATGGAAGAAGGAAAGGGAGGCCTTTGCCCTGCAGTGGGACGATCACGGCTGATAAATAAAAAAATTACGCCTGTATTCCCCTAAGGTTTAGGCAGACGTGAACTTAATGAACACGCACAGTTTTTTTTTTTTTTTTTTTTAATGTAAAGCTTACTAGCAATGTGGGTCACACATTACTAGTATTCTTGTTAACCCCTCGTGCTAAGCTAAATACTTGTGTTACGAGTGGGTTCACGTCGGTAGTGCAATGGGTGGGGTTCGAACCGGCAACCATATGATCGCAAGTCCGACGCCCTAGCCATTAGGCTACCGACGATACCAGTTCGCTGGTATGTTTTGGTCCCATGCAATTGAAAAATCTAATAACACTTTGCTCAAACTAGGAATCGAACCCAACACCTCTAGCATAGCAGTCGTGCTTCGGACATTGATCTATATAAATAAAAATCATGTGCATGTCAAATCCGGATTCCGATACTGGATAGGCTCACCCCCTATTACATAGGACCTAAACATACCGGCAAAGTGTTGGTGTATTAGTGCACCTCTGTCAACCCTTCGGGGAATACAGGCGTGATGGTATGTTATATTAAAGTATCAAGTGAAGCTTCTCGGCTTTACTGTGTTGTGGCTGCTGTAGTTATCTTTGCAAGTAATTTAAAACGAGTTAAGTCTTTAATTACAAGCACCTGGTTTGTTGCTGGGACATCTAAATCTGATATTGTTTTGTTTTCGATATAAATTCGTGCCTTATCTCTATTGGTAGCCTTATGTCACCAGTTATCTTTTTTTACAAGTGTATAACATAACATACCATCACGCCTGTATTCCCCGGAGGGTTAAGCTGAGATGTACTAATGTACACCCACATTTCGCTGATATGTTTAGCCTATTGCCGTTAACCGGGCACAGATCCAGAATCTGAGCTGCTACTGAGAATAGCATAGAAAAACCCAATAAAAATTTGCTCGACCTGAGGATCGAACCCAGAGCTTGAGAGAGTATATCCTTCGAATATCTGTGTTGTCTAAGAAATCGGTTAATGGAGGTCTGATGGCTGTGTTAAATACTGAAATTCAGCATTCAGGTAATTGGGAAAAGACTAGGAGAAAGAAAGAAAGAAAAAACTTACTAAAATAAACTACTACATAATTCTTTTGGTGAGGGTATGTGTCTCAAATACTGACCAAATAGGTTTCCAGAAAAGCTTATGTCAAGTATACTTGACGCTGATTTTCATCTGGAACCTGCGTGTTTCACGGATGTCAATTAGGATGCAGCATTTTAAGGGTTCCGTAGCCAAATGACAAAAAACGGAACCCTTATAGATTCGTCATGTCTGTCTGTCCGTCCGTATGTCACAGATTTATGTCTCTGAAACTATAAGAGCTATGCTGTTGAAACTTGGTAATTGGATGTATTCTGTGAACCGCATTAAGATTTTGACACAAAAATAGAAAAAAAAAAAACAAAAAATTTTGGGGGTTTTTTCATCAAACCCATACGTGTGAGGTATCTATGGATAGGTTTCAAAACTGATATTAAGGTTTCTAATATCATTTTTTTCTAACCTGAATAGTATGCGCGAGGGACACTTCCAAAGTGGTAAAATGTGTGTCCCCCCCTGTAACTTCTAAAATAAGAGAATGATAAAACTAAAAAAAATATAATATGATGTACATTACCATGTAAACTTTTAAGAAAATTTGTTAAGGTAAGGTAAGGTGAAAGAGATTTAGTAAGTAGTTTTTTTTTAATACGTCATAAATCGTAATGGTACGGAATCCTCCGTGAGCGAGTCCGACTCGCACTTGGCCGGTTTTTTTTTGTTTTACACAGTGCTATATATACATATAATATGTATAGGTATGTATTTATTTGGTGGGAGTGTATGAGTATTTTGTGTATTGTGGCTGGCATGGCATGGTAAGGCAAATACATAGGTATAACAACTAAATATATTTATTGGGTACATTATACTGATTTATTTTTATGGATTGATAGAGAGGTAGATGATTTGGTAGATAGGGCACTAAAAGATCTACGGTAAGGAGGATGAATCGTTTTGGAACACGAGAACACCCGCCAGTAACAGTTAGTAAATACATACACACTCACGCTTTGTTCCCATAGGGGTAGGCAGAAACTATAGACCGCCACTTTCAACAGTTTATACTTGCCAAAATCACTTATCCTCGTATTGTTCTCTTCACTTATTTAGCTACTTGTTTAATATTACTTAAAAATTTATAACTTTCCCACTTAAAAAGATAAACTACTTGAATAAGTGTTTAGAAAGCTCCTCTTTCATTTAAAATACGAGTTTAAACTTAGCTAATGCCACTAAAGTTTGAGTGAGTGTACATAGTCTTTCAGACAATTTATTTGGTGCGTAAATTGGGAATTATTTATTTAGTATTCTCCAGAATTTTGTTTTATACTGTTTAAAGACTTTGAACAGGTTCAATATTTGAACAGTCACTGTTAAGGACTTAATACACGATTTAATACACTCATTCTAAAATCACGGTTCTAAGTAAAATGTTGTTAAGGATTTATTAAAGTACTTTATCTGTTAATTGGAAATTTATTATTAATATAAGATTTAGAGCGGTGATAGCCTATAGATTTAGATAGATAGATAGACAAGAGAAAGGTCTTGACTTAAAATCCAAGGCACGCAACTCTAACTTTCTGAGGTCATGTGCAATTAAATACCTACTTAATTATCACTAAATGGTGAAGGAGTTTTCCTTCAACGTTTAGTGAGGAAATCTGCACGCCTGAGAGGTTTTGTCGACGGCATATGAGGTCTGCCAACCCGCATTAGGCCAACGTGGTGGAATAGCCAAATTCCTCTTATTTTGAGAGGAGACCCGAGACCCCTGTTCAGCAGTGGGACATTAAAATGGGTTGATGATGATGATGACAAGATTAATGACAAATAAATAAAATCTCAAATATCGTATTATTTAATGTCGTGAATGAACATTGAACCCTGTATTTAGTAATAAATAATAGATTTTATATTCATTTTTGAGGTCGTAGAACTCAGATCGTCTGGGTTGGTATTACCGCAACGTGAAATAAACTGTCGCTAAGCTAAATAAGCTAACATTTTTGTGTTTTAGTTAGAAGGGTAATGTAGCCAGTGAAATTATTAAGAAAATGAGACATACATACCATACCATCACGCCTGTATTCCCCGAAGGGTTAGGCAGAGGTGTACTAATGTGCACCCACATTTCGCCGGTATGTTTAGGTCCCATGTAATAGGGGGCGAGCCTATTGCCATTAAATGAGACATAAGTATCTGCTTAAAACTCAAGATGACAACACATAGTACTGCTGGTATTGCTTGCATCTATAGGCTGCTGTTAACTCTTAGTCTAGTGGTCCTAAGCACGACTGCTAGACTAGAGTCCTGGGTCCTAGGTTTTTTATGGGATAACTCAACAAACAAGCAGGCCAGCAACTTGATGGTAAGTAGCATCGCCGCCTATGGATATCTACAACACCAAGAGTTGCAGATGCGTTACCGAGCCTACCTCATCCATCATCCACAGCCTGATTTCACCCACTGCTGGGTATAGGCCTCCCTAAGTTTGTGCCATCCACCACGGTCCCATGCCACTCTCATCCAAGCCTACCTAGTCAAGAAAAATGGAGGGGAACGAGAAAAGGAGAAGGAAGGGGACTGAGGGAGGAATTGGGCCTCCGGTGCTCCACTCACCGTACGAAACGTTAAAAGTAAGCATACTGCTACTTGACGTCGATATTCTATAGGAGGTTGAGCGAAGTGTTATTGGGTTTTTCTATGAAATTCTCAGTAGCAGCTCGAAATCTGAATTTGTGCCCAGTTAATGGTTATAAGCTGGTCTTAGGACATGGGACTTGAATACCGGTATGTTCATATGTTGTGAGTGTACATTAAGTAGACCTCTGCCTAACTCTTCGGGGACCCCAGGCGTGGTGGTATGTAGGTATGTATGCCTCTTAATACCAGGTCAGATTCTGCTTGTTTGTCACAGTAAAATTAAAAAGTATATAAATAAAACGTCTGATCCCAGGACGCGAGTAAACACAATTACGTTCCTAGGTACAGAGGAACGAAATAAATTGCTGAGCAATTTAAAGAGTCGCCATTAGACCATCAAACACCATTACCTTTCCCACACTGTCCATTCGTATCCATTAAGAGTAAGCCATAGTGGAGACACATCGCAGACAAGCTCAGAAGACGTACTTCGTTTGATTCGCGGAAACTGGTCTTTTTATACGGCTACTAGAGAGATGCCCGCGACTTCGTCCTTATTGGATCTTGGATATCCGCGGGATAATAAATAGCAAATGTTAATCGGTAATAATTAAGCTCTTCAATGGTGAAAGAATAATTGAAATCGGTTCAGTAGTTTTAGAGTTTATCGATTATAAACAAACGAATCTTATCTGTTCATAATATTAGTAGGTATAGTAGTATGATGATTAATGTCATCCTCATACTCACAGGAGTATGACGATGACATTAATAATGATGCTAACTATAATGATGATGATGACAACAACGACGATTAGGATAATGTGTGACGTCAGGTTAAAAAGTTAACCAATTATTGAGTATTTTGTTTGCTAAGCGGCCGCAAGCTGAACGTGACAGAGAATGAGGTGTTGGATTAGATTCCTAGGTTAAGCAGTGTTTTAAGGATTTTCATAGTTTGGCAGCTTAAATTTAAGAGTTGTGCCCTATAGCTCACCCTCTATTACATGGAGAAATAGAATTGTGAGTCCTTATACATCAGAAAAGTCTTTATAATACTAATAAATGAAAATCTTATAAACAAAATAAATCTTTCTTCTTGTCATTTATCACTGAACGAACGATGATAATTAATTGAAATAGCAAAATTCAGCTGCTGTTCGTTAGCAGTTAGCCTTCTGAATTGACTTTCTATAGTGTAACAGGTGATAGACACATAGAAGCCGGCGGATGGTGGCAAGATCCTAGGATGCCTAGATTGCTTAGTCCCAGACAAATTCTCAGCTAATTTCAGAATGTATTGATAGACAGATGTTATGTCACTGGTTGCTTATAGATATATATAATATAATATTTAGGCGCAGATACATAGTAGAGTATTTTCTGAATTCGTCTAGTAGCTCTTAAACGAATTTAAAAGCATTTTACCCCGTTTGGGGATGGGTTAGAATACCGTGCCTTGCAAACATTCAAATGGGCAACTCGTAAGAGTCGAGACTCTTACTTGACTGCCTCGTTGGTCTAGTGGTCCCAATCGCGACTGCTACGCTAGAGGTCTTGGGTTCGATCCCCAGGTCGAGCAAAGTGTTATTGAGTTTTTCTATGAAATTCTCAGTAGCAGCTCGGAGTCTGGATTTGTGCCCGGTGAATGGCAATAAGCGCGCCCCCTATTACATGGGACCCAAAAACATACCGGCGAACTGTGGGTGTACATTAAGTACACCTCTGCCTAACCCTTCGGGGAATACAGGCGTGATGGTATGTAAGAGTCGAGACAATATCTGAATTGCTCAGTGGTGGGACCTCTTTGGTGTGGTTCTTGCAGCAAGTCCTTTGGACTTGTGGCTTAACATCTAGTTCACGGCTGAGCACTTCTCTTAGAATAAGATGGGGTTTGGCTATAGTCCACCTCTCTAGCCTACTGCGGTTTGGCAGACTTCACACGCGCCGTCGAGAAAACGCTATTTATTATCCCGCGGGATAACCAGGTCTAGAAGCAGCCATGGCCGTGGGCAAATCTTTATTGTGTAATATCCAAAGTTTTAAACAACGATGCTTCACGTCGGTAGCTATGGTTTAAATTGTGTTGCAAGTACACAAGTTCTAAAAGCGGTGGTAGCCTAATGGCTAGGGCATCGGACTTACGATCATGTGGTTGCCGGTTCGAAACCCACCCATTGCAGTATTGACGTGAACCCACTCGTAATACAAACATTTAGCTTAGTACGAGGGGTTAACAAGAATAATAGTAATGTGCGACCCACATTGCTGGTAAGCTTTTTTTTTAAAAAAACAACATTAAAATATACAGTGTGCCCTTTGAATCATCCATATTTCTTCGCATAGCGGTGTTTTTATAGTGCTATAAAATTACAACCAACCATCGGTATTTTTTTCGATTTCCTCAAAAATAGGTATCATACTATACTTCTCAAGAAATAAGACTCAGTTTTATTTCCTTGTTCAAGTTTCTAGGGAGAAAGGAAAGTCCTAGTAAGTAATTTATAAGTTAATACTAAGGATGTAACATTCTATTTTATATGCACTTAAGTAACTTGCTTTTAGACTTAGCCAGTTTTCAGTCTAGTTTTCTTTTTTTACCTAGGCAAAGCGGCGTAGTTTACCTCATGCAGTGCCGTCGTTGCTCTGATTGTAACAAATGTTTCCTGGATTATATCTTAGTCTGGAGTAATAGCTTTTGCTGTTACTATCTACAAATTTATGCGTTTTTGAGCGTTAAAACTTTACGGTAAAATTATCTTTTGAAATAAAAAAAACTGCTTTAAATTATAGCGATTTTTATTTTCGCCCCCTTATTAACAGGGACCTATACTTATCCAAACTCCAGGGAATATAGGCGTGATGATAATGGACTGGAATATTTTTTATGTTGTATTTGGGCAACTTAAATTTTATTTCATACAAATTTTGTTATATTTTCTTAATTTCCACACTCTTTCCACACTCACATGGTGAAATATAGTGTTACATAATTAAAATTAAATCCTTATTCACAATATTTAGTGTAATCCAAGTTAACAGTTAACCCTTTCGTTACCGTTCCTTAAACCGCAGCCCTCGTGTGGTTCATAACTAACTGTAGTTAACCAGTTCGCTAGAAAACCGATTGCTTTTACTGTGGTTACTATTATTGAGTTACTATTTATGTTTACTTAAAATGCACTGAGAACTTATTCCCATTGTTAAGAGCAAAACAGGAAAGAGATTAATAATCTATATACCTATTTCCCTTCGTCACGCTGTAGGTATCTTGAGATATAGATACATATGTATCATTTAAATTCTTTAAAACATTTTCGTTAACGTTCGTTTTAAATGTGCTCTAGTTAATCATCAGTAAATGTGTAAACAAAATGATAAATAAATAGAGATAGAACGAACCTTGTGGAAGTATATAAGTAGTTTACCTTTTGTTTCAAAATGTCCTTATAAATACGAGTCGAACCACATGCAACACCGCTATTTATAAAAAACAACTGGGATTTTTCCGCTCTCAAATATAATAGTAACTGGACCAATAATCATAATTATTTATTGCTTACATGACATATAATATCGGTAAATGCTAGCAAGAACGATAACTAACCGTAATAAGTTCGAACATGCATAATACTACTGTTGGTCGACCAACACCAACTAATTACATTCACTCTAAAAGTGCTTGCAGACTAGAGATGGGTAGCTCGCGAATGAGAGATAAAAATGAGCTAGCTCTTTGTTTCCAATCTAGCTCTCACTCACTCACTCGCTGAGAGACTAGCTCTCCGGCTCAATTAGTTCAATGAATGTTCATTGTAAATCGATCTTTATTTTTGTGGAGACAAAGTAGAAAGTGCTTTATCATATTTACTTATCTAGCTCTTCGCATCAATCAGCTCAGTGGTTCTTCATTGTAAATTGATCTTTATTTTTATGGAGACAAAGTCGAAAATGCTTTGTCATATTTACAGATCTAGCTCTCGGTCTCAATTATCTCAATGGATCTTCAATGTAAATTGATCTTTATTTTAATAGAGACAAAGTAGGAAATGCTTTATCATATTTACATATCTAGCTCTCCTGATCAATTAGTTCAATGGATCTTCATTGTAAATTGATCTTTATTTTTATCGAAACAAAGTAGCAAATGCTTTGTCATATTTACATATCTAGCTCTCTAGACCAGTTAGCTCAATGGATCTTTAATGTAAATTGATCTTTATTTTAATGGAGACAAAGTAGGAAATGCTTTAGGATATCCACATATCTAGCTCTCCGGGTCAATTCGCTCAATGAATCTTCATTGTAAATCGATGTTTATTTTTATAGATACAAAGTAGAAAATGCTTAAGCATATTTACATATCTAGCTCGCTGATCGCTCACATGTTGTAATGAAAGGGTATGTAAGTATATCTCTCGCTCACCGAATAACTCATTGACTCGGGATTCTATTTGAGCTAAATGAGCTAAAAGAATGATATATCTCTTTTGATTGAAAGAGCTATATCTCTCTTTTCTTTTCATTGAGCTATTTCTCGCATCTCTATTGCAGACTGGATCGATTTTGTCGAACGATAATTTGGTAGATCGATCCAGCAGTGCGAGCCTATCCGAGAATATCTTAATCTCTTTTATCACTACATAGTATAAAATAAAGTCACTTCCCGCTGTCTGTCTGTCCCTATGTATGCTTAGATCTTTATAACTACGCAACGGATTTTGATGCGGTTTTTTTAATAGATAGAGTTATTTAAGAGGATGGTTTATATGTTAAATACATACATGTTTTAGTACAGAAAAGTTGAGAAAACCCGCGGGCGAAGCCGTGGGCGGAAAGCTAAAATAAAATATTATACATAGACCTACAATAATAAAAATGTATGTATGTAATTGCTTTACCACTTTTGACAAAAACTTCCATCCAAACTTAATTTCACTAAGACTTTATTAATGTTCTATAATAACGTCTCGCTACGATAACATCGTTATCTGTCACTTGGTTTTGTAAGCAAAAATCGAGGTTGTTGTTTTGTGATACTAAAATAAAATTAAAAAATAAATAAAAAAGCCTTATTTCTTATAAAAAAAGCTGAAAACATACATAAAGAAAACACAAAATCCTATAACTATGTATACCTATGTCTAATCTACTAACTTTAAAAAAATCTACTTTATTTTTAATTCTATAGGTATTACTTGTTGTTATTAATAATTGTAATTAATATTGTAATAGTGCTTATTCTAATGTTTAATTGTCTAACTATGTATTTGTAAGAACCCCTCCTCGAGAAAAGGCCTCCTCTAAAGAAGTCCATTGGTCTCTTCTTTGGGCCACTTGTATCCAGTTTGGGCCCGCTGCCTTAGTGATGTCATACTGCCATCTTGTATGGGGTCTTCCTCTGTAGCGTTGTTGTGACCGTGTTGTTTTGTGATATGCTAACTGTTGACGACGCGTGGCACCGCTACAGAGTGGTCGACGCGCGGAATTAATATATATTTTATATAAGGTTTTATGTAAAATAAATAAATAGGTTTTTAGTATTTTATTAAAAATAAATACAACATTAGGGAGTGAAAGCCTGGCACACAGCCACAACATGTCAGATTTATTCTAGAATCGTTCTAGAATAATTTGAAAGGCCACTTGTTTCCGAACGATCCAGAGCCTTTCAGTGCTTCACAACGCTCCTCAGAGAACGGCCGGTCACGGCTCGCGCTCTCTCGTCGGTTTTGGCTCGCAACCTGTGTTCCTCATTTCGATTCCCTTATCCTGGCACCTACACTAACGATATTCACTTTAAGGGTGAGAAAGCAATTTTATGATCGACGATAACATATGTCGTATCTGTAAGTGCCTTTACATATCATTGGATATTTAACATTGCGACCAATAGTCCACTTTAAATGTCAGAAATAAAATGAAAAAGCCACCGAGTAACTACAATAATTCTGTATTTTTCACTTCAAATGTGGTAATTTAGGTATTTAAGGACAGGCATTTAAAATAAGTGCTTCATAAGTGTCATGTCACTCGCTCGAACTGTGAAACGGGTGCACTTATTTAAATGACTTTTGTGGCGTTTTTTTTTAAGTTCAGTTAAAAGTTATAACTGCCTGCCGTTGTCACTTTATAGATATATAGGGTGACCATCCATAACAGAGACCCCTCCGTGCCTCGGAGAGCACGAAAAGCCATATGACAATCCTTAGTCCCAACAATCCTGACGACCAGTTTATACCTCGAATATCGGTGATGTTCAGAAATTGGGTTGCGAAGGTCTGATGGCAGTCGCTTCCTGTCAAATACTGATTCGGCCGCATCTAGTTCAACTGGAAGCTGACCTTAACAAAGCTGGGAAAAGGCTAAATAGGAAGGCTATAAGAAGGAGATTTTCAAATCAAATTTAATATTTCATTTCAACTTGACCATTTATCATCATCACCATCAACCTATTACATTGTCCCACTGCTGGGCACGGGTCTCCTCTCAGTACGAGAGGGATTCGGCTATAGTCCGCCACGCTAGCCTACTGCGGGTTGGCAGACTTCACACGCCGTCAAGAAAATCTCTCAGGCATGCAGGTTTCCTCACGATGTTTTTCTTCACCGTTTAAGCGCGTGATAATTAATTATTAATACACACAACTTGACCATTAATACTTTTGAAATACTAATTGCCCATAATTGCATATTCAAACTCCGAGCACACTTTCGAGAAACACTTTGTTTGAGCTGGGAATCGAACCCAAGATCTCTAGCGTAGTAGTAGTAGCAATAGTAGAAGTAGTCATGATTAGCTTATTTAGCTTACTAGCAACAATTCAGTAAAAGTCTATTTCTGTAAAAGCTAAATTTACAGAAATATCATTTTTAAACTTCCCACTAAATACCTTACCTACCATTACTGAATATACAACACTATTGGCTCAATCAATAACGTTCAAATTAATAAACTTCACGCTTTTGTTGTCCATACTATTTTAATTACTCGGGTGCTTTGGACTCGCTAATTTGGATGCGAACCAAAAAAACATTAACTGTGATCAATTGGTCACAGGCATCGCCCTTTGGCAATGTAATTTCACCGCTGATAACTTTTTTTTTTTTTTTTTTTATGGGATAACTCGGCAAACGAGCAGGCGAGCTACCTGATGTACCTACCTACCTAAGTAGTCATCGCCGCCCATGGACATCTGCAAAACCAAAGGAGTTGCAGATGCATTGCCGAGCCTATTTAGGGAAAGGGAGGGGAAGGAGAAAAGGAGAAGGAAGGGGATTGGGGGAGGAATTGGGCCTCCGGCCCTCTCGCTCACCGAACGAAGCGCAGTAACGAAACGCTACTACTCGGACGTCGGTCTTCTGCGAGAGTGTGGTACTTCCCCGGTCAAGCCGGCCCATTCATGCTGCGAACAGCGTGGCCCTACCACAACAACACGTAACGTACGTACGTACGTACGTAACTGGTATTAAAGGAATAATACATATTTCAGTGATCTAACGGCCCAGCGCTTACAGTGGTTAAATATTAAACAATAAGTCTTAAACCTTAAATACTAACAACAAGGATGATAACCAACGAATGGCCGAATTCTCTGAGCATTGTCTAAACAATACTCAAGTAATCACAAGAAAACCGATGCCTGCCATTAGGACGGAAGGGAGGGAAAGGAAAAATGGAGAAGGAAGAATGAGGGAGGAATTGGGCTTCCGGAGCTCCACACTTACCGAATGATGCGCAAAAAGTTATTATGATGAAACTGTATGCATACTGCATACAAAATGTTCAAAATATCAAACAGGTAGTCTGAAGTTAGCCGTTCCGAATTGCCGTACTGGTAAAATCACTTAACTAAGTGTTTTATACATAAATAAATAAGGAAAATAATCACGAATACGAAACATTTACAACCCCAATTGTCTTTATACGGAGTCTTTATATTAAAATTGACCACTGCAATACCATTTGCAGACAACTTCAGACTAGCCAAATTATTTCCAACAAACTGTACTAGGTAAGTATACCAAGTATAGTATACTTAAAGTCGATATTCTGTCGCCGATGCCGACCAATTTTATTCACTTGGGTAGGCATACTGGAAGGGAGACACTACTACTTATAAAACTTAACACAAGAATTATATCACCACAAACCTATGTAAACGTAACTATATTATTACGAATGTTTGTTATTTTTCAATTTCTCTTGTAATTGTTAAAAGCCGTTGAGATTCGACACGCAAATATTATGCTTTCGCTATGGAGTTGTTATGGCAAACGGCACGGGTTTTGTGTATCGGTTCGTTTCCCATGTGGAATGGGGATAATTTCTCACGACATACGAACCTATGTTCTACTCACAATACCGTACATTTAATGAGTAGGTAATGATGGTATAAGTTAATCGTAAGCGCTGTACACGATATAGGTACAGGCATTAACGTTTAAGAAGAAGAAGAAATAATAGGATAAATAAACCAGTTTTAAGAACTCTGATCTCATTTTGTAAATACCTATCAGATAAAAAAAAGAAAATCTAAATCGTTTCACTATACGCGAAGATAAATAGCCCGTTTGTGGACCTTTAAGCATACAGTTCCTGATTGTCATTTAGCTAGACATCTCGCATCTTAGCGAAACAAAATGATTTGTTCGGTGGTAAGACCCCTTGGCAGGCTGGAGACCAACCTTACGTTGGATTTTATCATACCACAATGGTGTGTACTCCTCAACTTTCTTCATTTGGTGATACTATACATACGGAGGCATCCTATCCTCCGGCAAGATGTAGTGATGATTTGCGACAAGGCATAGGGAATGCTGTCGTACAGCAGTGACTGTTATATAGGGATGATGATGATGATACCTATCTATGAGGCTAAAATAGGCACTTTTTATATATCATGAAATATTTATGGCCAGTTTAACGGGACCTCGTATTTAATGGGAGCTGCTTATACTCCCTCTCTCTCATTTACGAGCTCAGCTCTTGTCGGTGAAGCAATCGCAACTTTTCTCTATTCTCTGCCTTCGGTTTGACTTTTTTGTGCGACTCTACTCCCACTTGTTCAATAAAACTTCTATAAGGTGTTTCTCTTCCTCGTTATCCTTTAATTTTCCCTTCTAAAATTGACTTAATAAGTTATCGCGCCATATTAAGTGGCCAGCTTATACTAGAGGACTTTATAGCACGATGAGCAATTCTGTGTCCGCGTCTCATATTTTAAGTCCCCAAAAGTGGAGTACTTCAAACTCTGCTTACTGTTAGTAATAAAACTATACCGTGAACAATAAACTGCGCTCAGTAAGTAAATCAGGTGGTTATCGCCGCTCAAGTAGTAAACTGAGCTGATGGAAACACGTTAACTTTAACCATACACTGCAATGCGCATTGTAGTTATTGTTTTAATTATGTTGGTTGATTCGAATTAACTGGATGGCTGTCCACTTACGGGTGGTTTCAATAACACACCCACAGTTGATTTGCTTATTACAGATAACATTTTAAGATACAGTCCATACAAATAATGTCGAAATCCTATCTCTAATATAAATATTTTTTAAATTATATTTATCTATAGGATTCCTAGCCTTTTCAAAATTATGTTGGGTCTGCTTTCAGTCTAACCAGATCTAGTTAATTATCAGTATTTTACACGAAAAGAACAGAGACACGAAATTATTAAACTAAAAGCAAAAATAAACTTAAGTAAGTATTACTCGTATTAAATTATTGTGTCTCACGGCTGTATTATTTGATTGAGCAGGTTATTTAGCAAAATTAAATGCTTAACTGTTTTTTTTACAAATAATATAAACCATAAAAATATGAAAAATACGAGTATTAGTCGACACCGGTATTGGGAACAGGTTCAAGCTACCGGTGGTCAGGACTCCAAAAAGAGGAACATACTAACAATACGCGCGGAGTACCGCTTTCTGTATCAAGCCCTTAAACCAGCTGCCTAACGAGAGCCTCCGCAGGTGTGAGTCGAGGTTCTTGGCTATTAGACCATTTGCGGTCACAACTATCGGTACAATGACTGACGAGTCAATATCCGACATGTCGGATTCATGAATTGAATTTCATGAGTCAAGTCAAGAATTCAATCAATTAATTATTTATTTTTAATACATGTCATCATAGATGTAGATGCAGTATAACTGGATCTAGCAACCACCGTTAGCTTCCGTGCCTGTAAAAAGCAGCTAGATAACTACGCCATTGATATTTCCATCCTCCCAAGGTACATACATGTCCCGTTCATCGTCGACGTAAATGTACGTAGATGACATAATGTTGGGTCTCTATATTGAGACAAGCTTGACGTGCGAGTTTCATCAAACAAATCATTTTTTTTTTTTTTTTATGGGATAACTCGGCAAACGAGCAGGCGAGCTACCTGATGGTAAGTAGTCATCGCCGCCCATGGACATCTGCAAAACCAAAGGAGTTGCAGATGCGTTGCCGAGCCTATTTAGGGAAAGGGAGGGGAAGGAGAAAAGGAGAAGGAAGGGGATTGGGGGAGGAATTGGGCCTCCGGCCCTCTCGCTCACCGAACGAAGCGCAGTAACGAAACGCTACTACTCGGACGTCGGTCTTCTGCGAGAGTGTGGTACTTCCCCGGTCGAGCCGGCCCATTCATGCTGCGAACAGCGTGGCCCTACCACAACAAATAATTGAGAATTGAGACAAGCTTGTCGTGCAAGTTTTATCAAAGAAATCTTCGTTGTTAATTGAATACACACATAATCGGTCTATAATGCTCTCACTGCTGGGACACAGCCCTCCTCTCGGTGAGAGGGAGTGGGCCGTAATCCACCACGCGGGCCCAGTGCGGGTTGGTAGTTGTCACATGTCATAAAATTTTTGGGTCTAGGACTGTTGATGTTTTCCTTCACCGTTTTGAGAGTAGTGGTGATGAAATATTAAACACAAAGGAAAGCGCAGTCTTGGGTTCAAAACTACGACCTACAATTCGTAAGTCGCGGTCGTTACCAATTAGCCACTACTGGTCTCGTTTCAGACGGGTGATCATTTTGTTTCAGTTTTTTATTTGATCCGGACGTGGTATTGCAACCTGTTTGGCCCCTAGTTAAGGAAATATGTTTGAAATACAAACATGCAATCTTAAATGTCAAAGGGGTTGGGCAGATGCTAATATATAACGTCAATTCGTCTGTATGTTCTCAGTAAGAGGGGTGGGAACAACCTCAAAGCCAGTACTGTTTTCTAAATTTTCATAGCAAAATCCAATAACACTTTGCTCGAAGTAGGAATAGAAGCCAGGATATCTAGATAATCGGCCGGTCTTGCAACCACTAGACCAATAAGTAAAACCACCAACTTCGGTAAGTTATTATGAAAATGTAAATCGCTCGATCTTAAAACGACTTCATTGAAACCGCTTTCCGCATAAAATATAGTCAATTAAAACTTTTTAAAAGCTAATAAATAACCCTATAAAGCCGAGCAACTTATTCAATAAGGAAATAAAACAGTCGAATAGAATTCTAGGTAATTCCTTAAATGGTCACGTAGCGAAACGACGTTTTCTAAGCTATTTCTAACCACGTAACAGACAAACATTATACCACAAGATGCAACTAAATAAAAAGTGGTCCTACCATCCGCTGAAAATATATGAACCCTATAACTCACCACAATGTTAGTAGTAGAAGATCAAGTGATATTGGTTAACTTCTAAGAGCAACTAATACACGAAGATCGTTTGCAGGATGGTTTTTATGGGAAGTAGAAGATCAAGTTATGTTGGACTGTTGCGTGTGGGGATTTTTTCTTGGGGTCAATAAACTAGAGTGCGAGAGAGACGACCTTATTAATTATCGATAGATTGCGGCGCTAGAAATATACAGGTTGTTTGTTTTATAGAACTACCTATATTATCTTTATAGAGGTTGATAAATTATTTGGCTAAATTTAGCAATAGCCGCTGAATGATCTGATGTTTTTTTATTAACTACACAGACATTAAGATTGTAGACTTCTTAGATATACGTATTCTAATTCCTATACGGTAATATTATTCCGAAAAAATACGTTCATCTACTTGTGTATCGTATACGTAAAGATTACGTATATACTTTTTGCCACTCAAATAAAGCAATGAAATTTTATAAAGTCACCAAAAAGAGCTATAGAAATCATCGAATCGGAATCGAAACTGTTAGATAAGCAAAATACGAAATAAATAGCTCCCACATTACCCCCCTTTTTCGATAAAAAATCACAACAGGTGCGCATTTTCCGTAGCGAACAGTGTCATTCGTGCGAACACTACTTTTACGGCGTATTGAATTGATTTTCTACACCATGTATAAGGGGATAAGATGGGTGTGTTGCAGTAAGCGGTAAAGTTGGTAGTTTAATAAAGTTACTAGAGTTTTTGTTCGTTAGTTCTTTATTCTTTTTACTTTCTTTGTATAGAAACGTTAAAAGTTGTGTAGATTTTTATTAATTCTCTTTTATTTCATTTTAGACATTTCAGTACGCGTATGTTTTATTGTCAGAGGAAAAACTATTTTTTTTAAATGAGCCCTAGTTCTAGTCCATCACGAGAAATAATATTTATTTCGTGATGAACTAGAACTAGCATAATATTACAGATCTAAGAGGCTATATTTTTTGCGACTTGTGGGGAGTACTGCGTTCCTAGCATAATAATATTCAGGCCATACGCATTAGTAGCGGTAAACACGTTCTGATACGTTATAAAAAACATAACATATCATTACGCCTGTATTCTTCGATGGGTTAGGCAGAAGTGTAAGGACGCACTCCTTTAGTTCACATGTAGATATGTTTAGATCTGATGTCAAAGGGGCGAGAGCTACTAACAATTTAATAGAAAAACGTAATACAAAAAAAATCTCTGAAGAAGATCTGGAAATCGGTAATTTACTTATGAGTCTATTGATGTTCATTCATAACAAGGCAGTTCTGTTCGGGCTGATTCGTACAAACATACCATCACGCCTGTATTCCCCGAAGGGTTAGGCAGAGGTGTACAAATTGTACACCCACATTTCGCCGGTATGTTTAGGTCCCATGTAATAGGGGGCGAGCCCATTGCCATTAACCGGGCACAAATCCAGACTCCGAGCTGCTACTGGAAATTTCATAGAAAAACCCAATAACACTTTGCTCGACCTGGGGATCGAACCCAGGACCTCAAGCGTAGCAGTCGCGCTTAGGACCACTAGACTAATGAGGCAGTCTAATGATTCGTACAAACTAATCTCAAAACCTAGTACCTAATATCTAAGGTTCGACGAAAATTTCATTCTAACTGCAACATTCGCATCAAGTATAGGAGAAGTGGTACACATCCGTGCGTAGCACCTGCCGCGCCGCGCCAATCGCTTACTACCTGTTTATTTTTCTCTCTCTTTCTTAGTTTATGTTATACATACTTTTAAATAGTTTAGAATATTAAAATAATAATTTCAATGTGATTCACGTAAGTCCTTATACGACCTCTTCTTAATCAACTAAGTATGATTAGTAGAAATGTAGAGAATCAAGAAAAATTGCAACTTTAGGTACTATTGTATTATTTTAAGTAGGTATTACAAAAATATTTTATCTTTCTTGCTGAGTGGCTCATATTATTATATCGTTCACCACCATTGATCCCCCCCCCCCCGCCCCTAAAAGAATACATGAAAACTTTAAACGACATAACAATTCGTAAAGGCGGACTGCCTCAATAGCTTAGTGGTCCCAAGCGCGACTGCTACGCTAGAGGTCCTAGGTTCGATTCCCAGGTCGAGCAAAGTGTTATTGAGTTTTTCTATGAATTTCTTAGTAGCAGCTCGGAGTCTGGATTTGTGCCCGATTAATGGCAATAGGCTCGCCCCCTATTACATGGGACCTAAACATACCAGCGAAGTGTGGGTGTTAGTTATTAGTACACCTCTGCCTAACCCTTCGGGGAATACAGGCGTGATGGTATGTAACAATTCGTAAAGTTAGGTATGTTGGACACCTTTATGAGGTACAACTTTTTGGCGCCGACCCTATAAGGTTGCTAGCCAAGCGGATCACTAGATCCACTAGAACCATATTGGTTTTTGTTGACTTTACAACATCTCAGCGTGCGGTTATCCTAATATAGGTACTCCAAAATGGTTTTTAACCTAGGCCTGCGAACAGTAGTCTCAATTTCATACGCGTCCGAAGTGGGATTTAAAGATAGCCTATGGTTTGCAATGGGGTGGTAAATGAATTATTAGGTACTATTATTCAAGCGTTGGAAGCAAAACAAACAACTTGGTCGAACATGTTATTTAGTGGAATGATTTATGTGCTTTTGTTATACTGTGAGCTAATAGACTATAACTTCTTGTTTTATGTTTAAAGTTTAGCTCACATTGTAGCGCTGATATCGATTTATAGGCTGGATAAGTGAGTTTACCAAGTTCCTGTATTGGGGGATTACCACGGTGGAGTAAAAATGATTGCAATTACAAACATTAATTTCAAAAACTAAAGTCCTGTTTCTTTCTTTTCATCATTAATCCATTTAGGTACTGTTCAACTGCTCGTCCCGAGTATACTCTCAGATTAAAAGGGGTTAAGCTATAGTCCACCATTATAAACTTCTGCGGGTAGCCTACTGCTAATGACAGACTATTCTATGATGCTTCTGTACACTAAAATATCTCTAAAATTTCCAAAACAAACGCGGCAATCCAAGCATCTTCGAACAATATAGTTTAATTATCTGTTAAATTCGTTGTCACTTCCAAGAAATTGAAACATTCACCCTTATCTCTGAATCGGTCTTATATCGATACCATCGGCGTCTTTCACTCTAAACAAACTCGATTACCCAAAAGGCTACGAAAAGTTATCATGGTAATCAAATACTTGGATCCTTATGCTATTAATAAAATCGTTGTTCCCACCGGTGCTTCCATTTTGGTCTGAATAGATAAGATAAGATAAGATAAGTCTTTATTTGCCTTAAACATGGTATAAAGTTGTTACAGTTGGATATTATTATAAGTCCACATGTTTAGCTATACAAAGTTTGTATCAATTGCATGCAAAATACTTAGAGCTAATAGGTAACCTGAGTAATGGAATTCAGGCCAATGCAAAAAACAGTTACAACATAAAATGTCAAAATTATAAAACATTTTCCGCAATACAATAAGTCATTACTCATTACATAATTATAATATAATGTAAGAAAATAAAAATATTAACCTCACGCACAATTACAAAATTAAAATGTCCTATTCGTAAATAATAAAGTTGTATAATAAAGTTAAATACAGAATGTCATTTTTATTATTTGAGTATTATAGTTTAATGTCAATAAAATCCTTAATGTCATAAAAGTTATGTTCATTCAGCCATTTATAAAGTTTGTTTTTAAAAGAATTAATATTAAATAACAATTTTATTTCTTTTGGAATTTTATTATAAATGCGTACACACATCACCAGAAAACTTTTGGAATACTTTGCTGATTTAGGAGTATCCTGCAATACAAGTCGACATGGATCCCTATTACGAGCGTATACTTGAACAGCTTTCTTAAATAGTTCCTTATTATTATATACAAAATTACAAATTTCGTAGATATACATTGAAGGAAGTGGTAATAAACCAAGCTTTTTAAAATACGGTTTGCAGGACTCGTCAGTACGGATCCCACAAATGGCTCTGATGCATTTCTTTTGCGCGATAAACGCTCTATCTTTATCCGTACTGTTACCCCAAAAAATAAGTCCATAACGTATGATTGATTCTATGTAAGCATGGTAGGTTATAACGGCGGTTTTTTTATTCGTCACATTCTTGACTTGCCTGAGAGCATAAACAAACTTATTAATCTTGTTGCACAAATCATCGAGATGTTTTTTCCAATTTAGATCTTGGTCTATGAGTATACCCAGAAATTTTGTATGTGAAACTTCCTTTAATCGATCAATATTTAGTTTGAAATTGTATTTGGCATGTTTAGATTTATTAAACTGTATATACATAGATTTATCCAAATTGAAATTTAACTTATTTGCCTGCAGCCATTCTAAAATGTTGTCAATAGTATTATTAATGTCAATTTCATGATCAGATTTTAATTTATATTTTTTATCAGATGTCACTATGATTGAAATGTCATCTGCAAATAATATACATTTATGATTCACCTGTAGTGGTAAATCATTTATGTATAATAGAAACAATAAAGGGCCTAATACACTCCCTTGTGGGACACCGCAATTTTTTATTTTGTGCTCAGAAGTGTAAGAGGTTAGTAAATCTTCATTCACTTTATTAGTAACAACGTATTGATAGCGATTACTTAAATAAGATGCAATCCATTGCAGTGCTAAGCCTCTTATACCACTTTTTTCTAATTTATCCAATAATATATTATGTGCCACAAAGTCAAATGCTTGAGACAAGTCAAAAAATAGTCCTGTCGTAAAGTGATTATTGTTTAGAGAATTCAAGATATGGCTCAAAAGATTATAGATAGCTAGTGTTGTTGACTTGTGCTTTTGGAATCCAAACTGTTCCTTTGCTATAATATTGTATTTGCTACAAAAGTCGATAAGCCTTTTATGCATACATTTTTCAAATAATTTTGACAAGATTGGTATAAGGGTAATCGGGCGATAATTTTTAACGTCATTTTTGTCGCTTTTCTTGTACAAAGGTTTCACAACTGATAACTTTAAAGCATCAGGAAAAGTTCCGGTGGAAAAAGAAATATTAATTAAATATGTCAATATAGGAGTTAATTCTACTCTGCACGCTTTAATTATTCTTGTACTAATTCCATCGTATCCTTCTGAGTTAGTATTATTTAAAGCCATTATTTCTTTTTTTATTTCATCTTCCGTCATAGAACTAAGAAACATGGAATTGGGAATTATAGCACTTTTAAACTTGTTATAAACTTGTATGTTATTAAATGTCACAATGCTAGTCGAGTCAATAAAATAATCATTAAACGTATTTGCTATGTCAGTGGGATCAGTCAGTGTTTTCTTATTTACTTCTATCCCCGAAATATTAGTGTCACATTTTATATTCCCAATTTCACGGTTTATGACAGACCACGTTGCTCTGCATTTGTTTTGACTATTTTTTATAAAATTAATATTTGAATTCATTTTTGATTTCATAATGCATTTTTTAAGAATCGATGAATATTTTTTGTATCGTACTAAGTACGTCCGAGTTTTATTTTTATAATAAAGATACCGTAAAGATCGTTTGGTTTTGCAACTATTTCTAAGACCCTTACTTATCCATTTTTGTTTATTTGCATTAGAATTGTTAATTTTTATTTTTATTTTAGGGAAGCATAAATTATATATTAGACATAAAAACTCGTGAAATTTATTGAATGCCTTATTAAAGTCCACTTCGAGGTGTACTTCTGACCACGATATACTTGTAAGACACTCTTTAAATTTTTCCAAGTTTTCATTGCAGTAGTCCTTTTTATAAATAAAATACGATTTGGTTCTTGAACCTTGTTCCTTTACTGAAAACTCTAACAACTGTGCTGTGTCGTGGTCTGATATGTACAAAGGCAAAACATCAGTAGATGTAGTTTTTATGTTACTAAGTATGTGGTCTATACAAGAATCTTTCCGAGTGGGAACATTAATATGCATCTTCAAGTTATAGTTACCACATAAATCTTTTAAATAGTCAGTGACCTTACCTGGTTTCAAGGTATTTATATTAAAATCCCCAGTAATAACAATTTTTGTACGTGACCCACATCTTTTAGATGTTTCACACATTAATTGGTCGAGCTTTCCTAGAAATATATTGGGGTCAGACTTAGGCGTTCTGTAAAGACACACTATCAGCAATTTGTGCAAAGGGACTTCAATGCCACATGCTTCGAATGAATTTTGTGTTGAATATTTTTTTATGTGAAGAAGCTCATAATATATTATACCCTGTTTGACGAGAATACAAGTTCCCCCTCTTTGTTTGTCTCTACTAAATGCGGCTGCAAAAGCGTAATTATTAATTTTTAAGTATTTCTCATTCCCCGCACGTATAAATGTTTCAGACAAACATAATATGTCTGGTTCTTTATTCTCTTCTCGTAACTCTAGCAACGTTAGTTCCAGTATTTCCTTTTTTGATTGAATACTGGCGATATTTTGATGCATAATTTTGAAAGTTTTGTGTTTGCCTGTAGCAGTGTTTTTATTCACGAAAAAGCTGTTTCTTGTTTAAAACTTTAAAATAATGTGGAATAGTTCCTTTTTTTGCTTTAGTAGAAACAATATCAGAACCATTTGCAGCATCGCATTCTGCCTGGCGTCGTGCAAAGTAATAAGGGATTGTACCTTTTGAAAACATTTTTTTTTTGACGTCAGATTTCTTACAATTTAGTTGATTACGCAGTATCAATTTCTTTAATTCCTTAACATTCAAATACTTCTTTTCGTAGTCATAACAGTCAATCGCATGGTTTATTAATTTACATGTATTGTACAAATTGTGTTCAGAACCAATCAAGTTACAATGTTTGTATTCATTGCAAATATTACGTATAGTTTGGTCCAAGGTATAAATATCTAGATACATATTCTTTAATGGGCTCAAAACTATTACATGATTATCACTGAAAATGTTAAGAATTTGGCGTAGTTGTGAAGACAAGATCTTGATGTCATAGTCGTTTTCACCCACGCAAAGAATAAGTTTATCACTAGTTGATATTGAAATATTTTTGCAATTTTTAATTACGTCACTAGCAAGCGCGTGTGGTTTCGTTTCAGACGTCACAGCGTATTTGACATACGACGTAGCCGCTCTTGACCGTATCAACGCAGATGAAAGTCCAACACATTGTTGTGTACCAAAGATGAAAACCTTGTTCGTGTGCTCATCATTCAGTACGTCAGATGTAGTTTCATTTTTCTGAATTTGTATAACTCGTTCACTTGATTCTAATTGAATTTGAAGTTTTCGAATTTGATCATTGAGGATCGAAATTTCGTTTCCAGCTCGTTCTAGCTGCTTCTCCAAACATTCGATATTTTTTTGGAGATTTACAATACTCCCACTTGGTTGTGACTTTGTATCTGAAGCGTTACATGTAAGTGTCAATAAATTTCTAGGAGGCGTAAAGAACGCCTGCTTATTTGGGTGTAGCAAGGAAAATGCATTTGCTTTTTTTGCACCTTCGTTGTCGTAATATTGTTTTTGTGAAGATTGGCGTAAGAATCCTTTTAGTGTCATGTTATCTTTTAATAATTTATCCTTCTGTTTGCGGAGCTCATTATTATCAAGTATGACATTTTCAAGTTCATTCTGTGAACTTTTTAGTTCCATCTGAAGGTGTTCAATTGATTCCTTGAGCTCATTGGTTTGCATTGAGTCGATCATTGTATAGTCCATACTTCTTGACAAGACAGTTGACTCATCGTATATATGATCCATTTCCATTGTAAGTATGTGTGAGTCATGTGTTTCCGAGGTGGTACTCTTTGGAGTGGACCAGGGTGTAGACTCCTCTGACACGCTGGGAGTGACATACCCGGTTGATTTAGGTGATGAGTGCTTTTTCCTTAAAGTCACATTGGATACTCCAGGACTGGTTGTATTCTGTTCTTTTGCTTTCTGGATGCATGATCTGCATACCCATCTAAATTTCTTCCTTTCTTCTATATTTTTTAAGCGATATACTTTCTCCGGATAGCCAGCACAGTCAAATTCAAAATGGTTTTTACATGTAGTGCATAATAACGTGCTTTTGTGTTCAACTTGTTTTTTGCATCTAAAACAAGTGACTAGTAGCGGCTCCTTGCGGCCACTGTTGGTGCAATTAATTTTTGTTGAAGTCATTCTTCTACTCATTCAATACTACTCAATATACCTTTGACTAAACTAATTTCTACTAATTAGGTAGAATTTTTGTGGTGTGGTATTCCCAAATTCTAGTTTTAAAATTTTTGATGTAGCAACACTATGGATAATGTCATAATTTGTTCAACTACTTGATAATAGATGGCGCTAATGTTAAATTTTAATAGTGAAATTGATTTTTATGTAGTAGCAACTTCGAAATTATACTGTCAATTTTTGTTTTGCTATTCACCACTTCAGCGCTAGTTGTCATACATATTCAATTTTTAAATAAAATATTTTTCCTTTAACGGTTCTTTATAATATTTTTCACAAAATTTAATGTATATTCTTGTTTGATCTATACCATCATGTCAATTTATTGTCCAATTTGCCTCTCAAATCACTACTCCACTGTTAATTATAGCACTCAACGTTTGTTATTGTCACTATTTCAATCAAATCACTGGTTTACATTAAAGTCCTGTAATTTTATTTGAAAACGCTGGAAAATAGCCAATAACAATGTCACTTCGATTTATCAGTATTCACATTAGAACTAACCACAATATACACATAAAAATGCTGTAATAATTTATTCTTTAATTTATAACTACGCGGGATGTGTTTCCAAGGCTAGTGTTGCCAAGAACCTGAGGAGGAGCATAAATCGTGTGTGAATGCATCTTGCACCTGGCATACTGGAATGCGACCTCCGACGCGGAGCGTGGTCCAAGTTATGGTCCTTTTATGGTCCTGTGAGCGTTGAAATTGAACTTGGTATGGGCAACAAAATGGTATAAAAGATTTAATGTTAATATGAGATTCCGTTGGTAGTAGAGATTGTTTGAAAAATCTTAGAGAATATACTGGAATAAACTGCGTATGGAAGAAGTATTATTACTAAATTTAATTAATTAAAAACTGCCTCGATAGTCTAGTGGTTACAAGCACGAGTGTTGAGTGAGTTCGATTTGCAAGTAATGGGCTTTTCTATGGAATGGGACCAATAATAGCTAGCCGAATTAGAATGAAATTTTCGCCTGTGTATCTTTATAATTAAAACCTCTTAAAGGACGTCGGGTAATAGCGAATTCTTTCAAACAAAATATCTGCTAATAATGCTTGAACGAGCTCTGTAGATTTCAAAACACTCCAATAAGGTTCAATTAGTATTCCAATTAGTAACTTTTTAGAAATGTATTATCCTTTACTTTGATCAATTCTCGATTGCTATTTCCGTAAGAAGTACCACTAATTGTTGCCTTATACATAGTTTTTTCTTTGCCTCACCTATCTTGACTCTTCATAAAAGAGACACTTGTCATTTATGTAGGTTTCTCCAATAGCATACCATTTATTTACAAAACACAAAATTCTATGTATATGACTGTACGTCGTCTAAAATTAAGATTATGTTATCTGCTATTGGTCTTTCAAACATTGTTTTTAGGGTTCCGTAGCCAAATGGCAAAAACGGAACCCAAGATTCGCCATGTCTGTCTGTCTGTCCGCCCGTATGTCACAGCCACTTTTCTCCGAAACTATAAGAACTATGCTGTTGAAACTTGGTAAGTAGATGTATTCTGTGAACCGCATTAAGTTTTTCCCACAAAAATAAAAAAAAACAAAAAAAATTGGGGGTTCCCCATACTTAGAACCGAAACTCAAAAATTGTTTTTTCATAAAACCCTATCTAATATAATTTTTTTCTAAACTGAATAGTTTGCGCGAGAGACACACACACACTTCCAAAGTGGTAAAATGTGTGTGTGTGTCCCTGTAACTTCTAAAATAAAAGAATGACAAAACTAAAAAATATAATTATGATGTATATTACCACGTAAACTTCCAACGAAAATTGGTTTGAATGAGATCTAGTAAGTAGTTTTTTTAATACGTCATAAATCGTAATGGTACGGAACCCTCCGAGCGCGAGTCCGATTCGCACTGGACTGGTTTTTTTTTATTTATATCTCTTCCATAATATCAGAAGCCTAATCGCTATCATTCTTCTTTCGCTACTTCCTATGTCTTGTGCCATATTGTGATTGTTTCTGTATGTAGTACAGTTCTTCAAGCGTGGTCTTTGTATTATCAAGAGGTTTATGCTGCATCCACCTGTCTACCTACTAACGTTATGTCAAGATCACGGTCTCATCTACCAATAATATTCGTAGGTACTTACTGAGCTTGGGTTATATTTGCTCCCTGATTTTCTGTTGTTATTGCTGATGGATGATAATTTTGTTCCTTCATAAACGAATCCATACTGAATAGATAAAATTGTTAGGCTTCCAATCAGGATTCATACGTTTCTCATATGCTGAAGGTGTTTTTTTTTCAACATATATTGCCCAACTGCTGGGCACAGGTCTCCCCCATAACATTTTACGTCTTCTATTTTGTCGTTTTCTCCGGTTAGTCAGTCATAAACGCATATAGATCGTCTCGCCATTGTTTTCTCGGTTTGCCTCGGCGCCAGAAGATGTATTTTAGTGATAAAATTGTCACGTCCCTCCCCCTTTTAAATGGAAGATAATACTGACTGGCTTCAGTTGCTTGTAATTCACCCAATCTCTTTTAACTCAACCCACACAAATAAGTCTCACGATTGTTACGGAGCAGTTAACTGCTCTAGGCTTGTTTCTGCAACGCTCAGTTTAACATACTATTTGAACTACTTTGTGTTTACTGTAGTTGCTGTGATAAATGTTAATAAATTCTGACAGTAACAGGATAATTGAAGTTATGGATCGTGTTTGCATCATAAGTCCTTGGCGCAACTGCTATGCGAGGACCTGGGTTCTTAGGTTGGGCAAAGAAATAAATTCAAAGAAAACCTCATTGATAACACTTGAGGTAGAAGAGCTAGGAGCTTTCAGATTTCTTCTTTGATATTCTCAGTAGCAGCTCGGAGTTTGGAAATGGGCTCGTCCCTATTAAATAGGACCCAAACTTATCGGCGAACTGTGAGAGTACATTAGGTACACTTCTGCCCAACCTTTCTCATGTCATGTTTATTATGCATAGTTCATAAAAATAACTACTAACTCTTATAATTTGCAAATAAAATAAACAATAATTACTCCAAACATTTGCTCCTTCTAAAATAATATAAATAAAGGTTCCAAGGAAAGAAACAGTAACTCAATACATTGTCTTCATAGTCACATTATTGTCTCCACATCGGAGGAGGAAAATGGAATTTGTCATCATCTGTGCCAATTGTCTAAAGAGGCTCTGACACGTGTGTTTCGCACTTTTTTGTTGCTAATATTTTTGGGATGTTCAGATGACTAGTTGACAGACTGATGGATTTATCAACACAACCATAACTAGTAGTACTTTAGAAGGGGAAAATGGAAGGGGAACTTGGTTTGGAATTCTTTGAAGTTAGATACATAAATATTTGAATTATAATAGCTCAATTACATGTTTGAGAGTATTTGGATTGTATGGAAGTAATTGAATACCTATATTGAAAATTTGAACTTTAAAAATGGTGTTACTTATTTATTGAAATGTTTATCATTATTAGATATTATTAGGGGCTAAGTCATAACTGAGCTGATCAATAGATCTGCTAGGTTAAGCTACAATCGTTAGTGGCAGTCAGAAGCTGAAAAGCCTGACAACCAGTTTATCCTTCGAAATTCGGTGTTGCCCTGAAATTTGAGCGGTTAAGGTTTGATGGCAGTCGCTTAGTGAATTAAAAATAAAATACATAAATTTGGACCGCAAGTAAAAGAGGTAGTCTAGATTTAAGTAGGAGAGTTATAAGCTACGCTATTAAATGTATCTTATAATGTTATCCAAAAAAACCCATTTCACAATGATAAGCTATTCGCTGCACTAACTTGATCTTTATAAGGTTTTAACAATACTAGCTGCAATTGGATTAGACCGCGAAAAATAATTTCTAGAGATAATCACTGATTCTGCCACTGATATAATTATTGCACACGAGTGAACAGCTTGGATAGCAGCCAACTCTCATAACGGAACCGAATAGGCCCTTTGGCCGTTCAAACGATATTAATTTTCAATATAAAACCCATAAAGTTCAGATTTCATTGTTCTTTACCGTAAAATGTTAACCAACCTAATTTCGACTTAATCTGGGAGATAACAAGATCAGTTTTTTAAATCCTGTTTGCGTTGCAATTGCGAATAAAAAAAGGAATGCTTTGAAATTATGGGGTCCTAAAAATAAAAAAGTAATTTGCATCGAACTTAATTCAATTTACTTGAGCTTCATTGGGATGGAATTTTTGCAAGATTCAAAGAAAGAAATAAAATACTCATGTAAAAACTCTTATAATAGTATTTATAAAACAAAGTCGCTCCGTACAAACGTACGCTTAGATCTTTTAAACTACGCAACTAATTTTAATGCAGTTTTCAGCAATAGATAGAATGATTCAAGAGGAAGGTTTATAAGAAATATGCATATTATAGAAGAGAAAAACCGAGAAACCACCGATTGATGCATATAAAAATTGGTCATACTTATTCGACAGCCACTCGGAATTGGAAGCAAACATCATACTATCACGCCTTTATTAGGTTAGGTAGAGGTGTCCTTAATATCCAACCACAGTTCGTCGGTATGTTTAGGTCCAATGTAATAGAGGGCGAGCCTATTGCCTGTGCTCGTCCTGGGAATCGAACCCAAGATCTCTAGCACAGCAGTCGCGCTTAAGACCATTGGACTTATGAGGATTGGAAGTAGATACTTATTTATGCCAGTATTAGGTAACATCACCTTCTCATCAGCTCAGCTAGATTTCCACTTCGAAATGTCATTTTATTCCACTATTTTTCCAATAGCCACAAAAATTGCAAGAGCAAGCAAAATATCTCAGGATATAATTTCCCGAGAAATACATAATTCTATTTCTATTCCCAGATTTCTCGAAATCAAATTGTATACGAAGCAATTAGGCTTACTTCAACTCTAATAATAGAGGCTTAAGGGTCATTGAATGCCGGAGGGCTACAAGCCAAATATAGAGGGTGTATTATTAATAATCTTTTAATAAATACCTTTTCATATTCGCATAGAATAACCGCTGAGGTTTGCGGTTTGCGTTATAATTCAACACCAAATTTTATTCATGATAATTGGTCATGGTATTATAATCATTTCATTAAATCATTACAATAATGAGTTGTTGTTATTGTTTGAGCGTACTTAAAGGATATCTTCATAAAATTCTTCTTATTTCTACAGTTTTATTCTTCATTAACTGCCTCATGAGTCTAGTGGTCCTAAGCGGGGATCGATTCAAGGATTTTTAGCATAGCCGATTGCTATGCTAGCAATCGGCTATGCTAAAAATCCTGTAGCAGCTCGGAGAATGGATGTATGCCCGGTTAATGGCAATAGGCTCGCCCCCTATAACATGGGAGCTAAACATATCGGCGAAGTGTGTTTGTATATTAGTACACCTCTACCTAACCTTCTGGGAATACAGGCGTGATGGTATGTGTGTAAATTATTACAAAAGTTGTTGTTATTGTTTGAGCGTATATAAAGGATAAATTCATAAAATCTTCATAATTCTACAGTTTTCTTTATCATTATTAGGTATTCACTGCCTCATTAGTCTAGTGGTTCTAAGCGCGACTGCTACGCTAGAGATCCTGGGATCAATCCCCAGGTCGAGCAGTGTTATTAAATTCTCAGTAGCAGCTCGGAATATGGATGTATGCCCGGTTAATGGCAATAGGCTCGCCCTCTATTACATGGGACCTAAACGTACCGGCGAAATGTGGGTGTATATTAGTAGGCACACGTCGGCCTAACCCTTCGGGGAATACAGGCGTGATGGTATGTTATGTTATTATTTCATTAGATTTGGAAATAGTTTTCTTTACAATAACTGTCGCAAACGGTTCAGGTGAGCACTAATGGTAAATGGCAACCGACGTCCGAAGACTGGCTGTGGTCTTTTAGCATTGTCTAAACAATGCGAAGAAAATACAATTGAGTCGCTGCCTACAGTTAAGAAAAATGGAAGAAAAGGAGATAAAGAGAACGAAGATCTGTGGGACCGGCGCTCCACACTCACCAAACGAAACGCAACAGTATGCATACTGCTATTTGACATCGATATTCCGTGGGAGGGTAGTACTACCGCAGTCGTGCTGACCCTTAATGCTGACATGCAATCACACCAACGAGACACTAGTACGTTTCATCAGCGTTTTGATGGATCATCTATTGGAAAGTTTATGGTAATAAACACAAAACAATTGATTATGTTTGGACATGTATATAAAATTACGCACAGTAAATCATATCACAGTTAATAATAATAAAATCTATTAAATCATCGCACCAATAAACACCGTTCGTCTGAAGACAGCTTTATAGCAACGGCCGAGGAGATAAAAGAAAATAAAAAGCTTTCGTTGACAGACGCAAGCTGAACATGTATGGGTTATTAATGGATTTATTTTAATGGTTTTTTCCGTGTAAGTGATTCTATATGCAATGTATCCGTAGTTAATACATTTTTAAACATAAAATATTTAAGCTTAAGAATAATTCGATCTTAGACACGATTTGAACCTGCATCCCTCCGATTAAATTCACCGGACAGTTTAGCCAATTAACCTTCCATATTCTACGACATCAGCAACGTCTATTGAAGACAATACTATGTCGACATAACTTACTTGACTGTTAGTTTAATGCCAAACGATGTTGCCTTAATTATTTACTAGTTATTTTTATTATATTTGACATTAACGTAGTAACCGAATCGCAAGAGTTCCGCATTGTAGTTTGTCAGAGATCAATGAAACGCAACATTCTATGCGTTAAAAGAAAGGACAACATACGGAATACCACACTGAGCTCCAAAATATAATAATACAATAATGACCACTGTCCAAGGGTTTCCACTCAATCGGTCCAGAAACAAGTGGAGGGATTATTTCGGATACGTTCCACGAGGGTGGTTAGCGGAGGCATAGAAAAACAGTACCTTAAAGAAATTACGGGAAGCCTTTGCCTAGCAGTCGGACAGAAATGAATAATCAGCAAACACGATATTAACTCCATTTTCTGTATTTTTTATCTATGTACGCGCTAATCTTTAAAAAAATATTTTTGTGTATGATAGCCACATAAATGACTAAGGCTATAGGCTAAATAGCATCACGCTATGATGCTTAGGAGCGTGGCAAAGTGGGTTAAACCGCGGGTAATAGCTATTATACAATATGAAGGCAGGAAATTGTATACATACATTTTACGTCAGGCTAATATCCCGTATCTAAGTCTTAGCAGTCTCTAGTTTCACAATTAGACAGGCAACAACCGTATTTATTAACCCTAGAACGAGTTAGTCGAGTCTTGAAGGAAATTAGCGCATAAATTGGAATGTTATAAAGGCGATATTAAGATAACTGCTCCAGGAATAGCCTAGAACAATTATCGGCAGATGTTGTCTAAAAGTTAAGGAGATTTAGGTGTTAATAGTCATTTTTGGCAGAATTATCTATTTGCCACCTAAATCTACTACGATAACGATTTTTAAAATTAAAACTATATAATTAACTAACTAAATAAATAATAAGACGTCGCCTCAAAGACGTAAATTAAAAATGTGAAGGCAAATTTCGACATGGCGGCTGGGGTTCGCGGTGGCTTAGCGGTCATAGCGTCTGGTGACCAGAAGACGCAGGTTCGAATCCTGCCCGCGGTCGTATTTTTCCTTAACTAAAAATAATAACTAAATAATTGTGAATAAGTTATTGTTGATGTCGCAATTTTGACTGCGATGTACGCACGGCTACACATCAAGCTTTACGAAACTAGTATAGGCTGGCCTCAGATCAAATAAAAATAAAGATGGAAGTTTGCAAACAAAGAAGTGAGGTCGGCTAAAACTACGCCTTGCCGTCTACAACACACAATTACACGCACACACGTTTACCGAACCTACGCCTTATCTTGTCAGTCGAGCTATCGAGCTATCGAAAGCTCGAATGACAAGATAAGGCGGAGTTAACTAATACAAGTGTAGTGTTGTAGACGGCATGGCGTAGTTTAAACCGGCCTCACTTCTTTGTTCGCAAAGTTCCATCTTTACTTTTTATTTGATCTGAGAGGCTGGCCTTAAATTGTGCGGAAAACCTTTACAATAGAACTTCAGTCTAGTCTGGTTTTGTATAGCTTGATGTGGTAGCCGTGTGTACCTAGAATATATGAATAATTTGCGAAAAATTAAAAGAAAAATAATTTGGCACTTTAGGCTGAACTTTTAGCCTTAAGTGTTTTTTGAAGCAAGCGAATCGGATTGTAGAAATATTCTGAATAGTGCAAGTTTTTTTGCGCTTGTATTTTTTTTATAGTACAATTATGTAGGTAGTCATTAACATTATATAACATATATTCATTTATTTGATTTCCATAATGTGTACATAAACAATATTTAGGTGAGTATCAATTATGGACCCTGTTATAGGGCACAACAAAATAAACTTATCTCTATTTTTAGTATAATGCTAGATTTTAATTATATTTTACCTTATTATATATCATACATTGTTATTTATATTAATTATACATTTATTTTCGTACTCTATATTTTTTATTGTGTCAGGTAGTTTATTATAAATTTTCACACACATTACGAGCGGCCCAGAGCGGAACATAGTAAGTTTAGAAGTAGGTAAAGCTAATTTATTTTTATTTCTTAGATTCCGTTGTTGTTGTCATTGGTCCTTTTTTAGGGGAAACAGCGATGGATGTTTTTTTTACGAATTTACATACTTTAAAAACGTACCATTACACGTACACGTTTCGTCTCCGATGGGCTAAGTAGAGGTGTACTAATGTACACTCACACTTAGCCGGTATGTTTAGGTCCCATGTATTAGGTTTGTTATAATGGTATTATTGTACAATTTCCAAATAACCATATAGCCAAGAGACTAACTGAAAACGTTCAGTGCAAATCGTTAGATCTATAAGCAAATTTAGAACAGGAATTCCATTCCATTCCAGCATTTTTCTTAAAATTCCAATTCCAAATATAAAAATTAAATCTAAATCCTATCTAAGTGCTAACACTAAGATGGGAATTAGGGAAATTCCCTCGTGATTATTAAAAGCGAGATCATCATCGATACTACATAGCTTATAACTAGAAATTCACAAAAATCTGAATACATTAGAACAGTATCACGTTAGAATATATTTTTACTCTCAAGGGACGTGAAGCGGGGTGAAACATGAATAGAGATAGATTACTGCGACCGAACTCCAGTATAACACACTTCCTTATTTGCAGAATGAAATTTCATGCAACAGGAATATTCAGAATTTAGAATCTAGTTTAATAATGTGAGTATTCAGAGAGATACTGTTCATAGTTTTGTTTTAATTTTGGATGCGCTCGGCAGAAAAACTAAAATAATTAATTAAAGAACTGTGACTCTCCAGAGGGTCGTTATATTGTTCTTCCATAGTCACGTCTCCCAGGTTCGGTCCCATGCCGAACAGTATAAGAAATTAATAATCTCAGTACCAGCTCGGAGTCTAAATTTGTGCCCGTTTAATTGAAATAGGCTCGCCCCCTATTACGGGGACCTAAAAATACGGGCAAAGTGCTAAGTGTACATTAGAACACCCTAGTCTATC
Source organism: Subacronicta megacephala (assembly GCA_958496365.1). Lineage (NCBI taxonomy): Eukaryota > Metazoa > Arthropoda > Insecta > Lepidoptera > Noctuidae > Subacronicta > Subacronicta megacephala. Next base: position 5,329,039 of record OY292539.1, on the reverse strand, counting down.
CCTTTGGGGAATACAGACTTGAAGCTATTTTTTCATAATATTAGTATGGTTCAATATTGTTCTCCCACACTTTCCATATAAATTCTTAAAAGATATATTTTTCAACAAAAACATTGAACAATAAAATCACTTAAGACCTGTTTTTTTTTCTCAATCCAAATATTTATTGTATCAACAAAGAAAGGACCGGGAAAAAACATTTTATTGCCTGCGTTGTTTCGTATTTCCGGGACACATCATTATCTTTTTACTTTGTCGTAGAAAGGTCAAGATCCCTTTTGACAACAGTATAATAACTAATCCAGATACTCACATACTATCACGCCTTTTTCCCGAAGGGTTATGCATAGGTAGGTATAGGCTGTTTATTTGATCAAATAATTAAAATAGGCTTGCCCCTTCACATACTGGAAAACTGTGAGTAAACATTAGTACCTAGACTTCTGCCTCTTTGGGAGATATAAGCGTATTGGTATGTTCAGAAATGTATTGATAGTGTATCCTCTGTCTTCCATTTAAGAGCTCCAGCTCTTTTCGGTGGAGCAATTGCCACTGTTCTATATTCTCTGCCTTTTGTTTGACCTCTTGATACGACTCTACTCCCACTTTTTCCTTAACTTGTTTAATAACACTTCTGCTAGGTCTTCCTCTTCGTCGTTATCTTTCAATTTTGTTTTTTTATCATCAAGTGGCCAATCATCCTTCCTGGCCTGTTTTCTATGTTCCTCAAGAACTTTCACCTCTCGCCAACAATTATAATATTTCCTTTTTCGTTTTCCTTTCTGTCTAACTGATCTTCTCCATCCTCCTTCCGACCACATATTTAATGCCTCCAACCTTTCTCTGACTATCTTGCTATATGCGTGCTATATTTACTCTAGACCGTATTTTGATCCGTATCCTCTCAATGCTAATAATATGACAATGAGCATAATTCGGCTGACCCAATCCTGTTATATAACGTTATTTCCATTTAACCCTTGCAATAAACTACAAGACACTAACAAATTAACAATACACGAATATTCATAGACATCCAAGGATATATCGAACAAAAACTTATTTCAACTACCAACTACATTTATGAATATTCATAATATTTTATTCATGAATATAACCCATGCAAATAGGGGCACCCGTATAATTTAATTGAGTACTTCCTACACTGGAGCTTAAATTAGCTAAAACTATTCAAAGAATTTGTGGTCGGAGCGTGGATACTCTGTCGGATTATATTAAGCAAGAGCTTGCTAAGTCGAGGCGCTGACATACAGACAGATGCAATGACGGACGAAAAAGAAATACGATTTCTTTTAATGGTCCTCTCAAAATAGACTTAAAGAATTGTCTTCTATGATACAAGTCACAAATTATACGGTAGCTTTCGTGAGTTTTTAGGGAACGGGAGGCGCAATTCACAAAAACTAACGATATAAAATGTTTAGTAGGTATCATAAGCACAAGACCTGAAAGTAGTCAGAATCGACTACCGAATCAAGTACATAAAGGTACTTTAAGGTAGGTTTTAAGTGCAGATTTTTCCCGAATACCTGAAGTTGACACCCACATGACTCATCAGTTAGTCGAGTTATGGAAACCTGAACCTTATTTCAAAGGAGTAAGACTTAATTCAAACGCAAAATTAAATTTCACGCAGACGCACACAATAATGGCTTGACCAACTGATGGATCTGGGGGTCATGCATAATTTTGGGTTTATAATTATTTTTAAAAACCACAGTAATCGATTCTGCACAAACGGCTTCCAGGTCTTGCGCTTATTATGTTACACGTTGTGTATAACGATCATTCATTATCATTTCATTATCTTTTAGCTGATCTATAATATGATTCAAAGAAGGTGAACAGATGTTTATCTCTTAGATTCCTTCAGGTCTGGTAACATGCTGCCTGCATCCGATGACTCCCAGCGACCTTTACTAGGTCGTCCATCCATCTAGTTGGAGGCAGTCCTATGCTACGCTTTCACCTGCGTGATCTCTACTCTAGAAATTTTATGCTTGAGTGGCCATCAGTTCGATGATCTACTGCCCCGCCTACTACCAGTTCAGCTTGCAAGTTATATTGGCAACTCTGGTTCTTCTACGGATATCCTTATTTATCATTTGGATGCGTAGAGAAATTTCAAGCATAGCTCTCTCTATAGCTGGACTTTTAGCTTTCTTGTAGTTTTGCAATATAAACACAAAAAAAAATATACAAATAAAATTATACCAAGACGATAGCGGCAATTATTCAGGATTCAATAATGATGTACACTTTACAAATAGTATCAAGAGTAGGCGTTTGAATATCGATCTCTAGAAATTTATTTACACTAGACGGAGTCCTAGTCTAGGATGACATTTAAAAAGTTCTCAATATTTTAAACCATATTTTCACATGAGAAAATAACTTCAAGTGATGCTTAGTTTAAATAGATATCAATATCCAGACATCTTGATAGGTCATTAATTTAAGATCAGGAAATAGACGTCACCTATATTAAAGTTGCTAAATTTAAGTCTGCCTAAATCTTGCTAAGTAATACTAAAAAGTTTTGGCAAAATCTTGCTAAAATCATAGATACAGATATAGACTCTGAATTGGATTTAAAAGTTGCTCTTAGATTTGACTACTTACATAATTACAGCTTCGACTATACCTATTCCCGGTAGTTAGATTAAAATCATAACTCCTACTTACGTCATACTTTACATCAAAGGAACTTTAAAGAACATTGAAATTCAACTTTGTCAGCTCAACTTCGTTCCCGTATCTAACACTATGGAAAACTTAATACAGTACAGCTTTGTATTTTGCGCGAATTATCTTTTTGAATAGATCTCCTAGTTTGAGAGATGTGCTGTCTCATCGAAATGGTAGACTCCAGCTTTTACCAGGAGACTTCGTAATTCACTTTTGTCAAAGTAGTTGCTAACTTATAATCGTGTACCTGTATGAATTTTACTGAATTGGAAGGTTTCTCAACAACTTTGCGTTCTTGAAATTCTGTTTTAGAAGTTCTTCTAGGAGTTGATTTTTGTTATGTATTCATTTTTTGTTCATTAAGGATACTAGTCGAATTAAAGACTTTATCAGCGGAATATCTCTACTCTAGTTCTAACATTTCTTCATGGCTGCTCTATTACTATTCCTCCATTCCGACATTTATTGCAGTTATCAGGTGATGAAACGGCAGATGAAACACTACCCATATCAGATTTTATACCAAACTATAACCTTAGGAAAATCGTTTTATAGAATCTTCAGTGCATTTAGAGCGTAATGGGAATACCTGAGCTTATAGAAATATAAAAGCTGTATTGCAAGAGCAATAAAAAAAGTATTACCAGTTAAATGAAGTATTTAGAAAAAGAAAATCAACTTCAAGTATTTTGTGAACCTATCAGAACCAATAGTCTAATACCATCCAATGTATGTAATTAAACTTAATTTTTCTTAAAATTGTTTCAATACGTTTAGAGAAAGAAGTATAAAAAGCTAGCAGAATCAAATCGAAGTGGATTAATATGGCTCAAAGCCAGGCACTTACTCGACTTTTCCAATTACAATATTAGAAACGTTATACTTTTTTCATTCTAGTATAAGAAATAGAATACATATAAATGGAATCCTTTAGTTCCAAAGCCGTATTAATTAGGAAATTCTTAAATAATTTTAGATTGGTTTTGTAATAAAGGTGACGTTAAAAATTAGATGTTAATTGATAAAGAACGAAGTCTAATTCTTAAATGGATTATAGGACTGAAGCTAATAAATAAGTCATGATAATAATTAAGTAACTTAATAAATACTACAATGTTTTGGTCTAAATCAGTCCAGTAAATAAAAGTTGTTATAATGAAGAAGAAGAAGAAAGAAATTTATTTTTGAACCTTAAAGCCTAATTAAATAAATAACATCATGAAATTTAAACTAACGTATACCGAAACTACGCCTTATCTTGTCAGTCGAACAGAGTCGAGCTATCGCTACACGTCTATCAAAACGTCATTAACGCATCACGTGCGTGTGTGCGTGTCATTGTGTTTGTATACGACAAGGCGTAGTTTTAACCGGCCTCACTTCTTTGTTCGCAAAGTTCTTACTTAACTTTTTATTTGATCTGAGTTAATGCTCAATGAACTTGTAAAATAAACGTTGAATTCCAATAATAAAATGGCTTAACTTATTATACATGACAACATCTAATTAGATGTTTTTTAATCTAAACTTTATAAATATGTTACTTTACATTGCATTCACGAGATCAAAATGTTATTTACGATCGAGATGCTGTCGAGTCGCAATCGACTTCCGTAACAAATGGTGAAGGTTATAGATATATCTATTCCCCTTCCTTCCAAGGACTATAAACCGGTGCAGTAGAAATTGGCGTCTTTTGCAACGCTCCAGAATGATTTATTCATAACATCCCCTTCTATAATACGGTATGGTTAAGACATGTTTATGCTGTCGTGTACTGAATAGAATTTTGAAAGCGTACCACTAGCTTCTAGTTATTTATGTTTATGGACCAAAGTTTTAGTATGCGGAAACTAATTTTCTTTCCATTATGAACATATTTTATATCATGTTTTAGTATCTAGGATTGATGGTCCTCATTTCTGCTTTCGTTGAAATTGTGACGAGGTTATTAAAACAAGCAATTTTTTGGTGCACATAGGGAATTTAAATGGGAATGTTTGAGCCCAGCTTTGATTGCACTTCTTTTAGTAGTGGTTGGAATACCACCGAAATTTGTCAAATAGCACTGAGTTGCTCTAAGCTGAATAAGCTCACGGAATCGTGTAAAGAGCTGGGTTTTAGCTTGTTTTAGGCAAATGTGAAATGGTGTACCGTATAAATTCTGTGTAATACTCCATTTTATGGAGGATTCTCGAAATTGCGATCCTTAGAAGACATAATAAATATGACAATTATGTAATTTTGTGATTAAATGCATTTTTTTTCTTTTTGTTACAGATGTGGAACAATAAATCGGACTCTACCAGTACCGCAAGAAATATGACACAACAAGAAGAATGAGCATATGGCTGCGATCAAATTAATCACTAGACCAAAATGGAAACTAATGAATCTATTAAATCAGAATATGCATTTAATTTTAAACAAAACTTACTTGGTCTCAACCATAAAATCAAAACTGTCAATCAAAATCATAACAAAGAATTTACTAATGTGAAAATTAATGAAAACGTTAATATGAGTACCAATAATGAGCCTAAAAGTAGTTTTAGTGAAACAACCACCAGTGTGAAGCATAGATCGCGCTTAACGAGTAGAAGTGCCACTGTATTATTCCTTTTGTTGAGGATACCATTAAAGAGGATCGTTATAGTGCAGCAATGTATGTTGTTTTTGGTGTTGATTAATTGTGTGAGTGCGTATAGGGAACAGAGATTTGCAATTGAACCACAGGATCAGGTGAGTAATGACATTTTTAATTATGCATTCTGTTCTGAGCAAAGCAAACAAACAAATATTTGCTGCCTTTCCAAATGTTAGATTTGTTGGTTTGCGCTTTTTCATGCTGTAATTAGCCAGTCATCTGTGGGGCTATTATGCTGCTTTTGATGAATCGTATTTTGATAAATATTACAACTCTTGTCGGTAAAGCAATCGCCACTGTTCTCTATTCTCTACCTTCTATTTGACCTCTTGATACGACTCTACTCACTTGTTCAAGGACTTACCAGGGGTTTCAAATATGAATTGATGATAAGAAATTTAGACATTAGCTTAAGAAGTGAGGCTGATAATCCGGGGTTCACAACCATACACCAAAATGGGTTGAATTTTGTTCATTCATTCATTCACCTTTAGTTTATCTTTATGATGTATATTTTCCTTCAAAGGTGTTCGACAAAGGTTGATAAAAATTGATATATGGCACTATTCAAGAAGTAAAATATGATTTGTATCTAAATAATAAACATCTTAATGTTATTTCTATCTGAAACTACGTTGTATTAATATTACAATGATTCAGACGGCACACGAAAACACGATTACCATAAAATACGGGAGAGATAAATCCTCGTATTTTGTGTAAATCCTATCTTCAATTTACTGCACACTGGTACTGGTACAGTCGGATAAATATTTACACTTAAATCCCAATACAGTCAGACGCCAATTAAAATCATACAAAATTCACTCTACCAATATTCAAAACATACACTAAATATTGTTTTAACGATTGTTGATTCAATAACCATTTATTTTTGGGTAATAACAGACGAATTTTCGGCATTAAACGTACAAATTAATTCAGCTTCCATTATATAGAGCATTTCTGTTCACCAAATGAAAATTATCGTACAAACAAAATGTGTCGTGAAACTAAGTTATTTCATTAACGGCAAATGTATTAATAGTGGCTTCATTGGAAATTCTATCTCTTGTTTTAATCGGCTTTATTTTACGAATTTATGTTCGTGTCTATTTTAGTTGAATGTGGCGAATAGATGGAAACAGTGGTTAAATTGTTGTTCGTAAATGCAGAATTTATTCAAATATTTAGTATTTCAAATGCAAGAGTGTTTATACATTTAACATTCTCTCAATTAGTGATGTGCAATTAAATTGCCATGGTCGGCAAAAAAATAAAGTTTTTTTTTTACTTGGGACTTGAGAGGACCGTAAGATTCAAATAATTTCAGCATTTTCAATATGATACACAAAAAAAAAACTAAATCAATTTGTATATTGCCCTATTGGTACCTATTAATATTTGTTCTGAACAAATTATACAACTGTAATAGTTACCTTAACCTACTATCACTAAGTTTTCTTAAAATTTGGTAATATCCGACCTATAAGAAGGTGATAATTATTGGAACGTTTATATTTTTAACATAAAACGTACTAAGTTTAGATATCTGCTTATTTATATAATATTGTACTGATAAATTATCAAAATCACATGAACAACCAAAACGTATATAAAATAGGTTTATTTATTTGAGTTTATTAACCTCTCTATCTTATACCCGCTCCTATTCCTATAATGTTCTAATACTACAAAAAGCTATGAATAAAACAAGACATCTAATACAAAAATGTAAATCAACAATACATTTCAAATAGAAAAACATGTACAATGGAATTCTCTTAAGCTTAGGATCAACAAACTAGGTGGACCAGAAAATAGGAACAGAATTAATTCGTAAAGGTTTGTCATCTATGAAAACATCCGTTTTGTCCCAAGAGGACGGAGGGTAGGAATTTTTAATATCATCAGATATTCAATACAAGGCTTTAACTGTGTCAACTGGGTAGTTGCTTACCGAAAGAATAATATTGGCTAACGTTGTTGCTTTACGGATGCCACGAGGAATATTTAATTTGCGGAACGGGGTTTTTTTATATGGCGGAATATGCATAAGGATTAAGTATATTGGACTCGTACTGATTCAAAACCACACTTGTCTTTTCTTCATGACACCATGATAGACTGTGGTACAAAGATCACTGGATCTCTACGAAGAAATGTAAATTGCCTTGTTAGTCTAGTGGTCCCAAGCGCGACTGCTACGATAGAGGTTCTGGTTTCCCAGGTCGAGCAAAGTGGAATTGATATTTTCTATGAAAATTTCTGTAGCGGTTCGGAGTCTGGATTTGTGCCCGGTTTATGCCAATAAGCTCGCCCCCAATTACATGGGACCTGATCATACCGATAAAACGTGGGTGTACATTGGTACACCACTGCCTTACCCTTCGGGGAATACAGGCGTGATGGTATGTTATGTTACTATGTTTAGAAATGTAATTTTTTTGTCTACCTCCTGTATGATGTTAGTATGAATTATGTTGGTAACTGGAATTCGTTGCGAGGCCCGTGAAATAGGAGTGAGCTTATTTGAAAACGTTAAATTGGAAACATGAAATTCTTTCTTACAAATTATTATAAGAGAATTTATTATGGAGTAAGGATAAAAATATGGTATTAGATATTCGTTCAGATATAAAAAAGGTTATGCTATTACTTTCGCGGATGATGTAAGGAAAGATTAAAGGATTATTTGAGGTGAAGTCGGTGTACAATTTTCGCTGATAAACATAACATACCATCACGCCTGTATTCCCCGAAGGGTATGGCAGAGGTGTACTAATGTACACCCACACTTCGCCGGTATGTTTAGGTACCATGTAGTAGGGGGCGACCTTATTTTCATTCACTGGGCAAAAAATAAGACTCCAAGCTGCTACTGAGAATTTAATAGGAAAACCCAATAACACTTTGCTCCACCTGGGGTTCAACCCAGGACCTCTAGCGAGCATTCTCTGATAAACATAACATAACATAAACATAACATACCATCACGCCTGTATTCCCCGAAGGGTTAGACAGAGGTGTACTTAATGTACACCCACAGTTCGCCGGTATGTTTGGGTCCCATGTAATAGGGGGCGAGCCTATTGCCATTCACCGGGCACAAATCCAGACTCCGAGCTGCTACTGAGAATTTAATAGGAAAACCCAATAACACTTTGCTCCACCTGGGGTTCAACCCAGGACCTGTAGCGTAGCATTCTCTGATAAAGACCTTTTATAAACGATATAATATTTTTGTTATGGCTGCAGTCCAGTTAAAGATTTTCTTACATATTGTATATATAATCAGCCTATAATGTTCCAACTACTGGGACACATGCCTCCTCTCAGTCAGAGGGAGCCGTCCACCACGCGGGCCTAGTACGGGTTTTCATGTCTCCGAATTGTTGGTTCTAGGATGTTCCGGTTTCGTAACGATTTTTTTTATTATTTAACAGCTTAATCTATCACTACAGGGTTTACCCTTATGCGTCATATAAGATCTTAACATAATATTATGGTAATTTTTTTTTTATTAAACTATATAAATATTAACAATAACAAAAATGAAAACTATAAATAAAAACATTATTAAATTATACATTCTCGTAAAACATAACATTATGACTTACATATTATTATTTTGCTTGCAGCATAATATAAATAGTAAAACCCTTGCGAATTCACTCGGACTACATGTAAACACATCAAATATCAATCTGGGTTTGAATGTCATTGATGGTACGGATAGCTCTGGTTAAGGGCGCCTTGGCGAGCAGGGGGTCTAGGCAATGTCACTTCTTCATTATCGATAACGTAGTTAGATATCAGAAATGTATGGATTTGACATAATTTCATGACGTGACATATCGAAAGGTTATGCCAGGGGGCCTAGACAATGTCACATCGTTATTATCAATAACGAAGTTAGATATCAGAAATGTATGGAATTGGCATAATCTTTCGATATATCACGTGATGAAATTATGTCAAATCCATACATTTCTGATATCTAACTTCGTCATCGATAATGAAGATGTGACATTGTCTAGGGGCCCAGGTTAGTCCTGGCTGTAGGCACCAGTAGCAGTGGCGGGCGATGGTTTCCTTCACGGTCTTAGGAACACTGGTGATGAATAAATAATGTACACAAAGTAAAGCGCACGACCTACAAACTCGTAAGCCGCGGTCGTTGCCACTACTCACTTGACCTACACAAATGCTAGCTGCTGATCTGGTATCGTTGTGCGACGGGTCGTTGAGCTCCCTATAAAATGGTTGAGGTACACGATGACTGATGTATGCGTGCCGTCAGTTAGGACAGGCCAACTCAAAGCTGCTATGGCTCTTTCTTTAAAAGGCCTGTTCAGATTTTGCCCTACATTGTTAAACTCGCATATCTAATAACATAACTATTGTCTGGACTTTGAAAGAGACCATGATTCTCTGAGTTTGTTTCGACGATTCTTCTCAGAGGTCGTCAGATAGGAAACGTCGGCGCCATCTAGTTAAAAAAATGTAAATAATCGACTTGTAAAAGTGTCTTTAAAAGATCTATTTACAGAAATAAATATCATTTCATCATCATCATTTCATTTCATTTCATTTCACTAGGCCACTCTCTCCACTCTGTCTCCAAATTTCCAAATAAAAAAAAAACAATAATTTCTCTTTTTTTCCTAGAGTGCTGTAGTGGGATCCAGGGTGACACTGCCGTGTCGTGTGGTAAACAAGGCTGGGCAGTTGCAGTGGACGAAAGACGACTTCGGTCTTGGAACACATCGTCATCTTACTGGATATGAACGATACAAGATGATTGGGAGCGATGAAGAAGGTACATATATATATATATATATATATATATATATATATATATTTTATAGGCAAATACAGAACTTGAAGTAATATCAGAAATATTCGTTGGTCTACGTTTCTGGTTAATAATAGTCCACTAATGTACCTTCTCTCTAAAAGGCCATCTTGATTTGTAATGGATCCGTGTATATATGTATGGATGTATGTATGACAGCAGCATTGGAAGGTTAATCTTATTCATTTGGTGCATTCTTATATCACGAGCGAGACAATAATATAATATAAGAAAGGAAATGCATCAACTTCTAAAAGTGTCTATGGATCTATTTGCATAAATAAATATCTTTGCATTTATGTTTTTCCAATGCAATTTAATAATATATTTAATTTATATTTCTTAACACCGAAGATATATTACAAACTTCTTTACAATATCCTCTGCAGTAAACTTTTATAAACGACTTAATTAATTCCATTTTGCATTATATGTTTAAAAAAAACACAGTTCACAGTTTTGTCACGCGATAGTTATTCAAAAAAGAGATTTTCAGGCGTAAATCTTCGCAATAAAACTTTGATTCGGGCTCAAAGAACTAAACTTTACAGCGAGACGAGCATTCTCATATACTCGGTATTCTGAGCGAGACTCGTCGAGAATGTGCAATGCGCTTTAGTGAAGATATTCAAAGCTTAGTACATCAATACCTTAAAGCTTACTAAAGATTTTGAAGCTGTGTTAGTGTGAATGGGTGCGATTATTGACGGTGACATCATTATCATCAAACTGTAACAGTTCAATGAACCTTTCGCAAATCATCACTCCATTTTTGCCGGAGTGATAAGACACTACGTTTGCCAAGCTCCACTCGAGAACACGTCTACCCAGCAATTTTCGTTTGGTCCTTAGACCTCCTCCTAGTTAGAGTTCCTCCAAGTTAGTCTTAGACGAGAAACTATGTCATATTTGGACATGTAAATTATGGGTACACATTGCCTGAAATAAATTCATTTTATTTTATTTTATTTATTTTATATTTCATTGAAAATGTTGTCTTAAATAGAAAATGTTGTGTTAAATTAATTTTTAATTAAATAAGTAAGTTGTAGTAGTAAGACAACATTTTCAATGAAATATGACATAGTTTCTCGTCTAAGACTAACTTAGAACAAAGGAGAAGGTATGATTAAGCTTGAAATTAGTAGTCCTTAAATGCAAATACACGTTTTAAACAACAAAATTTTAACGAAATTCTTATTCTTGTTTTTGGGTCTGGATAAATCTTCAGTGGGGTAATAATTAAATATGTTATTTATTTATATATTTAGGTTTTTGACTTCACCTTATCCTTTAAAATATGAATTTCATGAATAATAGCATGTCACTGTAATCTTTGTCACCGATTCATTTCATTAACATCAAAATGTCAAAGGCCATAGTATATTTTAGTGTCATTATTTATTACGATAAATGGTATTAAGTACCTACTAAGTTTTGCATCAACAATAATGTTTGCAACGAAAAAACTTTTATACCCCTTCTCATATAATTATATCCTTTCATTTATTCTTTAATCTTCACAAACTACAGGACCTACCTAATACCTAACGTTTTTGCTAGTTGATAATAAATATGTTTGTATCCAGGTGATTACTCATTGGATATCAGAGAAGTGACGTTGGATGATGACGCGCTGTACCAGTGCCAAGTCAGCTCCGGACCAAGAGGTAAGCTCCCAATCATTTTATGAATTTCTTCTTTTTTTCCTTTTATAGAATCTAAGTAATTACTTAGTTGATCGACCGCTGCAGTGTTAAGAGCATAATCTCCGCGATGCGCTTCATACAAAAATGGTCTTGTGTTCAATATTAACTAATGAAAGACAACGAAATTTTGCAGTCGCAATCCTATCATTAATATACGTGGTCATAGTGCGTAAAACTTCATTAAAATATATACTTTTAAAGTTATACGGGCTCATTATATTGGTGATTTTCAATTAAAACTAACCCAACTTTAAGCTAGTTTTTCAAGAAAATCCATCGTTACAGAACCATTGAATTTTGAATTATCTTTCTTTGAACACAATTCAATATTATAACGAATAAACATAACATACCATCACGCCTGTATGCCCCGAAGGGTTACCACATTTCGCCGGTATGTTTCGGTACCATGTAATAGGGGGTGAGCCTATTGCCATTAACCGGGCACAAATCCAGACTCCGAGCTACTACTGGGAATTTCATAGAAAAACCCAATAACGCTTTGCTCGACCTGGGAATCGAACCCAGGACCTCTAGCGTAGCAGTCGTGCTTAGGACCATTAGACTAACGAGGCAGTATTATAACGAATAACATTTAAACAAAAGGATTATCTAATAACTATGTTAAAAGAGTATCCCAAGTATCGAAACACAAGAAATACGAGTGGAAATGTTTCAAATGCATTGTTGTTTCACATCTGGGGCTCGTGTTCGCATTGTGAGCGATCGAGATGCCGGTCGATAACAAAGATAACGACTTTGTGTTCGCAAGGGACACTCCTCTTATGATGCGTCTATCGCAGACAGTGTAGATCATTCTTAACTCATTGAGACCCCTCCATGCCTTGAAAAGCACGTGAAGCCGTCGGTCCTGGTGATCATACGAATACCTATGTCAATCGTAAGTGGTACAAAAACCCTTACAACCATTCTGTCCTTTGAGTATCAGGGTAATATTGGTGACTGCCTCGGTAGTGTAGTGGTCCCAATGGCGACTGCTACGCTAGAGGTTTTGGGTTCGATCCCCAGGTCGAGCAAAGTGTTATTGGGTTTTTCTATGAAATTCTCAGTAGCAGCTCGGAGTCTAGATTTGTGCCCGGTGATGGCAATAGGCTCGCCCCCTATTACATGTGACTCAAACATACCGGCGAACTGTGGGTGTACATTAAGTACACCTCTGCCTAACCCTTCGGGGAATATGTGATGGTATGATGAATGATGATATTGGGTTGCGGAGGTGTGATGGCAGTCGCTTCATGTAACTTAGAAGATGAGTCAACGTGAGCGACGAGCTCCTAAAAATGCCGCCAAACTATGGTGTTTTATTTCCGAACTTAACACGACTTCTAAAACTCAAGGAACACTTTGTGTCTCGTGAGATAAAGTTGAGCAAAGTACTTCGGATACTTTAATTAGTAACTCATGTTTTATTACCTACTCTAAGTCTAAATAAGGTTGATAGTACTTCCAAATGCTTTATAGCAGCCATCAAAGTCCATGTTCAGTCTATTTCTGTGTGATTGGGCTGTAAAACGAACTAACCATGAGAAAGTACTTAACAAAGTTTTAATTATAATCTTGACTGTTGCTTTCAACAAATTATTTGGTTTGCAGAATTTGTTTCATGTAATTACTTCGATTTGCTTTGAATAGGATATAAAGGAATTTTAGAAATCGTCTTCTGCGAACTTGTACTTGAGTAAAAGCTTATTAGTTCAAGTTTAGAGAATGATTTTATATAAATACATTTAAATTATGTATCCCGTCAATTCGAGTAGTGGATTTAAAATCCGGAATATTCATAACTTATTTCTTATTTTTTCAATCACACAATCACTCCACAAGAGTTGAATTATGCTACAAGAAAATCTTACTAAAGAATTGAAAAAAAAATTAAAGCCTGAATTCATAAAGCCGATACTGTAATTCAGCAAAACCCGTAAGGACTTTCGGTGTACAAGACAAAACATTTCAACATTTTTTACATTATACAATTAATTGTTAGTGTTTCATAAAATTAAATCAAACCATATATCAACCTCATATACCAACCAAAATAAGAAAACCTTCGTTATTCCTTAAAATACTCAACAGAACCCAATCCTCCAAGCGAAACAAACCTCATAACGATTATTAGGTACAATAAAAACGTAACACTAGGTACAATTTAACACCACACGATAGAATATACAGAGCTTATATCCGGATAGTGGGGGTTATTCCTTTGAGTCAACCGCCAGGCGGCTTTGTAGCATGACAACGGATGGATACCGCCCCGGGGGAGGTTGGGATGTTCGCAAAAATAGATGTGGTATTATTTTATGAAAGTATTTTTTGGTCCTTCTGCCCGCGGTCTTTTAGAGATAGAATTTAAGTGGGAGACCACGAAAATATGTACCAATAAATTCGAAATACCACTTAAATTTTGTGATATTTTTGGGACTATTATGGTTACTTTTAGAATTACTAAAATCATTAGAATATAAGGTTGAGAAAGTTTAATTAAAAATTGAAAGCCATACCTAATTTATTCGTACCTAATTCTGTAAATAACCAATAGTAGCAAAAGTAGAAGTCCCTATTTCATTGAATAAATTAATGAGTAAGTAGTGCAATCTCGGCATTTGTCATTGTAGTATTCATTAAGTGAGAAATTTAATAAATAGGTAAGTGTAAGCATCCATCTTTATACGTAGGTGTAGTATGTATAGGTGCTACGCCTACGTATAAAGGTGGATGTGTTTATTTTACGAGCGTGGGTATTTCTTTTAAGGTTCATTATAGTGATGTACCTCTGCTACGTAGCAATTCACAAAGGACCAAAAAAATTTCATAAACTACACTTCAACCACAACAGGTATCAATGTCTTCACCCACATATTATCCCATATTATGATGTTATTTCAGTTTATTGAATAACTTGCTTTATTGTTTAGAGATCCTTCTAAATAAACTCAAGATTTACTATTGAAAGCTTTTTTCATAACATACAATCACGCTTCTATTCAGTAAGAGGTTAAGTAGAGGCTGACTAATATAAAAACCCACCTATTAGGTAATTTTGTGGTTTTTTACTAAATAATATGTTTTTACTGTATGGATAATCCTTGATACCTTTTCGTTTTTCTTCAGTACCTATCTATTAAATCAAAATAAAACAAATATTTAAGGAGGGCTTCCATACAAAAAAACGATCTGGAACCCTTTGTGCTCGTATAATGTACAGACACAGCCTATTACAATTTTTAATGATATTATTATGGTGGATCTGTTAAACAGGTAATGTCATATCCCCACCTTCGCAGCTTCTTCTCCACCATAAATGGCAATTCTCTTTATTTAGCCGGTTGCCGTATTGGGCGAGATAGACGTTGTTGATTGAAGAATGTGGCCCGGTGTTTATGATAGGATTATACAATACGTGTGATGTCGTTGAGTTATTGTTACTGAGCAATATAGAGGCTGCGGAGAATATTGAACGTCCAAAGGGTATTAGGAGTGATGATTGGTTTTTATAGATGGGTTTATAACTTCTATTGAAAAAGTGGTTTATTATGATGCAGTAGATGTGTCTGCAGTGATAGCCTAGTGATATGACCATTGGACTGCCAAGTCAAAGGTCTCGAGTTCGAATCCAAGGCACGCACCTCTAACTTTTCGAAGTTATGTGCGTATTAACACGTTAAGTGCGAAGCGAGGCCTAAATCACCCCTGATGCAACTTCCCTGTGGTGCGGCAAGCAAAAAAGTGAATTTCTCTGTCGTGCGAATGGCATAGCTTTGGTTTGGTCCAGTGTAGGAAAGAGATAAATATATATTTGAGATCACGAATGGTTCCGGACTCGGTGGTGTACCTACCTTGGTACCGGATGTCTTAGGCCTCGTGCCGCACTGAATTAATATAATTTTAATGCAGTGCGGAACGAGGCTAAAACGTCCCAAATCCCCCCTGACCTCGTACCGCACTCAACGCGAGCTTCCCGCGACCAGTGTCGTGCATCACGTCGATTGGAGAGCACGTCCTTTTACAGCGCCGAACATGTCTAAACGATGTCGGAAGAATAGGTGCCTCTTAATGGTATAGAATGGAACGCTTCGTGCGCGAGTCCGACTCGCACTTGGCCGGTTTTTTTTTCTTTATGGCGCCTTCAAGCACAATTTAGATTATTTAAAAAAAAATGTATCCTTTGATAGCTTTGTGTTGTTTTGCCAGGTTTTGCCCTTAAAACGATCTAATGAGATATAATTGATCAAAATCGGCCAAGTCGTTGCGTAGTTAAGACAATTTAAAAACGTCGATATTATTTTTCCCATCACTAATCGCAGCGAAAATTTGCCCTATTTCAGTGCGTTACGAGGTGTATAAGATCCCATATTTTGTTTTGCTAATAATTCCTAAACTAGCCATCAGATCCCGGGGCGACGGTGGATTAGGGTTCATCAATTCACTGTCTATATCAATAAGGACCAAAATTCTCATTTATCTTTGATTTCGCGCCAGAAAATGGATTTTAGTCTGTAAAAGGAGGTGGGGTCTAATAGACCGCGTGTCGCCCTAACGTCTGGTCACGGTACGGGCCGATTATACCTCGTGCCGCAGGAACGGAAAGTATGCAAAAATTGGTGCCGCAGCTAACGTGTTAATAATTAATTATCACGCGCTTAAACGGTGAAGGAAAACATCGTGAGGAAACCTGCATGCCTGAGAGATTTTCTTGACGGCGTGTGAAGTCTGCCAACCCGCAGTAGGCTAGCGTGGCGGACTATAGCCTAATCCCTCTTGTACAGAGAGGAGACCCGTGCCCAGCAGTGGGATAATGTAATGGGTTGATGATGATGAGAGGTGTGTGTACTGGGTTTTGTGTATTTTTATTAGTGGATTTTTAATTTAAATACATTTACACAGTTTGTTCGAAATAAGTAAGCCAATAGGAAGTTAGCCGTTCCGAACTACCGCGGTGATAAAATAGTTTATTGAAATGTTTTAATATATAAATATCGAAAGTAGTAAATAAAATAATTAGAAATGTGAAACATATACGAATTGAAATGAAATAGAAATGAAATAGTTTATTTGACATAAAGAAGTACACAGATACATTATCTTTTCACCGACTCTTTCTATTAAAATTTACCACTTCTAAACCACTTGCAGACAACTTCCGATCGGCTTACTTATTTCGAACAGCTGTACACTATCGTCTTTTGTCCCGCATGGTTAAGCCGAAACGACAGAACGCCAATTGCTACGATTCTTGCATGTACTTCTTTTGCTTCGTCCACATTCATACATCTTGTCATACACACGCACTGGTTGCACTACGCACCTGACCTTTTTGACTTTCTTCAAGGTCGGTATTTGTCTTTCTAGTTTCGCTTTTTAAATAGCTTTCGTTAGTCGCCTTTCAATTATTTTATTATTTTTAATTGCAATCAGCCATAATCTTTCCATTACAGGGCAAAGGCCTTCCCATTCTTCTTAGTGAATACTTTAGAATAACTTGACTTTGGATGTTCCAAAGGAGGGGATGTCTAGCGGTTGTAAGTCCTGATTCCTCCCTCAGTCTTCTTCCGCCTCCTTTTCCTTAAATATTCTTGGCAACGCATCTGCAACCCCTTTGGTATTGCAGATGTCCATTGGTGGTGACGACTACTTACCATCAGGTAGCTCACCTGTTCTTTTGCCAAGTTATCCCGTACAAAAACTGGAATACTACTGCAAGAAGTCACGGGTTCAAATTCCAAGTCGAGCAGTGTTATTGGATTTTTATATGACATTTTCAGTAATATACTAGTCTACTGTCTACAGTCTACTAGTCTATTGTCCAGAAACATGCTAACGAACTGTATAATGGTTGAGTTACCACACAATGACTAATGCATGCGTGTCTTCAGTTTGGACAGGTCAACTCAAAGCTGATATGAAGATAATGCCCTACATTGTAAATGATAATAATTATGCTATTGTCTGGACTTTAAAAGACACCATGATTCTCTGAGTTTGTTTCGACGTTTCTTCTTAGAGGTCGTCAGATAGGAAATTCTGGTACCATCTATTAAAAAAAAAATAGAACAATGACTTGTAAAAGTGTGTTTGAAATATCTATTTATGAAATAAATATCTTTTAACTTGAGCGTACAGCTGCAGTATCGCACCTTTGCCGTCATTGTAATAATATGTTTTGTTGAGTACACAAATCTAAGGCTACACATTAGTCTATACAAATCCAGTATATGCTGGCCTCGCATCGTGCGGAAATCGTTTAAAATTTCAGGTCAGTCGATAGGTACCTACTGGATTTTGCACGCCCGCAATGAGGGCGAAATATGTCCTGTGCTGTATCTTAATTTACCATATTGTGTATCCACCATATTTCAGGCAATAAATGATTTGATTTGAATTTGATTTGATCTTAATGTGTCGCCGTGCGTACTCAAGGTATTAATTATACTTGAAATGTTTAAAATAACAATTGTGATTTATTAACGGGCTCAGTAGCATTAAACATTATTAGGTACTCTTAACTCATGAATATCAAGTAACAAAGGCACTTATCTTAATTTGTAGTAAGTAGCTATTTAAACTAAGTTTTATATTGCGAAATAGAAAAATGAGCCGTCTGCCCTTCACTTTGAAGTTCAAAGTGTCGCAACATAACATTAATTTCGATAGTATTTATTCATTTTATTCATAAAACTTAGTTTTTTAGATTAGTTATTATACTTTTGTAGTTTCTTTGAAACGTTCTTTGATTTGAAGTAAAAACCGTTCATTTTAATGGCATAATCTATGTTTTTAACATTTATATTTTACTCAAATTGTAATTGAGTTTGTTGGGGCAAGTCTAGACAATATAACGAGTTATTTTATACTAGCAATTACCCACGGTGTTACTCGCCCCCCACCCCCCTAATGAAGATATAATTAAAATAAAGTCATAGTCTAGTGGTCCTAAGCGCAACTGCTACGCCAGAGGTCCTGGGTTCGATCCCCAGGTCGAGCAAAGTGTTATGGGGTTTTTCTATGAAATTCTCAGTAGCAACTCGGAGTCTGGATTTGTGCCCGGTGAATGGCAATAGGCTCGTCCCCTATTACATGGGACCCAAACATACCGGCGAACTGTGGGTGTACATTAAGTACACCTCTGCCTAACCCTTCGGGGAATACAGGATTGATGGTATGTGTTAAAGTCATAATTCCATACTCATTATAAATACGAAAGTTATCTGTTGCTATTTTTTCATATTTCAAGGAGATAAATTGGACAAACGCTACATTTTGTGTCTAAAAGTTTACTTTTAGAGACAAAATTTATCGTATGTAGGTAGGTATAACTCGCGTATGTATAGGTACCTAAGAATTGTCTCTCATTCGGAAGCTACAATGCCACAGACAGACACACACACAAACACTTCAAACTTATAACACCCGGATACCCCGTCGTTTTTGCGTCGGGGGTTAAAAAGGCCATAATCAATTATAAAAAAAGCCAAATCTTTCAAATTTGCCTATAAAACACAGCCCCCTAAGCTCACAAACTCATTTTGAATTTCCATTCGAAATTCGTCATTCTATTAGTCATTTCCCCATTCCTGAGGGGCAAAGAAACCATAAAAGATCCCATGCAATATTCCTATGAAGTCGTACGACTGTTGCCGAAATGACATGACTGAGTTGGGGTGGTTTAAGGGGGGAAGGGGTGAGGAGTAAGAATCACGGTGTCCCATGGTTTCAATGCCGTCGGGGTTGGTTCGTTATCATTTTGAATTATTCAGAAAGCAATAGAGTTCATATTGCTGGATGTGACTCAGATAAATATTTGAAAGGATTGAAAAACTCATGAACTATGAAATAAAACTACTTTTTACGGATTTTATTGCGTTATATTGATATTTTTAAATTCCCGACGTTTCGGATCCTTTACAGCATCCATGGTCACGGGTGGACTTCGAACTCATGAACTACTCATTTTACTTCGAAAATGTGTTAAACATGTCAAATAAGACTGCTTCATTAGTCTAATGGTCCTAAGAGCGACTGCTACGTTAGAAGTCCAGAAATCAGAGTGTTATTGGATTTCTATGAAATTTACAGGAACAGTTTGGAGTCGGGATTAGGCTCGCTCCCTTACATGAGACCTAAACATACCGCCGAACTGTGGCTGTACATAAGTACACCTCTGGCTATCTCTTCTGGAATAAATCTCCCTTAAATATTGCCCAAACTAATTTCGATTTTAAATATCATTATGCCTCTTTTCTACGAGGAGATAGGCAGAGGTGTACTGTACACCGTTGGTATGTTTAGCTCCCATGTAATAGGGGGCGAGCTGCTTTTTTGAATTTCATAGAGAAACCCAATAACACTTGGCTCGAACCCAGGACCTGTAGCGTAGCAGTTGTGCTTGAAACCACTAGACTAATAAGGCAGTCCATTTCTCAAAGATAGTAAGCAGATATAAATAGCAGTCAATTTCTCCGGACCAAATCTAAAATCCAAATCAATTGAAAACTACATCTGTGTTCAAAAGTCTACGTTTCCCTCTCCCAGCGGATGTTTTTACCTCACTTTTGTAAATTACCTAGATAAGAAGTGACTACGAAGTCGCTAACTTTATTTCAAACTTTAATCTTGCCTGGTGTCGCGTCTCTAACATTAAAATATTAAATGCTGAATCAATTTTTGTCTCTAAACTTTGCACGACGATTGGACTTGGAGTTTTGGTCGACAATGTGCATTGGAATTTATGTCTTGTTGTATTCGGTAAAAGAGTTATTATGTAGTGTTGAATATGGAATATGGAGAATCTAAGTTTGTGAGCTCCTGATACATACATACATATTGTCACGCCTGTCTCCCATGGGGGTAGGCAGAGACTATAGATTTCCACTTGCTACGATCCTGGCCACTACTTTCGCTTCATCTACATTCATTAATCTCTTCATGCATGACCGTCGGTTTAGGGTGCTCGGAACCTGGCCTTTTTGAAGAACATCCGCAATTTGGTTGCGGTACGTTCGCCGAGGTCTTCCCCTTCCAACTCGTCCATCCATGAGCTCCTGATCGCGGGGCTTATTCTATAGTTATGGGCCAACTGAAAGTAGTTTTTTATATTCGAAACCGAATTTCGGTTTCTGCAAACAGAAATTTGGTTGGAAGGTTTGTATCCTAAAAGCGCCTTTGAGGTCCTCAACTCAGCGTTTTACTGCTGCAATTTGAACTATGCTTCAAAATTAATCCTAGGTTTTTAGTTACCTCGTCTCTAGGTGGTGGATAAATCCTACTACCTATCGTTATACATTTGAATAATGAATATATAAAAATATCTCTAAAGATGTTCAAACTGGGGTTTTGTAAGCATTACCTCCAACCAGCTTTGAAACTGTTCACTACACTGGAACATCATAATAACAATCTTTTTGTTCTACAAGTCCTTGAATTAAGATCTTATAGTTAAAGCTTTGTCATGGTCTACTGACAAAACACATTGTATCCACGCAAAACAATACTCTGCCCCTACACAAACACTCCACTTAGGCCACATGAAACAAATTATTCATATACCGCGCAAAAACCACAGCAGTTCCGCACAAAACAGTGGCACAATACCACAGCACAGTAACTTCACAGTGGTACAAGTTAATTGTGTCTAACTAGACGTTCGTCAAACACGGGCTAGCAAAGAAAAAGCCACTTTTGCACGGTCAAAGGCAAACACACCCCGCAAATTGTTCAACCGCAACGGCTTTGTTCGAGGTTAGGGCGTGGTACAAGTTATAGGCTGTAGAGGAAATTATTTCATATAGCTCTCAGCTTCTCGGCTTCGCCCACGTGGACTATACCAAAAACGCCCACGTTTTTTTTCATTTTACCGTATAATATACTTAAAGACTATGTCACTAAGGAATAATGTAGCCTTCTATTGGAGAAAGAATTTTCAAAATCGGTTTTGTAGATCCAGAGATTACCCCCTATAACGTCATAAATTCACAAACTCTAGGTACATACTATCAACATACTATCACGCCTGTATTCCCCGAAGGGTTAGGCAGAGGTGCACTTAATGTACACCCACAGTTCGCCGGTATGTTTGGGTCCCATGTAATAGGGGGCGAGCCTATTGCCATTCACCGGGCACAAATCCAGACTCCGAGCTGCTACTGAGAAATTCATAGAAAAACTCAACAACACTTTGCTCGACCTGGGGATCGAACCCAAGACCTCTAGCGTAGCAGTCGCGATTGGGACCACTAGACCAACGAGGCAGTCAAACTCTAGGTACCTCTTTATAATATTAGAATAGATATAACTAACCATTGTCCGCAGTTTCACTCACATTCGAAAAGGATTTCCATACTATAATTCGGCTTCTAGGCGGCGTATTAACATGAAACCAGTTTTTAATTCAGAATTTCCGCAATATAACTGTGAAAACATCTTCCAATTTCGTGCAGTAGGTTTGCGTGATGCGTGTACAAACGTACAGACAAACAGATAAAAAATCCAGTTTTTTTTCAATATGTACTGACTTGGTTCAATTGTTTAAAGATGAGATTTTTTCTCTTCTGTGCTAATCTGCAATCAGTTTAAACTATAAGCAGATGATTTGTGTGGCGTTTGGCAATTTGAGTGTGGCCTCCAGTGAGGGCAACTAGTCATAGCATTTAGCTGGGGCTGGTTATGATGGGATAGTCAGGATATCCTTTCTCTTGAGTCGGTTTGAGTATGATCGAGTTGTCAGCCTGGCAGCCAGTTCATTAGGATGTCTCTCCAGTCTCCTTTGGTATGATTCACAGGTGATGCGGATTTCCTCCTTTATCGTGTTCATGTGGAGTTTGTTGTGGATTTCTGTGTTGGTAATGAACCATGGCAGTGAACACAGAGACCTTAGGATGGTATTTTGCATTCTTTGGATGATTGAAATGTTGGAGTTACTGCAGCTACCCCATAGTTGGATGCCGTACATCCATACAGGCTTCAGGATTACCTTGTAGATGAGCAAAGATGAGATGAGCACTAATATTAAAACTGTTTCAAGGACGATGTAGTGACAACAATTGATCAATATGCTCATATGTTTTGGTTATGTAAATGAATGGATGAAAGGCGACTAAACAAAAGGGATTTACTAAGCGAACGTTAGTGGAAGTGCCCGCATGGGACGTCCCACTAAGACCTATACCGACCTAATTGATGAATAAATAATCGGTGCCTCATTACTTTGGTGGTTCTAAGCGTAACTGCTACGTTAGAATTAGACTCACAGGTCGAGCAATGTTATTGAGTTTTTCTATGAAATCCTTAGTAGCAGCTCGGAGTCTGGATTTGTGACCGGTTAGTGGCCTAAACATACAGACGAAGTGTGGGTGCAAATTAGTACCTCCGCTTTAGCCTTCGAGGAATACAGGCGTGATTGTATGATATTACATTATGTAATGTTATTCATAACGCCATTCGCTTATGTCTTGTACCCAACACCCATCAGAGCCGAATTTAAACAGGCGTCGGTGAGTTAAACGATGTAAAGTTGGACAATTTCACGGGACTGACACAACTATTATGTTTGACTATCCTTTTCGTCGTTAAAAAGGTACCACATTGTGTGTATTGCACTTGCTTTATGAGTCTAGATAATTCGGTTTGCGTACAGGCCTTTTCAATTTAATAAATTAGACAAATATAAATCTTGTACACACGGCTACAGGTCAATATATACAAATCCAGCTTAAGCTGATCTCGTATTGTATAGGCTTCCGATACAATAAGAGGCCAGCGTAAACTGATATTGTATAGCTTGATGCGTGCGTACCTATACATGAGGCTTTTTATTAAAGCAGAAGCATAGAACCCAGGACGTCTAGCGTAGCCGTCGGGCTTCATCATCATCATCAACAACCCATTACATTGTCCCACTGCTGGGCACGAGTCTCCTCTCAAAACGAGAGGAAATAGGCTATAGTCCACCACGCTAGCCTACTACGGGTTGGCAGACTTCACACGCCGTCAAGAAAATCTATCAGGCATGCAGGTTTCCTCACGATGTTTTCCTTCACTGTTTAAGCGCGTGATGATTAATTATTAATACGCACATGACTTCGAAAAGTCAGAGGCAGAGAGTCAGAGTCCAGACCTTTCACTTGGCAGTCCAATGGTCATATCACGAGGCTATCACTGCACTTCGGGCTTAGGACCACTAGAATAACGAGGCAGACCATAGTCATATTAAAGTTTATTAATTATTTAAATAACTTGGCTAAACTTGGAATAAAACTACTTTTTACGGATTTTATCGCGTTATATTGATATTTTTAAATTCCCGACGTTTCGGATCCTTTACAGCATCCATGGTCACGGGTGGACTGAGGTGTTGGTCGTCCTAATGTCAAAATTATCAATTGGCTAAACTTTTAAACTAAATTTATAGTATTTTTAACAGCCGTTATTTTAAAGTCACGTAGTTTATATGAAATGCTCAACGTAACCTGTAATTTCAGCCAGCAGTACTTATATACATATATTTCAACCGTGAAATAGTCACTTAACTCCTTCACTAGAAAATAATAGGAGTGTTAAACCAGGCACTCACTTGCAGAACGTCACGAGATTTTTAGGCGACAAGTCATAATATTACTGTTGATTTTTTTAAGACATAGGCTAAAGTTGTTATATTGTCTGTCTTTACAGTCTAGTGGACCCAAGCGCGACTGCCACGCTAGAGGTCCTGGGCTCGATTTCCAGGTCGAGCAAAGTGTATTTGGGCTTTTCTATAATTTTTTCAGTAGCAGCTCGGAATCCGGATTTGTGCCCGGTGAATGGGCTCGCACCCTATTACTTGGGACCCTAAACATACCAGCGAACTGTGGTTGTACTTAAGTACTTCTCTGTCTGACGCTTTGAGGAATACAGGCGTGATGATAAGAGTAACTGCTCTTATCATATCAATATTACTCATCGATCGATCACAATCATATTGATGATGATTCATCTCCTAATAATACCTTGCCGTGCCCTCCCCGTCATTGGGCTCTAGGCCTTATTGTATTGTCCACTTATTATGCCACCCACGACACGGGGCTCAACTGCAGAACAAGTAGAAACTTGTCAAGTTACACGCTACGGTTGTTTTCGAACTGAAAATTTATGTTGAAATGACCACTCATTGTATGCAAAGTCTATACAGTGCGAGATCTTAAACTGGCTGGACATGTTACCGTGTGCACTTAAAATATAATTCTTAAAATAATATTATATTGCAAATATAATTCCAATTCCAATCTCAGTGTTTTTTTTATGGGATTACCTACTCGGCAAACTAGCGGGCAAGCTACCTGATGGTAAGTAATCATCGCCGCCCATGGAGATTAGTAATACCAAAGAAGTTGCAGATGCGTTGCCGAGCTTATTTAAGGAAAAGGGAGGGGAAGGAGAAAAGGAGAAGGAAGGGGACTGAGGGATTTGGCCGCCAGCGCTCCACACTCACCCTATGTAACGCAACAGTATGCATACTGCTACGTGACGTCGATATTCTGTAGAGGATAGTATTTTCCTGGTCGTGCCGACCCATTCATGCTGGCACGTAGACATGCCAGCAGACACTACTACTACAAAAGTGTTGAAATTGTCAACATTCGGTGAATTTTCTGTAGTTAAATTTTGTGATTCGTTTACACTATTAAATTTATGTGTAGACATTGATTAATAAGAAGACTACTATTTTATTTCATTTGTTATACATTAAGACTCAGATCAAATAAAAAGTTAAGATGGAACTTTGCGAACAAAGAAGTGAGGCCTGCTTAAACTACGCCTTATCTTATCTTATCAGTCGAGCTATCAAGCTATCGAAAGCTCGACTGATAAGATAAGGTATAGTTTCGGTATTGTTATATAGTGTAAAATTGTGTTTGTAAACGGCTAGGCGTAGTTTTAGCCGGCTTCACTTCTTTGTTCGCAAAGTTCCATCTTAAC
This sequence comes from Subacronicta megacephala, assembly GCA_958496365.1. Lineage (NCBI taxonomy): Eukaryota > Metazoa > Arthropoda > Insecta > Lepidoptera > Noctuidae > Subacronicta > Subacronicta megacephala. The sequence continues at coordinate 5,303,148 of OY292539.1, read as the reverse complement.
TTTTTATTTGATCTGAGCATATATTTATTTTGAATGGTTTTCAAGAATTACCCTTCTGGTTACAGAATTTAAGTTAATCTATTTTAAAGATGAAAGATTAGTTTCTTTGTTTGTAATCTATAAACTTTGAAACTACTGAACCAATTTTAATGATTCTTTCACCATTAAAAAGCCACATTATTCCTAAATAACTAGGCTATTAAATTATCCTGCGGGATAACTTGAGACTTATGCGGGTGAAGCCGCGGGAAACTTTCTAGTTTATTAATAAAACAAAGTCGTCTTGTCCTTTTGTCACCTAACTCCGTAATTTACTAGTCTAACGCGTTTAAATAACAATTATTTTAGCTTTATAACAACGGACAAGCTTTTAGCATTTCGCTTAGATGTTAAATAAAGTTAGTTCGTGGCAATCTGTTGTCGCCTAAAATAAAGGGTAAAAGTTATTTGTTTTACAGTGAATGTTAAATAGTTTGCGGGTTATTTGCAAATTTCCAGTTTTCAATAGGTACTCAATAATATTTTGAGAGTATTTTCTGTGGCTTCTACATTGCGTAGAAGTAAATTGTAGGATTCAGTATTTTTTTTATTCTTGATAGGCCTGATGTTAAGCGACACTGCGATCTACGATGGAGCGCGCTTGCATAGAAGAAACCGATTCACTCGTGATTTAAAGACGACTAGATAATGTCTATCGGGGAAGATCTACTTGGGAAGCCTCAGTATTAGTCAGGAGTTGTTTTGTAGCTGTTTTTTTTTTTTTTATCTTGTCACTGCTGAACAACGGCTCCCCTTTTCTTCTTCCAAACCTCTTTATCTTGCTTGATATCTCTATGGCTATGGCCTGCATAATATACGAGGACTACCTAGGAATATAAAAATCTAGGATGTATAAAAATCTGTTGTTTCTTCACGCGTGAGAGTCAGTTTCATTTCGGTTGCTGCGGCTCTGGCAACGCATAAATCAAATCAAATCATTTATTATTCATTGCATTTTGGGTATAACATGGTCGTATGGTTAATATAAAATGAATCACCAAAATCTGCCTGCTAGGCGTATGAATCAATGGACATAATGTAATCAAACAGTGACACTAAAATTAGCAAAATCAAATGAAACATGTCAAGCTGTTAACAAGTGGTAAAATAAAATAAGATTAAAATTCCATAAGTTACAAATGTCATCAAATAAAATTATATTAATTATACAATCGAAAACTAGCAAAATCAAATGAAACATGTCCAGCTGTCAACAAGTGGTAAATAAAAAAAAGATTAATACTCTGGTGTTGCAGGAGTCAATGGGTAAAAATGGTTACTTACCATCAGGTGGCTCGTTGACCGACAACATATAATAAAATTGTAACAGGCAATTGTTTGTACAGCTGCCAGCAGGTCAAGGTATACAAAACTGTCAAATTTCTCCAAATGATTTTAAACCTTAAATTGTTGAAGATAAAGTTCAAAATCAACTGAGAAAATTTGTCATTTTGTGGTAACTTGATGTGCTGGCCTTCGTACATGCAAATACTCATCCTCGAAATCGAATGAGGTTTAAACATTTGTATTGCTGGACGTCTTACTTAAAATATGGATGTTTTATTTTGATATGCCATCTAGAAGATGAGTTAAGTAAATAAATCTTTTTGGGACGTGAGTGAAAACGCGGTTAATGGATACTAAACAATTAAAAACAAATTAAGAAGTTCACAAATCGAAATCTCAATTAATATGTAGGCAATTGTCAGAATACACAATGTATCTTTTACTAAGAGTAGACATTTACAGCAGCTGTAAATTTTCACTAGGTTACGAGATATGGATGCCTGTAAATCACGACTGAGGGACCACCTTTGGCCTATTGTAACTTTTGAGTGGCTACTTTTACAAACTAGTGGCTGAAGTTACAATTGTTTGAGAACTTTTACTAAAGGCTGACGCATTCAAAAGCTCAAAATTTAAATGTGGTCCCTCAATGGGAACGCAGGCCAATGTATGCTACGACTTTTTGAAGAATAAACAGCTGTAAGCTGACCCATCCTAATAGATGGCAATTAGGGTGGGTTAAAGCTGTTTATTTGAATACGGAAAACCTTTTTCAAGTTACAAACTCACTGCTACCCTACTTTACAATTTCGGAAATATTCTACAACTCCCTTCACACGGGTTCCACCGCAAATAGTTCATTTGTAATAGAACAACAATAAAATAATAGAAACTATGGTAATTCAGTTCGTTTAGTACTTTGGTGATGTAGATTTTGATTTGGATTTGTATTTATATATATATATATTTTTGTTGTGGTAGGGCCACGCTGTTCGCAGCATGAATGGGCCGGCTTGACCGGGGAAGTACCACACTCTCGCAGAAGACCGACGTCCGAGTAGTAGCGTTTCGTTACTGCGCTTCGTTCGGTGAGCGAGAGGGCCGGAGGCCCAATTCCTCCCCCAATCCCCTTCCTTCTCCTTTTCTCCTTCCCCTCCCTTCCCTAAATAGAGTCGGCAACGCATCTGCAACTCCTTCGGTTTTGCAGTTGTCCATGGGCGGCGATGACTACTTACCACCAGGTAGCTCGCCTGCTCGTTTGCCGAGTTAAGCGATAAAAAAAAAAAAAAAGAAATCTGCGGTAAGGGGGTGTAAGTTACTCCACAAATAGTTTTAGATAAATTTTAGAGCGACGAAATTTGTATATCATTGTTTCATATCTAGAGATGTCATACTGAGGTACATTCACATTTTGCTAGTATTTTCTTTAATACTATTAATGGGGTACAATCTCAACATATAATAAAATTGTAACAGGCCGATGTCTGTACATTGAAGTTATTAAAGAAAAAATAACACAGGGGGTCTTTATTAAAGCAACAGAAGCCAAAATATATTTATTTAGAATTTTTGTCTGTCTGTCTGTCTGTCTGTATGTTTGTACCCGCATCACGGTAAAACCACTACATGAAATTGAATGCAGTTTTCACCGGTGTATTACTACAGGTCTAACTTAAAACATAGGCTACATTTTACCCCAGAAAATAACTAATTCACGAAATTTTAAATTTAATATTTTCCGGAGTTCAGGTTGTTCTGCAATAAAATTATAGATGGCGCTGTTTATTATTTTAAAGGTGTATCTCAACCGATTACTATACTACAAATCTTACAATAATATATTATTTAGCTTGGTTTCATAGAAATTAGAAGTCGAAAAAGAATTCCCGAGTGGAATATATAACAATTTAATGTACTATAAAAACAATCAGTTTCTACAAAGCCGCAAAGAGGAGTATTTAATAGACGCCGATGGGGTTTGCCTGTAGAGGGGTATCGAAGTGTATTTTGCCAACACGCACTGGGACGAGTGTACACTGTTCATCCAAGTAAAATTTAATTCTATCATATGCGCTTTTTACTACATACAGTCTGCGGAGCCACTTCGTGCACAAATTATTTTAAAACTGTTAATGGCGTTGAGCATTCGATCTTTCACACTTGGCGCTGATGGGGTTAGTGTGGCAGAGTCTGACGAGCGTGTTATTAATCGTCGCCTTTGCTCGCTTCAAGATATTCTTACTTCAATAAATGCCTTTTGGATCTTACCTCCCAGAGCCGCAAAAACCACTTTATGTTGGTGAGTTACTCAGAGTATGTTGTAGAGATAAATTACAGTTATTCTGTGATACGAGTAATATCGAGACTCTTACCGATTAAGAAATATTAAGAAGTACCAATGAACAGGACAGTGAAACATTTTTTCCGGACGCCCTTGGTGGTACAGGAAAAACCTTTTTGACTCGACTATACTAGCTGAAGGGCGAAGACAAGGAAGAAGGAAAGATTGCACTAGCTGTTGCCTCTTCGGGGATTGCTGCCACTTTACTCCCTGAAGGTAAAACTGCCCACACTGTTTAAGATACTCTTCGACCTGAATATAGATGCAGAGTGCAGCTTAATCGTTTGGAACGAGTGTACGCATATGTGCAATGAAGGCCTTAGAAGACGTCAATTGCACTCTGTAAGACATCCAACGAAACGATCACATCATGGGAAGGATTACTGTTTCATTTATGGGGATTTTCTTCAGCCTCTATTCGTTATAACCCGAGGAACTAGAGTCGATGAGGTGAGCGAATGCCTCAAATGTTCCGTGCTCTGGCCCCGGGTATAGAAATTGAGTCTGATACGGAACATGAGGACTCACTTAGTTTGCAATCTCCATCCGCAGAGTTTATGGACGTTTTTCTTAAAATCTACAAAGATTCATTTCTCCAATCGAATGAGTTAGTAACTCTACCAGCGAACCTTTGTAAGATTGTTACTTCGGTAGAGGAAATCATTCATTTCGTATAAAGAGATTTATCTCAAGTATTTTTTTCTACGTTTACATTTTTAACCAATTTAAATTTTTACGCGTGCAGTATCTCCTGAGTGTACGTTTCGCTATGACCATAAGCAAGATCAGACACTTCGATGCGCCGGTGTCGTCCTCAGGAAAATCTGTTTCTCACACGGCAAAGTTATTATGTATTGTGTTGCTTGCTTTCTGGTCACTAGCTCAGATAATTTGTTTATGATGGCTCCTATGGTTGGGATATGAAAAGTTTTTTTACACAAAAATAAACGCTGTTTATCTACCCGTTCCAAATTAATTTGATTGGGTTTTAATTCTCAACTGTCTCTGATAATATAGATACTTGATTCTAAATTCCACGAGTATAAAGTGGCGATCAAGAGTTTTTTATGAACAAACGATTTTTCCAAACAATTATTGGTATTTTCATCTAACAAAGGTCGCATTGATTAGCCTAATATCATACAGATGACAATAAAGTTGAAATCGATACCTTCAGTAGATTCGAAAGTGATTTGATCGTCTTAAGGTTGTATGTAGCTTAATAAATTCATTTACTGTGTTTTGTGTATGTAGCAGTTTAATGGTAATGATTTTGAATATTTGTATAAGAAAGATGATCAATTCCATAGTATGATAATACATTCCAAATCTTTGATAACATTATAAAGAGGCAGAGTTAATAATAATAATAATATATCATATTATAAAAAGCCAAGATCTTATAGTAAGTACACCTTAATATAAATAATTAATATATAAAAAATGTAAAATATGAAAATAATAAAAAGGGTTTAAAACTTCCTCCTCTCTCCTACATCTTGCCGTGCCTGACAAGGCCCACACATGATTCCTAAATTATACGATTGTAACAGCTGTTTTTACTTGTGGAGTGCAATAAATGTATTGAGTATTGAGTATTGAGTTTGTTGAAAAAATATGTTAGTGTAGCCTATTTATTGAGGAAGGCTATAAGTTGTACTATACGTAATACAATAAATGGGAACGTCTGGATAGATGCTTCTTACTCAGTTACTCCAAAACTACTGAACGGATTTGTATGAAATTTGGCACACAGTTTATTTACCTGAATTAACATACGAGATGGGACTTTTTGTCTACTACGTGGACGAAGTCGCGGGCAGAAGCTAGTTCTTATATAAAAATCCAATATTTTAAAGCTTTGCTCGAACTGAACACGCATTCTCAATCATTTTGAGGCAGCAATTTTTATATTTATCTTCTATTTTTACTTTATCAACGTTCTTTATTCATCAAGATCAAAATAAAGTTTTCTAATTTAAGACCCCTGTATAATTTAATCAGAGATCCATTTTGTGGCCATCTTTAAGCTAGGAGACGCCCAAGAGTTACATACTAAAGATGTTAGGTAATTACTCGCAACTGGCGCGTGTGTATGAAAAGATGTATGAATGTGGAAGAAGCGAAAGATTCGCAAGAGTCGAAGCAAGAGGCAGTCTATAGTTTGTGCCTACCCCTGTGGGAAAAAGTCGTCGTGCGTGTATATTGGATGTATGTGTGTATTTAAGCAAGTCTTATAGTTAATCTCTACAACGTTCTGGTTTCTAACACTTACGCGAATATAAGACATTGAAATAAAACTACTTTTTACGGATTTTATCGCGTCATATTGATATTTTTAATTCCCGACGTTTCGGTTCCTTTAATGGTCCCGGGTGGTCCACCCGTGACCATGGATGCGAAACGTCCGATCTGTCCGATCCGATGGAACGATCCGAAACGTCGGGAATTAAAAATATCAATATAACGCGATAAAATCCGTAAAAAGTAGTTTTATTTCAATCTCTACAACGTTTTTTATAATATTGTCAACAGGTGAACCAGCAATCCGATCAAGGTCCGCCCGCCTTCTCGTTCTGGTACCTCCAGATCCTCCGAAGATATTAAAAGGACCAGTTCTTCAGGCAGTCGAAGATAGAGAAGTTAATTTGGAGTGCATTTCCGTTGGCGGAAAACCAGCAGCTGAGGTAACATCCTTGATCTGTTTTCTCTTCGTAAAATGCATACTTGATGTAAAATATTAGCGTTACGATTAGTTCATTTGAAATTACTATGCGTGAATTGAATTTGAAGTTACTTATATTTTATCGCGTTAGTTGTTCTTATTTTTTATTATTTTTTAGCATTAAATATTGCGAAAATTTCACAAAGAAATGAATTTTCTTTAATTTGAAAATTCATTTCTTTGCGTTAGTTGTTGTTATCGACTGTTACGCTAAGAGGTTCTGGGTTCGATTCCCAGGTCGAGCAAAGTCTTATTGTGTTGTTATATAAAATTCCCAGTAGCTACTTGGAGTTTGGATATGACTGTGTCCGGTGAATGGCAATAGGCTTGCCTCGTAGTACATAGAACATAAACATACCGGCGAACTGTGTGTACATTAAGTACACTTTTGCCTTACTCTTCGAAGAATACAGGTGTGATGAAACGTATGCTTTAAAATTTGGTATCTGTAAGTTGCAGATAATTTAGTTTGTGTTTTGGTTTACAGTATTCTTGGATTTTAGAAATTAGGTGCCAGAATCTAGTTTAGTGAAGTAATCTAGATAATAATTATGATGTTCTTTCAGATAACGTGGGTGGATAATGATGGCGGGGTGCTGACACATGGAGTCAACTACACAGTGGTACCAATGCCTGATGGCCGAAGATTTACTGCCAGGTAACTTGACCAATACCAAATACTTCCTTATTTGTTTTCCTTTCTGTCCAACTAATCTTCTCCATCCTCCTCTAACATCACATTTCAAATGCCAATAAATTTTCTATTGCTCTGGGTTAAATTCTGTAGCGACAGCGTCGCCCGTAGGAACCTAGATAAATCACATTAATTGTAGATTAAGAATTAAAATACATTTACACTATTTACATATTTTACAAAACAAAAACAGTGGGCGCGACTAGGCGTCAAAGTACTTCTCGGCATCGCTGCCGTCTGGCATCGTGCCCAGAAAACTGGCAGCATTGCCACGTTGAATGCTCATACGCTCCCCTAGGATAGGATTGTAGATAAGGTTTAGAGATTTAATTAGATAATTATAGGCACGTATCAAATTAATATACAAGCACCATTTGTACATCGATCAAATAGATTAGACGAGATTAGATGAGACCAAAAACCATCTCGAATCTCATTACTTCCCTTGGCAGAACGTTGGCAAAAAGTACACGTTTTACTGTCATATTGAAGCGACGGTAGCCTAATGGTTAGGGCGTCGGACTTGCGATCATATGGTTGCCGGTTCGAACCCCACCCATTACACTACCGATGTGAACCCACTCGTAACACAAGCATTTTAGCTTAGCACGACGGGTTAACAAGAATACTCTTACTAGTAATGTGTGACCCACATTGCTAGTAAGATTTTTAAAAAAAGAAAAAAATATATTTATAAGTATTGCCATTTCACAAGACATTGTACTTTGTCTAAATTCTTATACTTTATCCATCAGGTCTGTTCTTCGGCTGCGTCCAAGGAGACATCACCACAACCAAACCCTCACATGTCAGGCACAGAACACCGCTGATCGAACATACAGATCAGTTACTATCAAGTTGCAGGTGAGTTAGTAGAAATACTACCAAATAATGCTCCAAGATCTGTGATGGGAGAATGTAAGATTTCTGTCTTATACCAATTCTATTAGGTCCTTTAAACCTTTAAAGCTTCCATCTATTAACTATTCCCCGTTTGTCTATTTATTTTAAGCTTATAAACGTATGTAAGACTAGCTTTGCGCCCACGGCTTCGCCCGCGTGTTTTCTCATACAAACTTTCATCCCCTATTTTATCCCCTTGGGGGTGGAATTAATCAAAATCCTTCTTAGTGGATGCCTAAGTCATAACATCTACCTGCATGCCAAATTTCAGCCCGATCCGTCCAGTGGTTTGGGCTGTGCGTTGATAGATCACTATGTCATCAGTCAGTCAGTCACCTTTGAGTTATATATACTTAGATTAATGTAAGATTAATACAAAGTTTTGAGATTATGTAAAAGATCTTAACATACTATCCGCTTGTATTTCCCGAAGAATTTATTTACCTTAACATTCAGGCGAAATGTGGGTGTACATTGGTACATCTCTGCCTGTCTTTTCGGGGAATACTACTGTGATGGTATGTTAGCTAAAAATTTACGAAGATTTAAGTTCATTTCTATAAAGTACGAGTATTAATTTTGCAAAAGACACATCTTACGTTTAAAGTAATTCGATCTAAATTTAAGGATGACATAAATTCTATTGAAATATTAATTCACACAGATTCTAAACTCTCTTCAGTACCGATTTAATTATAAACGTAATTAGCTAATTGATACCAGGAGCATTACATTCCAAAATCGTGTTACGAGGTGGCAGTTTCTGTTACATTTGTGTCAATTACAGCTTGTACTTACAAAGGGTTGTTGTACGTGCAGCAGTGTTGGTGGTTTGGGCTCGTAATGAAAACGTAGATATAAATATATTTCTAAAATAACATTTTTATTGCAAATTTTTAATATGACGCGTAATGACGTATTTGATATTCGAAGAAGCAAAAAAAACAATTGATAGAAAAAAGAAATAAATGGTTGAGTTGCCAGCCGGAGGGCAATGTTGCAATAACACAAAAAACTAATAATTATAATAAGTTCCTAACAATTAAAAACCATACGTTATTAAAAAATACAATCCTGAACATGCCCCCGGCCTTGAAAGCACCAGCTTTCAATAACAGCTGATAGCAAGTAGCTTGAAGTCATAAATCTAGTGATGAAATGTGGGCTTCTGCATCAGCATTCTAGTAGAGGGCAGATTTTGGAGAAGGCGCGTCTCACGACGCCTGAAGCTGTGCGGATGTCGGCCACTCTGGTAATGCCATCCTTCCCAGGAACAGTGTTGACGACTCGTCCCAATTGCCATTTCAATGGTGGCTGACGATCATCCTTGATGACGACAAGCATGTCGCGTTGAAGACTGGCTCCGTCCTTCTTCCATTTTGTCCTTGTCTGTAATTCAGACACATATTCTTTTGCCCAGCGGGACCAAAAGTGTTGGCGAATCTGCTCCACTCGTTGGTAGCGTGAAAGTCGACCAGAAGGCGTCTCAGTGAAGTCCGTGGAAATTGGCGCAGTAAGCGGACGGCCGACCAAGAAATGAGCAGGGGTTAAAGGAGTGAAATCGTGTGGGTCTGTGGACAGAGGACTTAGAGGACGGGAATTCAGGACGGCCTCAACTTGTATTAACACCGTGCTGAATTCTTCGTATGTTAGGTGCGCATTTCCAACAACACGTCGCAAGTGGTACTTGCATGACTTTACCCCCGCTTCCCACAACCCACCAAAATGAGGCGCATAAGGTGGTATGAACGTAAACTTAATGTTTTGACTAGTAGCGTAATCTAGTATTTGTGGTGAACATTTAGATAAGAAATTTGAAAAATCATTCATAAGACCTACGAAATTCTTTCCGTTATCGGAAAAGATTTCACAAGGCTTGCCGCGTCTAGAAATAAATCTTTTTAAGGCTAACAAATATGCCTCTGTGGAAAGATCGCTAACCAGTTCTAAGTGAACTGCACGAGTTGTGAAGCAGACAAATAAGCAAATGTAGCCTTTAACTACCCTAGAACCTCTACCTTTCCGGTTCAAAATGAACACTGGACCGGCGTAATCCACTCCGCACCGCAAGAAAGGATAACTGGGAGTAATGCGTTCTGTAGGTAAATTTCCCATTATGGGAGTGGGTGTTCTGCCTCTCAATCGCGTACAACTCACACAATCATGCACAACTTTTCGTGCAAGATTCCTACCGCCTACAGGCCACCATATCTCTCGCAAATTATATAAAAGTGTCTGTGGCCCAGCGTGTAACAATTGTTTATGCTCATGACGAAATAATAATTTAGAAAAATGATGTTGTGCTGAAATTAAAATTGGATGTTTTTTGTCGAATGTAAATGAGGTCGAATTTTTTAGACGGCCACCGACGCGCATGATTTTCTCGTCGTCTAAAAATAAATGTAACTTTGCCAAGTTATGCTTGTTCCCTAGACTGCCAGTATTTCTTAACGACTTGAACTCATCTGGAAAAGATTCTAGTTGAGACAGTCTAGCCAACGTTATATCAGCCTCCCTCAATTCCTCCACGGTGATAACGCCAGATCGCGGCGCGGACTTTTTGCGTACATTGTAAATGAAGCGACGTACATATGTGACAGCACGTCTCATGCGGTTGAATTGAGAGAACCTGACAAATGGAAATAATGTAGAATCATGTACTTGTTTGACAAGAAACGAATGGGAAACGCTCGGTTTAGTTTCAGGCAAATCTTCGCGGTTCATATAAGGCGCTAAAGAAACGTCAGCACAGCTGAAACTTGATTCGCGAAGGAACGCTGGGCCTTCCCACCATAGAGAAGACCGTGAAAGGTCTTCCAGTCCGACTCCACGCGAAACCATATCGGCTGGATTTTCCTTTCCGCTTACGTGACGCCATGGCAGTTCCTTCGTCAACTCCTGAATTTCAGCTGTTCTGTTTTGTACAAATGACTTTAATAAGTTGGGAGGCATATGAAGCCACCCTAGCACGATTGTGGAATCTGTCCAAAACATAACACTATCGAAAGTACGATTTAATGCTGTGTTTACTCGGTCGTATAATCGAGCGCCGAGTAAGGCACCGCACAATTCCAGCCTAGGAATACTTATTGGCTTTAAAGGCGCTACCTTTCCCTTGGAGCACAATAATCTCACCATTGCGGTCGAACCATGAGTCACTGTGCGAACATAAATACATGCGCCGTACGCTGTTTGCGACGCATCAGAAAAAATATGTAATTCCAATCGTATGGGATCTATATCAATAACATGTCGCGGTACATGAATAGTGTTAAGCGCAGACAAGCCGTCTATAAATTTGTTCCACGCTCGCACTACATCGGATGGAACCTCGTCGTCCCATTCTAATTGTAATAGCCATAACCTTTGTAATAAAACCTTAGCGATAATTATGGTAGGACTAAGTAACCCTAATGGGTCAAATATTTGAGACACATGCGATAAAATTGTGCGCTTTGTGAACGTGGAATGATTACCTTTGAATTGTGTATTAAAGTAAAACTCGTCGGTTGAATTATGCCAACCGAGTCCTAAAGTTTTTGATTGAGTGTTTTCACCTAGTGACAATTCCTTTGAATCACACAGTGAAGATAATCCATCGCATTTAAAATTAAAAAGCCATTTCCTCAATATGAAACAACCAGACTTTAAAGTATCCGCAATTTTTTCGCATAATTTTATTAATTCTGTTTTATCATCCGAACCTGTAATTAAGTCGTCGACGTAGAAATCGTTATTAATTTTTTCCTTGACCTTCGGATCCGTAGAGTCATATCCTAGTTGTTTAAGACATCTAACACTCAAGAACGGTGCCGAAGCTGTCCCGTAAGTTACCGTATTAAGACGATAAATGCCAATGGGTTCAGATGGGTCGTCACGCCAAACAATCAGCTGTAGATTGCGTTGTGATTCGTTAACTAAGCACTGACGGTACATTTTTTCAATGTCCGCGCATGCAGTGTACCTGTGTTGTCTGAAGCGTAATAAAATGTCAACTAAATCACTCTGCAAACGTGGTCCCACCAGCTGAAGATCGTTCAATGACTTGCCAGTGCTGGATGCTGCGCTGGCGTCGAACACAACGCGGAGCTTAGTCGTAGTACTATGCTCACGATACACACCGTGATGCGGCATAAAATAATGCGGTGTATCGTATGAGTATATACGTGACATATGGCCTAACTGTAAATACTCGTGAATAAAGTCTGTGTATAATTTTTTATAACTGGCATTATTGTTTAAGCGTGCCTCAAGTGCCATGAAGCGGCGTTTCGCTTGAGGATAAGTTGCACCTAAGTTGGAAGGTGATTCCTTAAACGGTAAACAAACACAGAATCTTCCTTCACTACTGCGCGTCGTAGTCTGCACGAAATGATTCTCGCATGCCCGTTCGTCGTCTGTACGCGTGTCACCAATCCTCGGTAGCTCTTCTAACTCCCAAAACCGCCGTAGTTGCGCGTCTACCGAGAGGCTAAAATTGCAATGTGTGTATTTATTACTACGCATATTAATATTAATAGGGCCAGAAATTAGCCACCCTAACTTCGTATTTTGTAAAAAGGGTCCGTTATGTAACCTCATCTTACCATCGCATAATAAGTCCCAAAATATATCTGCGCCTAATAAAATGTCTATATTTCGGGATTCGCAAAATTCAGGATCGGCCAGCTGTATTTGATTAGGAATACTAACCCTTGCGCTTTGTTTACATACAGCTGGTAGCGTTGATGTTATGTGTGGCAGCACAAAACACCTAATGCGTGTTGAAAAATTATTCGTTCGAGATTTAATTTCAATATCACACATTTGCGTTGCATGTGTTATCGAATTACCTACTCCGCGAATTTGGAAAGTGGACTGTATTAAATCAACATCTAAAATGTCGCATAGTGATTTCGATACAAAACAATGCTGACTACCACAGTCGAGCAGCGCGCGTGCAACATGGTATTTATTTTGTTTATCAGCTATCTCGATCATAGCGGTAGACAACATCACAGGTCGTACATGCATACATGTATCGCGAATTAAGGAATTGTCTACGTGTGCACTGTTTGCCTGTGAATAAGAAATGTTCACCGGGCTGGAGTCCGCGGGCAGTGTAAAGGCCGCGGGGGACGCCTGACCAGCACCGGCGACGTCAATGAATTCAATGTTGTTGTCATTGACGTGCAATGCTACGCTTGACAACGTTTGATTGTCACTGCTGACTTGAGCATCATTATGAATAATCGTATTATGTTTTTTATTACATTTGCGGCACGGTCCAAATCTGCAAGTTTCCAAAGAGTGTCCTGAGCGTAAACAATTTTCACACAATTTGTTCGTGCTTACAAATTGTAGTTTAGAGTCGAGATTAGAATTAATGAACTTATAACATGCGTACAAAGGATGATAGTCGTTACACATTAAACATTGTTTTTTATACACCGTTGAACGTTCTTGTACCTTGGTGGATACATTGCATTGTGACTTGTTGTTGTATACTGTGGTTTGTGACCTTTTATAATCTCTACGAGTTTGATCATAGTTAGTTTTTATATGTGAATGTGAAACCTGTAATGTATCCAACATATCTGCCCTACTGTTAAGAAACTTAAGTAGGTCGCTTAGAGATGGTTGAGAGTCATCATACTTCTGTGTAGTGCTTTTAAACTGCTCCCACTCCCGTTCAGTAGTCTCATCTAATTTAGAGGTAATAATGTAAATAATTAATGTGTCCCAGCTGTCAGTAGGCTCACCTAAGATTTTTAAAGCGCGTAAGTTTTTAAGAATGGTGTCTACAAGCTTCCTCACAAGATGGGGCGACTCCTTAGATAACTTTTGAAGATTAAATAGGGCCTTGACATGGTTATGCACTAAGAGCCTATTATTGTTGTATCGATTGAGAAGCAGTTCCCACGCCACAGTATAATTTATTTCTGAAAACTCTAATGCGTCTATGATCAACTCTGCGCTCCCTTTAAGGGACGATTTAAGGTAGTGGAATTTTTGAATATTACTAATTTCTTTGGAATTATGAACTAAGGATAGAAACGTGTCTCTATACTCGAGCCAGTGCTCATATGCACCGTCAAAGGTAGGCATAGTTATAGTAGGCAATTTGATTGACTTCAACTTTCCACATGACACATTTGAATCATTACTAGTTCCTGTGGACTCGAGTATATATTCAGCCTGAGCTAGTGTACTGTAATATGTGTCTTCAAATAGTTCGCGTAGAGTTAATTGCTGTTCTATATCACACTCTTTGACGGTTTTTTCAATTTTTGTTTGTAGCTCGCCAAATTCGGTGAACAAGCTCGCAGCCCCTTTCAAACGTAGCTTTAAATCAATACGAGTCTGTGGTTTTAAGTTTTCTACTTGAATGTTAGCTACATGGTTTGAAAGTTTGGTTAACCTGCCTTTGATAATTCCACGGGATTTTACTAGTTCTCGTAATATCTCCGTATCTTGGTCGTTGTTGGCCATTAATTTATGCGGGGACGTATCACGACCTTTAGCCATTTTGGTAGGTGTAAAAAGCGAAAGAAAGTACTCACGATTGAGTCGTTTAGTGATTCCTGCTGAAGCTAGCTGCGGCCCAGCAGGAACACAAACCAAGCGTGCGCAAAAGCTAAGCACCAAACACACTGGAAAGTAAAATAAAGCACGGTGTCACACAAATGAAGCGAAGAAGGGTGGTTAGGAAGGGTGGCCGGCCGTACCAAAATTTGCGTATTTCTTTCCAATGATGATGATCACTGCATGCCGACGACGCCGCGTTGTCCGTCGGTTCACTCGTTGATGCGATTATCCGGCTCGAAGGACCATAAATATGTACGTGCAGCAGTGTTGGTGGTTTGGGCTCGTAATGAAAACGTAGATATAAATATATTTCTAAAATAACATTTTTATTGCAAATTTTTAATATGACGCGTAATGACGTATTTGATATTCGAAGAAGCAAAAAAAACAATTGATAGAAAAAAGAAATAAATGGTTGAGTTGCCAGCCGGAGGGCAATGTTGCAATAACACAAAAAACTAATAATTATAATAAGTTCCTAACAATTAAAAACCATACGTTATTAAAAAATACAATCCTGAACAGTTGTAATCAAAGGATTTATTTATAATTCAATTATTTGATTCTGATAAATTAACCTTTATCGTGCAAATGTGTGCCTTATATACTTAGACATAGATAATCATTATTCTTGGTCGTAAAATATTGATGCACATGTTTCTCTGGGTGAGTACCATCGTCATCTATACTAATACTAGCTTTCCGCCCACGGCGTTGCCCGCGTGTTCGTTTCAATTTGACATCAAAATCCCCATTAACAAAATGATCCGCCATTTATTGAATCCATTTGTTACAAAAAATGTGATAAATGAAGAACCGCTCCACCGATTTTGTGCAAACTTCACATAAACCATCTACTAAATAGTCCGAACAAAGCCTAAACATTTGGTTTGGATAGGTGAGCCCGTTCTTGAGTTATAAAATTACAACGAAAAGTGGCATTGATTTTTATATATATAGATTATAAAAAGGTATAGTTTGTAGGTTGTAGGGAGTAATCTCGGTAACGATTTTGAAAATTGTTTCACCAATAGAAAGCTATATTATTCCTGAGTGATATTGGCTATTATATTATTTTAATAACAAGAAATGTATAGTCCGCGCACTAGTCGCGGACGGAAAGCTAGTACTACATATTTTGTCAAATAAAATTACTATATATTGTGCAAAATGTTTCTGTGTCTCAATTTGTCACACAAGTTGCTGGTGAATGACAACTAACGTTTCAGGATAGCGACAAAAACACTTAGGTACCATCAAAATGACCAAATGACCCTGTATCAACAAACAAGCCTTAACGGCCCACCTGACTGTTAGGGATATCCATAGCGTATAATTGACGCCAATAAAACCAGAACACGTTTCCAGGCGACAAAACATGTTGCAAACAGCTACCTATCCCACTCACTCTTTGAGAGTTAGATAGATGTTTGCTACATGTTTTGTCGTCAGTGGAAACGCGGGGTTAGATGTCAGTTTTTTTTTTTAAGCTTAGTAGCAATGTGGGCCACACATTACTAGTATTCTTGTTAACCCCTCGTGCTAAGCTAAATGCTTGTGTTACGAGTGGGTTCACGTCGGTAGTGCAATGGGTGGGGTTCGAACCGGCAACCACATGATCGCAAGTCCGACGCCCTAGCCATTAGGCTACCGCCGCTTCAATAATTGTCTTAATTGCCAAGTAATTATACTGGCTGCATTCTTCCAAATTGAAACACCAACTAACTATTACTGAATGGCAGCATATTTGACAATGAATTGAAGAGCTGAATTAAAAAAAGATGAAATCAAATAATATCTAGCCTTTGTAACTAAAAATAAAGGCCCAGTTTCCCCGAATCCGCAAAACCGGTAAAACAAATATTTTCATTCCGTTTCCTGATAAATTATTCTTTTACTTCCAACATCTTGTTCCGAACCCACTTAGGCATGATTTACGGGCAGCCAATCTAACAGCTCATTTATTATCATGGCACCTAAATGTTTCCGATGTGTGTTGTGGTATTGCTTCACTACCGTTTAACGAAAAAGTAGATGACGATGACAAAATAATAGATAAAGGAACTAGAAAATAATAGACTCTAGAAATATTTCTAGTAATATTATCTTTTTGTATTTTTTGTCATTTTCCATGCAAAGATTACTAAGTTATTTTAGTGAAAAAAAAATACGAGCGCGGGCAGGATTCGAACCTGCGTCTTCTGGTTAAGTACACCAGACGCTATGACCGCTAAGCAACCGCGACCCGCACCCACAACCCATCAACAGATGTCACTGACGTCGCCTCAAAGAGGTAAAATGAAAAATGTGAAGGTAAATTTCGATATGGTGGGTGGGGGTCGCGGCGGCTTAGCGGTCATAGCGTCTGGTGTACTTAACCAGAAGACGCAGGTTCGTATCCTGCCCGCGGTCATATTTTTCCTTTACTAAAATAATCTAGTAATATTGTTCAGTTTTTGTTTCAAAACTAATGGTGTTTCTGTAACACTAGGATAGTAGTTTAAAAGAAGCTTCATCATCATCATAATCATCATCATCAGAACGTATTCTTCCACTGCTGGACGTAGGCCTCTTTCAGTGCACGTCACAGAGCCCGAACTTTAGCTCTTTTCATCTCGTTGTTGCTAGCCACCTTCCGTAAATCGTCATTCCACCTGGCCAGCGGGCGTCCTACACTACGTTTGCTTCCAAAAGAAGCTTATGATTTCCATATAATATAACATTACTAATACATGGTGGCGCAAGAAAAGAGCACCTGGAAGAAATTGGGGGAGGCCTTTGCCCAGCAGTGGAACAGTAACGGCTAGAGGAAAAAAAAATACATGACACTAGCAAATTTTCAATTTAATTAGCCCAAGATTATAAGCCAAACTTTGAGTGTTCGGAACGTAAAATCGAGTTCAAAGAGGAACCGCAATCAATTAATAGAATTAAAGTACACTAAGTTTGAACCAAATTAATGAACGGGAAAATAACTTACAAGTACATTATCAAAGCTGGAGTTTATGCTAATGATCACTTTATATCCATAACCGAATGTTTCAGCTCCCTCAAAAATGAGAAAATTTGATACGACGATTAAGCCCACATTTTGTTTAAGACTTTATGGTTGAACTTCCCTTGGGCTCCTATCTTGTTCGTATAATTTTGTATTAAAATGTATGTAGAAGGAAAAAGGGGCACGTTTGTTCCCATCTTTTTGCGTCGCAACGTACGACGCAAAAAGATGGGAACAAACGTGCCCCTTTTGCCTCCGAATTGTTTTCTCAAATTACCATAAGATAATAAATTGGTTAAGAAAATTCTTGATGTTGGAGAGATTTTTACCTTTGGCTCATAGTTAGATAGTATTGAATTTTCTAACATTTTTATTTCATCGTCATTTACTTTCCACTGTTGAACACAGGTCTTCTTTCTAGGTTAGGCTACATAGACTGGAGTCTGGATTTGTGCCCGGTTAATGGCAATAGGCTCGCCCCCTATTACATGGGACCTAAACATACCGGCGAAATGTGGGTGTACATTAGTACACCTCTGCCTAACCCTTCGGGGAATAGGTACAGGCGTGATGGTATGTATGATTATAAATAGTCAGACGTGCGTTACTTGAGACCTACAATCTGGCAGTCCAATAATAAAAAAAAACAATAATTTTGGGCTTTTTTATTGATGCCATTGTATTAATTACTTATAGGTACACATATTTTGGCTTCACACATGAATATAATCTACTTACGTAGGAAATTGTTGATGCAGTAAGATAATTAACATTACAAGATAATAATATAAAATGCAAACTTGAATTCTTTGTATCGAAGCGTATTGTTCAAACTTCGATTAAATCTTTGTTTCGTAGCAAAAATATCTAAGAAAAGCAAGTAAAACAACCTTAATTTGAGTTTGTACACACATAAATTACTTCTTAAGCCAAGCTTCCAATAAACGGATATAAAGAAAGGAGGAACGAAATAAGGAAACAGACAGTTGGTAAGAAAATCCGTGCCACAATTTTTGTACATCTTCCTTTTAGAAAATTCGCCGATTCGGCTTACCAACACGACCAGTTTTATTTGACCTATCGAAACTGTCTTGTTCGTTGGTGTTGTATAAAGTGGGGGAGATCTGATATTTTTGGACGTGGTTTTATACTGGCAAAGTGAAAATAAGGAGGGCTGTGTAAGGCTCTAATTTCGTGACGACGCGCTGTTACAGTGTCAGCAGATCTTGTATATCATGAGCCAAATGATTTTTTCTTTGCGGTTCTCAACCGTTGTGCCAAGTTTTAATGGGAAAAATCCATTGAATGAGTTGCCAGTGTTTGTAGGAATATTATTTTTCATTTGGACATTTTTGGTTTGTTTGGGTAAATAACTTTGACATGCGTAGATAATTATGATGAATTATCTGATCTACTATCTTCACATTTGCATATGCATTTATCAATGTCTTAGTAAACATTAAATGTATTATTATTGGTAATGTATTTAAAATTAATAACCTTATCCTTTCGTAAAATTTAAAATTAAGATACTCCATCAAACAACCTCTTAACGCGATTCCCGAAAATAATTAAATTTAATGATTGGACTCGATTACATTACTGGGCAAAATATTCCATCGAATCAATTGTTCGATCTCCATCCACAAGTCTTGAGAATGGGGTAATGAAATACCATCCTTAAAGCAGTTTCGCCTTATTTATTTGAAGTACCCAATCCATGTAACAAATAGAATAAAGATATAAGATCTATTGTTGCAACATCTTTTACTGGGGGTGCCCAGTTTCCTTTATTCTCTAACATAATAGTAGCACGTATGAAAATAATAAAACATGAAATTCTTTCCCTCGACAGTAACTAGACTTTCAAATGGTTTATTGTCACTTCAGGAAGGCTTTGTTAGTTTAATTCCCTGTAATGTAAGGCTTCGTCTAGACTTAAAGGTTCATTGGTTACAAAATAAAGTACGTGTAGAGGATTAAAAGGTTTACGATTATAGCCCGCTGTAGTAGCCAGTTATGTGAAAGTCGATTAAGTATAATGCTTTAATGGAGGAAAACCATACAATAGACAATACAACTTAAGATTTTTTACTATTGGACTGATGCATGATGGAAGTTTTTAAGTAGTGCGGAAAATCTCCATAGATTGCCTGCCATCTGGGGAACTTGCCTTTCCTTGTCCTGTAGTTAGGGCTTTGAGATTTATTCAATTTACCACGACCATGTAACATGGCCTTCATGTTAATTGACTCGTTTTCGGCGTGGTATGTTATTTTCTTACATCTCTATCAGCCTTCATACTTCCTCAGATACTTCCTTCTCCTTATTTTATTTAAACCTTTTTACTATTGCTTAATTACAATAATTAGTACTTCACTATTCTACTATAAATGCTGGTCTTCACATTATGTGTGATCTGACCAAAAATCTTAATAATAATCTTGGGTCACTAAGTCAGTTATTATATCAATATGAATTTAAAATCTCTCTATTATCTGGATAAGATTACAGAGTAATCTGTTCTTATTGCTTTCAACACACACAATGTTTCACATGCTTTGTTGACAATACAAATGTTTGTCTTTTAGCTTTGTTTTGTTGATGCAAACAATTTTAATAGGAACAATATTATTGTAACTGGATTAAAATCACACTGCAAAATACTATATAATAATATATTGTTATCATTTTATGATACTGTGTCAGTTCATTTAGGTTTTTAATAAGATTTTTTACAAACTGTTTCAATTGTCAATTTACAGTATTATTATTTCACGACAGATTTTTTTTTATCCATGGTAACGTTAGTAATTATAACCATGGTTGCTGTAATAATGACTGCTTTATTAACCTGGTGGTCCTTGGCGCGACTGCTACGCTTCAGGTTCTGGATTAGATTCCAAGGTCGAGCAAAGTGCGAATTGAATTCTGTTTTACTCTGAAGTAAAGCCTACTTGGGGCTACATGGCAACTATCCTTATTTACAGGATTTTCTGAATGTAGACATTTTAGAACTGAGACTAAATTAATTCCTCTAAACAAACATTTAAGTACAGAACCCTTAGAATTCCGTAGTAATTTTGTAACATGAAACAATTATTATGATTCATCAAAATTTTCCATTTTAGACCTAGAGAACTTTTCAAGTAACCTTTTGTTACCATCATCATCATCCATATTGATCCCACTGTAGGGTTTAGGCTCATCTTTTGTGGTATCAATCTCTACATTTGTCTTCCATTCTCAGTCAAGTTCAACCTGCATCAATAACTTCTGCCTTAATAAAATACAATAGGATCTACTACCATATGTATATAAATGTAAATCCAATGACTCAATTCCATTTAAAATTGAAGCAGTCTTTTCAATTTTCTTTCCTCCACCCATCCTCTCCAAATTATATATGGCGTCTAACATACGAACTTGGCGGGTTTCCAATACTATACGCCTTTAAAATTCCCCGTAAAACCCAGTCTTAAACAATCGCCTGTAAAATATTAGTAAGACCATCCTGCCAGAGTAGGTTAACGGTTCTAGTACTATAGGTTAGCAGCCATAAAAGCCATTAAAAAGTATAGCCAGCAATTGGGACCGTAGATAAAGCATGTATTGGATAATAAAGATGGAATTCAATCACATATTTTTGTTAGAGTTTGTAAAAGAGATTGATTCTATTCTTCTGATGTCTTCTGGTGCTGACATAAACATATTGCCACGTCCTAAGTGTTAGGCTGAAGTGGACTGACATCCATCTAAAGTGCGATTGTATATTTTAGGTCTCATGTAATAGTTAACAAGCCTATTGCCCTGAACAGAACACAAACATAAATTCCAACCTGTTACTGAGAATAACACTTTGCCTAATCTGGGAAGCGAACTTAGAACCTCCTGCCGCATTCGCAAACACTAAATAAATAGATATCGTCATCATAATAAGTACCGTTTGCTGAGATGTTTTTTATAATAATTGTGTATTGTAATGTTAAAAGTGAATAATTATATTAAGATTAAATAAAGTTCAAATACAATGTAAATGTGAAATAATATGATTATTCTACTTGAATCACAACATCTTTATCAACAACAAGCGCAAGAAACAATTATGATTTATCCTATTTTCTCAAAAAGAATTCAAGCAATACCGATGCACCCAACACAAAAACACAAATGCCACTAAGACCTCTGCTTACTCCGCAAAGGGAACGTAAACGATAAGAACAATCGGCCGCAAAAGATTAGTGACAACGGCTTACCCTCGGTGAAATAGAGAAAATACGACGATCCTAGAAACAAATTCCTCAAGACAACATTTTACTTCAACATGCTCAAAATGTGCAAAGATTTAAACTTTATTTTGCCTTGAAATAAAACTGCTTTTTACGGATTTTATCGCGTTATATTGATATTTTAAATTCCCGACGTTTCAGATCCTTTACAACATCCATGGTCACGGGTGGACTGAGGTGTTGGTCGTCCTAATGTCAAAATCATTTAATTTGCCTATCAACATTACCTCGAAATATATTGTTAGTATCAGATTTGTTTATTTATAGATGAACTGTTAAATTTTTATGTTAAGAATAGTCGTATAACATAGAAGCATTTCGAAGCATGTCGGAGTCTTTTACTCTATTAATAGGATCGGCATATTTTACTATACGATATTTTACTATTAATAGGATCGGCATCGCGCTAGTGATACCTCTAGTGGTGCAAGTGTCCATAGGCAACGGTATTCGCTTACCATCACGTGTTTAAAAAATACCTACATTGATTTCAGAGAATCAGTAGAATAGTGCTGTGCATCTACAAATAAATTCATTACTATCATTAACGTATAAATGTATATTTATACTGAGATTTTTGAGCAGAAATCCAACAACACTGCTCGGTGCTTTTTACCAGGATACGAGAGCCTTTGAATGTTTCTCTTTTAAAAAGAAAAATAAATCTTTACACAATCCAATGTGCAGCTATGTCCCATCCCTTTTTTATGCGATCTTTGGGAAAAAGAGTACGACAGATGCAGCTACCGAAGTTTCCTCTACTAGATACGTCTTGTGTTTATTTTTCTTGTTCTTTTGCTACATCCTATGTTTTGCTTCTAGGAAACAGTCTCTGAATCGGACACAACGAGAAATGGTTGGTGTTACGTTTCTTTCAGAGCGTCTCTTTTAAAGTTCCGAGTGAAAAATTATTGAGTATTCTTAGGTCGATACGTAATGGTTGATTTTTAACCGTATTGAGTCAATCTTGGAGAATTAAGTAATTTCCTGCAGTTGATATTTTATTTGTTGTTGGTTTCTACAATTCAATCGTAGCTGCTGTACTTACTGCCGTCTACTAACTAAAAGGCAGCTAAGCGCAAAAAGTAGTTTTCGAGAAAACGCAAAAATAAGTGGGAATTAATGTCTCTTGAAAAGTATGCTCCCTAGGAACAAGGTTGCAAGTTATACACGTAGGCATAGTCTTTTTGCACAATATGTGATATATTTCATTCATTTATTTTAATCACATTTTATTTAAATTCATTCTCTAACTTGTAGCTAAGCATATTTTTTTCATTTTTACATAATATACTGCACTATAAGGCCGCTAACCATACCTTAACTGCTTTATAGTAAAGCAATTTCTTGTAGCCACCGCGTCTTGTACTTATAGTAAAAGTTATCAAAATATACTTAGTTATAAAGCAGTTAAAGGATTTTAACAGACTTATAGCCTAGTAACTAACACTTGGAAGACTAACTTTGCTTACTTAGAAAGCAGTTATGGGATTTTAAACGCTTTTAAGCTCGGTATTGTAAAACATATTTTTATACTGGTTCTCCTATTGCTTAACTAGAAGGCAGTTAAAGACATCTCGCTCGCAATTAACTGCCTTTTAAATAAGCACTTGCGGGTAAAAAGTTGAGAAGTTAAAAAGTATTTTATGAAAATCAGAACTTTATTTATTAATAAAAAAGAATAGACAATGAGTACCTCTAATTAAATTGTGTAGGAACTTAACAAATAGCTTATTATTAATTAAACAATATAAAATTGCATCGATTCGTGGCAGTATATGGAATGTGTTTCAAGCTGTTGAGTTAATGTTTCTATTGTAAATTTCAGAGTTTCTTCTGGTTAGCTATAATTTTATGTGGTTTGTGTTTCATTGAATTTTTGAAACACTTGTGATGTCATCGAGTAAAATTCTTGGTAGAGAAGATTAACTAAATCGTTATTGTTAATGCGGGGATACGTTGATTCTTTTTGGCTAATATTAGGTCTTTAACTATGAAATTGCCGTTTTGTATGAAAAAATTTAAACGAATTTTTTTCATGTACCTATTTTTTATTTGTATTAATCGAAGTAATCACCCATGCAATCAATGCATCTTTGCCAACGCAGTGGCAGTTTATTGATGCCCTTCTTAAAGAAATCAGCTGGACGGGAGGCAACAAATTCTTCAAAGGCATTTTGTACTGCCTCTCGGGTATTGAATTTTTTTACCGCCAAGAAGTTATCCAAATTCTGGAAAAAGTAGTAGTCTGTAGGCGCAAGGTCTGATGAGTAGGGCAGATGACGGTGAATTTCCAACCCCAGTTCTTGCAACTTGGAGACCGTCTGCTGTGCAGTATGAGATCGCTATCGTGCAGGAGCAGCGGAGACGAGCGATTGACCAATGCTGGTTGGAGATGTGCCAGCTTCTCCATCATTGTGTTCAGTTCTTCACAGTACACATCTGCAGTAATGCTCACCCCGTTTGGTAAGAAGCTGTGATGAATCACACCGACGCTAGACCACCAAACAGTGACCATTACTTTTCTAGGGGTACGTTTTCGTTTAGGGCATTGTTTAGGTGCTGAACCAGGATCCAACCAACTTGCTGAGCGCTTGCGGTTATCAAACAGAATCCATTTTTCATCGCAGGTAACAATGCGGTTCAAAATTCCTTCATTTGTGTGTCTGTTGAGCAGTGCAAGACACGTTTCGACGCGTACTTCGCGCTGGCGATCATTGAGTTCGTGGGGCACCCATATTGACCTTGCCAATTTGACTTAAATGGACCAATATTGTTTTGACGCTAACGTCGAAAGCTGCTGCTAATTCAGCCGTCGATTGTGTATCATCAGCTTCCACAATCGCCTTTAATTCGTCATTGTCGACCAAAGTCTTCGGACGACCGCGAGGTTCATTTTTCAGGTCGAAATTCCCAGAACGGAAGCGAGCAAACCAATAACAGGTGGTGCGTTGGTTTGTAGTGTTAGCTCCGTAAACGTCGTTGATGTTGCGTGCCGCTTGTGCCGCATTGCTGCCACGACGGTTAATTTGAAATTAGAATTCTTAGCCACTCAAAAAATATTTTGATTTGAAATGGCCAGTACTGCAGAACGGCAATTTCATAGGTAAAGATCTATTATTAGAGCAAGTGGAAATGCGTATAGATGGCATGCTGTTAGTGTCAAGGCGTTGTGTAGTTGGAAATTCCTGGTCTACCAACACACTATTCATCATAGTTTGGATTCTTGATGATACACAGGAACGTCTAAAATACAATGAAATATAATCAGTGAACTTATTATACGACACATCTCTTTCGCACTAATAGGTATAAAACAATCAGCAATCGAAACAGATATCTACAACAACAATTACGATGAACTTAGAAACAGTAGGTACTTTAAAACCCTCTTGCAATAGGTAGGTACATAATGAAAACTAGCAGCATGCGTTTTACCTGTGCAGGTATTCCGGAATACAGAAAAAAATTTGGTTACAAAAACAGGCATTTATAACGTTACAAATAGCAGATTATAACAATAAATGAAATAAGAGTCTATCAGACATATTACTTCTGGGTGTTCTCGTCTGGCTAACGGCGAGTATTTGCACAGGCATAACCAAGTGGCCAGGATTATCCACCAGCAACTTGCTTTAAAATACGGCCTTGTGGATTCTGAGGTATTGATTACAGGTATGCGCCCGACCCAGTTCTCGAGAATGACCATGTCACGTTGTACTGGGATCGATCTGTTATTACCGACAGGACTATTGTAGCCAATAAGCCTGATATAGTGGTAATAGATCGATCAGCGCGCCGCACAATGATTATCGATGTCACCGTCCCGCATGACGAGAACCTCGTGAAGGCTGAGAAAGAGAAACAGCTAAAATATCTCGACTTAGCCCACGAGGTGGTCGCCATGTGGGATGTGGACTCGGCCATCATTGTGCCGATAGTCGTTACGGTCAATGGACTTATCGCCAAGAGCCTCGACCAACACCTCAGGAGGCTCGAGCTGGGTGGCTGGGTTAAGGGCCTGATTCAGAAGGCAGTACTCCTTGATACGGCGCGTATTGTGAGGAGGTTCCTGTCTCTGGGGCCCTAACCACCGGTAGCTTGGACCCAGTTCCCCATGCCGGTGGATTTCTATTTTTTTATATTTTTAAATGTTTTTTTTTTTTATATAATATGTATTTTATATAAGAAAATATTTAGAAATACAAAAAAATATGTATTTTAATGAATAAAGGGAATGAAATAATAATGTCAGCTTACCTTTGCCTATTTTGCGCCATTCTCGTAATTGCGGCGCCAAAAATCAAGAAACGCGCCACACGTCCGTCCGCTACGACCACCCGAAGTGAAAAGGAAGGAATTATAGCCTGAGCTAGTCAAACGCAAACGCAAATCACGAGAGTTTAACTGCTTTTTAGACTAGTATTGTCGTTTAGCTGCTCTCTAGCGATTGATATTTAGCTAATACTAATTTCAATACATAACTTAAAAGCCGCTATTGGCGTATAACTGCTTTCTAGTGTAATTTTTCTTTATAACTGCTCTATAGTTAAGGCACGATGTTCAAATGGTTATTTGTATGACACAATACATGAAGGTAGTTAAAGACAGTTAGCTGCTTTTTAGTCAAGCATGACTAGATAACGTACTTTTAGTTAAGTAAATTTAGAAAAAAATGATACATCAATTTGCCGTTAAAGTATGTTAACGTCTTTCTAGGGAAGTATTGTGGCTTAGCCGCTTTTTAATTAAGGGAGTAACGAAATTTATGTGGTTTAACTGCTCAGCAATGTTCTGTATCTCTAAAACTATAAATCATAGAAAAATGATTCTTACACCGAAAGATAGAGCATCGAAAGTTGTATAAGACTACATTACAAAGTGAAAAACGACCAACTGTGGCTTAACGGCCTTTTAGTTAGTGGACGGCAGCTTAGATAAATATTTATTTGTAAAAATATATTATGTTTTTCTAGAGTCAACTCTACAAGTCAATGTTTTACTCTTTTTAAACTAGATGCCGATATATAAGTGCTTCCGTAAATTCATTTCTGGCACTAAACAATATTCATTCTTCAGTGTATACTTGTTGCAAATAAGATCCTAGCACACCACTTTTGCTCCATTAACGTTCATTAAACTTCTTATGCATGATTATCCGGTGCTCTTAATCTGCAAGTTTTTAGGAATGTACGCAGTTTGATTTTGGTAAATTCATGATTAGCGCGTATTCGTCCCCTGGTAGACGTAGGCCTTTAAATGTACGCCACAGAGTCCGCTCTTCTTGAGTTCTTTTCATCCAGTTGCTGCCAGTCAACTTCCGCAAATAGGGCTGATGATGATGATGATGATGATAATGAAAGTTCTCATTGTTCGTTAAAATCAACAAATTATAAAGACAGAGTTTGTGATATTAATAGCCTGAATTTGACATTGGTCTAACCTTGAAGAAAAATGAATGATTCCTTTTTGTTACAGGTACAATACGCGCCCAAAGTTCGTATGTTCGTGAAGTCTGGAATATTGAAAGGAACTTTTCAAGAAGGAGATACAGTTGTTATTGGTAAGTTCTGTAACATTTTTATACCAATTAGGAATTGAATATCTGATGGTTACATTTATGGCAGAATAAATAGGTACATAAATCATTACTACCCAACTATAGCCTAAGTCCATATAAAGATATCACTGCACCTAAACAGAGCACTAATTGTAAGACCTTTTACATATTAGTCTACAGATAAATATTTGCATTAGAATTTATAGTTATATTTTTATTGTTGGCTATAGTATCACTGCGATCGTTATCGGTCTATTGTGATCGCCTACCAAGTATTTGGGTATCAAACGAACTAGCTAGCTTTCCACTAGCAATCGGTAAGTCAACCGAACTAAAATTGATCACTTTTCTTTATTCATACATAAAAAAGTCCTTCAAACTTCTCGCTGCAAAACGTGTATTCCCCTTTAAGTTGAAAAGACTGTTAAAAGTATACTTTTATTCGTAGGTTGCCAAGCCAGTGCCAACCCCAACAACCTGACATATCGATGGTATGTTAACAATGAACCCATTGCCGGTGACATCACAAATGAATTGGTAAGTGTGAAAAAAATATCCTTTACGTTTTTTCTTTGTAAATCTTCGCCCAACACAAGTATTTTATTCTATATATTTGACCTATCTACATAATTACAATATTTACCTAAATTTTACGATACGATACATAAAACGGTTTATCTATTTATATCCTCATTAATCTTGTGGTCGTAAGTGCGTCCTAACTACTTACTACGAGTTATTCAATTCTTCTGTGAAATTCTCAGAAGCGTTTCGGAGTCTGGATTTATGCCCGGTTAATAGCAATAGTATCGATGTGCTGATTATTGTGTTGCTGATTACAATGCGTTTGAAATTAGATAGTAAATAGATAACTTTACATACATACATACATAGACTCACGTCTTTTTCCCTTATGGGTAGGCAGAAACTACAGAACGCCATCTGCTACGATTCTTGCATACTTCTTTTGCTTCGTCCACATTCATACATCTTGTCATACACATGCGCCGTTCGCGGGTACTACGCACCTGACCTTCCTGAAGGATCTCACCAATAATCGTGGTCGTGGTATGTCTTTCTAGGGCGTCCCCTCCCGGTGACTCCACTGACATTCGCTTTATAAATCCCTTTCGTTAATCGCCTTCCATCCATTCATTGAGATAACTTTAAGGTATCTCAATTGTCTTTTTGTAACCATTTAATACAATACAATACAATACAATATCTTTATTTGTCTGAATATGATTATTACAGGTCTTAAAATTAGTTTTTTTTTTTACATGTACAGTACATCATATTCTGCCATATGTGGCGTGCAAATTGAAAAATGATAATAATACAATTAAAATATACAATCATGAATATTGGCATAACTATTAATAATTAAAATGTCCGAAATATACATACAATAAAATTGTTTTACACATTCCATAAAAAAAAAATATTATTAAGATTAAGAAATGAATTTAAATTTAATTTAATTATTTGTATGCCATAAAAAATGGCAAATGTGAACTAAAATATATTGTAACATCTTTTGTACACCACATTTAAACGAATAAAGAACTTGAACTTGACTCTTGCCATATCTGATGAGAAGTATAAATTGTATGCGAGGTTACCAGGTCTTTAAGAGTTACGGGTTAGCAAGCCACATCAGTGCCCATAATGATACCAAGTACCTTATGTCATGCAAAGAGACGCGTGGAGTTGATAAAGATGGTATATATAAAGGTCTCGATATCGAATACTAGTGCGTTTAATTTCACAGTCGCATAAGTCAAAGCCCAAGCGGTTATTTACTTGAAGTGCCGCTTTATCTTAAACCCTGTGTGTGCTTATCACAAGATAAAGCTTTAGTTGAAAGTAATCAAGACATGAATGAGAATATTTAAAAAAAATCATCAGATGATTCCAATAGCTTAAAGTTGTGTGCTAACAAAGCCACTTCTCTTAGTTGGTACTAGTTCAAGATAAGCTGCCAGATCTCATGGTTGAAGACAACCCGTGAAGATTTTTATAACTCAAAAAAAATGTTTTCAATGTGAAATTGATATTTTCTGTTAAAATTAGTTTCGGAGCTCAGTAGTGAAAAAGGGTCTGCCGCGTGGGGTATTTCTCCACCCCTATTAATAAACTTAACGTGTACGTTTTTAGAATTTAGTTTATCTAGGTCGCCAGTCTATTTCAACCGGGTCGATTTCGAATTCCTTCAAAGACTATCCATTCGAGAATTCACGCTAGTCATTTAGCGATAATCGATTTTAATGGCATTTTTAATCAGGCAAATGTGGTATTTATAGGTTGGCTTACTTACCTACTTATTAATATATAATTCCGTTGGTAGCTTCATGTCAATCTGTGTCGTTTACTCTACCATTGGATCTATTACTAAGTCACTTATTTTATGAAGATCTTAATTTTCAATGATCAAACCCTTCAAACTGACTAGGACTTAAGGCTGAAGCGTCAGCCTTGGGCGCGAAATGTTTTTTTCTTGGTTTTTCACAAGTTATTCATCTATAACATATTCTAGTTACTTTCATGGTAGTAGAAATTGCGACATCAGCAATACTGACACGATAGAGTATGAAACTTTTGCTTAAAAATCTTAATCGTCGAAGATTTTGGTGTAAAATAGTGGACTCTGCGAAAAACGTCGATTTACACCTAAATACCTCCTACTATACATTGAATTTCGCGCCCAAGGCTTACACTATCCTTAACTTTCAAATGTGAGCATATCATTGCCTAGCTGCAGAATGAAAATGCGGTGCTACCAATTCAGATGAAACTAGCAGGCGCGTCTCTAGCATGACTCAACTCTAATTTCGAAAAGACAAAAAGACCCTACTCGTAGATGCAAATGTAAATGGAAATCTTGAAATGCGTACACGAACCACAAAGAGAGTAAGTAACATATTCCAATTTCGGGGGCCTTCATTAAAAATCCAAAACAAAATGGCGGGCCTTGTGCCTTATATCTTCTCAAGTGTCGCTCCCCCCATTAATTCCGTACACTATATTAAATTTTACCAACCTTATTTGCATGTCCCCTGTAGCAGGCGTTCTCGGAAAATATAAGAGAGAATTTTCAAATTTGTTCTTGGCACACCATATACCTGCAATATGCATTTTAGATCAGATGTTTCATACCAAGGAGTGTGTTCAAAAAATTTTCGGTTATTACATTTTCTGGGAGTAGACAAGCTGTAATTTAATTTCAAATTAAATAAACGAATGAACAGGAATGAAATGTACACACGGCTACACATCAAGCTATACAAAACCAGTTTAGACTGACCTCCCATTGTAAAGGTTTTCCGTACAATTTAACGCCAGCCTATAATGGAAATGTATAGCTTGATGTGTAGCCGTGCGTACCTGTATCAATTATTTCTGTAAAATTTAAAGATACTTTTGTTTTCATTTTTTTGGGGTAACTTGGTAAATAAGCTTGCGAACCACCAATCATCGCCGCCTATGGATATCTGCAATATCGAAGGAGTTAGAAATGCATTGCTGAGCTTATTTAAGGAAAAGGGATAAGGAGAAAAGGAGAAGGAAGGTCACCAAGAGAGGAATTGGGTCTCCGGCGCTCCGAAAAATGGTTCCTCCAGCGGTCCATTCTGTATCAGATAGCGCCGGTATTTCCTAACTGATACCTCTGAGAAAAAAAAAACGAAATAAAATCAGAGAATCTTGGTTTCTTATAAAGATCAGAAATAGTAGAACACAAGAAATTATGAGTGAAACAATGTAGGGCAATCTCTGAAATGGCCTTTTAAGGAAAAAATTATAGCGGATTTAGTGAACCAGTGTCAACTGATTGTACGCATGCATCAGTCATTGTATAGCTCAACATAATCTAAAGAGTTCCACAACCCAGCGCACGGTCAGCACAGCGCGAGATTTGCGTAGGCCCCATAAACATTCTCAAAGATATGTTGTCAGTTCGACATTTGTCTAGGGACAATCATTATTAGAATCGATAAACGAATAGAAAAAAAGGTATGGATATTACAGAAACTTTCGATAAATCGAATATTCTTAAATATCATTTCCATAAATTTTTCATCATTTGATTACTTGAAGTTCAAGTTGCAATTATCTAATGTTTCATGCTAAGGAGTGTCTTCAAAAATGTTTGGTTTATCAAATATTCTTCTAAGTTCTGAAACATTCAGTGCTGTATGGTAATTGGCTTCATCTTCTAAAAGTCTTGCAGGGAGTCTTGTTTTAACTAGTAAGCTAGATATTTTATTTTGGTCTACCTTATCTTATGCGCTTGTTAGTGTAATTTTAAACTCTAGATGAGGAAAGTTTCTTGTTTCCGGTAACAATGTCGGGTTACGGGAATGTTCTTTGTTTATTTTATTCTGCATATTATTATAAGTTACAAATTCAGTTCTTAGTATAGGTACTCATTCTTGCCTCTTATCTACATTAAATATTTTGATGGACTAGTAGGATATACGTAGCAAAAACGTTAGGACGATTTTTATTAGTTCGATTTTCTACTATGTTGCTTTGGAAGATATTGATTGTTTTGGATTGCTATATGTCTTAGTATTTGTGAATGCGAGATTCTGTGATTATAGGTGTGTTTAAAATCACAAAATCCCACATTGAAAATACTAAGACATAATTATAACAATAAATAACACAGGAGAAAGTCATTCTAGGGTGTTTAAAAAAAAACATTATACATATGTTAAAAGAAGCAATCATTATTGAATAAGATCATCTTACTGGTTAAACGATTCTGAACAAAATTGCTATAAGGAAAATAAATAATCGTCACGGGCAAATTATTTTTCAACCCTATCATTATGAATTTTACTCTCAATTTAACTCTTTTGTTACAGATACTCTCGAACATATCTCGGCGGTTCAACGAAGCGACCATCAAGTGTGAGGTTCACAATCCGGTCGGCAAAAGTGCTGACACCAAAACATTGGAAGTGGCCTGTAAGTGCAGACTCAACAATTATTATATCTTGTAACTTGGAGTGCGGGCTGTAGACCTCAGATTTTAGAAAAGTTAGGATGAACAGCGAACCACTATCTAGAATAATGCCGAACTTAAAATGTTATTGAGTATAAAGGAATATAACCGATCCTTGTCTTGAGTGCTCTTTGTTTGACGCATGTGGATCTGTTACAGTTGTTTTATATTATGATGTTGATTATGTTACTTTTATAGTACCTGCTAGTATGTTTACATGCAAGCAGGATTGGGTCGGCACGACCAGGGAAGTACTACCCACCGACAGTATATCGACGTAGTATTCTTACGGTGAGTGTGGAGCGCCGGAGTCCCAATTCCTCCCTCAGTCCCCTTCCTTCTCCTTTATCATTCCCCTCCCTTTTCCTTGGCTGCGACTCCTTTGGTATTGCAGATGTTAATAGGAGGTGATAACTACTTACCAGCAGGTAGCTCACCTGCTCGTTTGTCACTTGACTTCGATATTCTATGGGCCGGTAGTACCTACTTCCCCGGTTGTGCGCCCCATTCATGCTGGCATGTGGACATGCCAGCGAGGCACTACTACTACTAGTCATTTAATTTTGTAACTCTAGATGACGCATGCCATCGCTGCTTTGACAGTGTTGAATAACGTTTATTTTCTGTCTTTTTTCTCCATTTTGAGTGTCTGAATCATTTATCAAAACTGTAATTCACCATGCAAAATCCTCAAAAGTCAATATTGAAAAATATGGGTCAGGGTATTGTTAACGTATTTGTTCCCTTTCATCTCGCCATGAAAGGTTGGATGACAATGAAATTTGGCATACAGGAAGCAGTCTGAAAGCTATGGCTATTTTTATTCCGCGGTTGTGCCTAAGGGATACGAATGAAATATGATTTTTTATCATTCCCTTTGTTATCCAATCACGTATTAATCATTCGTTTGTTTTGGTCCAAATTGGATTTGGAATGTTTTTTTTTGGGTTTTGATCCACACAAGTACGTAAAAACCTGGATTTATTGGTAAAGCATTAACAATAACCTTCCTAAACTGCCTAATTGGTCTAGAGGTCATAATTGCGATTACTAAGTGTGAGATACTGAGTTCGATTCTCTATAGAACATTTTTAATGGGTTTTTTTTAAGAATTAAGGATATAACAATATTCAGTTAACTAGCTATTAAACATAGTCATTTAATATATGTGCTTCAAACTAATTTACTTTGCAAAGACCCAAAAAAAAACGCTGAAAACTATTCCATAATGAAAGAGCTCTAGACTGGTAATAAAATAGACTTACAATATAAGCCAATGGTGATTATTTGACCACCATTTGGTCATTTTCGAAAACAAAAGCGATTAAGCAAATCAAATCTTGAGCTATACAAAAAGCCTCACAGTCCATCAAATTCAAAATGGGTCGAGGAAAATTGTATTATTCAAGTTCGGAGAGCCCTCAACACAATACCGGATTATAGTCAATTGCCTACAATTATGAGGCTTCAGGGTAATTCTTAACGTCGAATGAAGTGCTTATTGTGATTATGATTGGTCTATTATTTAATTTGCATTATAAAGTCGTATTGTTCAGTCTGAGCTCGAGTTGATGATCGTTAAATTGCTTATGTGTAAGGATTTTTTAAATTTCGAAGAATGAAAGACTGTTCATTATCTTTGCTGTTACCAAAAGGCAAATTTATACATCTTTTATGGAGACATAACGTAGCATTGGTCGTACCTCAGGATGCAGTTCTATCTCTTTGTCAAATTTTACCAAAATCCGTTCAGCATTTTAGACGTGAGAAAGTAAGAACGTAGAGCCATCATTAAATGGTAGTGATATTCAGAAGCCCCAAAAACCTGAAAAGCAGTTTATGCTTAGAATAGCGGTATAGTCCACAACTTGAGTAGCAGCGGCCTTACGGCGGTATACCATTTATGTACCATATTCCGACAAATACCTAAACATTTTTGATTTGATTCGGTAGATAAATGTTTGTTTATTCAAGATACACTACTTGTTTATTATAAACAGCCCCCAAAACGACCGTTCTTCAGCGCGTCCTAGTCTTTTCGCTAGAAATATTATGACCACAATAAGACGTTGGTTTTTATGTATTAGTAAATTTATTTAGGTGGCCCAATTCATGAAATCACTAAGTCCAAAATCACTTTTAAGATTTCATTGTTTTATTTGTGTTGAAATAACCTGCGATCATGGAAAAATATAAATAAAAACTATGCCATTATCTTAAAAGTGACTTTTGGCCTTAGTGATTTCATGAATTGGGCCATCCATTTAGACTTGTCTCGCCTTACTGGTTTCTATATCAGTATAACGCGATAAAATCCGTAAAAAGTAGTTTTATTTCAATCGCTTCGCCTTGTTAGTCTAGTGGTCTTAAGCGTGACTGCTACGCTAGAGGTCCTAGGGGTTCGATTCCCAGATCAAGCAAAGTGTTATTGAGTTTCTTTTGAAATTCTCAGTACCAGCTCGGAGTCTGGATTTGTGCTCGGTTAATGGCAATAGGCTCGGCCCCTATTAGGTACATGGGACCTAAAAATATCTGCCTAATCGTTCGGAGACTACAGGCGTGATGGTATGTTATGTTTGTTTATTATTGTATTCTTTTATACCGTGTTCGTATCTATGAAAATTGTGTAGCAAGCAAATCAAATAATATGAGCTATATGAGTACCTACCTCCTTGAACAAATCTAAAACTTAATCGAAAAGCAAAACATGAAAGCGCTGTTATGGGACTTCCTTCAATAGAGAATCCCCTTATGTGCTAAGAATAATGTTGCGCAAGATATTTTTACTCCCTACTCAGACGCGGCTAATAAGAGTTTAACATTTCATAAGCTGCAGCGTTGCAGTTAAACGTGGAGTACGAAGAAATGGAGGGTTAGGTTTCAAAAATTCGTGAAATATCATGATATTATTTAGTTCCCAGATAATTTTATGAATATGGGAATATTAAGTGTGAGAGCGAGAGTTTAGAATATAAAGCGTAAAAGGGAAAGTATGAGAAGGATTTATGTAAGTGTAAGCGAGACGGAGGGATGTAAGGCACAATGGCGGCATGCCTGATTCACATTGCAATGTTCTCTTGTTCAAAGTTTAAATAAATAATATTAATTAGTGAAATATCGTAGTTAACATGAACTACCATCCCACATGAATATAAATATTGTATCGCTTATTGTTTTTGTTGGGCTATTTCTAGCGATGTTCCGGGGAAGATAAATTTAGTATAACTACAGAAAATTACTAAATTTATATTTCAAATGCATGTCAAGTTAATCTATAATTAGTGAACGCTGAAAGCTTCTGGAAATATTCAAAAACGTTGATAACTCGCATTTCGTCTCGATATATACTGGACCTGACGATACGGATGTCTTTGCAGTATCCCTTTTTAGGCCTGCCTCTCCAAAAAGCTATTATCGATAGCCTGTTGGCGAATCCTTGATAATCATAAAAGTCTTCAT
The DNA here is from genome assembly GCA_958496365.1 of Subacronicta megacephala. Classification (NCBI taxonomy): domain Eukaryota; kingdom Metazoa; phylum Arthropoda; class Insecta; order Lepidoptera; family Noctuidae; genus Subacronicta; species Subacronicta megacephala. Next base: position 5,267,278 of record OY292539.1, on the reverse strand, counting down.
CCTCACCATAAACAACAGGGTCTTTAAGTACTTGCTAAGAGGAGACCTGTGGTTTAAAGCTTTAGCCCATTATACTGGCCTATTGTACATCACCAAATACTTCTTTCTCTTGAACTTCTTTTTGCATTATTTATAAGAAAGCTCCTTGATCTCTTCCTTTTTTCAGAGATACACCTTTGTCTAACAGGATTTGGCTTAAATGGTATTTTTTGTTGTAAACAGGGTAAGATTATGATATAATTGTGGTCATATTGGTTGCCTTATTACCGTTAAAATCGTGGATAGTACTGTTACAAAATAGTTGTGCAGACCAAAGAAGTTCTAAAATCTTAACCTGCCTAAGTGAGGATCTTCTCACTGTATCTAGGAATTCTAATCTACTATAATATCCAGCATACAAAAATTCCATACTCCACCGTCATAATATCTAAGTAAGTAACGGCAGTTAATGAAAATCGAGTTAAAACATGGCGCTGTTTATTTTCACCCTGGTAACATTTTAATTAGCGGCCAGGTATATTATTTTAAAATAAAGGAGGTTATTTACTTTGCATTCAATGTGTTGGTAGCGTTTCCGGGGTTAAAATGAGTGTCTTTATATGTTATGGATGTAACCCATCCGCTTCGAAAAAGGTTGCAATGTTTTTCTTGAATGTACCAATAGTACCAAATGCATTATAAACAGTTTAAAAAAGATCTTATTTATAAAATATCTCAATGATACAAGAGAATGTTTCACGGTAAACATAATTCTGATCTGAATTTTTATCCTATTTATGTATATAAAGTTTAATTTCTTTAGTACATTTTGTAGACAATACTTAATAATTATTATGACAAGTATTTAGTCTTTATATATTTGCCTTTTACTTAGGTTTATTAGCAACATCGAAAATTTTACACAATATTAGTCCGACAAAGTGTTAATGGATTTTTGTGTTACTAAATTCTTAGCGCTAACTCAGAGTTCGAATTACGCCCGGGTAAAAAGACCAATATTATATTTTTGAAGAAGATATCTTATTGAAATCCCAAATCGTTAATAAATAATCATAAACAGCTTATAAATAGTCTTGTTATTCTGAGGTTAAGGATATCATAATCTAGATACATAATAATCACCTTGTTTCAGATGGTCCTTCCATTACATTAGTTCCTCAAGCCATTGAAGGTGAAACAGGTTCATTGGCTACACTGTCGTGCATCGTCGATGGTCATCCACCACCGAAAATACAATGGTTAAGATATGAACATGAGCGATTTATTGTAAGTATTATTATTTGTAAACTAAGATACAAATTCAATACTCATTATCATATCATACTCACGCGAGTCTTTTTTTCCTTACGTCTCTCATCAGCCGTCATTTCATCGATAATTTCCTTGTAGCTATATCATCTTTCCATCTAGCCATAGTATATTTTCTTTGGTCTCCTTCTTTATACCATCGAAGCGAGGTCTCAAAAGTCAGAGCAGTCCGAAAGTGGTACAAGACCTCATTTAATTTTAAAATATTGAGTAAACCTTAACTAAATAATTATTATCATCATCATCATCATAACATTTAGGTACTGTTTCACTATTGGCCATTGGCCTCCTCTCAAAATAAAGGGGGTTAGGCTGTAGATTACCAGGCTAACCTACTGCGGGTTAGCAGATTTAACACGCTGTCGAGAGAATCTATCAGGCATGCAGGTTTCCATACGATGTTTTCCTTCATTGTTTTAAGCGAGCGATAGTTAATTATTAATAGGCACATGATTGAATAATAAATTATGCTTTAAAATATCTTCCGTTTTCTTCTTCTTTTGACTTTTTCATTTTGGTATCATCATAATGAGATGGCACTAGAAACTAATAGTGCCTATATTAGTTGTCCTTTATCAAATTAATGTTTCTAAATGAGCGGTAAATATACATTTTTGACGTTTCTCATACAGAGAGTTGGCAAGTCACCAAATTTGACAGTCACTGTAACACAACACTCTGCTGGACAATATTGGTGTAAAGCCAGCACTGAAAACAGACAAGATGTTCAGGTGCCCGCGATGGTTTATGTCAAAGGTAAGAACAACGATTGCTTTGTAAATCAAGTATTTCGCATATATGTAGTCTAACAATAAAGCCAATTAAACTCTTGTAACCTTTTGCTTTTATTTTGAGCTTTGTTGTTTGAAAATTCTATTCTAATTACAACATATTCAATCAGTTTCAGTACCTTTATTACGTCACTTTTGGGTTACATTTCTGTTTCGTTTACCAAAACACCTTTTACTGCAATAAGACTGAATTTGAACTTTATAGATCGTTTTTGTTTAACTGAATTGGCATAACAGACTCAGATGTGAAAATATTTAATAAATTTTTTTTGTGCTTGTACCGCGAAATTTCTTATCAACATAAGAGAACTTATTAAGTTATTTTAGTGAAGTAAAAATACGACCGCGTGCAGGATTCGAACTTGCGTCTTCTGGTTAAGTACCTACACCAGACGCTATGACCGCTAAGCCACCGCGAGTCCCACCAGCCAAGTCGAAATTTGTCTTTATATTTTTAAATTTACGTCTTTGAGGTGACGTCTAATAAGAAACAGAACTTATTTATGATGTCTGTGTCTTTCATCATAATATTTTAAACATAAAATCATGTGATGCCGTCACGTTTCCGTTACAGTTTTTTCCTCTTCGAAACTACAAACATGCATGCAGAACTTCTTAGACATACATACGCTTTAAGATGTAAGATCTAAACTTCGCCAAGTTCCAACTCGACCTGTAGGAATAGCAAGTGCTGCCTCGTTGGCGAGGTCATTTCAATTTGAACATCTTGCGAACTAGCCAACTTAGCGGTTCCTAACTTCGAAGTCCCAACTTTATACCTATAAATATAGTTATGGGTCGCTCTGCATGCTCAACTTTCGTTTCATGTAAATTGAATAGTGCTCAAACGGCCTCATTTAAATTGTTGTTGACTTTGTATCAACTATTATGTTGACTTAGATATTGGTATGGATCTAATTCTCGAAAGTTCTTCGTCCTTATAGACGGTGAAAGTTTGGAAGTGGGTCATTACTACTATATGGGTTCAATCTGCAAGTATATTGTAATTTTGAATATTAATCATATCCAGCACGGATGCTGATAATATCGGCACTCAAATTCCTCAACAAACATTAATGACTCATTATCTGAACGAGCAGCAAGGGGCCTAAATATTGTTTCAGGCTATTTGAGTATGGGCGACTGCTTCGCTATGGTGTCCGGGTACGATTTTCAGGTTGCTATTGGGTTTTTATAGATGTCGAATTCCCAATAACACTTTGGTCGACCCGGAAATTGAACCTCTAGCGTTACAGTCAAGCTTGGGACCACTAGACTAACGAAGCAGTCATGTTATTTCAGTTTATAAAGATATATTTAGTAGGTTCTGTTTTATAATAATTAATTGTAAGAATAAGTATTCTACTACTAAATTGTTTTGTTTTTGTTTTTTTTTTTTTTTTATGTGATAACTCGGCAAACGAGCAGGCGAGCTACCTGATGGTAAGTAGTCATCGCCGCCCATGGACATCTGCAAAACCAAAGGAGTTGCAGATGCGTTGCCGAGCCTATTTAGGGAAAGGGAGGGGAAGGAGAAAAGGAGAAGGAAGGTGATTGGGGGAGGAATTGGCCTTTTTGGACTTAAAGCTGATCCGCCGGTATCAAATTTCATAAGTATAGGTATTAAAATTAGCTTCTCCTGATTAGGACATTTCTAAGAATTCTCTTTGTGTTAGCTTATTTTAAATACAACACCTTATGTATAAGCCTTTGGAACCCTTCAAAAACATTTCATCAAAGTGTGAAGGAAAAATGACAAAAAATATCAACGGGCCTTTATTCCTAATATTTTTGTAGGACCGCCGACGATAATATCAAATCAAACACAGTATGGTATCGAAGGGGACAGTGTAAGGATCGAGTGCGTTTCCTTTTCCGTCCCTAAGCCTGACTACATCGTGTGGACTTTTGGAGGAAGTGAGATCAATTCCTTTCATAACCAGGTAATTCAATTCTGCTGTTTTTTTATGTATGTTTATTGAAACATTGTATTCACTTTGGTGTTGAAGAACCTATATAAGTTTTTCTATTGCTAAAAAGCTAATTTTGAGCTAATTCTTGCATGCACATGCCAAAGTTATATGCAGTTTTTCTTCAAATATCTAACGTAACTATTTACAAATAGTACACTCTTTAAAATGGGCGCTAACAAATATTGTTACTTGAGTTTAAGTGTCCCGAACCAACGACGTCTAATCTGACTTATTGTTACTCTCCTATTTTGTTAAGGTTTTTTTATACTCAATATTTGACATTATCCTTACCTTTTCTGCGTCAGTTGATATTTGGAGCAAAGTTTTACTAGAATTAACGTCTTGATGTATAAAGCCCCCTTGTTTTAAGAAAGTTAATGAAATTAAAGCTATCCTGGATATAATTCTACTTAAAACAACGGAAAAGTATAAAACTTACATATAAGTTCTCAATTTAAGCTTAGGTAATATAGTCTTTGCTTCGTTAGTACGGAATATGATGTTCTGAGAATATGTACGAGAATATGCTTTGCCTTTCATAGCCCTTATAACATTTTATTTGTCATTGTTGCCGCACTGAACAAGTAATAATGCGCTCCTTTAACATAGTTGCCCATTTTATTATAGAAAGAACAGAAGACGTAGCACATTTCTCTTCTATTCAAACAGTGGGGCTCCTTAAAAAAGAAAGGCCAGGATTTCTCAAACGAGGAATAAAAAAGGCAAAATTTGCACGAACAAGACTCTAGATAAAACAATTCTTTTGTTTTACCGCTAAAATGTATTCAGCAAACAGAAATTTAAAAATTCTGTTTCACCTAGAAATACGGAATGAATATGTTTCTGCTCTTATCTCTGCAGAACTTTTATATAAAACTTTTAGTTAGCCAAGTTTTCCTGTTCTCGCAATAGTTTGCATTGTTACATTTGAGGTATTCTTTCAGGAGTTTGCATTTTTGGAAGAAACACTTACTGATCGGATGACGAAATCGACTCTAGTTGTACGTAGAAGTGATTCTAAACACTTTGGCAACTATAACTGCACTGTCGTCAATGTTTATGGCATGGATAGTATTGAAATTAACTTGGTTCCTGCGAGTGAGTATTTTGACATTAAGTAAATTGTTTTATAAGCACGTTGATAGCAGAATTGTATTTCTTAAATTGAATTTAGAAATAAAGAGTTTGACACAGCAGAAGATACAGAACAGTAAATGATAGTGGAGAAAACTTGAATTAAGATAGAAAGAAATAGTCTACTATTAAAATTCACAGCTGCATCCTTACGTCCTTACACAGACATATTCTGATTTTAACTACTGAAAGAATGCAATGCATCATCATCATCATCATCAACCCATTACATTGCCCCACTGCTGGGCACGGGTCTACTCTCAGTACGAGAGGGATTAGGCTATAGTCCGCCACTCTAGCCTACTGCGGGTTGGCAGACTTCACACGCCGTCAAGAAAATCTCTCAGGCATGCAGGCTTCTCAGGATGTTTTCCTTCGCCGTTTAAGCGCGTGATAATTAATTATTAATATGCACATGACTTCGAAAAGTCAGAGGTGCGTGCCTTGGATTCGAACTCGAGACCTTAGACTTGGCAGTCCAATGGCCATATCATATTATAAGCAATGCATAATATCATGTAAATCAAGTTTCGTTATAATCACGTTTTTTTCGAAAGTATTTGTTTAATGATACTTACCTACTTGTTTTTTTAGAAACGTATCCTTTAGTCTTCATAATAGCTGGAGGGTCATCAGCTGTGATCTTAGTCTTGATTATTATGCTGATCATAATGCTGTGTCAAAAGAAAACGAAAAAGACAGATGTGAAGAAGCCAGATATAACAGACTTGGGGAAGACTTGCGTGGACCAATTCAAGGATTGCGATAGGAGTTCCAATATCAGTGACCTTAAGCTGGAACTAAGGCAGGTTGATGGAAGCTGTGAAATGGTTAGTGATATCAGCCCTATTGTGCCTATTGAATCAATAGAGACATATTATGATTATTACCTAAATTTAGCGAATTTTTCGCCCCCTATTACATGGGACCCAAACATACCGGCGAACTGTGGGTGTACATTAAGTACATCTCTGCCTAACCCTTCGGGGATTACAGGCGTGATGGTATGTTATGTATGTTATGTACCTAAATTTAGCGAAACTTGTTGAAATACTAACATTTAATCAAATCCTAATCAAGTTTCTATTTAGTAGACAGATAAAGATAAACCTTGAAAGTATGATATCAATTTTGTCTCTCATTTAACCAACATACTTAATAACAATAGGATTTTTTGTTTATGTAATAAGCTTTGATCTCAGCGTCCTTTTACTACTCATAATATGTTATCAACTTAAGGATTCAATATTATTCATTTAATATAATTCGGGCATTTTTTTTATAAATTACAATTTCATGAACACAGGACAACTCAAATGCGGGTTCCGAAACGGATCTTCATCCAACTTTGCACCTGACTTCAAACCTTGGGCTTCCTCTCGCTGGTCCAGTACCTCTTCCAGACTCAGGCTATGACAATGAGCTCATGAAACAGTATCAGAGGTACAGCGGGGATTTCAACCAACCTATCAGCAACTTGAATTTTAAGGTACGAAAGATTTATTGCGGGATTGTACTCGGGGATGTATGGAATTAGAAATTAAATATTAAAGCTTGGAGTGTTAGTATGTGCGAGGATTTTGTATGTATCTACCTATGTATTAGTCTTCAAAGTTTTTGTGTATTTTTTCAAGTTAACATTTTTACCTAGCCCCTACGATGAAATTGAGGTTTACTGTGATTTTTAACTTAAGGGCATTGATAGCTTTTATTAAAAAAAACGTGTTTTCGAACTAGTTTTAGTTTCATAGATACCAGATAGTTTTGTTACAACAACGTGACTAGCATAATGACATTGGAACTGGATTGGAATATTAGTTTTTTTTAATACCAGGTTTCTTTGCTGCAATATGGTCATTAGTTATTTTAACAAAAAACAGTATGCTGACAACGACCTACTTAATCGCTTATATACACAGAATTCATTCAATGTTTCATCAAAATTCGTAGAATAGTATTTCTTTAAAAAAAAACATGATCCGATTCCGTAACATGACCTCCGTTTTAAATTTTTAATCCCCTCGCACAAACAAACGGCTCCTGCAATTTCATTCGACCAAACCCACCTACTTCGCAAGTAAAACCGTATAAAATATTTCTTGGGAAGATATCATTTTATACGTGGGTAGAATTTCAGTTAGCGAAGCATAACAATGCAAAATTATGAGAAAATAATAATATGAGAGACTTGCTACGTGTTGAGCATTATACTTGTTCCAAAGTTGTATTTATCTAACGTATGTAGATAATGACATCAGCATTCAATCACAGTAAATTTTTATATTTTTAATTACCTCTATACCTAACTCTTTTGTCGCCTGTACCTGAGAATGTAATGGACCTAATCTTAAATACTTTAGATGGATGAAATGTCTAGACATACAAGTTTTGAATTACAAAGGACTTTAATTTTAACTAAAGGATTATGTCAACGGGATTAGACGCAGCATTAGACTTAGAGTGTGCACTTACATCAACATTAATAATACAACCAGCTTATTTTTAAGTCTGTACTGCAAAATGATGATCAAGTATAGTATAGTATAGTATATATAGTATAGTATAGTAGTTATATAGTTATATAGTAGTTATATTATCCACTATACGAGTATTTTTCTTTTGTTTAAAAAGTTGTTGCCAACAATGTGTGTCGCACATCACTACTCGTACTAATCTAAATGTTTGTATTACGAGTGAGTTCACGTTGGTAGTGCAACGGATGGGTTTCGAACTGGTAACCACATCATCGCAAGTCCGATGCCCTAGCCATTACGTTACCGCCACTCGCTTCAAATAAAACGATACAAACAGTAACCTTAATCAATAAGAGTTTCAATGTAAATTAATTAAAATTAATCATCTTCTTCATCTCCAGCATCATGGGCAGAGCAATGGGTATGTCCCATATGTGGACTATTCCCGGGACTACGCCCCACCAGTGCCCTCAGACTCTCTGTCTGGCTCTCTATCAAGGAGCACCGATGGGTCCACGTATCCCAGCCATTGTGGGTCTTTGAATCGACAGCAGAGCTGCGGCAGATTAGGAGGCATCATTGGTCCTGATGGTAAGTTTCCGTAACACTCTTGTGGAGATTGGAGAATTCTTTACTTATCTATACACTTAGTAGTAATACTATATTAATACACGATAACCTCTGTTAACCCGTTAAGGAACAAGCAGGCAAAAATATACGACGCTTGTGAAGGTCACCGTTCTTTAAATTTGTTATTATAATACTGAGAATACCTATCTGATAAAGCTTCTAAAATATTTTTTTGAATCTGTGACGAACAATAAAGGTTATAATGAATTCAAATTTCGGATGTCATTTCATCCGTAATTTATGTTTTACCTACTAAGTATTTAAAACATTATTAAGTTTTGATGCTTTATTTAAAACAAAAAAAAAACCTAGATATTAGTAATAATTTCTTAAATTTTGTCAGTGGCATGTATAACTAATTTATTATCCTCCAGTAGGCTTATAACGTCAATTGAATCACTTGCTAAAACATTTTGAACAGGAACAGCTTTCAGGAAAGCGTTTAAGTTATCCATGAAGAGTTCCATAAAACTGTTTACTATTGGTGTACGGATTACTTTGTCGATACTTTTCCAGTTGTCATTCACAAATTTGTGGACTGTGTCAGCTGGAAACGAAAATAATATTCATAATTTCTTAAAAGCAAATTCAGAGAATAATCAGATCTAATTTATTTTAATAGTTACGCTTTCTCGTACTAAGATATTTATTTAACAGTGAGCAGTATTCCCAGTATTATTACTGCCATTATTCCAAGGGCTGTGTTGACCAAGGAATTCCATTTCCAGGATTTTAAACTGGTGTAAGTCAAATTATTGTGAAGTCAGCCAAAACATAGCATGGCCTTTAATTAATTGTAAAATAAGTCATGTTCATTAAAGGATTAAATCGTAATGTGTTATCAATACACGTTGCCGATGTCACAATAAGATTGACAATGTGTAAAAGAAATGCGATGGAGTGATCTCGGATTAGAATCCTACTCGAGGTTGATTTTACTTATATCTTTGAATATTTTTGATTCAATACTCAACACAACCTCTAATTTATGTCACCATGCGTTAATATACTCACATTTTACTTTATCACCATTAAACAAATTTTTAAATTCAAATTCCACGCGTCCCTTGGCTTCAACATCGACATCATGACTGTTGATATGAACATGAGGCTTATTGTCTTCACCATTATTCTTCTCAAATATGGCATTGAACATAAATATATAATCATCTAAAACAAAAGCTAGTTAACATTTTTGGATAGTAATCGTTGTTTCACTGTCTTTAATTCTCTAATTTCTCCACTACTTGGCCAAGTTAAATGACTTAATTGTTATTTTTTATTAGAGATTTTGAATACTTGCTGTTGCTTTAATTTAAAATTGGATCCAAAAGCCATCGGATTTTTAAGTGCACATACAACTGAAACTTCATACGAGCCAAAGATATATTTAATTAAAACTGTTTCATCATCATCAACCCATATATTGTTTCACTGCTGGGCATGGGTCTCCTCTCAGAACGAGAGAGATTAGGCTATATTCCAACACGTTAGCCTACTGCGGGTTGGCAGGTTTCCGATGTTTTCCTTCACCGTTTAAGCGCGTGATAATAAAGTATTAATACTTACACACATGTATGAAATTAACCTTTATAAATCAATGTATAACTTCATACTTTTTATTACTCGGGTTACCATTTATCAGTATGACAGTTATGAGTTCAATTATTAATAATAAAATAATATTTACCACAGGAAATCGTACACGTGCCCTTCCCTTCAATAAACAAATCAGCCATGTATCCTTTCACTTCGTAGTCGGAATTTATAATAATGCGAGGACATTCCAAATTAAACTGGAAACTTGATTCTTTTCTTTCGATTCTGCAATAAAAACAGTTTTTGTAGAAATGACATATACACATCGGTAAACAAGAATTTGATTCTTTAGGATTACTTAACTTCGCTAGCTCTGACTGAATAGAATAAGTTCCTTTTAAGTTTTAGTAGAAGCGCTACATTTTCCCTGCGCATGCTCCAGGAATAAAATTTAGGTAACTGTCTTAAAATAATGTTTACAGATGATTCTAAACGTAAATTTGTATTGTGACATGATTATTGAATCATAAGTTAACTCTGAATGTCAGGCGTAGGACCTGCAGTAGCTACAGATAAGAAAACATACAGAAGGTACGAAGGTACTGCACTTTAATGAAATTAATTCCCCTGGAGAAAGAACAATTTTAAAGTTAGAATGAAGTTTTGATCAAAGAGTCGATTTTTGGTCATTATTGTAGGCTTTAAAATTCTAGCCAACAATTATATGATTCTTAATGGTATCAGTATTGGACTTACTTTAATTTTGTAACAGCACAATCTTTCATTCCTGCCATTGAAGCATTTGACAGCTGATACTTGATAGTCGGCAGGTTGGCTTGAATGATATCTCGATGTAATGGGTCCGAAGCTTCAACTATATTGTCAAACCCATTAACAAAAGGACCGTAGCTAATATTTGCACTTTTAGTTGTGCAATCCTCATCCCCAACATCGCAGACATTGCCTGAGGGTAAAAAAAATCTTCATTTATTCTTTATTGTACACCACTAATAAAGTAAGAAGAAATATATAAGGTATATCCACAAAAACAAATGTAGGTACAATGGGCGGCCTTATCGCTTAAAGCGAAAAAAAATCTTATCAGTAGAGTTGGTTTCAAGTCCTATCGAAATATTCATAAACTATGTAGGTAATATCCATTAGTAGCTATGTCCTCCGGTGTTATCTGCATTGATTTTGTTTAAGGCAATGCCGTGAAAATTTTCACAATTCCTTTCTTAACGAAAATCTATGTTATATATTAGTACACACACAATCCAAATTTTAAGTTTGTAGGCTTTATAGATTTCGATATTTCGTGATTAAACTTTGAGTAAGTGTTTTTTTAAATAAAACGTTTAATAATACAAATACATAGAAAATAGGCAATAAATATGAAATCATTTTGATTGTTCATTTAAAGAAATGAATTTAGGGTAGGTACCTACTCTGATTTCGCTAATTATTTTTCTAATCTGATAAACAAAAGTTCTACGCAATCATCGCTATGGAAAAAATATGACCTTTATTGTAATTTACCAGGTAACTGAGGAAAGATAAAAACGTAGCAGTCCTTACTTAATTATTAGTCTTAATTATCTATTTATTTTTTAATTAATTGTTATATATCTCGGATAAACTAACATCTCGCCTATATTTCCCGAAGGGTAAGGTAGAGGTAGATACTTAATTTACAGCTTAAGCTGACCGATATGGTTAGATCCCAAGTAATAGGGAGCGAGCCTATTGCCATTCATCGGGTACCCATGTATTCAAACTCGGAGCTGCTATCAAGAATTTCATAGAGATCCCAATAAATAACACTTTGCTCGACCTATGAATCGAACCTAAAACGGCATGGCAGTCGCGTTTAGGCCCACTAAACTAATAAGGTAGTGTAAAAAAATATATTTGAATAATGCAATAAACATCAATAGCATGATTATATAAAAAATATTATTATTTTTAAAAATAATCCGTGTGTCCTCCATTTGTACTTACATATAACTAAGTTAATCCAAAATAATATGCCGAAAAGAAACCACAACACATTCAACATTTTAGTTTAAAAATACTTAACAAACAAAGCGAGTTAAGGTTATGACGCGAATTTATAGATTTTATTTTATGTCAAGCATGATTATTTTTTTAAATCATGGCTCTCTTTAATTCAAATGAGAAAAGAGTGGCAACCTTCCTCTATAGTTCTTAATAAAAATTTGGTCCTTTGCTCCGCATGGTTAAATGAAGTGTTGTCATCTCATGTTATTATTCTCCTGATGTTTTATACTAAAAATTACAAGTTTGTTATAATTATTTAGTTATTCTTGTATAGTATACATAGATTCGATCTCCATCATTGTAGGTCTTTTAAGGAAAACTTCAGAGATGCTTTACAATTTTTGAAGCTGCATAACTATAAAATACATTTTAATAAAAATGCAAGGAACTCTAATTTAAAGTGACGTCGTTGTTAAAAATATTTTGTACCGTGGCCTTATACCTACCTACATACAATGTTCCATTGTTTTAATACTTATATCAAGTTTATTATGTTAATATAAGACGAACAAGGTGATAGTGATAATATCTTGCTTAAAGAGTGCATAAGTAGGTATATTCTTTTTTTCTAACTTGTTCATTATTTAAGTGAAATAGTTTTTGTCTTAAAATTTTAGTTCGACTTTATGTATTAGATTATTAATTGTTTTTTTTTTAATTTTCTTCCAATGTTTCCATCCTTTTGTCCCATATTCGAAAACAGGAACTACACTTACTATTCTTACATAAGTACTTATTTTGTTTCAATCACATCCGTTTAAATCGAATTCCATTATTAGGATTAATTATTTTTGGGTCAATGAAATGGTTATTAATGTATTTTTTTGTCTCTTAACAGAACAGATCACTAATATAAAATCCTATTAATGAATAACTCTTTCAGTCTTCTCAATGTTTTTTTTTATGCCATGGAGATCTTCCAGTTTTTAGACCTAAAATAACTATGATGTAACCCATGCAAACATTAGTTTCATACGAGAAATAAATTTATTTTTAGAATGTTTTGGTGGAGACTCAGCCACTGCAACAATGGAACCTTCAGATTAAGGATATTTTTTTCCACAGTAATACCAATGTCAAGTTCTGGAGTAGTCTTAACAGGAGAAGATGTAAGATATGCTGCTACTTACGGCAACCCGTATTTGAGAGGCAGTGCTCCTGTAGGTGAGAATATAAATTTAATCCATACTAATAATATAAATATGAAAGTATCTCTGTCACTTCTTTACACCTAACTACTGAAAAGAATGCGATAAATTTTGCATACATCTATGATCTGAAGAAATCTGATTATACAATTTGTCAACAGCGTACATGCCACAAATGAATACGAATCCAGTTGGCAAGCCAGCACCGCCGCCGTACTATTCCGTTAGGAATGCCAATCATCCTCCAGGTAATTTCTATGTTAACAGCTTTTTATTATTGTATTTAATGTTTAATCTTCACCCTGTACTCGTCAAAATACATACTATATCTATAGAAAAACTATATGTTTAGAAAGACTTACGAACTTTTTTTCGATGTTATGAATCATATTTCACTCAGCAACAATGTTTTTCAAGTGTTTTGAATTAACATCTTGTTATTATTCGGTTCGGTTTCGTTTCGGTTATAGAACTAGTTAATTGTAATTTTATTTGCTTATTTTCAAAATCTTAATTTGTTTCATAAAATAAATATGTGGACAAACATATTAAAATTAATTAATTCTTTATCAGTGCCATCAGTGACGTCGCCGTCATCATCATCATCTTCGAGGCCTGTTACCAGTCCATTAGCATCATCTTCATCAACCAACAGTGGCGCACAGCCTCAAGTAAGCCTATATTTATTGTAATTAAACAAATCAATATGAGAAATCTCAGGTGTCTATGGTTTACGTTATGCATGGTAAATTAGATTTTTTTATTATGGGATATTACCAGGACACAATAAGTACAAGATTGTTATGGTAAATATAGTTAGTGCATACTTAGATTAGCTTAGGTTAAAGCCTGCAGGAGTGCAGAGGATTAAGTCACAAAACTAGTATGCTATTCTTTTATTCTATTCTATTTTATTAAATCTGGCATATTGGAGACCTGTTGAGACTGGAAAAAGGTAGAGTTTAAGAGTTGTTTGAATGTTGAATGAAAGAGTAATTTTTTTTTCGAAAATGTGAGTAAGGGGTTTTATATCATTTCAATATTTAAAGGAAATATAAAGGTAAGTGGATAATTTATGCAAATACATCGTATGTGGATAGGAACGCTGGGAAAGAGCGCTTTGTCGACTTTTGATATCACACTATGTTTTTCATTGATTTAATATTTATGTAACATTATATCAAACAATCACGCCTGTATTTCCCAAAGGTTTAGACAGAGGTGTACTAATGCACACCTACAGTTCGCGGCTATGTTTAGGTCCCATGTAAGGGGGGTGACCCTATTACCATTAACCAGGCAAAATTCCCGATAACGATCTGCTACTTACAATTGAATAAACACTGCTTGACTTAAGAATTGAACCCAGGATCTCAAATGAGGCAATTATTTGTGTAAATTACCCATAATCTTAACATTCAACCGATGTTCCTATCTTATTCATTGAGCAATACAAATATGATTGCTTTTTTATTAGAAGGATAATTATAATTTATTATTATGTAAGCCATTTCCTAGATTAATATCACTTACCTACGTAATGGTCATGTTTCTAATTTAGGTTATGAGCAGGCAGCTTTTATATTGGGCCTCCGGGTATAATAGGAGTAGTTACGAAGCACTAAATAATATCTAAATGAATATCCTCTTTAGTTTGTTAACGACCTTTAAAGCTTAGTAAAACTTGAGGTACAAAGTTACATAATATCAAGCGAAGCTTGAAATAGAAGTGTATAAATTGATAAACTATAGAACTTAAGATTCTTAGATATGCCATTACGCCTGTTTTCCACGACAGATAAGGCAGAAGTGTATTAATGTACACCCACACTTCGCCGGTATCTTTTGGTCCCATGTTAAATAGAAAAACCCAAGAACACTTTGCTCGACCTGGGGATCGAACCCAGTACCTCTAGCGTAGTAGTCGTGCTTAGGACCACTATGTTTAAATAAAACTAAAATGTTTTGAATTAAACTACGAGTATAAAGGCTTTAGTGTTCCTTTCCGAACGAATTTTACTCCTCCAACTTAATAACGATGACGTGCTGTCCCTTTCTTAATTTGGTTATAGAGCGTTAACTACGTTGTTAACCAGACAACAAACGTTACAATTAACTGTGGAGGTAGTTTGGTATCAAACGTAGAACTAGGTGGAGAATGGCCGATCTATGTGTAGTATTTGATACTAGTAGTGTCTCATGGCATGTCTATATGCCAGCATCAATGGGTCGGCTCGACCTGGGAAGTACTACCCTCCCACAGTATAGGTATCCTGGCTAAGTAGCAGTATGCATACTGTTGCGTTTCGTACGGTTAGTGTGGAGCCCAATTCTTCCCTCAGTTCAGGTCCTCTAGTTGCTCGTTTGCCGAGTTATCCCATAAAAAAGAACTATTAGTAAAATTATGCTGTGCATTGACTAATGCAAGTTTATCTTCAACAGGTCCCTAAATCATCTTCGCAACCTTCAGGAGCTTTGTATATTCTCCCACCGTCCAGTCAAGGAAACTTGCAGTCCAATCAGATAACTACCAAAGGTAAGTTAACTTTTAACGCTAGCAATGAAACAATAACAATTTTTTTTTTTGTTTTTACCGTTTCAAAAGGACCATTTTTGTACCCTGGTCCTTAACTGGACACAAAAATGGTCCTTATGATAAAATTAATTCATTTTTATGTATACTTGATCCTTTTGTATAATAAACAGCAGGTTAGTGTTGGGATAAGGAATAATATGTGAGATTTTAAATTCATAACTTTTTAAATTTTCCTGACACAGCTTATAGATATATTATCACATTGTGGGTTGCCACATTAATTTGGGAGGAAGAAGGATATTAAAAATGATTGATGGGATAACCTCAACAAATTGATTGCTGATGCATTTTATTAATATTAGCTTCAATTTCAGGTAATGGTCCCCAGCTGACAGCCGGGACCCATGTTTGAATTAAATGACAAGTAGTTAGGTGAAATACATGAAATGTTTTAAATTAAAGATTTAAAATAAATATAACATAAACTACTCGTAGGTAACTTTAATGTAAAGAATCTCCTCTATGGAGTCGAAGACACTGTCTTGTTCATTGGGTGATATTGTAATTTTCAACTTACTCTCAGTTACGAGTATACTGTAAAAAGGACAGACAGTTTACTCTTTGGGTACGGAACCCTAAAAACGCTATAAAAATGCACCTTCTGTGGTCCGTTATTATTAGCGAAGAAAACTTTTTATCTGTACAACTTATAAAACTAAATACCTACTTAATTGCAGTGTGATTTCTGAAAATTATTTTTTATTATAAACCTTCTTCATGGACGGCAAATACGCCCATAAGAGAAAAAAATATTGCAGATTTTTTTTATACCTAGTGGATTTATAGTTTTTCACCTTTAAAGTTGTCATGCATATACTTAGTATATATGTAATGATAAGAAATAATTTTCATTATTATTTGTTTTATTATATTAAGTACCTACTTAAATACTAAAATGCTAGTATTATTTACAAACTTGAATTATTTTAATAATGGCATTGTGAAAGAAATTCTCACGTTTTAATTATTCACGACATTAATTATTTATAGTTATTACAACAAACGTATAGTTAACGTTACTTAAAATTTTGATAATACGATTTTAATTTAACTGCGGATTTTTTATTATTTTTTCTTTTTTAAAGCAATTTTTTTAAGGTTATAAACATTTGTTCCTTCGGTACTATGATAAATATAAATGATATTATTATACAATTTACGTTATTGATGATTATGAGGTTATTATATATTATTTGCGGAGTTATTATGGGCGTTTCAAATAAAATGTGGTTTTATTGAAATGTTATCTTAATTTGTAATAATATTGTGTTATTTATCTCAAAAATAAAACAATACAAAAATAAAAAAATGTTTGATCTTGAGACTAAAAACTAAAGAAAGCATATAGAAATTAAAAATATAACATCTTTTTAGTAAACGTTACTAAAAAAAGAAAAAGTTAATCTAAAGAGTGTCTCTTAGTTTACTTTTCACGGCTTTAATTACGTCAAAATTTTGACAAACGAGCCTAAAATTCAAAAGCTTTAAGTGTTTATGTCAAAGAAAATCTAAACTAAGCAACGTGGTTATACACTTTAAGTTAAAATTAAGTTGTAAGTAATGTGTAACCTTAGTGTTAAATTCATATATTCATTTTATGGTTTATAAAATATGGATACTTGTTTATATAACTATTAAAATAATTAAATATAATTTAATGATTGTGCACATTTCTAAATTTTGTTTAAATAAAATGGTGTCAATTGACGGGGTTATAATAGGATAAGTAACTCTGGGAGATAAATTTAAATAAATATCCTAATATACTTAAATTAAAATCTTTAAACATTATACACTGCTAAATAATTTTGTGTATAGTAATTAATTAATATGTCCTTAATTAGAACCTAGTTAATGTAAATAACTTCAGAAAACCTTCTGACTGAGACTGAAAATAATTTTAGACTAATGTTTGATTTTATTGTAAATACTTAGTGTAATATTTTTTTTTGGCTTAACTATAATTATTGTAAAATCATTTTGTTAATAATTATTTTCAAAAATTCCCGAGTGGCTTGCCCAGTGAATCACTTGATACAATTATTAGAGTTAAATATAATTACAACATCATTTTCTTACTACTATTTTAGGTTGCTTAAAATAATAGTTTTTGTATAATATTTGACGTTAAATATATTCAAAGATTTGTGTGTGTATTAAGAGTTTAACTTTTAATTTTTATTTACAAAAATCTCAGTCCCAGTACTTATCTACATAAAAATAAGTGAATCTTTTTTTAGTTCTATTTTTAATTAATATTGTTTTTTTGTACTTGTCATTTAAATAAAACTAGTTTATTGATTTTATTGCGGTACAATGATAGGTATAATTAAATCCGATGGATGCTGAAGTATCTTCTATCAACTTCCACGCTCAACACATAAAGGTAGTTTTATTCCAATGATTATTTTATAATTTAAAATAATTATGTAGTCCAAAGGTTTACAGTAGATTAATTTACAGAAACTGAGTATAATTTAACTAAAATGATAATTAATTTAGAAATATTTGTACTGTTATAAGAATAAAATGTATTTGGAGTCGGTTATGCCATGGAAAACAAGATAAATAAAAGTTTTGAAATAAAAATATTTTGTTTTATAAATTTTCTTATAACCACGGCTACAAGCTAATACAAGCTTATGAGCCATATAAATCCAGTATAAGCTAACCTCTGATTGTATTAGGTTCACTAATGCAACCAACCAATGTCAAAGCAAAGACGCATTGCAAAGTCAGAGTAGCTTGCTCAACGAATCTATTGATATAATAATCATTATAGCTTAAATATAATTACACGGTTCCCCGATATGATTCGTTCCCATATAATCGGGAACTCCGAGCTTTCCGAGCTTAGCTCACACTTTGCTCGAATTTGAATCGAATCTAGGACCTCTAGCGAAGCGGTTGCGCTTAGGACCACTATACTAAGGAGGTTGTCGTATGCAGTCAGTAATTGACTATTATTATTGAAAGTCTGTAGTCTCCCACTGCAAGGCAAAAGCCTTCCCATTCTCCTTCCACTCCTCTCCATATGTCGCTGCTGAGAACCAGCCTTATTGGAAAGAGTTTAGGTCATCCCGCTATCTCCCTCTAAGCTTACCCTGACGGCGTCTGCCATTACGTATGTTCCATTGGGTTGTCAGTTTGGGCCTAATAATTTAGACTAATAATGTTGGCATTTGATTGTAAATCACAAATACAATCTATTCTTATTTAAGTAGGTAGTGGCAACATAGTCGCTTGTTGATCTTGTTTGATAAGTACCTACTGGCAACACTGTCATTAAATTATTATACATATATACTCTCTCTGCCATCTTTACTGTGAAAACGGACCTTATAAACTTCCTTGTGAGTATAAGTAATTAATTGGAAAATGAAGTCCAACTTAAATAATTAAGATTAAATCTGTGCTTTTTACACGCCCATACTCTTAATTCCAATAAATAAGGAAGTTTTAACTTCCAACACTAAAATCAATCAAACGTTAACACAATTTATTCTTCATTTCTGTATTGAAATACTAATTACAAGTGCTTCAGTAAGCTTTGATCATGAAAATGAGTCATTCATCCTTATAAAACGCCTACAAGGTACAACCACGC
The DNA here is from genome assembly GCA_958496365.1 of Subacronicta megacephala. Classification (NCBI taxonomy): domain Eukaryota; kingdom Metazoa; phylum Arthropoda; class Insecta; order Lepidoptera; family Noctuidae; genus Subacronicta; species Subacronicta megacephala. The sequence goes on along the minus strand of OY292539.1, from coordinate 5,248,017 downwards.
GTTTGAAGAAAATAAAATTCTTTATACCTGATAAAATATCAAAGACAATCTTAAGTCCTTGGCACGCCCTTATCTATAAAGGGAACATCTTAGAGTGGAAAACAATAGCTGCCAAGGAGGCGACCAGGAATGGCACTTGTGCACTTTCTCGTCTATAGTACTCTCCGGCCTTTTGTGATGAAGAGTAAGATATTGAACACTGTTTTAAGTAAAATTGGTTGTGTAGGTTAAATGCTTTGAAGTGTTCGCATTATTGCCTCTATAGATTAAAATCTAAAAAAAATCTTACAATATAATTGATTGCGCCCAAAAAGAGTGGTAGCATTGAAAACATCGTCGTACCAAAATCTTATATATTTGTTCATTTTTGTCTAGGAGATGTTTTAATTAAAATTGTGAACTTACGTGTGAACTTACGAACATTACAATAATAAGCATTTTTTATTTAAATAATAATTATCTTCGCATAACAACCGACATTTTCGTAGCAATACTTTATTCTCATGTACAAATAACAAATCAAGCAAACAATATTCATCGCCAGGCTATCTACTCATATGAAAGACCTAATTTTGTACATATAAGCATACGTGGGCTTACCCAGTAGCAATCTAGTCAATGTTTACGTTCAATCTAGACCTACGTGCCTCAGGCAATAGAACAGTTATGAAAATAAGATTAGCGTCTCTATGCGCCCTTGTTTTGGGGCAAGCTGGCTTATTCTGGGGCAATCGTCTAAGATTGTTCCAGTGAAAGTATTTGTAAGGGTTGGTAAAAAAGTTGCAAGTTTGTTTTAAATAATAGAATACCTACTTATCAATAAATAAATCTCACGGAGGCCGTTAATAATTTAAATTCGTAAATTATTTTAATGTCACAGAAGTACTTGGTATACTGAACTTCGTGAGATAGAATGAATAATAAGGTTTTTAATTTTCACATACATCACATCACATACACTCACGCCTTTTTCCCATAGGGGTAGGCAGAAACTACAGAACGCCATCTGCTACGATTCTTGCATACTTCTTTTGCTTCGTCCACATTCCTACATCTTGTTATACACATTCGCCGGTTGCGGGTACTACGCACCTGACCTTTCTGAAGGATCTCACCAATAAGGTCATGGTATGTCTTTCTAGGGTGTTTCCTCCCGGCGACTTCACTGACATTCGCTTTATAAATCCCTTTCGTTAATCGGTTTTTATTTTATTTTCGATTTTGATAACTTGGGTTGTATCACAGGAAATTATCTTGCCTTGTTTATTAGTATTATGCACACTGTCACAGGTCTTCTTATACTATTATGGAAATGTTTGCTTGCCTTGCGTTGCGTTTCAATGGTACTAAATACTGCTGCAATGGTCAATGAACCTGATGATGACAAGAAAAGTTAGAGAATTAAATAGGATTGCAATAAATGTCAGTTTTTAAATGCGTCGGTAAGAGAAGGGTTTTAACCAGGTTAAGAATACAGCCATCCGTCCCAAGACAAAAATAAAAAGCGTCATTCGGAAAGCTGCCACGCTGAAATGGAAATGGGCTGGACACATATTCAGTATGTCGCATGTCAGATAAACAATAGGTCAAACTGACAACACAAAGGATCCCACTTAATGGCAGTCGCCAACCAAGCAGGCCCAGAGAGAGATAGCGGAATGAGCTGGACTCTTTCCAAAAAGCAAGGTGCCTGGCAGCAATACATGGAGAGAAGTGGTGGAAAAAGAGTATCGATACCAAATTTAATTAAATTGTTTAATTATTAGGATCATGATACCTACTAGGGGCCTATAGTATCATTTCGTCTGTTAATTAAAAGTCAACACCCAAACCAATCAAAACGTCATTAAAATACCTAACAAGGATTACATTTGATTATATTTATTTTTAGTGAAGTATTTTTTTAGCACAATTATGACTTATTTTGGTATTACGCTGTATGGAATTCAGCCTTTACCGTACTACCTCTTGTTATTTTTCTTGCAGATCATCAAATAAATCGCAAAATAACACAGTTTAAACATCAAAAGTTTACGACTCTCACACAATGGTAGTCTCGTAATCGGAGCTACATTGTAAAACTTTATGTACCATATTTACGAATGCATCCTTTTACAACACTACTGGGAATACGATGCGTTCAAGTTTAAGAAAGTTGTGCGATCATATTGCTAATGCTGGCGTATTTTTTTAAGAATTTGCTTTGTGTATCAACATATCATAATATTTAATTCGCTTCCGTAACCCCTGCAACACATCTCTGCCCATCGTAATCCCGCGTTCCCACTGACGACAAAACATGTTGCAAACATTTATCTAACTCATAAAGACTGAGTGGGATAGGTAGCTGTTTGCAACATGTTTTGTTGTCCGTGGGGACGCGGGTTTAGGTCGTCCCGTTACCTTCCCCGGCGAGAGAAGTCCATACAGACTCCCGGACACTAAAAAAGAGCTGTAATATATCTACAGTACGTGTTAACAGGCAATGATGATGAGATTTTCAATATCAATGTTGCACTCACTAGATATGTTCCTGGGTTCAATTACAAACATTAATCTTACATGCACAAACATCTATATCAAATAACCAAAATATAATCAAAATAATATAATTCAAATGGGCCCTTACTCGCTTGCAATTTTGGCGCAGTTTTTTCATAAAAGTCTTCAGAATTTAGTGACAACAACATGCATTTCTAAAATTTACTATCCTATTAATGCATCCTCTACAAAATTAACAAGCAAAATTAACATTAAAATAATATAACTGCAATACAAAACCAACTAAAACATAGATTTAGGTTATGAACGGTTCCGTTTTGCTTCCACATTCGCAACACTATCAACCGGAAGCGGATGCTAACAACACAATTCCGAATGCGGAAATGCTGTGTTTGCTACCACTTCCTGTCATTCGGATGTGCTTTGTAGTGGCAGTAGTGTACGGCAAAAAATGTTCGGAACTATGATTTATGGCGTTTGAAAGTTCGTTAATATTTATGGGTCAAGACTGGAGTGTTGTTTCCAATGTTTGAGTGGGTAAAAAGTAGGTTTTATTTCTAAACTGTTTGTTCAAGAGATTTATATAGGCATTATGACCACCGTCATTATCAGTTTCATTTTTTAAATCAACTTTGAAAAATTTGTTCTTTCTTTTGTATAATTATTATTATTAAGTATAAACTTATCATTACATTTATTTTACGTCTATTCGCCAACAATACCACAATGCACTAAGCCGAAAGTATTGTGTATGTTATCTATGATAAACACAATGACAGATAGGGTCGTTCATAATGGGTTTCATAAGAAAGCTCAAGATCACTCAGTGAGCTATGAAGAAAGCTATGCTTCTCATTTGTCTACACAACCAAATCAAAAATGGGGAGATTCGCAGAAGAATCAAACTTACTTAAAGGTGGCAGTGGACGGGGATCATATCTAGTAGAACTGATGGCTGCTGGACCAAAAAGGTCAGGAGACCCCGCAGCGGAAGATGACTTCCAACGAGATCGATAGATGACCTTGTACAGGTCGCTGAAAGTCGTTTTGGAGGTCTATAGGGGAGGCCCTTGTTCAATAGCAGAGCTCTTTTGGCTAATATGATGATGATGGTGATTGATTTCATTTCATATCATCACTGTTTTCCCATAGGGATCTCCTTCTCGTTCTGTGTTAAGTGGCCTTTACTGCTCATTCAGTGTCGACACAAGAGCTTGCACAGCTCTCTATCTTAAACTAGGACATCTAAAACATGGATTCGTACAAACAAACACTGTTTGACTCAGCTGTTTGCTCAAGATCAATAGTCTAATGTATTCTAGCTAGAAACCCATTGCTATATGTTTATGTGGAACTTAAGTGTAGTCACTTTGGTCTAAGATAATAACATACCATTACGCCTGTATTCCCGACAGGGTTAGGTAGAGGTATGCTAATGTTCCTCAACACTTCGCCGGTATGTTTAGGTCCCATGTAATAGGGGGCGAGCCTATTGACATAAACCGGGCCCACATCAAGACTTTGAATTGAAAACTTTAGGTTTAGTGTTCATAAGAATGACTTCTGAGCCCTGGATCCAACCCCGGGTTAGACTTAGTTTGAAGAGATACCGGGGTTGGCTTTAGTCAGTAAGAGTCTAACAGACCCTTCCGCCCTCCCCGGGGCCATCCATGAGGATTTCCATCCTAGTAAACAAAAAAAAGCGTTATAAAGTTTTTCTATAAAATTCTCAGTTCTTATACAAGTTTTTATAAAAGTGCGGTCCACAGATCATTTCGGGGCCTATATTGGTACCTCCTACTTTAACACTTGCAAAGACACAACTAAATTAAGTAGGCAAATGTTCGTCCTTGCAGATAAATCACCCATTATATCTACCCTTTTATTCCAAAATCCCCGCTATGCATATCTCAAAAATCCGCAGCTATAATCATAATTTAAGCTCAGTACACACAAAGCCAGCTCCACAAGATTTCCATAAGACAAAAGCCCTTATATTTTAGGCGGTACACACGTAAATCACTAAAGCCATCATCGGCGTAAACAGAGACATTGTACAGAGCCAATCTCAGTGGCTGTTTGGCATTAATCAGACTATTGTACCCGTGACAATGGACTGTGGAGTTGAGACTGCGTTCGACTGAGAGCGGAGCGATACCGACGAATGTAAAATTAATTCACAGAAGCAATTGAAAAAAAAGAAAAAAAAAATATGGGATAACTCAAACGAGCACGAACATTGACGTCGATGTTCTGGAGGAGGGTATTTCTTCCTCGGTCATGCAGACCCATTCATGCTGGCATGCCAGCACTACACTACTGATACTAAAAAATAACAATAATAGAAATATGTGGAGAGATATTATAAGAAATGTACATAGATATAGATCGACAGACTCTTTAATTTTGGTTTATAGAAATAGTAATACGGCAATTTGGATATTTAGCGCAAGGTAGTAAGAACTCTTCGGACTAACGTCGGAGTCTTCGTAAAGGACTTTTGTGTGTGTTCCAACATTTTCGTGTGAGAACTAGTTCCGCGCTTCAGTTTACTGCGGCTTTGATAGTTTGCTGTCCGCGTTCTTAAGGCATCAACAGCTCCGGTGAATTTTTACCATCAAGTAGTACTTTGATCTTTTGCCAACACAAATAATAAATAATCTTTAAAAAACTATTACAATTTCAGATAATATAGTACTTAGCTACTTCGTTGTTGGTAATTTCATAAAATAGTAGATTGTTACACAAGGGTGGAAAGGAATCAATTCCTATACGAGGTATTTAGACTATATCCGGCTATAGTCCGAGTAGGAATTGATGTCTTTCACCCGTGTTAAGCACTCTACTTTTCATTTCGAATATAAGGAAAGTAGAAAAACTCATTTTTAATAAAGATTTCGATATAGCAAAAGTTAAGTTAGTATCCCGCCAAATTATATATTGTCATAGTCTATTTAAATTTTTAATTATGGAACACACCGCGTCACTGCATCAGGCCGCACGCGTTTTTTTTTAATTCACACTGGCTGTTTATAAACACACAAGACCGCAGCATTTTTTTCTTAATTATGTTAGATTTTTTACAGCTGACGGCCTAACCTAATTTTGTTCTATTTTTTTAATTATTTTCCACCCTAGGGAGGAAAATAATTACTATGAGTTATTCCCGCCCAAGGGTGGGAAGTAGCATTTTCCACCCGCTATTCAGATCAAATAAACACTACTTTCCGAGTATGAGAAATGAAAAACGCATATTTATACCTGTTTCCCATATTAGTTGGCAAAGAAACAATATGAAACAAGTGCCTAGCTGCTGCTACAATGTCTACATGCCAGCATAAATGGATCGGCATAACCGGGTAAGTGCTACCCTTCTACAGAATATCGACGTTAAGTAGCAGTACGCATACTGTTGGGTTTCGTTCGGTGAGTGTAGAGAGTCGTAGGCCCAATTCCTCCCTCAGTCCCCGTCCTTCTCCTTTCCCCTTTCTTTTCCTTAAATAGTTATTATTGGCAACGCATCTGCAACTCCTTGCTATTGCAAATGTGCATGGGCGGCGACGACTACTTAACATCCGGTAACTCGCCTGCTCGTTTGCCGAGTTATCCCATAAAAAAAGGGGACTTATACTAGAACCAAAAGTTCAATTATATTTTTCCGCTTTCAATGTGACCGCACTGCTACCCCCCTCTGCCTAGTATTACTATTTGATATACCGTCTTGATTGCGACGAGACAATGTTTAATTAAAAAACTGAACAGTACCACTGTGCACCACTTGGCGAAGTAGGTCGATTGGTTCGTTACAAATGTACTGTGTGGGCAAAGCCTCAACATACGACTGTTATTTTTTTATTGGATTTTTTATGAATTTACTTTACTTTCTTTCTTGTCTCGGCCATGGAAATATCAACACTTTCCGACCTCGAAAAGTCAGAGGTTGGTTTAGTTGGCTTTTTTTACAGCTTACTAGCAATGTGGGTACATACGTTACTAGTAATCTTGTATTATGAGTGGGTTCGAGTAGGTAGTATTGCACTCCCGACTAGAACCTATTGAGTGAGTTTCGAACCGGCAACCACATGATCGCAAGAGTCCGACGCCCTAGCCATTAGGCTACCGCCGCTGAATTCCATTCAAACTCCAGACCTTTGGACATGGCAGTTGGCATAACCATTGGGGTTATATAACAAGGCTATCACTGCACCCAGTAATATCATTAGTGTTATATTATATTGTAAGCTTATTTATTATTTACTCTGGGTCTGCAACACCTGAACATAAATAATTGATGAGCGTTGCACATGATAGGCATTAAGTTATATTTCCAGCCTCAATTTGGGGCACAACATTAATTAAATTGGCACATTCACACGGGAATAATGGCCCAGCACTAACAAAATATAGATAAATAAATTAACGGGTTTGTTCTTCTCTTTTTATAATGTAGCGGTTTGTAGGTAGTTGAGTAAAATTTACGCGAATCACCCTGCTGATATGTTATTCACCGCATTCTTTCTTGAAAGAAAGAAAGAATAAATTTTTATTGACACAGTCACGGACAATGCACACGATAACTTAAAATAAAACAACAATTAAGGAGCATAAAAAAAATAAAATTTAAAAAGTTTGACAATAAACAAACTCACTCACTCACGGCTGTGCCAAATGGCCCAGTTCAGCTTAAAGCCAGACAACTGGTATGTTGCCTGGCGCTGGTTTTCAACTGGACCTGGAAGTGAGAATCACGGATGCAAACCAGTTTCATAATCCAGAATTGCATGTGAGTATAATTATATAAATAAAAACATAATAATACAAGAATATACGAGATTCTTATTCAATTGAGACCTCTCCGTGAGTCGGAGAGTTCGTTTACACTTCGGTGCAATTTAACCAAAGATGAAAGACAGTAGTGTTCAGGAGTTTAACACTGGAAAACCATTTTATCCTTATAATATCGGTATTGACCAGTAACTGGATTGTAGACATCTGATGGTAGTTGCTTTGTGTAAAATACTAATATTAAGCCGCATATGCATACATACTTATGTATTAACAAACAAAATATAGATAAATAAATTAACGGGTTTGTTCTTCTCTTTTTATAATGTAGCGGTTTGTAGGTAGTTGAGTAAAATTTACGCGAATCACCCTGCTGATATGTTATTCACCGCATTCTTTCTTGAAAGAAAGAAAGAATAATTTTTTATTGACACAGTCACGGACAATGCACACGATAACTTAAAATAAAACAACAATTAAGGAGCATAAAGAAAATAAAATTTAAAAAGTTTGACAATAAACAAACTCACTCACTCACGGCTGTGCCAAATGGCCCAGTTCAGCTTAAAGCCAGACAACTGGTATGTTGCCTGGCGCTGGTTTTCAACTGGACCTGGAAGTGAGAATCACGGATGCAAACCAGTTTCATAATCCAGAATTGCATGTGAGTATAATTATATAAATAAAAACATAATAATACAAGAATATACGAGATTCTTATTCAATTGAGACCTCTCCGTGAGTCGGAGAGTTCGTTTACACTTCGGTGCAATTTAACCAAAGATGAAAGACAGTAGTGTTCAGGAGTTTAACACTGGAAAACCATTTTATCCTTATAATATCGGTATTGACCAGTAACTGGATTGTAGACATCTGATGGTAGTTGCTTTGTGTAAAATACTAATATTAAGCCGCATATGCATACATACTTATGTATTAAATATATTTAGTTCCATAAATTAAACTAGACTAACAGCTAAACTATATTTATAAATAAAAGAAAAATAAAAAAGGGCATCAAAAAACTCCTCCGCATCGCTATCAGCCGCATATTGATAGACTGGATGCAAAAATCCACGTAGTAAGGAAAAAGGCGTTATCGTCATAGCCTTTCGATTTCTACATATTCGCCGGTTAATGAAGAAGAAGAAGAAGCGGCGCTAGCCTAATGGCTAGGGCGTCGGACTTGCAATCATGTAGTTGCCGGTTCGAAACTCACCCATTGCACTACCGACGTGAACCCACATAACACAAGCACTACCGACGTAACACAAGCATTTAGCTTAGTACGAGGGGTTAACAAGAATACTAGTAATGTGCGATCCACATTACTTGTAGGTAAGCTTTTAAAAAAAATGACTATAGGCTCCTCCCTATTAAATGGACTCTAGCCATACTGAACTGTGGGAGTATATTAGTACTCCTCTGCCTAGCCCTTTAGGAAGTAAAGGCGTCGTAGTATGTTAGGACAGGATGTGCATACCACCTTTTATTGAGTTAATATGTATATGGGATAACCCGGCAGAATTAATAACCGAATAACAGAATGCTCAGTTCAGGCTCGCTCCTTTGTTACATGGGAGCTAAACATACCGGCGAACTGTGGGTGTATATTAAGTACCTACACCTCTGCCTGACCTTTCGAGGAATACGCATGATGGTATTCTTAGTTCACAACCTTGCAAGGTATAATAATGTGTCACAAAAACGGCTAGGTGGAACACCTGTGCAAATGATTAAATCATTATTTCCGATTACTGTAGGAAGTGAAAACTATTGTTTTAAGAGTACTTACATAAAGTTGGTTCGCTCAATCAGTGTGCAACAATGTTGTATACCATGTTATTTTTTTAATAATAGTACCATGGCATAATAAGAAATACATGAATTGAGAAAATCATATAGACCGTCAAACAAATAAAAGTTGCCTACCTCGGCCACGTTTTTCGGCTTGCTGCAACTTATAATGATGGGTGGGCTAAGTAGCGGGGAAACGTGGTGTTGGAAAGTCCTGGTTTAAGAACATAGGTGAATGGACCGGAGTCACGATCTCGACCCCGCCATAGACAACGAGAAATATACTCAGTTGGTGGCCAATCTCCAGTGAGTAGAGAGGCACCAATAGAAGAAGAAGAATGATTATAAAGCTAATCCAGATATACTTATCCTTCCCGCTAGGTCGCGTGATTGGCAGGGTACTGGTCTCTTCTCAGAACGAGGATTAGCCTATAATCCACCACGCTAGTCTACTGTGGAACGGAAAATTTTACATCTTTAAAAGAACGCTCATATTCTGAGAATTTCTTAACCCAATGATGCTATTTGATACCAAATGCTTCCCTCTGTTTATTAGCACTGCAATCCCAGCTCTAAATTGTCCTGCATTGGGTTTCAAAAGGAGTCTTGCACCGACTTTTGCTTCGTTTGAAGTGTAATTTTATTTGCTTGCGAAGCTGTGATTGCTTTGTTAAAGGAGTTAGTGAGTGAATGGTACTTTAAAATAGTTTGGATTTAAATGTCTAATGCCTAATAAACGTACCTACAACAAAAAATGCCTGCGTGATGGTTCACGCCTTTATTCCTCCAAGGTTTATTTTTCATATATAGTGTTCAGGGATCATGTTCGTTTTTTTTCCGTAATAGTGTGTACCTATATAGATTTTTTCCCAATGTCAATCTGTGAAAAAATCATACATCGCACCTATATCTGTCGTATGTACAATAACTCTCTACTAATCTATTGAACTAACAAGAAGTAGCTTACAATGCGTATCGTGGATCTAATCTGGTTTTTATCTTAACTGTATCTCGTAACGTGAGAGAAAATACTGATCTAACATAATGTCTGTTAGATAAAAAGTCTAATTTATTGACACGAAGCTGGCTAGCTGTTATAAAATAGAACTAAAAAGTTATTACCAATCCTAGTTTTGTTTAACTACCTATAAAAGGCAACTAAAAATATAATTTGTAGTAAAGAAAAATGCTTGAATTGTACTCATTTTTCTTTCTAAACGCACAACAAATAATTGATTCTGCACGAAATTCAAACTGTAAATGGAACATTACATTCGAAATTCGAATTAAAAAATGCAGATCGTTACGAATTCCACCAATCACAGTTTAGAACATCAAACTCCGATTCGATTTGTTTTTACGATTGAATTTACGAGTGTGCAGTAAGTTAATTTACGATTTAAGTTTAGTTTAAATCGATTAATGGACTCTATTCGAGTTGCTTCTGGATGGTTTTATCGTTCTACGATTGGGACGAAGGATGTTGCGTTTATTTTTGTCCTAGAGAGTATATTACTTTTTAAAATAGTAATAATGATGTAGGTACTGCTTGATGCACAGAAAAAAAAAGTACAGTTTCGATTCCCATAGGGAAAAAAAATAATAGATGTTATAAAAAAAATTACCTATTTCAATGTTGAAAACTCAGGAACCAATATTAAAAATAGTTTTTTCTGAACTATCCATAATTTAATTAAAGTCAACGTATTCAATGCACTTTTGAATTATTTAGTTTTTACCATTAAATGGTGAAAAGAAAACAATAATTCTTAATTTGTACGAGAGGGAGAAGCTATCAATTGATAAAATAAATTCCTGTTCTTCCTCTCTCTTTATTAGCGCTTCCAAAAAATTAACACATTATTTGCGCCACGTGTTACCAATAAAAAAAAAACAATATTTTTCAAGTCAACGATTCTTTTAATTCGGGGAAAGTCCCCAAAGTTTTGCTCATAAAGCTTTCAAGGCATTTGATTAAGCCTCTCGGAGGGTTGGATAAACACGAAATGAGAAAACTTTCGTAAACAAGTACAAATTACTTGAGCGGTGGACATTCAAAGAAACAAAGACCAACACTGAAGTTATAATTGACACTTTTGAAATTTCATTTTACCGTGATGAAGAAGTTATTGTCAGTCTTCTCCGGTCTTGTGACTCTGCGACCCATTGTCAATTCAATTTGGACGGGGAAATCAGTCGTTTGTAAGTTGGCTAAGAATCCTTTTTCCGAGGCGGTTAAGACGAAAGTAGTGTGCCAGGATCGTAGCAAGTGGAAATCTGTAGTCTCTGCCTACCCCCATGGGAGACAGGCGTGACAATATGTATACATACATGCCATCATGCCTGTATTCCCCGAAGGGTTAGGCAAAGGTGTACTAGAGCGTACTACTACTACGGAGCTGCTACACAGAATTTCATAGAAAAACTCAATAATGCTTTGTTCGTACTGTTGCGCCCAGGACTTCTAGCATAGCAGTCGTGATAAGGACTCTAATGAGGCAGTCTAAAAAATGGGGTACATTTCACCTAAAAATAGTAAATTAATCTAATATAACACGTTTAAGAGTTATTTAGTCACTCATTTACACAATTCGGACACTTATCAAAACTCCAAACTAATACTAAGAAATTCATAAAAAAATGCATGTTACCGTTATTTATAATAAAACAAACGAATACAAAGCAATAACATGAAGAATTATATGTTTGAAATATAACTAACAAAATTCAAAAAAACTCTTGCGAATTCACTCAGATTGCACGAAAATATGTCAATTCTCAATTCTCTCATGCACTACGTTTAAGGCTGTCACACCTATTAAGGCAGTCATTAGTTGAGCTTTTTAGTCATCGATATAAATTTCCATCGATCAAATTACCAAATAAGAGTTATTACCTTATTTGATTAGGTATTAAGGTCTCTATTTTCACAAATTTACTACTTTCAACGATGTGTGTACAAATTAGATAGTTAATTATTATTAAAGCATTTCGATAAAATCTTGAAATACATTTTATTTAGCTTAATAAGAAACAAATTCAATTCTGGCTTGGAACTAACAGAATCCCAATCACACTTAACTACATTCACTGCCCTCGATAATTGAATCGAAGACTTCGAGTGCTAGAGTATTGAAGCGACATCCAACAAATTAAAAGTAGGTATCGGAACTTGAAACCAGAACCAAGTCTTTCAAGTATTCGTTTAAAATTGGCACCATTTGGCGTAGTGGTTGGGCTATCTGCTTCTACATCAAGGATTGCTGATTCGTTTCACACAAATATTTATAGGTTTTTTCGTACATACATACGAAGCAAACACAAATGTTACCACATTTGTGTTTGGAAATAAAATAAAAACAATGGCTTAAAAAAAATACGAAATATTGTGAAAGGACTTTTTAATTACAATATGACGCTTAAAATTTTCGTTGGTTTACAATGTAACGGTGGCCGGCCATCAAATTATGAGTGATAAAAGAATGAACTGATTGCCTCGTTAGGCTAGTGGTTGTAAGCGCAAATGCTACGATAGAGGCACTGGATTCGGTTTCCAGGTCAACCGAAGTGTTATTGAGATTTTCTATCAAATCCTTAGTCGGTTTATCTATTGGTATTGGTATAGTGGGCTTTTTTCCGCAACTCTACGACTAGGCGCGTATTTTGCGTGTGGGTGGGACGATGTTGAGCTTTTATTCGACCCACCCCAACTCCTCGAGAAAGGCCGACTAGCGCCCAATGTTGCTTACGGCCTCTCGGAGAGTACCCGGGTTGCCGAGGTACTTTGCCCTGTATGTGGCGACACCAGGACAGTGCAGGAGCACGTGGGCCGCTGTCTCGTCGGCTCCCAGGCAGGCTCTGCATAGAGGGCTATCTGTAATACCTAAAACAGAAAGATGTTTATTGAATGGACCATGGCCCGTAACAGCTGCGGTGACTGTCCTCAGTTGTTGTTTGGACAGCCTGGTGATGCGGTCGTCAATGGAGGGGGGAGCCTCCTTAGTCTGTCTACACCCACCGTGGTTAATCCAGCAGTCATTGTGCCTGTCCCTAGTGCGTTTCCTTACCAGGGTGCGTATCTGTCTGAAGGAGAAAGGTACTATGGGTTCAACGCCCACAGCACCTGTGGCTGATCCCCGTCTAGCGAGCTCGTCTGCTGCGTCGTTGCCTCGGGAGTTGCTGTGTCCTTTAATCCATTGGATGGTTATTTTATTTTGCGCACCTACCTGTCGGTTTATCTAGTAACTCGGAGTCTGGATTCGTGCCCGGTTAAGGGCAATAGGTTAGCCCCCTATTACATGGGACCTTAACATACCGGCAGAGCGTGGTTGTTCATTATCTACACCTAACTCTTCGGGGCATACAGGCGTGATGGTATGTTATGTTATATTTTTTGATCAGACTACGTACATAGTTTCAGAGATAAGCGCGTTTAAATAAACAAACTAGTAGTAGTATTAGAAAGATAATTAATATAGCTAAGACAGTTAACATCTAGAAAATTTCGGTAACTACTTGTGAATCCCGGAAATGTTAGTTTTGTGAAATCCGGAACTCGAGTAAGTCCGGGACCAATGCAATACTGGGATTCTTGGTCGACTGAAATTGCAGTACGGTTCAGCTGTAATAAGCGCAAACAACATTGATTTTCAACATTCACACTACAACCAAACCAGATTTTGTTAGAAGAAATACAGTGGGAACTAGATATTTTAGCTATATATTTTACTGATTCGAGATTAAATCTGTTCTTGGTCTTGTGAACGAAAGAAAGAAAGACGAGACTTTTTGTAGGATACGGGACTATTTTAAACGAGCAGACGTATCGCCTGATGGTAAGCGATGACTGCGCCCCATGGATACCAGCAACACCAAAAGAGTTACAAATGCGTTGCCAGCCTTTTAAGGAAAAGGGAGGGGAAGGAGAAAAGAAAGGGGAGGATTGGGCCTCCGGCGCTCCAAGATTGTTTATTGCCACCAAAATAATAATAAATAATATTACGTATTACGTAAAAAAAAGACAGCCCAGTGATATGACCATTGGTGGCAGTCCAATGGTCATATCACTCGTCAAAGGTCTCGAGTTCGAATCCAAGGCACGCACCTCTGACTTTTCGAAGTCATGTGCGTATTAATAATTAATTATAACGCGCTTAAACGGTGAAGAAAAACATCGTGAGGAAACCTGCATGCTTGATAGATTTTCTTGACGGCGTGTGAAGTCTGCCAACCCGCAGTAGGCTAGCGTGATAGACTACAGCCTATTCCCTCTCGCTCTGAGAGGAGACCCGTGCCCAGCAGTGGGACAATGTAATGGGTTGATGATGATGATGATGATTACGTAAAACAAAGGGTTTCCTTCTCTTTTTCAAGTACGTAACCCTAAAAAACAGCAAACGGTGAGTCCCGCAAAATTCTGTGAATTCTGAATACCTGTGAATCACGATGCGGCCTGAAACTGCAGCGGCGTGCAGCTTTAGTAAATACAAACGACATTGATTACAACGTTCACACTACCAAGGACCGGCTTATGCGAGATGCAGCAATTAATTAATTAAATATCACTATAAATCTATATATCTATAAATTAGAACTATTCGTCACTCAGAAGACTGCCTCATTAGTCTAGTGGTCCTAAGCGCGACTGCTACGCTAGAGGTCCTGGGTTCGATCCCTAGGTCGAGCAGTGTTATTTGGGTTTTTCTATGAAGTTCTCAGTAGCAGCTCGGAGTCTGGATTTGTGCCCGGTTAATGGCAATAGGCTCGCCCCCTATTACATGGGACCTAAACATACCGGCGAAATGCGGGTGTTCATTAGTACACCTCTGCCTAACCCTTCGGGGAATACAGGCGTGATGGTATGTTATATATGATGGTATAGAACTATTCGTGTTTTTGAGAATGGCGACATACGATTTTAATATAAATAACAATTGAATATTTTTAACAGCACGAATCTTTAAAATGTTACAAAAGATACCCACAATTTTAACAAAATTGAATTTAATAATTATACTTTTCAATAAATCTGCGATAATCAGAAGACAGTAGACAATATCATATTGCGAAACAATGAATTTTTTATTTTTTAATCTGATTGAAGATTAATAAAAAAAACAATTCTAATCGATCTACGAAAACATTAAAAAATCGTGCGCTTAAATTATCACAGGTCCTAACGATGATAAAGATGATGACGTTAGGATTTAATAATAATAACAATGAATCGTTTTAACAACATGCCTGATTGATGTCATAATTTAAATAAAAATATAATTCTTCAATAACAGAAGATAGTAGACAAACTCATACTGCGCATGCCTATTAAGGATAAAAAAAATCCAATCGATAAGTGATTGTCCACTTCCTCATAACGCCGCCCCGTTCTGTCCAAACAAGCGGAGAGGCATCGCTCCAACAAATATTAATTGTATTTAAACCAAACGCAAATATTCGGAGCGGAAACGCATTACTTGGTGCTCGTAGCGATCGATTTTACCGTAAATTTATTTCATGTTATTACTATAGGTACCAATAATTTTACCATCGATATCACATTCATACATACATGCATACATATTGTCACGCCTGACTCCCATGGGGGTAGGCAGAGACTATAGATTTCCACTTGCTACGATCCTGGCACACTACTTTCGCTTCATCTACATTCATTCATTCATTCATTCATTATATCACATTCAGTGGCTTCAAAATATTGGATTCAGCTTTACGGCCTACGGGTCATCTGTTTGATAAATGATAGTTAAGTTTGTTTGTTTCTGCAGCAAAGCAACAAAACTTAAGAATAACTATATTCGAGGAACAATCTTAACAAAAGAAAAACATGGTGTTGAAAAAGTGATAATTCTCATGTCTTGTGCAGTCTTAAATACGACTGCTACGCTAGAGGTCTTGGGTTCGATTCCAAGGTTGTGCAAAGTATTATTGGGTTTTTCTATGAAATTCTCAGTAGCAGCTTGGAGTCTGGATAATTATGCCCGGTGAATGACAATAAGATCGCCCCTTGTGGCGAATTGTGGGTGTACATTAATACACTTCGGTCTAACCGTTCAGGAAATACAGGTATGGTATGATAATATTGAGATGTTAAAGAATCCATAGACAAACATATCCTTTTGAAACCCAGGAGTCATAACGATACGGAAAGTAACTTCAAGCTAAAGCAAGTTTAACAGCTTCATCTATTTTAGAATCGAAGATTCAGATTCTAAAACGGGTTAGGATAATTTTATGCTGCACTTAGGGACACAAAACCGTCCCCAATATAAGTCTGTAGATAGGACTAAGAATAAAAGGGAACTAAATTAGATATTTATATAAAAACTGCGCTTCATTGTCTCAGTAAAGTGAAATAAAAGTGCATTGATAGCCTAGTGATATGACCAGAAATGATTATGTAACTACAATCATTTCTTCTATCAAATAAATCATTCATTTATCATTCATACATTCACCAGTGGACTTCGAAGTCAAAGGTTTCTAGTTCGAATGAAGTCATAATATGTGTATGATTAATTATTTGATAATTATCACGCGCTTTAACGGTGAAGGAAAACATCGTAAAGAAAACTGCATGCCTGAGAGATTTTCTTGACGGCATGGGAAGACTGCCAATCCACAGTAGGCTAACGTGGTGGACTATAGCCTATTCCCTCTCGTTCTGAGAGGAGGCCCTTACCTAGCCGTGGGACAATGTAATGAGTTAATGATGAATGTGAAAAATACAAGGTACTTTTATTCCCCACACTAATGACAACGTATAGACGGAGTAGGTACGAATAACTAAACTATTATTGAAGAAAATTAACTAAAAATCTTTAATAGGTGAAAAGCTGAAGGAGGGTTAAGAGCCCTTTGCCCCGCAGTGGGACCAACTGTGCTGATAAAATAAAATAAAAACCAATAAACAACCAACTAACCCTTTTAATAAATAACCAACCCGGTGTAGCACATTTGTAGGGCAAAGATGTTTAGCATTTATTATGCCAAATATAATAAAAAATAGCTCTCCACCAACTGTTCTTAATCCGTCATCACAGAAGCAAATAAATGTTGTTTTTTTTTAACATTTGAAATTTGAATAAATGCGTCAAAAATTTCGTACTATACTTACGTAAAACAAAATGAAAAAAATAAACACCCAAAACGACGAACCCTTACACAAATATTATAGCAGACATATTAAAAAGGTCCAATTTAGGCTCAGTCCAATTTACACGGCGGTTCAATTAAGACCTGCCAAACGCGCAAAAATAACTGAACTTTTCAAATATGATCCGTGGAAATACCTTCAAGGTTGTTATACTTGGACGTGGGGTATCCCAGTTTTATCTGACGGCCATTTTGTCCCACCTGATCGTAAAAAATAATTGAATGGCTCAGGAAATGCTCGGTAATGCCCGTTACCTCCTATGAAAGTTATAGTTAGGTCCGGAGATTGGGTCCACTGTTTCAATTAGATCCAACAGGCAGCTGATTCATTTTTGAGATAGGATACGTATCTTGGTTTGCATAAATATGGGATTTGGGCATTCAAGGTTGAATATTTTTTAGGCTTAAGTAATAATAATGCTAATATGAAGGTGCTTAAGCTTTGCGTTTTTTAGGTAATAAACCAAAAATAACAGCATAAGCGGCATACAGCGCTTGCTCTTTTGCTCACACTTTTACTTTTATTTTCTTGTTCTGTATCTATAAGTGAAAACTTGTTATTAGCTGTCTGTTGACTAAGCTGCTGTTAATTAGCTGTAAGTTTTCCATACAATAAATAAATAAATAAATAAATATTGCTTATTTGAATAAGAGTCGATAAAAAACTACTTTGTAGGGAATTTTCCAATTATTCAACTCATGGTATACATCAAAATAGCAAAGAATTTGCATGACGCAATACTTAAATTAGAAGGTAACAGTGTTATTCTTTCTTAATAAGATTTTTATTGGTAAGTCCATGTTTCATTCATAATTTGAGAAGGTTAATACTCAGTGATGTCAGTAACATAATGGCTAAGACCATAGATGTCAAATCATGGGTTTCGAGTTCGAAAACAATCTAGTGAATTTTGAAAAATATTGCGAATTAATAATATTATTAACTGCTGCAGAGCTGAAGTGGTTCAAAAAAGCATCAAGCAGAAACCAGCAATCCTATAGGCTTGAGAAACTGAATCAATGGCAAAAATGTGAAATCAGTTTGTTATAAGACAAACAGACATCCAGAAGTGGGACAGAAAATGAATATAGGGCGCATATAAGAAAAGTAATAAGATGACTGTTGTTTGATGATCTGATAGAGTAATTATTCTGCGTTAATCTCAATGAACTAGTAAGTCAAGAGAATGATACTAACAATATAATTTTGTTGGGTCTATAAATGAGCTCAAGTACATAACAGTACAAAGCAATCAAGAGAAAAAACATTAAGCGACCTTTCCAACTTACACAAATCAGAGATTGTAAGAAGAAAAACGTCAAAAGTATAAAAAAACTTTAATAAGAACCTAGGATTCTACAAGTTGGTAACTTCCTGATAATAACAGTTGAATTAACTTTTTTTATCGTTAAACTTCAAGTTCAGACGGTATTTAAAGACCAACTTACAGGCTTGATATTACAGGATTCAGCGTAGTACAAGTAAAATGACGCTGTTTGTGATACTAACAATGTAAGTGATGAAATTTACATTTCTTTTATAGTTTCGTTTCTGCACCCGCCGTATTCCCCCAATATAGTGGCGATTTTTTAGTATAACTGTCTGATTTGAAGTCTAGTCATGAATAAGGATTTGGAAATAGTGTAAGTCTGGCTCTTAAAGGGTTTATTCATTGGTATGAATTATCTTAGTCTCTTCATATCATAAATAACTTAAACATCATAAAAAAGATTAGCCAATGAGTAGGCTGCGTCAATCGATCATTTATACATAGTACCTCTTGGGGCTCTAATCATCCAGTAGAATAAATATTTCCTTCAGTTGTTAAAGAATCCTCCGCCAAGTTTCCGGCAACTTTCTTTCTTGGAAGTCTTCCAACCTGCATTTGGTGAATGTGGTCGATTCCATAGCATGTAGCGATATCAAATGAAATGCCCACTATCAAAATGTATTTCTGCAGCAGCCATCATTTTAGTTTAAGATTAAAATTGATATCCCTTTGAAATCCAATCATCATGGATTCTACGCGATTATTGGACTTATCTATTGAGTCAAAGGTGACTATTGGGATATGATTCTGAAATCAGAATGCAGCCAAAATTTACGATCGTGAAAAGTTCTTCTCGATATCGTATTTCTCGTTGAGATGGTAAGACAAGCATAACTTATTACCAATCTTCTTATAGTTCGTACCACACCTAAATAATATAGTAGACACCGAACACGCAATAGGGCCCGTTAGTCCACAATTACTTCTGTTACAAGGAAAGTCACTCCACCAAATTTCCTCCAGCCGACATTCCCCTCAATTAGCCAGTTTTAATGGCAAATTATGGGCAAACATGGACCCGACTCCCGTCTTGTTTAGCTGACACATTTTTGTAGCGAAATTAGGGCAGGGACCTTCGGTCACTCCCTAGTGTAACCTCTGTCCAGGATCTTTGCATAGATGTTTTATTTTTGGCTGGTACTTTCAATTGCTTTCAGATGGATACACTATATAATGAAAAACTTGGTTGTTAAATATTAAAACGGTCTATTAGCTTTTGATAATATTGTTTAAATGGCCGACTGACCCTAATTTCATTGACCACGTATGTGGATGTCGTCGGGATATTATCAGGAAGAGGGCTTAAATACACTGCAACCTGGTTCTAAATCAGAAAGAGAAGAATCAGTATTGCCACCACTTAAAGTAATATTATAGTTTGTTGGTGTTGCCAACAAATTTTATTATTAATTACTTTTTAACCTGATACCTTAGTACACATCTGCATAATATTCTGCAGTTCTTCAGGCATTAAAGATGTGATACATAATGTGACGTGATGATATGTCTTTGTATTATATTACGCGATGTCTTCGCTGACTAAAAACACATTTCAATGTTTTTTATGAGATAGAGGAGAATATCTTAGTTCCGTATAAATTTTGATGTTGTCTAGGGAATATGGTTAATGCTGAAGTATTTTAGGCAAAAGAAATAAGTATATTGGCTCAAATTGACTTATAGGTAAGTGAGGTTCTGTTAATTTTTAACCCTATCTCCAATGACAAAAACAAGGAAATATAAAGAAACTTTCGAGGTTTTCTTATTTGAACTTTGACATTACATAGCAATTAACAAAGAAAATTGGAGACACATTCAAAAACAACAAATCACTTTTCCAATTTCGTTTTAATAACAAACTTCGTCCAAGGAAATGTAAAGTAAACTTACAGTTTGCAAGTTTTTTTTGTAATACTAACTGGAAGCTGAGTCGCTCACGGTACTAAGAGTTCTTCCGAGAAAATTAATGTTTGCTTTTGAAAATTAAAAAGATTGCAGCTATGTGCATTGTGCGTATACATAGGTAGCTGGCAGTGACTGGATGAGGAAAGCCGCAGATCGGGCTCTGTGGCGTTTACTAAAAGAGCCCTACATCCAACAGTAGCCGAGTATGGGCTGATGATGATGATGATGATGATTATAAAACAAAGTCCTCCGCCGCATCTGTGTGTCTGTCTGTTTGATTTTCATGCTGTTTTCACTAATAGATAGTGATTCAAGGGAAAGGTATACATGACTGAATAATTGTAACAAATTATACTACAGCCGAGAAACCACGCGTAGGCGGGAACATAGAATAGGTATTATACGAGTAACTTTGTTCGTCGCAAAATCCGCGCTAGTTAATCGACCTCATAGGTTAAGCGTACTTAATGCAGTTTGTTTATAGATGGATGACTTCTTAATACATTGAGACCCCGCCGTACGGTGACGCTGATCTATGTAGACTGGGAAATGACTCCTTGGGGAGTAGCTGGAAGGAAGAACATTGTTGGTCAATTGTTTTTTTTATATCAACTTATTTCATTGTGCTCTGTGTGACGTGACAGAAAATGAAATAGATTTCAAGAATTTGCCATTAGATGCCTAATGGGCTCATTTTCAATAATCTAATAACTTTTTTATCAGATGTAAATTTAGGTACAGCTTTTGTATAGAATTTATATGTAAATTAATAAAATTATTTCTGAGAAGGCGAATTTAGGTAGTTCAAGACAGTTTTAATCTAGTTTTGCTACAGTAAATGTCAATGGCTAATTGTCATAAAAAAAGTTGTGCAGTCAGGGAATCCAAGTCAGGAACAACTTGCCTGATGTTAAGCATCGAAGTGGTCTACGATGAAGGGCGCTTTCAAACAAAGATACCGGTAGCGAGTTTCACAAGCATTAAAAAAAAACATGTATTGCTGCGCTTGATGATAATATCCAAACTATACCTAGGAGTACACCTTTGCCCCTGTCTAGTGATGGTATACTAATATTTATCTGACTACCTATAGAAAAAAATATCCTTCAAGTTCAAGTTCAAGTTAAAATGTTTTTATTTCAAATAAGCCTTTACAAGCATTTATGAAACGTTATGACTCTAGTTGCACGGTTCCAAAAAGTTGATCCTATGGAGAAGAATCCGGCAAGAAACTCCATGGACACTCTTTTAAAATAAGAGGTATAACATTTTTAACTGATACATTATGGCAATATGAGGATGTGAGAACCTTCACTTTTTAAATAGGCAAGTATCGCTACAAACAAATCGCACTCAGTTATTTAAAAGCATATCATACCACAACGCCTGTGTTTCCTAAAGGGTTAGGCACCCACAGTTAGCCGGTATGTTTAGGGGGCGAGCCTATTGCCGTTAACCGGCCTCTAAACTCCGAGCTGCTACTGCGAATTTTCTAGAAAATCCCATTAACACTGCTCCACCTGGGAATCAAACCCTGCACCTCCAGCGTAGCCAGCCTCCAGCGCGCTTACTATATCAAGGTAGGTATTATATTATGTAACATGTTCTTGTTTACTGTTATGATTGGATATTATGTAAGACGCACTTATTTTTCAAATCTTTTCCCACAATATTATAAGATGGAGACACGAAGACTGTTCTAAGAAATATTTTCGTTTATTATCTGGAAATTACTTTGCTATTCAGCTTTATTTGGATTGGAGATGAAACCAAAATGATTGTCTATCTTATTGAGATTTATATTTGCTCTAAAAATTATGCTAATATTTTTTGAGATAATTTTTCGACGCGGCGCGGTAGCGCATGGAAAAAATCATTCGAAAAACTTACTATTTAAGTTTTGTTCGAAATAAGTAAGCCGATCGGAAGTTGTCTGCAAGTGGTTTAGAAGTGGTAAATTTTAATAAAAAGAGTCGGTGTAAAGATAATTAGAGTGGTATATGTTTCACATTTCTAATTATTTTGTTCAGTAATTTCGATATTTATGTATTAAAACACTTAATTAAACGATTTTATCACCGCGGTAGTTTGGAACGGCTAACTTCCGACAGGCTTTGTTATTTCGAACAAACTGTACTTACCCTTTATTACGGGCTGGGTTGAAAAGAATCTATAATAATTTATTGACAGTGTCGGAATCTATAATATAAAAATGAATCGCAAAATGTGTTGGTAAGCGCATAACTCAACAACGCCTGGACCAATTTGGCCAATTCTTTTTTTCAAATGTTCGTTGAAGTTCAAAGATGGTTTTTACGGCGAGAAAAAATCGAATAATTGCCGGAAAAACCCTAAAAACAGCCCTTTTCTTTTTCCCATACAAACCACTCTGTCCCTAGGTGTCAATCATTTGACGTCAATCAAAACAAAACAAAGGCGCATTAGGATTATATTTGGTATGCCTTCAAGTTGATTAGAGGTTGCATTTCATTTCTATTTCTAATGTACGTGTCATCATTACTTCCTTGGTGCGTAGCATTTTCTTGGTTGTCATTTTGTTTTAAAGAAATAGGGCAAAACAAGGTCTGCCGGGACAGCTAGTTATTCTCGAGATTTCCATTGTGTTTGCTAACATTGGCAGGATTTTTGAAGTTTGCGTATTGCATCGTCCCCACCTCCCTACCACACAAAAATTGAGTTTTTGTCAGTAGGAGGAGGAGTATATGCCCAGTCATTTTTGGTTTAATATAAATATTATTTAATTGCTGATCAGTCAATGTCTTTTGATGGCGTGAGTTTTCAGGAAAGCATTGTTGCCAAAGGGTGTTAAAATAGTAACTGTAGGTGTTTAGTATTACATAGGCGTGGTATATGCCTCCCCAATTACAAAAACTGACTTTAACGAGAACAAAACAATTATGATGTAGGTAACTATAATGTTGACCATCGCGTCGCGGCGTCCGACAGCGCGAGCGTAGCAGAGGAAGTGTTCTGTCGCTGCCGCGCGCGTACTTGCCGCTCACCGCGAAGCCGTTACCGCGCCGCTCCGCGCGTCTCCACGCGTCTCTGCTCTCCCGCGCGTTGTTGGGTAGATTCCCGACATGCTGCCCGGGTTGATTCCCAACAGCAACTGGCAAGGAAGGCATTTGTTTGTCCTATTTTTTTGGGACAAAAAAAATCAACGGCAAGACTATTACTCTATAGATCATCCTTGTAGCCTTTTCTCAATTATGTTCAGGCCGGTTTCCAGGGTAACCATATACAGCCGAATATCAGTATTTTACACAAAGCGACTACAATCAGACCTCCACAATCCAGTTTATAGGCAACACTGATATTCGAAGGAAGGTTGTCAGGCTTTTTGGGCTTCCAACTACCTCCAACAATTTTCATAGGTGTACGTATGACAACGGGTTACCGACGGCTTTACGTGCACTCCGAGGCACGGAGGGGTCTCGATATGTTAAGAATGGTCACCCATCCACAGACTGACCGCGCCAGACGCAGCTTAACCTTGAAGATCTGTTGATCTGCGCAGTTATAACTTAGCCACGAGTCCTTTATACGACTCCTATTACTCTATAGATATCATACATAATTCGCAAATTGTGTACACTTCTGCGTAACATACATACATATTGTCACGCCTGTCTCCCATGGGGGTAGGCAGAGACAATGGATTTTCACTTGCCACGATCCTGGAACACTACTTTCGCTTCATCTACATTCATTAATCTCTTCATGCATGACCGTCGGTTTAGGGTGCTCACAACCTGGCCTTTTTTAAGAACATCCGCAATTTGGTTGCGGTACGTTCGCCGAGGTCGTCCCCTTCCAACTCGTCCATCCGCACTCGCGATATATACTTGTTTCTTCAATCTCCGTTCATCCATTCTCTCAACATGACCAAACCATCTTAACGTACCTTTCTCAATCCTTGTTACTACATCCTCTTTCTGCGTAACCATTCACAGAATTTTAGCGTGATGGTACTGAGATACTTAATGAACAACAAAATAATAAATTGTTCAAGAGCCCTAAGCCTACAATTATCTACCCAACTTCCAAGAAAAAGAAATGA
This sequence comes from Subacronicta megacephala, assembly GCA_958496365.1. NCBI lineage: Eukaryota > Metazoa > Arthropoda > Insecta > Lepidoptera > Noctuidae > Subacronicta > Subacronicta megacephala. The sequence continues at coordinate 5,223,444 of OY292539.1, read as the reverse complement.
CGGAATACCCAAATCTAATTTGTTGAGTCCCTATCCCAAGTTTAACATCAAAAGGCTTTAAAACAGAACAAATGAAATTTTCCTTTGGAGAAAATAAATGATGAAAACGGAAACACAAATGGAAAATGTTTGAATCATTATAGAACATATGTTTTTTTTTTCAAGACGAGCTTGTAGCGCTTAAGAGATTTAGAAGAAACATCATTAAGGTTTCATTTGAATATTCATGTTTTTTTTATCTTTTAAAGGTACGACCTTTAAATATCAAAAAGGTCCCGGGAAATGGTAAGATTTTAATCGTTTTTACGTTTGATGACTTTAAGGGCTTTTAGAAGTTATTTACCTACATGGATAAATAAATATACCACCACGCCTGTATTCTCCGAAGGGTTTTGGCAGAGGTTTACTTAATGTACACCCACATTTCGGTCCCATGTAATTGGAGGTAAGCCTATTTCTTTGCCATTCACTGGACACTACATCCAAACACCGAGCTGCTACTTAGAATTTCATAGAAAAACTTAATAATACCTACTTTTGCTCGAACTGGTAATCGAACCCAAGACCTGTAGCGTAGCAGTTGCGCCTGGGACCAGTAGACTAATGACGCAGTTTGACGAAGTAGGAAAATTTCTGAACTGGCCTTTTGAAGAAAGAGCCATAGCAGTTTTGAGTTGATCTGTCCTAACTGACGGCACGCATACATCAGTCATTGTATAGCTCAACCAATAAATAGGGAGCTCTGCGACCCGCTGCATGATTATACCAGATCAGCAAGACATTTGCGTAGGTCATGTTAAATACAAGAACTGCCTCATTAGTCTAGTGGTCCTAAGTGCGACTGCTACGCTAGAGGTCCTGGGTACGATCCCCATGTCTATAAAAGTGTTATTGAGTTTTTCTTTGAAATTCTCAGTAGCAGCTCGGAGTCTGGATTTGTACCGCGGCTAATGGCAATAAGCTCACCCCCTATTACATAGTACCTAATCATACCAGTAAACATTAAAAATAACAGTATTTTATTTGTTTGTGGCTGCGCTGCACTGAGCATTGAACGCCCTCTGACTAAATAAATGTGTCTTTTTGTATTGTTTAGGCATTTTCCATGCAAAGATTACTAAGTTATTTTAGTGAAGGAAAAATACGACCGCGGGCAGGATTCGAACCTGCGTCTTCTGGTTAAGTACACCAGACGCTATGACCGCTAAGCCGCCTCAAAGACGTAAATTAAAAATGAGAAGGCAAATTTCGACACGGCGGTTGGGGGTCGCGGTGGCTGAAGACGCAGGTTCGAATCCTGCCCGCGGTCGTGTTTTTCCTTCACTAAAATAACTAAATAAATGTGAACAGTATTTTGTATACATTATTTTTGTTCAACAGTAAAAAGTATAATTTAGTGAAAAACAGTATAATATTGTTCAAAACATTATAGTTGACAACCCTAGTCACACATTACACTAGTATTCTTAGCCCCTCGTACTAGGCTTGCATGTCCATGTCCTAGCTATTGGGCTACCGCTTCAATCAGTTACATCCTTTACAGCTTACATCTTAAACTCTTATACAACCCAATTCTTTTTAAAATTAAAGACCGTTTATGTAAAATAATAACAGTACCCAAAATACAATAGATATCAGATTCTGTATCATTTAATTTAAATGAAGCGAAGAGCGCACCAATTAGGATCCCCAAAGAATACCGTATTCAATACATTTTATCCTTCTGTAGGTATAGTCGCGGGCCCATCAAGTTATACAAAACTCACAAATTTCTCCAAATGATTTTAAAACTTAATGTGTTGATAATTAAGTTCAAAATCAACTGAAAATAATTCACATATTGAGGTAACTTGATTTGCTGGCCACCGCACCTGAAAAGACAATTATCATAACAATTTATAATACAGAAGCTATTAAAAAGGTTTGGAGAACCTCTGAAAATTTGTTTTTTGGCCGTTCATCTTTTGGTAATGGTGGAAAATTAAAATATGTTACGGTAAGATAAAGATCAGAACGATCAGACGAGAAGATCAGCGCAGTGATAGCCTAGTGATATGACCATTGGACTGCCAAGTCAAAGGTCTCGAGTTCGAATCCAAGGCACGCACCTCTGACTTTTCGAAGTCATGTGCGTATTAATAATTAATTTACACGCGCTTAAACGGTGAAGGAAAACATCGTGAGGAAACCTGCATGCCTGAGAGATATTCTTGAGGGCGTGTGAAGTCTGCCAACCCGCAGTAGGCTAGCGTGGCGGACTATAGCCTAATCCCTCTCGTAATGAGAGGAGACCCGTGCCCAGCAGTGGGACAATGTAATGGGTTGATGGTGATGATGATGATGAAGATAAAGATAAAGTCGTTAAGGATAAAAGTCAAATATACTTGTATTTTGTGCAAGCTTTTAATGTTTTAAAGGTTATTTTGTATTAGCAATTATTACTAGTCACTTATTTATCTATGGTTTTTTCATGATAAAGGCAGATCCCCGAAGGATTATGCACAGGTTTACTATAGCCACAGTTCGCCGGTATGCTTAAGGCGAACATATTGCCAATAACTGGACCTATTGAAAATTTCATAAAAAAAAAACAATTACACTTTGCTTGACCCGGGAATCGAACCACGAACCTCTAGCGTAGTAGTTGCGGGCAGCCACTGAGCAAGTCAGGTATAAATTAATTAAAAATCAAGTAAGCCCCCGACAATTGTATTATATCTCGACCTATTTTCATCAAAAATAGCTAAGAACACTCCCGACTAATTTAACTTTCAAACAAAATCAAAATCGGTTCATCCGTTCGGGAGCTACGATGGCACACACAGACACGTATAACACCCCATCATTTTTGTGTTGGGGATTAAATAGCTTAGCTATTCATATAAATATATGCTGGATACAAATCCAGTATAGACTGGGCTCGCATTGTGCGGAAAGCGTTTGCAATGAGAGTTCAGTCGTTACTGGATTTGTATAGCTTGATGTGTTAAACATACCATCACGCCTGTATTCCCCGAAGGGTTAGGCAGAGGTGCACTTAATGTACACCCACAGTTCGCCGGTATGTTTGGGTCCCATGTAATAGGGGGCGAGCCTATTGCCATTCACCGGGCACAAATCCAAAACTTGAGCTTGATGTGTACCTGGTAAATTTAGTACTATTAGCTAGGTACTACCTAGTGCTCAATTAATCTAGTAATTCTATCATAGTTTATCGCCCTCGTTCATAGCAATATAATCTGACAGAATAATTATTACACTCATTAATATTTAACAACAGTGCATAATTCATGAGGTTTCTATGTATTTGCACGACAAAATTTATTGACCAAATACATAAAGGGGACGGTTAAGTTAAATTATGTGTAATAATGACAGATAGAGATGGGCTTATGTTCGGGTATTTTGGGAAAAATAATAAGTGACTTTGCACTTTGGTCACTGTATTTTGGCCTCAGATCAAATAAAAAGTTAAGATGGAACTTTGCGAACAAAGAAGTGAGGCCGGCTTAAACTACGCCTTACGGTGTACAACACACAATTACACGCACATATTTATGTATTAGTTAACTACGCCTTATCTTGTCAGTCGAGCTTTCAAGATAAGGCGTAGTTTCGGTATACGTGTGTTGTACACTGGTAGGCGTAGTTTTAGCCGTCCTCACTTCTTTGTTCGCAAAGTTCCATCTTAACTTTTTATTTGTTCTAAGATTTGCCGAAACGCAGGTTCAAACCCTGGTCGTTTTTTTCTTTCACAAGAAATTTTCTTTCATTAGGAAATTTATATCTTTGTCAATACAAAAAATATTTGAATTTGGCGCGCAAAGATATACAATCCACCTGATTCAATTAAGTGGGCGTTAAAAAATATATTAGCCCATGATCAACCAATTTACCCAAAATTAAACACCATGGATAATCGCCAATGATCAATTTAGCTCATGGCCCATTTTTATGAGAATAATATCCCATTGACAAAGGAGGAAAAAACACTCAATTTATCGCTTTACTCTCAATTTACATAATCTTACCTTAAACCAGGGAGAGGGGGGTTAAATTGATAAATTCCCCTCCTTAATAAGACGAAAAATTGTTTGTTCAATTGGCACCCCCTTTCGTAGACCGTTTTTGAAATATGGGAACACGGGGCATTGTTGAAATTTCAAAAGATTGAAAGTATGGACTTTCTTTTGTAATTATTTTTTCTCGAGTGGGGAGCACGGTGTAAAGTTGATTTATTTTGTTTGAAATTAGATATTTAAGATGAAATTTTCGAAATTAGTGAAATTTTTGTTTTATCTTCAAATTAAATTGAATTACACGAAAAAAAGTTTATTTTACTGGGAATGGCAATTAAAAAAAAAACGTTTATAAAAAAATATAGCATGTGTTAATGAGATTATTATGGGGTAAAAAAATTGCTAAAGTAATAATGTCTGGTAAAGACATTTTTTAAGTAGTTTGAAGGTTTTTTAATATTATTAAAAACTTATATTTGACTGGGGTTATCCTACCCCGATATATTTTCCTTGACTTTCAATCATGATTTTATTGCCAAAAGGCTGCAAATTAATATTCTTACGAAAATTTTCCTAAAAAGGTACCTTAAATGGTAAAAACAGTGGTCTATATCACTAATTTGCTCACTGCATAGTACTTTAGAACTTTTAATAGGTACTTAGTGGCCTTTTGTGCAACAAAGCTGCTTATGCTTCGCACTGCACTCTATTATAAAAGGTTATGATATAATTTACGATATCCCTTTGAAAGTGTTGCATAAAAGGTTAATGTACTCCATGTTTGAAGCTAAAACCTGGAAATTTACGAATACACTTGTAATTATAAAGAACTTAATTTAATTAACCTTTTTTCTATATTTATTTTTAAGTTTATAACGTAACCTTTGGTACGGAAATATAATACAATAATAATTAATTTTTCTCGACATGAGAATCGAAGTTATGACGTTTAGCGTAGCAAATGAGATTATGACCACTAAAATAACGACTTAGTTTACAAAGTAAGTAATATTATAAAAAGATTCAGGAGACATAACTAATCGGTTATATCGATCTCAGAATGTGTATGCTTACGCCTTGCTCGAGTAGTTAAACTCTAAAATTATTTGCTTACCCACACAAAGTTTTTTTTTGTTTACCTTTAAAAAAAACTGTATTTCTGTCGCATTTGTACGCTGATCATATATTTATTTATGTTTATGTGTTACTTTCTCATGTAAGTGAATTATAATTATTATTCTTATGGGATATATGTAAAGATATCTCAAACCTGAGAATAATGCCGATTACAATGAATTGACGCTGGTCTTCAGGTCCGGTTTCTTAATGCAAAACAAAAAATCCTTAAAAAAACCAAAAATTCGACCACTCCGTACGTTAATCAAAAGATTGAAGTATACTTGTTACACCATCTTTTGCCTCGCCAAAAGCCGAGACATCAAAAACGCGAAAAAAATTAAGAGCATAACGTCCTCTCCCTCCGCACGGATTTTTCATGCACTCCCCCTTTTTCAAGGGTCCTCGAGCCTTCTAAAGTACCTACCCATTGTTCTATGGCATAATAGGGGACCATTTTGTGTAGCCTGTAATACTGGTAGTTTTTGCACCGTAATACTGTTTTTATGGGGTAGTTTCTTCATATTAACGTTATGTTCATGAATGATGTATATTTTTATGGTGCTGTTCTGATTTGATGGGTCATGTTCGGCGTACGAAGGCGTTTTCTTAACTGCTTTTATTGTATGTTGAATATTATTTTCAAAGTGAGAACATAAGTGTCGTATAAGTGAAGAGTTGCAATAATTGAGACTTGAATAAGAATATAAGTTTTATTTTAACTACTCTCGACTGCCTCGAGACTGCCTCGTTGGTCTAGTGGTCCCAATCGAGCAGTGTTATTGAGTTTTTCTATGAAATTCTCAGTAGCAGCTCGGAGTCTGGATTTGTGCCCGGTGAATGGCAATAGGCTCGCCCCCTATTACATGGTACCCAAACATACCGGTGAACTGTGGGTGTACATTAAGTGCACCTCTGCCTAACCCTTCGGGGAATACAGGCGTGATGGTATGTTATGTTATGTTATGTTTAACTACTCTGGACAATACTTTTGAATTGTCAAAAAATGTTGTACGGTTATAAATACTGGGTCTTATGGAGAAGGACCGGTAAAAAAGAAGTAAATGTACTGTTTTAAATATATAATAAAAAAATCTTTTCCTACCTCATTAGTCTAGTGGTCCTAAGCTCGACTGCTACGCTAACTGCTACTGAAAATTTTGTAGACAACCCAATAACACGGCTCGACCCAGAAATCAAAACCAAGACTTCTCGCGCGACCACAGACTAGTTAAGCAGATAAAGGCACTTAATCATATAGGAATTAAAACGAAATAGCACACACAACAATTGGTAGTGTTGTGTGTGTGTGTGTTATTTCGGTTTATTCCCGTAAATAATACAGTTAGTCTTTTTAGTGAGAAAATGTTACAGCAATCTACTGATATCGTGAGAATAAACTGGTTGATTTTGCTAGCTTCTGTGCACCACTAAAGCTTCAATGACAAAGACATTTATTGCTCAAACTGTGTACAACTCGATTGGGTAGGCTGTTGAGACTTAACTTGAGACTTATAGAGGCTTCATAGATATTCGTATGTAACAACAATTAAAAAGGTTATATTAATTGCGCTAAAAGCTTCACAGAACGCTTTGACGTCCCCATCGCCACATTTTACGGACACAATCAACTTTTTTTCGATATTTCACGTATCGCATCCATAGTAGGCACCCAGGTACAACACGTGATTTATAACAGTTACGTTGTGAAGGTGAACTGTTATTTTGTCACTGCGACGTTGGAACAGTTCTTTTTATTTTGTCATGCTCTAGTCTTTGAGTTATTTGGACTGCGAACGCGAATGCATTCTTTGGTGAATCGCTCTGAATGGTAAATTTGGTAGTTTTGTCACATTTTGTAGTGTATTTTTCGTTGTCAAAGTATTATATAATGCTGTAGCCTGTAGCAATTTACAGTAGAGGGTTATGACGTGCATTATTTTTAAGCCCCTACGCAAAAACGACGGGGTGAGTCTGTGTGTCTGTCTGTGTCATCGTAGCTCCCGAACGGATGGACCGATTTGGATTTAGTTTTCTTTTTTGTTTTTATTGTGGTAGGGCCACGCTGTTCGCAGCATGAATGGGCCGGCTTGACCGGGGAAGTACCACACTCTCGCAGAAGACCGACGTCCGAGTAGTAGCGTTTCGTTACTGCGCTTCGTTCGGTGAGCGAGAGGGCCGGAGGCCCAATTCCTTCCCCAATCCTCTTCTCCCCTTTCCCTTTTCTCCTTCCCCTCCCTTTCCCTAAATAGGCTCGGCAACGCATCTGCAACTTGGTTTTGCAGATGTCCATGGGCGGCGATGACTACTTACCATCAGGTAGCTCGCCTGCTCGTTTGCCGAGTTATCCCATAAAAAAATAAAATAAAAAAATGGTGTTCTAAGCTATGTTTGATGACAATCGGTCGGTTTTTTTTTCTTCTTCTGTAAGTAAAATGAATTAGAAATTCATTGACTTCTGGATCAAAGGGCTCTAACCAATCTTATTTTATTCTTTCAATAAAATTGTAACTTATTACTTGTCATCTATTGACAGTTATTCAGATTTTTATTCTAAATCCTTTAAAGGAGTAGGTGTGTTCAATATACCTAAGGACAAAATCAGCTAAGTAACATACCATCACGCCTGAATTCCCCGAAGGGTCAGGCAGAGGTGTACTTCATGTACACCCACAGTTCGCCGGTATGTTTCGGTCCCATGTAATAGGGGGCGAGCCTATTGCCATTCACCGGGCACAAATCCAGACTCCGAGCTGCGACTGAGAATTTCATAGAAAAACTCAATAACACTTTGCTCGGCCTGGGGATCGAACCCAAGACCTCTAGCATAGCAGTCGCGATTGGGACCACTAGATCAACGAGGCAGTCCAGTCCAGTCCAGTCCATCAGCTAAGTAATGCAAATATAACAACCTTTAAGAAAAAATACACTCTTATTTCCGTAAAACCCCATCCAATCTTCGAAAGTAAAACTTGTTACGTAGCTTCCATGTCATTATTTTCAACTCATTCAATCTATGTGACGTCATCATCCCCTATGCCACACACTCCTCACCAAATATACGATTCTTGCGGATCTTTAGCGATTCCGAAATGCAAATTTTTAGACTTCCAAATTCCTCCATTGCTCCCTTGAGACTGGAATTGATTACATAATTGTATTAGGTATATAACATTACTTAAATTGTTATTACTGAGATGTACCGTAGGGTGCCGATTTTTATGGACCAATAAAATTTCCACTCTGCAATATTATTGACAGAAAATTGTGTTTTTTTTTTGTAAAGTACAGTCACCAACAAAAATATGTACACATTCACTGAAATTCAAAAGCAATTTCCTACTATAGTATCTATTCAAATGTCGAAATATTATACAAATAAGTAAAATATGTGTTATGAGACTCTGTCAGCACAATATGCCATAATTGTAATCAATAGTTTCGGAGCAACAATAGTTTGTGACAGCCTCATCAGTCTAGTGGTCCTTAGCGCTACTGGTATGCTAGAGGTCCTGGGTTCGATCCTCAGGTGGAGCAAAGTGTTATTGTTTGTCTATGAATTTTCCAGTAGCAGCTCGGAGTCTTGATTAGTGCCCGGTTAATGGCAATAGGCTAGCCCCCTATTACATGGGACCTCAACATACCGGCGAAATGTGGGTGTGCAATTAGTACACCTCTGCCTAACCCTTCGGGGAATTCAGGCGTGATGGTATGTATGTATGTAGTTTCGGATTGTTGAATTTTACTGACTTAATTTGTTGAGTGTGTCCGGTCTTGTCCGATTTTCTCAGTTGATTTTGAACTCAATAACACTTTAAGGTTGAAAATTAGTTGGAGAAATTCGACAGTTTTGTATTACCTGTGCTGACAACTGCATATATTGGTGCTCGTGTCTGTAAAAGTTGTTTACTTTCATTTTAGTGCTAAAGGGGGCCAGAAATGAGATATGAAAGACCTTTTCTTTGCTTATCGATTCTTCTTTTAATGATTAATGATCTAAATATTCTAAAATTATTTGCAAAGGTTTAAGCTTTGAATCCAAGGTGCCCCTGGCTTTTCAAAGACACGTGTATATTAATAAATGAACACTCTCTGAAATGTTGAACGGAAAACATTGTTAGGATTTTATTTCCGGGAAAAATCGAGTAACAAAATTAAAAAAAAAACTGCTCAACCTGGGAGACAAATAATTATTAGTTATAGGTTAGGTTTTAAAAATTATTACGTACTAGCTTTCCGCCTACGGCTTCGCCCGCGTGTTTTCTTATACAAACTTTCATCCCCTATTTTATCTTCTTGGGGGTAGAATTAATCAAAATTCTTTCTTAGCGGATGCCTACGTCATAAAATCTACCTGCATGCCAAATTTCAGCCCGATCCGTCCAGTGGTTTGGGCTGTGCGTTGATAGATTACTATGTCAGTCAGTCAGTCAGTCAGTCACCTTTGAGTTATATATATTTAGATTTGTACGTACATATTTGTTTGGCTAAGAATGTACAATTCTTAACCCATACAAATACGTCCGACCACAAGGCTTCACTGTCAAAAAGTAAACAGCATAAATAACATAACCAAGGCTTCGTTTATCATGTGAATTATTTCTAAAAACGCGAGACAACTGCCCTTGGACATGCACGACCGTTCCCCTCAGCTGTAGAAGGGTTAAGTTTGCGTCACGGGACTCGTTACACTTTTTGCTTTCAAAAAGTTATTTTTTCGTCAAAGGAGTTTGTACTTTTTGGGAATTTTAATGAGCTGGGTAGATTAAGAGAAGGTTTATTAAGAAATTGTCACCAGTAGATCTTCAAAACCAACTTCAGAATTTTAATTGGTTGAATAATTTGTAGGGGTTGAAGATACTCGTAGAACACAGAATATATTATAACTTTTTTTAACCTGTCAAGCGGCATATTGTAGACACAATGCAAAATCTATTGTTATGTGCTTAAAAGAGGAACTGTACCGCTTGCCAGGTTAATTAACCCAAAAAACAAAAGAATATTTTTTTTAAATCTTGTTGATTTCTTTTCCGTTCCGTCACTTATTTCCTGTTAGCGCTGCTGAGGTATACGTACTTTCACTTTTTTTGAGTTGTTAAAATAATTTTATATTTAACTTAGTCATTAGTCTAGTGGTCCTGAGAATGACTACTACGATAGAGGTCTTTGTTTCGATACCCAGTTAGGGCAAAGTGTTTTTTTTATTCTTGCACCTATTACATGGCACCTAAACAGACTGACGAAGACAAGTTTGTGTACAGTACATAGTACCTACAACTCTGCTTAACCCTTCGGGCAATCACGCATGACGGTATGTTTATATATTTATTTATTTATTGTTACGTTTATTTTATAGCAATATTCATTTTTCAAATGAAAATTTATCACGAGTAAAAACCAAATGGGAAGAAATAAAATTTCCAAACATCCTAGATAATTTACATTTTCACTTGCATGTTACTGCAGAACTAGAAACAAGCGAATACCACTAGACTCTTCGACTATCTTTTATGTATTTTAGCTCGCTACCATCTGTTACACAGGATCACTGGACGATACAGAATGCTTTGCACGTGAAAATGTTCTTAATGTCCTTTTAAAGAAGGTCTAGTTCAGGGATGGCAAGTTTTTTTTATCTACGCGCAATTTTTTCCACATGTTTTTATTAGCTTTGCTTGTATGTGTGTAACGGAATCTTTAAATTCTATTTTTGAGTAATTCAAATTGTCGGATGAATTATAAATTTTGAACATTTATCAAGAACCGATGACATACTATCACGCCTGTATTCCCCGAAGGGTTAGGCAGAGGTGTACTCAATACACCCACAGTTCGCCGTGCCGATATGTTTTTAGGTCCCATATAAGTGAACCTAAGCGCGACTACTACGCGAGGTCCTGTTTCAATTTCCAGGTCAATCAAAATGGTATTGGTTTTGGCTCGTCCCCATGGTGCCATGTAATAACATGGCACCTAAATATACCGGGAACTGTAGATGGACATTAAGGATACCTCTGCCTAACCCTTCGGGGATACAGGCGAGATGGTATATTATAGATATTTATATATACTTTATTATAGTATACTTTTCTACGTAAAAGAAAACTCACATTCACCTAACTTACTGCAAACATTTTTATAGAATAAATAGACTAAGATACTCCTACAATCAACCTTCGAAGTGCAGTCTACACCGGAACTAGAGCCGCTTGCACATCCACGTAGAAGCCATTCTGTATCTGTTAAAGTTATGCAGTTATAGCTTGGAAATGTTCCTATAAACCTTTTGAATCTTGAAATGGAAGATTTTTATGTAAACTGTTCTACTCTCTGATAAAAGCTGCGGTTCTGCGCTGCATTCAACAAATGCGATTTTTTTTACATATTTTTATTAATTTGATCAAGAACAATATACATTGTGTTTGACTTGTGTAACATGCATGCATACATAAAATAAAACACAAGGGTTAGGCAGAGGTGTAATATATACGCACACCGGTATGATAAGGTTCTATGTAATAGGGGGCGAGCCAATTGCCATTAACTGGGCACGAATACAGACTCCAAGACATACGGAGAATTTCGTAGAAAAACCCAAGAACGCTGCTCTTCCTGGGAATTAAACTACACATTTGAACACTAATCCAAAAAGGCATTTAATTTAAATTCTATAATATTCCATCTTCTAAATTCAACACACAACCCAGCCAACAATTGAACAAAAAATTCAAGAAAAATCCATTTGATCAATAGCTTCGGGAAATTGCACTTTGCAAGTCTTAAGCCCGCGACAAGTCTTCGACAAAAGATCGACGTGGGGTCGGATTTGTCAACCCCGTCGATTGATCGTTGCGGAAGATAAATCCAAAGAAGATTGAAGGCTCCTCGAAACCACTATCCGAATTTTTGTAGAGGATTTTAAAAAAGTGGAAGGGTTAAAACAGGATTTTAATTAGTTTGAGTGAATAATTATGAAAAAATGACTGCCTTGTTAGTCTATTGGTCCCAATCGCGACTGCTACGTTAGAGGTCTTGGGTTCGATCCCCAGGTCGAGCAAAGTGTTATTGGATTTTTCTATGAAATTCTCAGTAGCACCTCGGAGTCTGGATTTGTGCCCGGTGAATGGCAATAGGCTCGCCCGCTATTACATGGGACCTAAACATACCGGCAAACTGTGGGTGTACATTAAGTACACCTCTGCCTAATCCTTCGGGGAATACAGGCGTGACGGTATGTTTAATTATGAAAAAATAACAAAATAGATGGGGGAATCATCATCATCAATTAATCAATCAATTAACAGCCTATTGTCTTCCACTGCTGAACGCAGGCTTGCCCCAAAGAGCGCCAACCATCCCGGTCTTGGGCAGTTCGCACCCATCTGCTGCCACCTTCTTCAATTCGTCGGTCCATCGTGCCGCAGGGCGTCCAACACTATGTTTGCCCAAACGCGGTCTCCACTTTAGCACTTGTCTGATCCAACGGTAGTCTGTCAGTCCCAATCTCACATCACAGTCGTTGGAGTATCGCCATTTTTCAATATTTAAAGTGAATATTGCTATAAATTCTGCTTTCCAAATCACAGGAAGCAAATACAAATACAACAAATTGAAAGTCCCATCTAAAATAGTCCAATGATACATTCAAGAAACGTCCCATTCAACAGCAAATCGAATTTTAATTGATGTCGACAGACAAAAACACGAGCGATTTCCTAAAATCACTGATTCTGAACACAGTGGAACGCTTCTGCCTCATTGCCCACTGCTCCGATACGAGATTCTATAGAAAAAAAAATGAATACCTCTTTAAAAGCTTTTATCGTCATATCTTTTGAAAAATTGCACCTATTTTATCATTGGAAGCCGGCATAATTAATTGAAAGGGGAAGTTAAGGGCTCCCTAAGGGTGATGGATTATTATGTCACTTTGATTAAGCGTCCCATGGAAGTGCCCTAGGTGAATGAATAGAAAGGGGGTGACCTAGATAGTGTAATGTAAAATGGCACAAACCTACTTTGATAACTATGCAAATTACAATTTTAATTATTCTTTGGGTGTTTTACTAGATTGCTTGTCGTGAAATTTTGTTGAAATAGTATGTTTTTTTGTTCAATGGTGAGTAAAATGCAATAATTTGTGTAGTAAAGATTTTATTTTGATACCGATTTGGATTTATTTTTGCGAGTGTGTTTTCCGTTTTAAAAATAGATTGTTTTAAAATTAAAAAATAGATTGAGTAGTGGAACATTTGATTGCATTAAATCTTATAATTTTGAGTTATGCAATAGGAACATTTAGTGCGTTTTAAAATTCAAAATCAATTTTAATCAGTTCATAATTTTAAATCATTTAAATTTGAACCTTACGTTAATGTCCTTACGCATTACACGACATTACATGTCAAATTCATGATTACAATTGTATACAGTGTTAACAGTGTTTTGATTCGTCGTCACAGACATTAGCATATTTGGTTAAGCAATTATAGGATTGTACATTGATAGGTTATTCAGTCAATCAGATTGGAGAATAACATTGAGTTATTTGAAAACAATATTGATTTACATTATGTCCTAGACTGTTTCTTAAAAAGAAAGAAAGTAAATATATTCATCATCATCATCATCATCAAGCACAGCCTGATTTCACCCACTGCTGGGTATAGGCCTCCCGTCCCGTGCCACTCTCATTCAAGTACGCCCAACGACGTAAGTTATGTCGTCGACCCATCTTGCTGCTGGACGCCCGACACTCCTACTGCCCTCCCTCGGCCACCATTCTGTCGTTGCCTTACTCCACCTGTCGTCACTTCGTCTCGCCAAGTGTCCTGCCTACCTAACATACATACTAATCCCCGAAGGATTAGGCAGAGACGGAGTACTTTGAAGCCTTTGCCCTGCAGTGGGAATAACCGGGCTGATAACAAAAGTAAGGACATCATGCATGTAAAGGCAGTTAGGTATTGAGTTTATAACCAGAGGTTAGAAATGGCGCAGCAGCATTGCTTCCGAGCAACAAAGACAATTTTTATAATAATTTATTCTTTTAACATTATAAAAGTTCTTTTTTGTTTCCAAACAATTAAAAGTTCGCACCACAGTCCATGATAAATAAACAAACAAATCGATCTATAAATTTTATCCAATTATCGCTTATACTCCAAGATGCTGTTTCACTGAATTACTTTCAATCTCTTCGTAGATAATTAGAAGGCTACGTAGATCAATCCAGTTGGAGTGGTTGGATCTATTTCTGTGACATACTGCTAGGTAAACTGTCGAATATCTTGCAATCAGCTTCATAAGACCCGATGCAATATAAATAGGAATGTATTTTTTTTTACTGCCTCGTTGGTCTAGTGGTCCCAATCGCGACTGCTACGCTAGAGGTCTTGGGTTCGATCCCCAGGTCGAGCAAAGTGTTATTGAGTTTTTCTATGAAATTCTCAGTAGCAGCTCGGAGTCTGGATTTGTGCCCGGTGAATGGCAATAAGCTCGCCCCCTATTGCATGGGACCCAAACATAACGGCGCACTGTGGGTGTACATTAAGTACACCTCTGCCTATCCCTTCGGGGAATACAGGGGTGATGGTATGTTATGTTATGTATATAATATTTGTAATGAGCGTGGCAGCAGTTAATGATGATAAATAATATTGTTAGATTCCTATATAAGTGAGGTTAGCTCGCCGAGCAAGGCATTTGTTGGTTGGCTTTCGTACGGGTAGGTTGTCGTGAGGTGTCGGGGCTATTCGCGGTGGGTCATTCTTGTAGTGTTTACCTAGTTGCGGTTTATTATTTTTGTGTAATTAAGGCTGTTTGTCAATTACGATTATTAATCATCATCAACCCATTACATTGTCCCACTGCTGGGCACGGGTCTCCTCTCAGTACGAGAGGGATTAGGCTATAGTCCGCCACGCTAGCCTACTACGGGTTGGCAGACTTCACACGCCGTCAAGAAAATCTCTCAGGTGTGCAGGTTTCCTCACAATGTTTTCCTTCACCGTTTAAGCGCGTGATAATTAATTATTAATACGCACATGACTTCGAAAAGTCAGAGGTGCGTGCCTTGGATTCGAACTCGAGACCTTTGACTTGGCAGTCCAATGGTCATATCACTAGGCTATCACTACACTTGATTATTAATATCGCGTTATTTTTGCTTTAAATAAAAAACTGTTTAGATTAAAAACATAAGAATAAATCATTGTAATTTGTGTCGCTCGTTTGTTTTTTTTAAATACCTATAATCCGGCTTCTGATCCTAAAAATATTTATTTATTAGGTACTTTTACAAGTCAATGTTTTTTTAAACAAGATGGCGGTGGTATTTTCTATCTGACGACCTTTGACAATAAACGCCAAAACAAAATATGAGCGTATACTGAGAATTTCGTAGAAAACCCCAATAACACTTTCCTCAACCTGGGAATCGAATCGTTGTGCTTACAACCACTTTACTGTGAGGTAGTTTGTATTTATAGCATAATGCTCCCACTGGTGGGACACAGGCGTCCTCTCGGTGAGAGGAAGTGGTCCGTAATCCACCACGCGGGCTCAGTGCGTGTTGGTAGAGTCACATGTCTTCGTATTTTTTCTTCTAGTACATGGTTTGTATTTATAGCCGCCAAAAAACAAAAACAAATCAAATGTTTGCTTAAATATTCAACTGTGTGTATTGGTCCAGCTTCATTAAGTTCGATGTAGAAAGGATTGCCAGTTCATTAATTATAAGGTTTTAGCAGTATTTATCTACTTCACTCATTTGTTATAGAGTTTTCACTTATAATTTTGATTGTAATTATCGATGAAAAGATTCGATGTTTAATTTTTCAAGTGATTCCTTTAATTGAAGTTGTTTGAATAAATTTTAATTGCACGTTTCCGACTGCCTCATTCGTCTAGTGGTCCTACGCGCAACTTCTTCGTTACCTACAGTTTGTTGAAATTATGCTTGTATCCACGGTACAGAAAAAAATTCTAGTACTTAAAAATATATATTCACTTTATTGTGTAGGAACATAAAAGTACAGGGCGCCCTCTGGCGGTTGTCAGAATAAAATTCCGAGAACATAAAGAATGGATTGTACAAGTAACGCCACTTCACACACCGACTCAAAATTTTACTTAGCCCTATTTAATGGGTTGAATTGGGATGTAGAGATACTGGAAGCGTGCTATTGTTTTTAGGGTTCCGTAGCCAAATGGCAAAAACGGAACCCTTATAGATTCGTCATGTCTGTCTATCTGTCCGATCGTGTCACAGATTTTTTTTCGAAACTATAAGAACTATGCTGTTGAAACTTGGTAAGTAGATGTATTCTATGAACCGCATTAAGAATTTCACACAAAAATTGAAAAAAAAAAACAATAAATTTTGGGGGTTCCCCATACTTGGAACTGAAACTAAAAATATTTTGTTTCATCAAACCTGTGGGTTATCTATGGATAGGTCTTCAAAAATGATATTGAGGTTTCTAATATCTTTTTTCTCTAAACTGAATAGTTTGCACAACGCACTGTAACTTCTAAAATAATAGAACGATAAAACTAAAAAAAATATATGATGTACTTTACCATGTAAACTTCCACCGGAAATTGGTTTGAACGAGATCTAGTAAATAGTTTTTTTTAATACGTCATAAACAGAATATTTTGCGCGAGAGTCACTTCCAAAGTGGTAAAACGAGTCCCCCCCCCTGTAACTTCTAAAATAAGAGGACAATAAAACAAAAAAAATATATGATGTACATTACCATGTAAACTTCCACCGAAAATTGGTTTGAACGAGATCTAGTAAATAGTTTTTTTTAATACGTCATAAATCGTAATGGTACTGTAGAGAGGCTAGGTATGTTGCCCCTCCAAGCAAAGGGAGGATCCTCCAACCAGGCAGGTGTTTTTGCCTGGCGGGCTACGGCCCGACGGTTGATGTCAGGCGGCTGTATATATGCGAGTCGCGCGGTAAACTCCACTTGCGCGATTCAGGATTTGCTCGACGTAGTTCCATGTAGCGCGCTAGATGTCGCTACATCACTCCCCCCCGAGACCGGAGGTCGATGATAGCTAGGAGACAGCGGTCAGTGCGTCAGGTGCTTGCCAGTGCCAGTGGCGCGTATATGCTCCAGTGAGTCGGAACAGGATGCCGCGTAGTCCGCAGTGAGTCGGGACTGTGTTGCGGTGATGCCCCAGAGAGTCGGGGTGATGCTGCATAGTCCTCAGTGAGTCGAGGTGGTGCAGTGCTGCGTAGTGGCTGGCTGCTGCGTCGATCAGGAGAGACAGCCTCTGCTAGTTGACCGGTCGAAGTGCAGTGTGCTGTGCCAAGTCGCTGATGTCGGCTGAGGGTGCTGACCAGGCATGCGCGTTCGCTGCAGGCGTGTGGTCACGATGCCCTGTTGAAGCCGGGAGAGTAGTGCTGGCTGGCTGTGTGACTCGCTGCTCGTTCAGATGCTGTGCGGGAGGGAAGGCGATGACGATGATGATGAAGCTGCTGGTCTTCGAAGGCTGCGCTGGATCACGTCGGGGTCACCACTGTAGAGAGGCTAGGTGTGTTGCCCCTCCAAGCAAAGGGGATTTTGGCCTGGATCCTCCAACCAGGCAGGTGTTTTTGCCTGGCGGGCTACGGCCCGACGGTTGATGTCAGGCGGCTGTATATATGCGAGTCGCGCGGTAAACTCCACTTGCGCGATTCAGGATTTGCTCGACGTAGTTCCATGTAGCGCGCTAGATGTCGCTATAGTACGGAACCCTCCGTGCGCGAGTCCGACTCGCACTTGGCCGGTTTTTTTTGTGGGTTAAGTCGGCAAACGCGCAGATAAGCCACCGGATGGTACCTAGTCATTTCCTCCCATGGACACTTGCAAAAACAAAGAAGTTGCTGATGCGTTGCAGAGCCTATTAACTGTAGCAGATGACCAAGCGGCCAACCTGATGGTATTTAACCACCAACCATAGACTAATTGTTTGCATTATCTAAACAATTCAAAAAAGAACATAATTAAGCCACTGCCTACCATTGGGGAGGGAAAGGAGAAAGGAGGGAATGGAGGGAGGAATCCGGCCGCACTTCTTAAAAAATACTTTTAACAAAAAAGTAAAACCGCCTTCAAAAATAATAAAATAATTTTGTCTAAAACAGTTTGGGAAGTCAGTGACTTCTATTCGAGTGGTTCTTTTGTTTTCGCCCCCGAATTCCCAAACTGTTTTAGACAAAATTGACCTACCAAACAAAAAATCAATGATTAAAATCGATCCACAATTGGCGGAGAAATCGCGTAACAAACATATAAAAAAAAACAGCATACAGACGAATTGAGAACCTCCTCCTTTTTTGAAGTCGGTTGAATAAACAACATACAGACGAATTGAAAACCTCCTCCTTTTTGAAGTCGGTTGAAAATAACATCACGACTGTATGTATTCAACGAAGGGTTAGGCAAATTTGTACTTAATGTACACTCACTTTTCGCCGATATGTTAAGGTCCTATATAATAGGGGGCGAGCCTATGGACCGCCGAGCTGCTACCGAGAATATCATAGAAAACTCAATCAGACTTTGCTCGTCCTCTAACGTAACATCCGCCACTTAGGACCACTACACTAATGCGGCAGTTTCTCAAGAAACAAATAAAACTGCGCCATCTAGTATGTCTGTATATCCGTTTCCAGCTTCATACGTTAGCATGTCAGTTAAACCACGTTAAAGTAAAACTTTTCTCTCTAATAACCTACCAGTGTCGTTCTGCATTTCAGCGAATATTACAAAGAACACTCGTTGCCTGTATAAATAAGAATAATAATTGAAAAGAAAGAAAGAGAAGTTATTAATTTTTCTTAACGAAAATATCACACAATAATAGAGAGTTTCTAGCAATTATTAGGCATTTTCGTTTAACATCGATTACTGATTCGTTAGTCTAGTACTCGTAAGCGCGAGGGTTAGAAATTCGATTCCCAGGGCGAGTGATATTGGTCTTTTTTAACGATTTTCTCACAAAAAGCGAGCGAGTTTGGATTTGTGCCCGGTTAATGGCAAAACGCCGCCTATTACACAGGACATAAACATACCGGCGAGCTTTGGGTGAGCAGTAAGTTATAAGAAGGCAGAGGCGTACTAATGTACACCCACATTTCGCCGGTATGTTTAGGTCCCATGTAAAAGGGGGCGAGCCTATTGCCAACCGGCGGCGCCGGCGGTAGCCTAATGGCTAGGGCGTCGGACTTGCGATCTTATAGTTGCCAGTGCGAACCCCAACCATTTCACTACCGACGTGAACCCACTCGTAACACAAGCATTTAGCTTAGCACGAGGGGTGAACAAGAATACTATTAATGTATATAAGCTTAGCTTATAAAAAAACCGGGCACAAATCCAGACTCCGAGCTGCTATTGGGATTTTAATAGAAAAACCCAATGACACTTTGCTCGACCTGGGGATCGAACCCAAGACTTCTAGCGTAGCAGTCGCGCTTAAGACCACTAGACTGTAAGGCAGTCATTATATATTTATCTGTTTATTATTCTTACAAATACGAAATACCCAAAATGAAGAATGAACAATAATTTAAACAGCACGAAGCGATAAAGACGAGAATTGATTGTGTTCAAATCTAATCGGCTCATCAAACAGAAAGGCGCGGCTGATTCTGAGCTCATGCAAAATAACACTTTATAGCGCATAAGCTTGTCCATTACTACGTTTTATAGGGTTATGCACCGCGTGTAAGTATAATGCAAATTAATGCTCCGTGTGAGAGTAGGGTTGACGATGTTATATAACTTCATTACCTTGCGGCCCCGTTGAAAAAATAAGGATGTAAAAAATCTGAGCGACGCATTCATGACAACAGTTTTTTTTTATTTGATGGTGTGATGAAACATGCTGAGTACTTTCTTAGCATATTCCCATGGTAAATATATAAAAGGAGTCTTTACCTTAAAAAGTTAATGAAATTTGTTTTTTTTTTTTCGCCATTACATTTTCACCATTACGCTTGTATTCTCCGGTCTAAGGGTAAAAGGCAGAAGTCGTATGTAGTGAGGACCGAGCCTTTTTATCAATACGGGAAAAAACTGAAATTCTAAGCTGCCGAATTCATAGACAAATCCATTACTATTAATAATATTTTGGCCTAACTTATACCATAATGTCATACAACATACATTACAACAGAACATAGAACATAATAACTACTACAATACATAGGTAACCATAATAATAATCCAAGCAAATAAATTCTCGAAAACCACACTTTAACGATACGTACAACCCTTACTAATCAACGACTAACCAAAACCAGCTCTCTAAACCGTTCTGACAACCCTATGAGCTTCGCAGTCTCGAGCCAACGGTAAGCTCTCAGGACCTTCGCTGTATTCTCACCCTTATGCGCCATCCAATCAAGCTTAGGCTAGACTGCAAATACTAGCTTCACTTTCACTCGTTAAGGACTTTGGTTGCATCGTTAAATTGGATTCATGTACTCCTAAGCTAGGAGTTAAGATTTACTGTAGCAAAACGGGGTTAAATTATTTTGTTTCTCCAAAAAGTCAGGTGCGTAGTCTCCGATGCCGTATTTATGACAAGATTACTGTATGAATGTGGAGGAAGCAAAAAAAGTATGCGAGATTGAGAATGAGAAAAAGGAGTTAGTGTATGTATGATTTATTGGTTTATAACATGGCCTACGCAAAATTAAATGTCCTGCTTATCTGGTATCGTCGTGCGACGGGTCGTTGAGCTACACGATGACTGATGCATGCATGCTGTCAGTTAGGACAGGTCAACTCAAAGCTTTTGGTTACAAAGTCTTGTTCAGATAATGTCCTACATTGTAAAACTCGCATATCCGATAATATTACTGTCCAGACTTTAAAAGAGACCATTCTTAGATTGTATGAGTTTGTTCTAGAATTAGGTACTTCTCAGAGGTAGTCAGATAGGAAATGCAATATATAAATAAAAAAAAGTTAAACATCAACAATTAAGTGTCTTTAAAGATTTATTTACAGAAATAAAAATCATTTATTATTAGTATTTATCACTTTGCGTAGACTTCTAAATGGATCTAACTTGTATACATTTTTTTTTATGAACACCATTTATCGTGTATTTATGCAATTTATCTACATATGTCAAACTATTTTCTCCTTCACAATATATTCCCGCAACATGTAAGTTTCATCTTATATTAGAGAACTATTAACTAATTTGCCAGCCTAGCTTCAATATAGGCGAATCAAATATTCTCTAGGCATCTATTTGTTAGGCAACTTGGTAAGCATTCGCCTAACAAGAATCCTTCTCTAAATAATAATACTACATAGTAACGAACAAAGGGCCGCTCCGAATTATTACAACCACTTTAATTAAATTCTGTGAAAAGTCAAAACGTTAAGCAGTTTCAAAGAGATAACTGAGGTATGTTAATAGGATGATTACCTGCGTTTAATTTAACTGTTAATTAATTCGTTAAAATATATTCTGGAACACTTATAGGTATCTTGGTTTTGTGACGGAATATAACATAGCATACTATCACGTTTATATTCCCCGAAGGGTTAGGCAGACCTGTACTAAGTTTAGGTCCCATGTAATAGAGGGCGAGCCTGGCTATTGCCATGAACCGGGCTCAAATCCAAACTCAGACATAATACAGAGAATTTTATAGAAAAAAACCTACTAACACTTTGCCCGACCTCGAATTCGAACCCAGGATCTTTAGAGGTCGCGTCTTGGGTTCGATTCCCAGTTGGAGCAAAGTGTTATTAGATTTATCTATAAAATCCTTAGAAGCAGCTCGGAGTTTGTATAAGTGTCTGGTGTACCACCAGACATGGGACCTACATATAACGGCGAACTGTGGGTGTACATTCAGTACACCTCTGTCTGACCCTTGGGTAATACAGGCGTGATGGTATGTTATTTTAATATTTGTGTTTTAGCTACTAATATTCCACGCGACTTTTATTAATTGTACTACTTATACATAAAAAAGTAATCTTGCCATCTACTTAACCTATATTATCCTGAAGTATTTCCACAAACAAAAGCGTTGCTATGTTATTTTTCCATCGAACAAGCATTGAATATGGTAACATTATCTAGTCTATCGCCTACAATGTGAACAATACGTATTGTGAGGCGTCCGATACTAGTATTGTACTAGCAACAATAAGGTTGCGGACTGAAAATATTCTATACATTGTACTGTACTTGTAC
The DNA here is from genome assembly GCA_958496365.1 of Subacronicta megacephala. NCBI lineage: Eukaryota > Metazoa > Arthropoda > Insecta > Lepidoptera > Noctuidae > Subacronicta > Subacronicta megacephala. Next base: position 5,201,080 of record OY292539.1, on the reverse strand, counting down.
ATACAGCACACAGCTTGGTCTATAGAAATGTACGATGGCACGTCACTATTTCTGTATTCTAGTAAGTATATTTAATATTGCATAGGGTATTTCTATCGCGCAATATTCATATTTATACTTCCAATTTGTTTTTGTTATTTAATGTAGAACATAGAAAAATATATACGCGCCGGGACGTACGATTTGTGATGCCTCTATGTATACACGTATTTTAATTGCTGTTTCAAATATTGATAAATAAATGATAAATGATATTTATTTCTGTAAATAGATCTTTTAAGGACACTTTTACAAGTTCATTTTTTTAATATTTTTTTTTAAACTAGATGTCGCCGACATTTCCTATCTGACGACCTCTGAGAAGAAATGTCGAAACAAACTCAGAGAATCATGGTCTCTTTTAAAGTCCAGACAATAGTTATATCATAGAACAGGCCTTTTGAAGAAAGAGCTAAACAGTTTTGAGTTGACCTGTCCTAACTGACGGTACGCATACATCAGTCCTCGTGTAGCTCGACCATTTTTTAGGGAGCTCAACGATCCGTCGCACGGCGATACCAGATCAGCAAGACATTTGCGTACCTAAGTCATGTGAAATACTCAAAATTGTCAGAAAACTTTTATTATAAATCTTAATATAGTTAGAGATAAATATAGTTATTGTTTCACAATATAAAACTGAAGTATTCAAATAACCTATTTATAAAATGCTACGAAAATGTACAAAATACGATAATCAACTGTCACACCAAGGTGTCAAAGTACTCCTCCATATCGCTTTCATGTAATGTGCCCAGTAGTCTGGTAGCATTGCCACGTTGAATGGCAATACCTAGTAATTATATCCTTAAAAAAGGGATATTTAAACCAAGGTGCTACCTTTATCAATATTAGGGAATGTGTAGACAAAATTTCATTGAAATAATATTAAATGAGTATCGAATAAAACTGCTTTTCCCTAGATGTAACATAAAAGAAGATTTTAAGGAAACTGTGAATAATTTGTCAAGTTGAGTCGTGTTTGGGCCCCCGTGATTCATTAATTGGTATCTTAAATGATTAATGGACATTCATCATCATCAACCCATTACATTGTCCCACTGCTGGGCACGGGTCTCCACTCAGTACGAGAGGGATTAGGCTATAGTCCGCCACGCTAGCCTACTGCGGGTTGGCTGACTTCACACATCATCATCATCATCAACCCATTACATTGTCCCACTGCTGGGCACGGGTCTCCTCTCAGAACGAGAGGGATTAGGCTATAGTCCACTACGCTAGCCTACTGCGGGTTGGCAGACTTCACATGTCGTCAAGAAAATCTCTCAGGCATGCAGGTTTCCTCACGATGTTTTCCTTCACCGTTTTAAGCGCGTGATAATTAATTATTAAAACGCACATAACTTCGAAAAGTCAGAGGTGCGTGCCTTGGATTCGAACTCAAGACCTTTGACTTGGCAGTCCAATGGTCATATCACTAGGCTATCACTGCTCACAATGGACATTAAAAGAAGTAAATATCTGTGTTTTTCCTGACGAAAGACTGGTTTTTCAATACAACGATGTGGATACTTTACTGCACTGTCTGACTGATAGGTCACAAATAGAAACAATAAAAGGCGAAAATAATTGAATTAATATTATTTTCTAGTACATAATTTAAATCTGCCTCAATATTTTGTATCTTTATCTCAACATATAATAAAATTGTAACAGGCCGATGTCTGTACATTGAAGGTATTGAAAAAAAAATAGCACGGGGGATCTTTATTGGAGCAAGAGAAGCCAAAACAATTTTTTTTAGAATTTTTGTCTGTCTGTCTGTCTGTCAGTCTGTCTGTCTGTATGTTTGTACCCGCATCACGCAAAAACCACCGCATGGAATTGAATGCAGTTTTCACCGATGTATTCCTTTAGGTCTAACTTCGAACATAGGCTACATTTTACCCCAGAAAATAACTTATTCACAAAATTTAAAATTTAATATTTTCCGAAGCTCAGGTTGTTCTGGAATAAAATCATAGATGGCGCTGTTTAAAATTTTAAAGGTTAAATTTCAACCAAATACTATTTGGCTTGGTTCAATAGAAAGTAGAAATCGGAAAAAGACGGCGCCGGGTACAGAAATTGAATCTGATGCGGAACATGGATACTAACTTAGGTGGCAACTCTCATGAACAAGTTTTTTAATCGTCGAAGATCCATTTCCCGAATTGAATGGGGTAGTAACCATACCGGAAAACCTTTGTAAGATTGTTGCTTCGGTCAAGGAACTCATACATTTCGTTGATAGAGATGTATTACAAAGAATTTCATTTTTTTATTCCATCTTAATTTTTTTTACATTTTTATCCCAATTACATAAATTTTAACGCGTGCAGTATCTCCTGATCGTATGTTTCGCTATGACCATAAGCAAGTCGCAAGGGTAGACACTACAAGCCGCCGGTGTCGTCCTCAGGAAAAAATGTTTCTCAGGCGACAGCTATGTGTTTTGTGTGTATGTCACTAGCTCAGATAATTTGTTTATTATACAGTGGCTCCTATGGGTGGAATATGAAATGTTGTATATGTCACGGTAAAATTGCAAATACCGTAAGATGAGTGATTAAACGAACTTACCTGTAAGTGAAGTTCAATCATCATTATATGAAGACACTGTCCTTTAATGATTGACCAATATGTAGTATCCTCTCTTTCATCCATATGACGCACGATTTTAAAGCAATGCAAAAATTCTTGACTTTTTATGTATGATGTGTCAACCTGCTGTCATTGTCACCTGGAACGCATTCTATTGAAAGCTACACAGTTTTTACAATTTTATTTCGGGAAGATAAGAATAGGTTCTTTCGAATGGGTATGGGTGGGTTGCTACAATCATTAAAGGACAGTGTCTTCATATAATGATGATTGAACTTCACTTACAGGTAAGTTCGTTTAATCACTCATTATACATCAGACAGTCCTTTAATGATTGACCAATATGTAGATGTTTAAAGCTAAAATAACTAAAATTGTAACAAAATGTGTAAAAATAAATACATAAATGTTAATGGAAATTCAGTTTCATTACTTTACATATATTGTAAGATTATTAACTATATTTCACCGTGTATTTGAACACTACAGATTATTTTATTGTTAGTATACTTATAACTAATTCATTCTTATTATTGTTTTAATTTATTAATTAATTTATAAATATTTATTTGTTTTTTGCCATAAATTACATTACTATGTTATGATATATTTTTATAGTAATTTAGAGCCAAAAGGCTATTCATTTCCTATTCCTTCCTTTTAAGTTGAGCAAGGAAATAAAATTTCACGAAATCTTGAGTGAGCCCTTCATTGAGTAGGTACTTACTGCTCTTGTAAAATTAAGTTTATTTAATACAGCATAATTATTTCTGCGCAGTTAAAGTTGAAGTCTATCTTGCAGATCTTTGAATTTATCGTTATATTAACTTTCGGCATCTGCGACTGCAGGACTAGTAGGTACTGTAAGTATGTAAGTATTGAATAAGTTTTTTTTTTTTTTTTTTACTTTTACTTATTTTTGATATTATAAGTTCTGGAAATAGTTTTTTAATGCTCTCTCTATGCTCACTCCTTGTTCTATGCCTGCAGATAAACTACAACCTTCTAGGATAAATCTTAGGCTTATCTTGACGAAAAAATGACTGAAGGATAATTTAATTTGAAATTTTATAAATTTGATTTATGATTGGCTTTTAAGCTAAACTAGGTAGGTAAGATTGAGTAATGAGCTAGTACGTAAGTAAGGATATTTAGTAAGATTTATTAAACAGATGTTAAAAAGACATTTTATTATAGTTACAATTTTCTTTGTCCTAGGTTCAAATTATTATAAGAAAGGCTATTCCTAGCTTAATAACGACCCACGTAAACATAACATCAAAGTCACATTTAGTTATTGTTGGTCTAGTAATTTAATCTAATATGGGTAGTAAAATGCCAATGTCTCAAAGAATCTTTAAAACTTATAATTATCAGAATTTGTATGGAGATACCTATAAGTACCTATTTAAGGAATCAGTGTGAGCAAACATTTAGCTTAATTAAGCTTTTATTATGAAACAAAGGGCAAGACGATATAATTTTAAGAATACGATCAATCTTGTTTGAATTATAGGACTCACACTAAACCGTAACGGGTGATTAGGATTGTTTTAGTTATGAAATCCATTATAATAGTTGTGAATGTCATGATTCCTCTCATGAATGCTAATTAGCGATAACGCACCCGGTTGAACCTTTGTTCTTTGAACACGAGATGTTATTTTACTGAGAAACAATCATCACTTGTGAGACAAGCATCGACTTATATGAGTATTGGGTACTAGGATTGAACAATCCAATATGGCACTCATACAATTAATTTCAGTTACATTAAGGAAAATTGCTGAGAAGGCCTAAAAAGAAGAATGGCTACTAGTTTGTGAAAGTATCTATTGTACCTATGTACTTCTTCCATGTCACCTAATATTTAAGAATTTAAATTTCAAATAATGTTGGTTGTAAATATTATTATTATAAAATCTGTTATTATTTCTGATTCTTTTTGATTTATATTTAATTTTTATAAGTAATCTCGTACAATTTATTCCTAATTAAGTTAAACTTTGCAGCTAATGTGTGAAGTAAATATTTAATTATTTATATTATCACATTTCCATATACAATTCTATTTCCATTGGTACTTATTAAGGAATTGATTGGAGAATATGAAATGGTCACCCGTGATTCTACATAAATCAGAACTATAATTAACACAATGTAATGTTATCATTAATAATATGATAATTCATATTTCAGATTTTATTTTAATATTTAATCTCCCAATATTACCTATATCTCTTGATGGTTCCTACCTATTATTACCTCATTTGCTTACATAAATTATCTCATTTGCTTTTCTGGTATAATATGCTAGAAAATTAATAATAATTCATTAATATTATTAATTATATTAATACATATTAAAATTAATTAATTCTAATTAATTAGTAAGATTGTAATGTTAGCATTCCAATCCAAAGGTTACATTCTATAATAGGTATCATTGATATAATAAAGAGAAATGGTGTTTTTAACATTAGCCACAGATTCTAGAATCTAAGTATATTGTTTTTTATTTTTTGTTATTTTAAGTACTATGATTCAATTTTAGGTTCAATTTTATATTATATGGGACCTAAACATGTCACCGAACTGACACTGGTACACCTCTGCCAACTCTTCAGGAAATACAGGTATATATGTGTGTATGTATGTAGGCAGGTGTTTTAAGCTCTGAGTATAGAGACTTTTTATAATCACTGTGACATGTAATGTAGGAACAGTTCCTCAAAAACTTAAAACCTCTAATCAATTACAATGATTAGGTATATAAGAGGTTAGGAAACTTAAATCCTTATCAAGTTGTTTGGCAGTGTAAGAACTGTTTTTGTAAATGTCAATTCAATAATTTAAATTATGATTTCTCTTTTATGCAGAAATTAGTACATATTGTTTTGAAATAAATATAAACCTGATAGTTAGTCATTTCATGGTATATAAGGCAATTTTTCTGGTTACTTTACAGCACTGGCACAGTTGCACTGGTAAGTTGAATTAACTATTTAAATAAGTTGCTGATTTGTAGCCTTAGGATCTCAGAATAGTACAGTTTGTTTTAGAATTTAAGTGAAGATGCAGTTGTTCAATAGATTAACAGAAGCTAAACTATTAAATTTGTTTTGGTTCTAAATATAAATATTTTGCATCTGTATATCCTGTGATAGGTACTTCCTATTATCTTTGATTATTACCATAAGGCAGACATAGATTTCATGTAAGTTATAAAATAATTTTCTGCAGTGATGGTATTTAAAATATAAGCATATTATTTAAAATATTCTTATCTAAAACGCTGGGTAATTAATTGACTAAACATAATCAATATTCTGATGTTAAGAGTATTCTGGTTGCATACTACAATTCCATGAGATCCTCATCCTTATGGATTCAGATATAACAACCCGCTGTAACAAATTTTGTTTTACTTTGTTTTTCTCCTTCCTGAGGAGCTAGGTAGGTACCAGATGCTTATTATAACCAAACTGGTTTTTGACAAAATGAAAGGTATATCATTCTCCTTGTCCAAATACATTGGTAGGAGGTCTTCAGTGATTTTCTGCTGGTTATAATAAAATATTTATGTTATACCTGCTAGTATGTCTGTGATGATACTGATCACTGATTGTTGAAGTAGGTATGCTCCCCGGGAACCACCTGGATCTGCTACTGGTACTGCTGCTATTGACTACCTTCTCTCCTTGTTGCAGCTTGCTTCAGAGATGTAATTTGATGTGCCTGCTGCAGTTCTAGTTAGTATAGCATTCGGTAATCATTTAATAAGTTTATGGTATTACCTTCTGACTTATGTTTCCTATAGGTTTAGCCACTATAGAGAATTTAATTTTGTCAGGGAGGTTATCTCCCATTATATATTAGTAACATAATTTCGTAGTAATTTCATTTCATTCATAGTAATTACCAACAATATTTTCCAGTGTTGTACAATACTACTAGAAGTATCTAATGTTGCCTCTTCCGTTAACACTTTTTCAGTTGTATGCATGCTCAGCATAGGTTAGGTAAAATAAATGCTTAATATCGTAGTTGATGCACATTCCATGACCAAACAAGATACAAAATAGGTTATAGAGATAAGTAGTTAATTGGGTGATTAACGGTGTAACCATATAATGACCGATAGAAGAATGTGTTGTCATTCTTGTCAGTGCACATTTGTAAGATGTTTTCCTGCCTCTTGACCATCTCAACATTTAGAGTAGGTATTGCCCTTAGGGCACCACACTGTTGGCCTATATCCTGGTAATTTGTTCAGGTTCTTAACATTATTTTATGAACCAGGCACTTTTAGTACATTCCTATGTAATATTTTTTCCTCATCTGAAAAATAAAACTGTTTTCTACTTACATACCTTGTTATCCCTGGACTGGTGTACTCCCCCCCCCCTTTTTCTTTTCTTTACATTGTAATTGCACGAAATCCGAACACTTTTAGTGTAGTGTGCACCTGTGCAACTTGTTGCATCAAAATATTGCCATCGAATGGTCCATCAGTACCAATGCTAGGCAGTGAACAGCGCCGTGAATGACCCCACAGTGACAATCCTTGGCGTGTTAATGTCTTCGAACAACCCCACAGTGTTGGTCCCAGACATGGTAACGACCATTAAACGAACCCACAGTTTCGATCTTAGGTCTTATTGTTTATTTCGTGCATTGTGAATCAATAGCAACTGTGTTGCATGTTCCATGTAAGAGGTTATCATTTACCTCAATAAGTATCTTGGATCCTGCAAAAAACCTCTTCTTTGGTGATACTAGGTAAGTATCTGTATAATAAATCACCACTGAAGTAAGGAACAGTCTTCTTTGGAGGGAGAGTGTAACGATATTTTATTAATTTACGTTGTCGTATCTTCAATCCTTGAAAACTTCTTCAAAATATACACATCACTATTACTTTGCATTAAGGCATTATTGTTAATGCCTTTTATTGCTTATTTTAGTCGTAAAAACATTTTAAATCCTGTAAGAAAAGTTTTTACGGCGTGCGTCGTTGCACGAAAAAAAAGAATGCGTTCCAGGTGACAATGACAGCAGGTTGACACATCATACATAAAAAGTCAAGAATTTTTGCATTGCTTTAAAATCGTGCGTCATATGGATGAAAGAGAGGATACTACATATTGGTCAATCATTAAAGGACTGTCTGATGTATAATTATCATCTATCTTGCAAGATTGTAAACTGTCCATAGATTCTGAACTCAACTGCTTACAATTAAACGCATTATTTTTCGGTAGATTATAATCTATCGAAGTGAAACAGCCAAATTGTGAAATGGCATGCGACGGAACAGAGCTCGCGCGCTGATTGGTTGAACGTTTTCTATTTGATTTTTTTATTTCGATTTGGTCCTGGCGATGTGTGATCAGAGTTCTAGCCTAACCAATATATGTATCTAAAATTTTACGGCGAACTTGAAATTTTTAATTATATGGTGGCGCGAGGCACGTGACGTTCAACCAATCAGCGCGTCAGGTGCGTTCCGTCGCATGCCATTTCACAATTTGACGGTTTCGCTTTGATAGATTATGATCTAACGAAAAATAATGCGTTAAATTGAAAGCAGTACATTGGGGTTCACAATCTATCGACAGTTTACAATCTCGCAAGATAGATTATGATCTATTGATGTTAACAATTTTACGGTGACATATACAAAGAAATCCATTAGTTTTTGTTGCTTCATTTTGCAAAAAATTAACGCTGTTTATCTACCCATTCCAGTCCATTTTATTGGGTTTTAATTTTTCACTCTCTGAAAAAATATATGCCTACTATATTCTAAATTCTACGAGTATGAAGTCGTGGTGAAAAACTTTTTATAAACAATCAATTTTTCAAACAATTATCGCTATCTTCTTCCAACAAAGGTCGCATTGATTAGCCTAAAATGGCGTACAGATGAAAATTATCTATCTAATATATAACGTTCAGTAGATTCGAAATGAGTTGATCGCCTATACGTTGTATGTAGCTTAATATATTTCTTTACTGTGTTTTGTGTAATTAGCAGTTCAATGGTAATCATTATTTTGGATGATTGTTCAAGAATAGTTTTTTCTTAGTTAACAAATTGATAGAGGCAGTATGTTGAAAAAAAATATGTTTACATAAAATAGCCTGTTTATTAAGGAACGCTATAAGTAATACTATACGTAATATAATAAATGGGAAAGTCTGGATGGATGTTTGTTGCTCAGTCACTCCAAAACTGCTGAACGGATTTGTATGAATATTGGTACATAGTTTATTATCTGTGCTAACACATGAGATGAGACTTTCTGCCTTCCACGTGGACGAAGTCGCGGGCAGTAGCTAGTCGTTTATATATTTGTCTCTTTAAAATATTTTAGACTGCCTCGTTAGTCTCGTGGTTAGTCTCTCGTCGTCTCCCAATCATAACTGCTACGCTAGAGGTCTTGGGTTCGATCCCCAGGTCGAGCAAAGTGTTATTGGGCTTTTCTATGACATTCTCAGTAGCAGCTCGGAGTCTGGATTTGTGCCCGGTGAATGGCAATAGGCTCGCCCTCTATTACATGGGACCTAAACATATAACTTCGGGGAATACGGGCGTGATGGTATGTTATATTTAAATTTCCTTGCATCGAAGTCCTATTTCAAAAGGCAAATGACGAGTGAAATCTACTAGGACCCACTTCACTAGTATTTCTAGTACAGTCGTATTCAAAACACGTTACGTGCGGAGTAAACGTGACTGTTGTTCAAAACCACCAAATAGTGAGCAACAATGTTTTAAAATATATTTAGATTTTTGTACTCGCATGTACATTTGCGTTTTGTATTTATTATTTTTAATTTGTCACAACATTTTAGCTTTATTTTATCTTTTTAAACTTCACTTAGCTTTAATCGATTTACGCAAACTTAACATTAGTATTTAGGTAGTATCGATAGTGTCGATTGTATCTTACGGAATACTATCAATGTTTTTAGAAGCGGCAGTAGCTTAAGGGCCTGAGTGTCGGACTTGCGATCATGTGGTTGCCGGTTTGAAACCTACCCATTGCACTACCGACGTAGACCCAGTCGTAATACAAGCGCTTAGCGTAATCCGAGGGTTATACAAGACTACTAGTAATGTGCGACCCACATTGCTAATAGATAAGCTTTAAAAAAAATAAAATTAAATAAATACTTAAAGGAAAAATGCTACTACAACCTACAAGAGTTTTTCGAGGACAAAACGAAATACAAATAAAATAATGACTTTGTCCAATTTAAATAATAATTTTATACTAAGTATTAGATTAGATTAGGAAAAATAGATTTTAAGAACTTAATTTTTAAGAATTTTCTTCAGTAACAAATTGCAGCGCCCTTACAGGGTTTCATATTGATACTGATGTGTATTTTGTAACAACCTATGTACATATGAAAGCAATAAAGATTTGAATTTGAATTTGAAATGTCTGGTTTTCATGTAGGTAGTAATATTATCGATATTACCAATATTGTCGACAATATTTTCTGTCTTTCTTTAATTAAATCAATATCAAGTCATGAAATATCTTTTTTTAAATCTGTGCTTCATAAAATTTCATGAAAAACATGTTCAGTTTCAGCTCAGTAAAGCATTGAGCTTTACTGAAAACTGCACACTGAAAATAATTACAAAGAAAACTGTTTGACCTACATTCATATCGGAACTGTAATTTTCATGTCAGCTAAATCTGAATGTCATTTATTTTTTCGCTGACAACGATGATGTTTCATATGAAATAACAATTTGGGAGAAATGTCGATTTCAAAACGGCTTTTTTAGCAATATAGTTTCTTTTTTCTATATTTGACTGCTTTATTAGTTTAGTTGATGCAACTGCTACGCTAGAGGTCCTGGGTTTATTTCTAGATCGAACATAATGATACTGGTTTTTTATATGAAATTCTAAACTCTAATTGTAAACTGCCTCATTAGTCTAATGGTCTCAAGCGCGACTGCTACGCTAGAGGTCCTGGGTTTGATTCCTAGGTACTTTTATTATTATTATATGTCGAGCAGTGTTATTGGGTTTTTCTATGTAATTCCCAGTAGTAGCACGGAATCTGGATTTGTGCCCTTTACTGGAAATAGGCTCGCCCCCTATTACATGAGATGTAAACATACCGGCGAAATGTGGGTGTACATTAGTACACCTTTGCCTAACCCTTAGGGGAATACAGGCGGGATGGTGTATTCTGTTATGTTTTGTTACTTTCAGTAGCAGTTTGCAGTTAGGACTTATGCCTGGATATTGGAAAAAGGGTCGCGTATTACATGGGACTTAAACATTCCGACAAACTGTTGGTGTACACCTCCGTCTCACCCTTTAGGTAGTATTTTTAAGTCAGGTTTATTTTTTTTATCTTCCAAAATGCTAGACATTTAGGCTGCTGCATAAGCACTGATAAGGCAGTGCTTAGGTACCTATTATTTAGGTCCCATGTAGGTAATAGGATGCGAACCTATTGCCACTAACCGGGCACTAATCCAAACTCCAAAATGCTACTGTAAATTGTATAGAAAAACCCAATAACACTGCTCGAACTGGGAATCAAACCTGGAACCTGTGGTGTAGCAGTCACGCTAACGACCATTAGATAAATGAGCAGTATGGCTAGAAAAAGCTGCCTCATTAGTCTAGTTGTCCTAAGTGCGACTGCTACGCTTGAGGTCCTGGGTTCGATCCCCGGGTCGAGCAAAGTGTTATTGGGTTTTTCTATGAAATGACCAGTGGCAGCTCGAAGTCTGGATTTGTGCCCGGTAATGGATATCCCGGTAATGGAGGATCACCCCCTATTACATGGGACCTAAACGTACAGGCGAAATTTGGGTGTGCATTACACCTCTGCCTAACCCTTCGGGGAATACAGGCGTGATGGTATGTATGGCTAGAAAAAAAAAACAGAGAAACAGGCGTTAAGGTCAAAGCAATTTTTTTTAAGTAAACTGAATAATCTAACCAGAATTTATTACATAAAACTGTTAACCACATAAGCTCCGCCATTACATAAACCCATAACGTTTTATGAGCAAAAAAAAAAGCTTTTCATAAACACCAATATTAGCTTGGAGGCGAACTTGACACCCTAATCTGAATACCATTTGCTCTGATCCGAAAACGATAAAGATTGTTCTCGAGTATGGAATATGGGTGTAATAGTTATTCATGCGACAGAGATGTTAGAAAACTGGATGTGACGTTGCAAATCATACATACAGTAAAAACGTTTTCCTATAGGCAGAAAATACAGAACCACGGTAATGTTATCTAACAGTATTGTGACTTGGCCCTGTCCTTGAAACAATTACCTATGTATTAAATTAATCCAGGTATTTTAAAGAAAAAAACTCTTGCTTACAGTTTGTAAGCATACAAACTGCCTGCCTCATTAGTCTAGTGGTCTAAGCGCGACTGCTACGCTACAGGTCCTGGGTTCGATCTCCAGGTCGAGCAACCCTTCGGGTACTACAGGCGTGATGGTATGCTTTTATGTTACTGCTTACAAAACCATCACGCAGGTGCGACGCATTTGACTGATTTGTGTACCAATTGTATACCGAACCCGAGGCGCGTAGGTATAACTCGTGTTCCGACCGTTTTTTGTATGAAGATAGAATACTGATAACTTTACTAGTAGTAGTTAGTCGTAGCGTTGTAGTAGTAGTAGTTATCGCCACCCTAGATATCTGCAATCAAAGGAGTTGAAGATACTATGCCGAGCCTAATTAAGAAAAAGCAAGGGAAAAGAAGAAGGAAACTCAAAGCTGAGAATTGAATGGCAAAACTTTACAAAAAAAATATTTAGTTACCACATCTAGTTCATCTAAATCAATAATTCCTCTACGTTCCTTCATCGACATATTGCTATGATTTGTGTGAGGATATGATACATCACGTATCGTGTATCATAGTTATACCGTTAGTAGGTATTACGATGTATTGTTGGTCAGAACCAATATAGTATTATGTTAACTGTTTATTTTTTATTATATTTTAGCATTAAATAATGCGAAATGTTCACAAAGATATAAATTTTCTAATTAATGAAAATGACTGACGTCGCCTCAAGACGTACAATGTGGAAGGGAAATTCGGAATCACAGGCAGTGGTCTCGGTAGCTTAGCAGACGCAGACGCAAGTTCAAACCCTGCCTGAGATCGAATTTTTCTTTCACTAGAAATTTTCTTTCATTAGAAAATTCATATCTTTGTGAATAGTATTATGTTGTTACAACTCCCAGTGCAGTGTTAGCCTTTTAGTGCCATAATCAGCATCAGCATAATCTCTCCCTCAGTCACCCTTCTTTCTCCTTCTCTTCTTCCCCTCCCTTCTCCTTAAATAGGCTCGGCAACGCATCTGCAACTCCTTTGGTTTTTCAGATGTCCGTGGGTGGCGATGACTATTTACCATCAGGTAGCTCGCCTGCTCGTTTGCCGAGAGCTATCCTATAAAAAAAGGCTAGTGATATGACCATTGGACTGCCAAGTCAAAGCCCTCAAGTTCGAATACAAGGCACGCATTCTGACTTTTCCAAGTCATGTGCGTATTAATAATTAATTATCACGCGCTTAAACACTAAAGGAAACTTAAGGAGAAAGGAATGTGACTGAGTGAGGAATTAGGCCTCCGTCACTCTACACTCACCGAACGAAACGCAACAGTATACATACTGCTTCTTAACGTCGATATTCTGTGGGAAAGTTCTTCCCCAGTCGTGCCGACCCATTCATTCTAGCACAAATACTACTAAATCTTGAATTACTCCCACACAAAATCACTAACAAAACAGAATATACTCATTCATACAAGTTCCTACATTCACAAACAGCTACACACTACACAACAAGACTCGGAAACAAACATCCGAATAATCGAGAAGTGGAATCGATTAGTACAAGCGTTGTCTCAGCGAATCGGTGCTAACTTGTTATTTATGACTAGCAGTCGCGAGCTCGGCTCTATAATTCAGCATCGCGAGGATATTCGATTATCGAGAGATATGTTTCGAACAATTTTGTATCGATTTATTTGCATAATGGTTCTCGAAGTTTATTCGTGTGCATTGTTCTTGCGGTTTGCATTATGTATTGACTAATAGTTTTAGCGTGGTAGACCGAAGGCGGCATATAACCGGTCATTGTGTAAGTCTATGGGGGAGGCCTTCGTTCAGCAGTGGACTTCATTTGGCTAATATGATGATGATGAGGCCACTGTGGTGGACTATGAGCCTCCGTAGACCCTTGCCCAGCAGTGGGACGATGTAAAGGGTTGATGATGATGAGGATACGGCAAGTCAATTGCTTTTAACCATCTTTGTTGTAAGTCACTGAGAATATCCTAAGAACACCCAATATAATTTTACTCGACCAGGGAATCAAACCAAGAATCTCACGCTCAGTGTCCGCCTTGTGACCATTTGAGGAAGTCAAGTAAGTAGGGTATACATTTATGTCAGTTATTGTCTATAATTTTTTGTTAAGAAGTCAAGATTATTATTAAAATGTAATTTAATGTATATGTTTGTGTATGTTTTTGTGTGGCAGTAAGCAATTCGCGTGTGTGTTATCGTATCCATTATCATACATAACCTACGAGTATTTAAGACAGTTCGATCTGGAAGTAGACTCTTCTGCTGGTTGCGAACTAAACCTACTGGCGAGCTGTATGTATACTCGTAATAGTACAACTCTGCCTAACCCTAACCCTTTTTGGAGCGCCGGACGCCCAATTACTCCCTCAGTCCCCTTCCTTCTCCTTTCTCCTTCCCCTCCCTTTTCCTTGGTTCGGCAACGCATCTGCAACTCCTTTGGTATTCCAGATGTCCATGGACGGCGATGACTACTCACCATCAGGTAGCTCGCCTGCCCGTTTGCCGAGTAATCCCTTAAAAATACCCGTCGCGGAATACAGTACCTATACATAATACGTGTGCTCATCTTTGTGTCTTAAGCCATATTCGTAAACACTAGATTTAAATCCAAAAGCTAATTGACTCTAAAATATTTTTATGTTTTCCGCAATATCTGTGCGATTTCCATTTTTATTTTGCACCGTAATGCACCTCTGGGAAATAAGTTTCTTAACGAACGTAAAACTTTTTATTTATTTATTTATTTATTTATTTATTTCTTAAGGCAATTACAACAGATATCAGTCACATAAATGTAAGTAATAAAAACACAGTTGGCATTGCTCTGATTGATACCCTAACGTAATCGCACAACATGATAAGCAATGTTATTTTTTTTTTTTTAAAAGTACATACAACATCTTTTGGGAGGTTACAGTTAAATACTATCATTACAATTAACAAAACAAACATAAATGAGCATGAGTTTTCTTAGCCACATTTTCCATCACCAAGCAGGAGATACATCTCCTGCTTAGTGATGGAAAATGTGGAGCGAGAGTTCAATCACACAAGTATCAAGGGTGCTGCTACAAATTCTATACGACATTATTTATTCGTAGTTCTATACAGACAAAAGGGCAACAACATTCCTTTTGAAGACCGCGGCACGCGAATCGAAGATATCAATTTTATCATTGTTACGCGATATTTCATTGTACAATCGACACATTCTAATTATGGGGTTAAAATAGGAGGTGTTATTTTTGAATACTTGAAGTGCAAACGTGTTAGGTTTGCGAGTTTTATATCTGGTATTAACATTAATAAGAGAAAGCAAAGTGGAAGAATCAATTACAGAATGCAGGATCTTATGTAGATTTATTAAATCCTGCTGTTTACGACGCACATGCAAAGGCGCTAACCTGAACTTATTAAGACGGTCTGAATAGGAAGGAAGCGTTCTAGAAAGACCATGTCTGTAGGAAATCCACTTGACACATTTTCTTTGTACACTCTCTATCCTATCATTATGCACCATCTTGTCAATTCTTCTATGTTGGAGTGTTTGGTTTTAAAATAGAATGTTGTTTTGTAAATTGGATGGGCTCATTAGTGGCTACGCTGGATATCCTGAGTTCGATTCCCAGGCGAGGAAAATATTTTAGGGTTTTCCTATGAAATTCTCAGTAGCAGTTCGGAGTTTGGATTTGTGACCGGTTAATGGAAATAAACTGGCCCGCCGGCCAGATGGAGTGATGACTTGCGGAAAGCAGCTGGCAGTGACTGGATGAGGAAAGCCGAAGATCGGGCTCTGTGGCGTTCACTAGGGGAGGCCTACGTCCAGCTGTGGACGAAAATGGGTTGATGATGATGATGATGAATGGATATAGGCTCGCCCTATGTAACATGGGACCTAACCATACCCGCGAACTGTGGTTTCACCTCGGCTTAGGCACACACGCACAGTTCACCGGTATGTTGATATCCCCTATAACAGAGGATAGCCTATAGTCATTGGGTAAAGTCCTAGGCGAAACTATCTTAATTGCTTGTAGGTTATGTATGATAGATATTGATGCACTCATATCACACACGTGAATTGCTTACTGCCTACATAAGAACACACACATAAAAAAAAATATTCCAAAGTGTACTAGTTATTGTACACCTACGCGAGGAGGAGGGGAGCCTATTATCATTAACTGGGCACAAATCCAAACTCCGAGCTGCTAATAAGAACTTCGAAAAATTTCTTAGTATTAGTCTAGATATTTTAAATGTCTTTTTTTCTGTTACAAGGTTGTTAATACTTTCCAAGGTAATACATAGTCACTCTGTGGATACATACACAAGGCAAATCGACGTAAAATCTATTCGGTTCATAATTAAGGTCACATGGAACCTCTAATGGTTGAGAAGTTAGGCAATTAGGCTTCTGATTTATTATCAGCGTGTAATATCAACCAGTTGTGGCACCAACGGCACCATTATAACTTTTTTTTAATATTCACACTTGAACATTAAGGTCAACGTCCCACTGTTAGACGAATGATATAAAGCGATGGCATGCGATGCAAAGATATATTATATCAAGCTTTTATTTAGATTAAATATTAGTATGTATAAGATAGAACAGTGGTTTTTGTGGGATATCACTGCAACTACTTATCACTAAAAAACTACTGCTGGATTTGGGAATACTCAATAGTTTATTGCGTTCCATCATGTAAATATTAACAGGATATTAAGGTTTAAGATTAGTGTAACAATTATGGACCCTGTCGGGCACAGCAAATCTTCAATAGTTTAGTAAAAGAGAGGAGTGCGTCTAATTATAATTAATATGATTTATTATTAGAAACATCTTAGTAGGTATTTTATAATAGGTATATATGACTTCAGTAAAGCATTTGATAAAGTGGACCATAACTTGCTTTTAAACAAATTAAACCAAATGGGAATAGGCGGAGTCTTACTAGAATGGTTTCATTCATATCTTGTTGGCAGGAGCTCAAAAGTTGTTATCAATGGTCACCAATCTGACATTTTCCCAGCGACATCAGGAGTCCCTCAAGGCTCGCATTTAGGCCCTATCCTCTTTAATATCTTTATCAATGATATAACGTCATGTTTCAAACATTCGAATTTCTATCTTTTCGCGGACGACCTAAAATTAATGAAACCCATAGAGAATAACTTGGACTCTGCTCTTCTGCAAGCTGATTTAGATCGTTTGGCAAAATGGTGTAAAATAAATAAAATGTCCCTCAACACTTCAAAATGTCATTGTATGCAGTTTTCTCGTAAAAAAACATTACAAATTAACAATTACACCGTACACCAAGAAACCCTGCAACGAGTTAATGAAATATGTGACTTAGGTATTACATTTGACAAAGAACTAAAATTTGATAAACACATATTACATATTACTTCCAAAGGATTCAAAGTTCTCGGATTTATCCTGCGTAATAGCAAAGAATTTACCAAATCTTCGACTAGAATTAAACTATACAACACCTTAGTCCGCCCTGTGCTTGAATACAACAGCTCTGTATGGAACCCCCACTACGATGTTTACATTAAACACCTGGAAACCGTACAAAGACGCTTTCTTTACCATATTTGCTATAAAGACCGGCTAGCAAGGAAAATTTGTGGCTACAACCTTAGACTAGAACACTATAATATGTCGTCCTTGGTAGATAGGAGAAAATTATTAGACCTTATATTTCTGCACAAACTGTTCAATGGGGCTGTTGACTGTAGCGAGCTTCTTAGTAAACTGCAAATAAATGCACCATCCCGCTTGCCAAGGAAAAGCAACTACAACCTTTTTAACGTACCAGGATCTAAAACAAACCTCGGACACTTTGCCGTTCTCCCAAGACTTTGTAGGCATTACAACGAATTGTCTAAACGCAATAATTTGGACATAACATCATCAATAGTTCAATATAAAAAAGAGCTTAAACTGATATTATTGGATCCACAGTATTTTTGTCCAAATCTGATGACTTTGATAGATAATTAATTGTTTGCATGTCCTTCCATTATTATCATCACTACTTTAGTAAAATTCATTAATTACTTACGTTATTTTTGAGTATTTCTGATAAATTTTGTTTAACGATTAACGATTACTTTTGCTTAACTAATGCTTTTTATAATATTAATATTAATCCAGTTATTGATTTTGTCGAACTAGTATGTTACCTAGATAATAAGTGAATGATGTGATCTCCTATAATTGGTGGAGCACACTGTTTTTTTGGTCTCTGTACTTGATTTCTTGTTTGTAATTGTGTATCTTCCGTTGGCGATCCAAATAAATAATAAATAATAATAAATAAATAAATATATAATTTTGATTCGGTAGTTTTTTGTAGGATATTTAATTTGATATAATTTATTTACTCTTAGTGTTATTTCTAAGTATAATATTATCTATAGAAGCACACTCACATTAAAGAGCTACGCTAGTGATCGCTTAACCATTGAGTGGTATAATATAACAAGTGGTATTACGGAAATACAATTAACTTAAAACAATGATAAACAGCGTTTACTCAAAAAAGTATAAGACATAAAAAATACCATTACGCTTTTATTCCTCAAAGGAGCGAGCCTATTCCCACTTACTGGGAACATATCCAAAGTTCGTGTTACCGCGGCTTTCATAAAAAAATCCAATAACACTGCTCGACCTGGGAATCGAACTCAAGAGTATAAGTTGCGCTTACGTCCGTAAACTAATGAGGCAGTCTAGTGTTAGAAATATTAAACATAATCACAACCTTATTCTCGTCAACAATGAATAATAACGACAAAGACGCTACAAATATCGGATTAATTATACCATGTGTCGTAGTATCGCTTAACGATTTATCGCTTCCGAAGAGCGCGTAGGACGCCGATTTATCCTTTAAGATCGGGGTATCATATTTTACCAGGTTTCTCATACGAAGCTAATGAAAGCGTTTGCAGTGCGCGGTGATTTTTCATCGTTCATGTCAATAGATACCTTTGGAGTGCGTATTACACCGAAGCGAGCGAATTTTTGCTTCGGAAAATATTATAATTATTAATATTATTAACTGCCTATTGAGGCAGTTTCGGCGCTTAGGACCACTAGACTTAAGTCTTAACTTAAGACCACTAGACTTAAGTCTAGTGGTCTTAAGCGCCGCTACTTGGCTAGAGGTCTCGGTTCGATTCCCAGGTCAAGCAGTTTTATTGGTTTTTCTATCAAATGCTCATTAGCAGCTCGAAGTTTGGAATGTGCCCGGTGAATGGTAATAAGCTCGCCCCCTATTACATGGGTGTACATTAAGTACACCTCTGCTTAACTCTTTGGGGAATGGCGTGATGGTATGTTATGTTTTGAAGCGGCGGTAGCCTAATGGCTAGGGCGTCGGACTTGCGATCATGTGGTTGCCGGTTCGAACCCCACCCATTGCACTACCGACGTGAACCCACTCGTAACACAAGCATTTAGCTTAGCACGAGGGGTTAACAAGAATACTAGTAATGTGCGACCCACATTGCTAGTAAGCTTTTTTTTATAAAAAAAACAAAAAGCCTTTACCTTTCAAAAACTTTTATGTCGTTTAGAGACAGGTGGGGTAGAGTTCTTCACTGCCATGGATTCAGATAGGTATCACAGAACAGGCAAAAGATATCTCACTTCATTGGTGATATGATCTCAGTATGAGGATATCAGGATATCAGGATGTCAGTCAGCATCTAAACTCGTGTATTTTATAGTAAATTACCTCTCGTTGCTGCAGCTCTGACAGTGTGCAGTAAGAGTGTAGAGTCCCAAGTCTACTATTTTATCATTCAATGACTTCAGAATTAACGTTTTTTGACAGAGTTTTGTCTACCAAATCTGTCAGTTCTTGCTGATAAGACCATGCTGATACAATGGAAATAGGAGACTAGTACCCCAGGTTGCTAGCCTGCTCCTTAATCAATTATGAAAGAAAAGGAAGAGTGCAATGATGGCTATAAATTTTGTGCACAACACACATACATCACGGGTCTCCTCTCAGAACGAGAGGGGTTAGACTATAGTCCACCACGCTAGCATACTGCGGGTTGGCAGACTTCACATGCCGTCAAGAAAATCTCTAAGGCATGCAGGTTTCCTCACGATCTTTTCCTTCACCGTTTAAGGGCGTGATAATTAATTGTTAATACGCACATGACTTCGAAAAGACAAAGGTGCGTGCCTTGGATTCGAACTCGAGACCTTTGACTTGGTAGTCCAATGGTCATATTACAAGGCTATCACTGCACTTGTGCACTATAAATTTGTGCAACGGCTATTAAATCGAGAATATAATAGTATAAAACCAAATTTTCACTTGTGTATTGTAGAAATCACGATAAATTAGGCAGTCTTTCCAAACCGCCTGTTGCATCGCTCCAAAGAATTCTAAGATTAGCAAACTTGTTGCGAACTTAAGAATGCCTACTGCTATCGTGAAAATGTATGGTGTTTACTGAAAATTATGTTTTCAATTTTCGGAAAATTTCAGTTGTGTGTTTGAGGTATTAGAAAGATTTTTTACAAGTTTATGTTGTGATGTCTGTAAACTAGTAGACGAGCCACCTGCTGGTAAATAGTCAACGCCATCCATGGAAAACTGTTACACCAGAGGAGTTGCTGAAGAAATTAGGAACATAAATGTTACTAATATTGTTGAAAAACCTTAGCAAGTAACAGTGGAAATGGGCGGGCCACATAGCTCAAAGATCGTTGGGGCGAAAAGAGCGTAGAAGTATGTAGGAAGGTTCAGCACTGAACTTCCTTTTGGCTGAAATGATTAAGTATATCTAAGTTTCTACAACTGTTACACTATAGGTCCTGGGTTGGATTCCCAGATTGAGCAAAGTGTTATTAGGTTTTTCTAAGAAATTCTCAGTAGCATCTCGAAATTGGATATGTGTCTGGTCAATAGGGCTCGACCCCTATTACATGGGACCCATACGATGTACTGTAGGTGTATAATCATTCATAGTACGTGGGACACTCAGAAAATTTTGAGAAACTAAAAAAATATCGTCTATGAAAAATTTTTTTTATTAAATCTTTTCAAAGAACTCTCCACCAGCCTTTTTACTTTTAAATAATAGAAGTTTTCAAAATAAACATAAAAAAAATATCGCAAAACTTTCTGAGTGGCCTGGTACACCTCTGCCTATTCTTAGGGAGTATAGCCATGATGGTATTTCTGTATAAGTTCCTATAAACTCCGGGACATATACGGTGTGAGTGACGGACAATTTGCTACCTCAATATCTAAAGAATTTTTACTCAAGTCATCACTTAAAATGATGATGTAAATAGGATGAAAATGTTGAACAACTCGGAAAAAAGGGCTTAAATTTTTTCTAATACCTGAATCAAAGAGATTGATGTTGGTAATATTAAGATTATGTTTTTTTTTTCTGAATTATGCTTTGAAGTAGATGTGTACTAGTTAATCTAAAATAAAAATCGCTTTATGAATAGGTACCTCAAAAGAAAAATGATTTATTGGTTCAGTATTTGCAAGATCAACCGCTGAAACTTGAGTTCCATTACCAGGTTGAGTAAAGTGTTATCGTTCATCTAATTGATTACCTATAGAAAAAGTAACCGTAATAAAGGTCAAAATTTTTTTTTCTATTGTATGATTGCTTGAAGAGAAATATCTTCAGAATTGATCTTTATATTTCGATTTGTATCAGTTAATATCATGTCTTCTTTGAGATTTAACAATAGAAAAAAATACAGAATACCATAGAAATTTATAGAAAATCCCAATAACACTTTGCTTGATCTGGGAATGGAACTCAAGATGTCTAACAGCTTATGACCATTGATGTACAACTTTACAAGCAAAATAACTTTCCGATTCACATAAATATTATTAAAAAAATATGTGCACAAAAATGTCAATCCCAATTGGATTTCTTTTTTTCGAAGAACTCTTGTCCGTCCTTATCTACAATGATATAATACCCCAATGATTTATACTTCGATTTCATATATGTTGAATAGCCAAGTGTCATGCCGAAAGCGGCCACTGTCATGCTTAGAAGCAGTATATTAGATTTACCGAACAGGTCTATATTAAACAATTTCAATACTCCTGCAGTTTTCGAAGATCTGGGCCCATCCTCAGGTTTTTCATTAGGTTTATGTTGCTTATTTTCAGGTCTTTCCACCATTTTAATAGTTGCAGAATACTTTTCAGACTTTCATGAGTAAGTAGCAGTTTTTCAGAAAATCTTATGTTAGTTTTCCAACTTTAAAAAGGTATAAAGCATGAAGTGAACTGAAACTGTTGGCGTAGTTTTAATCTACAGTTCAAACTTATTTTTTTTATATCAGGAAGCCTAAAATATATGTGAGCACCAAAAAAAAGGAATTTGAAATTGAATTCAATGAAATTCACAATGTGATACCTAATCGTTTGACATTCTGTGTCAAATACTAAGACAACAAACATTGCCAAAGATACTTATTTCTCTAAAAAGGATTTTTTAGTTTTTAATAAGCTCAAAGAAAGTTCTTTAATCTTATTTTTAACACCTGATTAGTTGACCGTGTGTATATAATAACTTTTTAATTCAAATAAAAATAAACCTGTTTTTAAAATTAAACAGAATCATCATCATCATCAACCTTACATTGTCCGACTGCTGGGCACGGGTCTCCTCTCAGAACGAGAGGGATTAGGCTATAGTCCACCATGCTAGCCTACTGCGGGTTGACAGACTTCACATGCCGTCAAGAAAATCTCTCAGGCATGCAGGTTTCCTCACGATGTTTTCCTTCACCGTTTAAGCACGTGATAATTAATTATTAATACGCACATGACTTCGACATGACAGCGGTGCGTGCCTTGGATTCGAACTCGAGACCTTTGACTTGGCAGTCAATTGTCATATCACAGGCTATCACTGCACTCAAAACTAGTAAGTTAACAACAACAACTACAAACAGAATAGATTAAAACAAATACATTTTCTATTTTTATTTAAATTAAATTTTAATTATTATCATTTAGTTTACGTTCGACCCTAGTTTTGCTCGATGGACAGCATAAATAGGGTTAAAAAAGGAGCATATGTAATTGTCATCTAAACTATAAAAAAAATCTTATACAATATTTTTACTGTTTAATATATTTTACCTCAGAAGAAATATACTAGACATTATGAGATTACCTAAGCGTCTAATAAATAAGTTGAATAAATGTCTGTGTATGGTAATTTATTAGCATACATCATTCTGTTTTAGCTGAGCCCTCGGGATGTACAGACACTTCATCATAGTTTCTTAGATCTAGGAGTAGGAATAATCTAGAATAATATTATGTAGGATTTTCATCCTCGTCACTGTTACCAATATTTTATTTTTTCCGTTCTTTGGCTAATGTTCAAGCGGCGGTAGCCTAATGACTAGGCCGTTGGAGTTGCGATCATGTGGTTGCCGGTTCGAAACCCAACCATTGCACTACTGACGTGAACCCACTCGTAGTACAAGCATTTAGCTTAGTACGAGGTATTAACAAGAATACCAGGAATGTGTGATCCATATTGCTAGTAAGTTTAAAAAAAATAATTGAACGAGCCTTGAGTCACACCTGCGGAGGCTCTCGTTAGGAAGCAGTGTTAAGGGCTTAACACAAAAAGCTACTGTTAGGAGGTTCCTCTCCTTGGAATTCTGACCACTGGTCCCTTGGACTCTGATCCTGATACCGGGACCGTGGACTACTATTTTTGTAGGAATATGTTAAGACTTTAAAAGAGATACATAGATTACTGAATTCCATTCGGGCAAAGCCACTGGCAACGCTGTAATCGCTCATAAAAAAAAATACGCAACTCAAAACTAATTCGTAACTCGGTGCTCTCGACGTTTGACAAATGACCTTCAGAAATAGGATAAGGACATCGGTTGACCTTTGAGCTTCGGGGACACGAGCTCAAGTCTAGCCCAATGAAATATTCAGCAGAATTGTATCGTATGAACATAACTGTTTTTGACATACACGTCAAATTATTAAATGGGATATCATATCTTTAAAATTGTTTGTGATTAATTTTGTTTTTTTTTGTAGTACGAAAAATTCTACAACAAGAGGGGTCTTGGTATGTCGGACTTGCTTTTCCAAATTTTTCTTTTAAAGCTTACTAGCAATGTGGGTCGCACATTACTAGTAATATTATTAACCCCTCGTACTAAGCTAAATGCTTTTGTTATGAGTGGGTTCACGTTGGTAGTACAATGGGTGGGTTTCGAACCGGCAACCACATGATCGCAAGTCCGACGCCCTAGCCATTGGGCTACCGTAGCCGTTGGATTCGTACCACTCGCCATAACTATAAACAGGCTGTGCTCTGCTTTCACTGAACCGCTTTAAAGTGCAAGGCCTTGCTTTGAGTCCTTTTTTGGTCGAGTGACAGTCCACAACTCATGAAAGTCGGAGATCTGTCTACGGTTTCTGACGCTTGGTGCGTCTACTGCGAATTTGAAGCGAGGTGGACAATTCTCTCTCCCTCTCCACATCTCTTTTGAAAGCTAACTTGCTCGCAGTTGGAGGCGGCAGCTTCACACGCAGATCGAATTGCGGCTGGAGGCGAGAGGTTACCACGTAATGCCTCGAAAATCGATGTTAAGTAGCAGTATGCATGCTGGTGCGTTTTGTACGGTGAGTGTGGAGCGCCGGAGGCCCAATTCCTCCATCAGTCCCATCTTCCCCTGCATTTTTCTTAAATAGTCCAGACAATGCATCTAATCTCTCACCAACTCCTTTGGTATTGCAGATGTCCATGAGCGGTAATGATTTCTTACCATCACGCCTGTTTTCCCCAATGGGTTAGGCAGAGGTGTACTTAATGTACACCCACAGTTCACCGGTATGTTTAGGTCCCATGTAATAGGGGGCGAGTCTATTGCCATTCACCGGGCACAAATCCAGACTTCGACCTGCTATTGAGAATTTCATAGAAAAACCCAAATAACACTTTGCTCGACCTGGGGATCGAACCCAGGACCTCTAGCGTAGCAGTCGCGATTGGGACCACTAGACTAACGAGGCAGTTTGCCGAGTTAACCTATAAAAAAGTATGGAAAGTATATCATTGAATTGTACTATAACCAGCAAGCTAAAATAAAAAAAATTTGCTTACTACCTATTGCCATTTCTACTTAATATAATTATTATCATATTATCCTTAAATCAATACTTTTTTAATGTTTACAAAATCTAACTAAGTAGGTGTACCAAAAGTATGTTGCTTTGATTTATTTGTCTTGTTTAGAAAAATATTAATGTGTATTCGATTGAAAATGCTGGCACCAGCAGCTTTAGCAGTCCGATTAAAGCTCCGCATTAAATTTTGCAATACTACAAATAGTAACAGGTGCACTCCCGACCGCCATTTTAGAGCATCGCAAATAAACAGACTAAATTATCGCTCACGAAGCCGATTTGAGAGTCAATTAACTAAGTATTGAGAATGTATAATTTTGCGCTACGAAAGAGCAAGTTGGGAATCTATAGTAGGGTTGGCCGTTGTCTGCAGTGTATGTTTTATGGATATCCATATTACCAGCTGTATTTTAAAATTATCACAGATTCGAACCTTCCCGTGTCTACGGTATGGAGTTAATTACATAATCATTAGGTACTACTTCCAAATGTGCTTATATCAGCACGTGTTTCTTTCCAGCGTCAGAATATGTAACATTTGTTCTTTCAATGTTGTCAATTCAATCTATCTCTTTGCCAAATTTTATCAAAACCTTCAGTTAGTCTTATTCAGCAGTTTAGGTGTGAAAAATTAACAGTCAAACATTGCACTTTCGCATTGAATTCGTAAAACTCGCATATCTATGATATAACTATTGTCTGGCCTTTAAAAAAGACCATGACTCTGAGTTTGTTTCGACATTTCTTCTCAGAGGTCGTCAAATAGGAAATGTCGGCGCCATCTAGTTTAAAAAAAACGTAAAAAAAAAACTACTTGTAAAAGTGTCTTTAAAAGATCTATTTACAGAAATAAATATCATTTATTGATAAAATTAATAATTTGGATTTCATTTGTAGGTTTTTTTATGGTCGGAAAATAATAGAAGCCGCCTTACGACTGAAACTGAATTCATAATACAGACAGAAAGAGACTAAGTTTCAAATATATCTTGCGTAGTCAGGCTATTATGTATTTGTAGGTGTGAGCTTTAAGAGCAGCTTAATACGTTGGTATTTCTACTCGAGACACAACTTGATATGTTACTGAAATTACAAATGATAACCTTTCGACAGCTTCAGATGGTATGTACAGCTGTTTACAAAAGTGTTACGAAAATAAGTGTTATGAATTGAACTGAGTACTTTATACTTATATCTATTATTTAAATTAAGCTTATTGAAAAGATAAACGAAAGAAAGAAATATATTATCCGTGTGAAAATTTTCGAGGACTATGTTTTAATTTAAATAATTTATTTGAGAAATCATCCTCTTATAATCAGTCAAAAAATTTCCTCGGAATATTTTGATCCACTCGTTTAAAATACTGTTTGTATAATAAACATTCACAAAATGGGCCATAGTTTATCTATATTTTCTCAGTTCTAAAATTTAAAACTAGAACTCGTCTGGAACCTTAAGTAAACACTTTTGTTCCCAATACTACTATAACAATAGGGTTGTCAAACACTAAAGTTTCATCCGATTAAAGTATGGAGAGGCCCTCACGTCCCTACTTTAATCTACATAATTGCATCACGTACTGGTATAAATTTTATCTACGTGCTATGTTTTCTTAAATAAACAATAATAAATAACTAGATATTAAGTTTTGTTGAATAGGCGATGTGTTGTGTTGAGGTGATATTTTGTTGAAATATTTCTTTGTCACTTCATTTAAAAAATCCGTAGGACTTGTACTCATAATATAGGTACGATTATTTAATAACAATGTTGTATCCATTTTTACATAATATACAACCTTTTTTATTGCAAAGTATCGGACGAGAATAATGGCCACGTTATTTTATTCTTTGGAGTGTGTGCCTGAATACATATTTTTTAATCATCTCTAATTCTAACAAAATACATTATAATTAACAATGGTCACATGTTTCTAGACCTTTTAACCGTTAACTTAAATCCTCATAAACCATGGACCATGAATAAAAATTCGATTAAAGGTGTAATTTACCACCAAGAAGAAAGTACAATCGATAACAAAATCTCTGTTCATTGAATGGGATGATAAAATCACATGTAAAAAATAAGCTAGTCAAATAGCAGTATCTGTATATTATCGTGGATTTCTAAATCCAGCCAATAAAATTAGTCCGTTCTTCTGTTCAAAGTAGGGAGGTGATAATGTCGATAAAATTGTTTGAAATCAATATTTGTGTTTTTATGTCGAATTTGTAGTAAAAAATCAGTGATTATTGTTCTCAGTTTTGTTGTAATTTTAATGAATCTGTTGAGTAAATTAATTAGATTTGCTGTACAAACCATGATTCTTACATGTAACGCAGTTTCCTGGTGTTAGAGGTTGCGTTTTTAATGAAAGCAAAAGATATTTATTTGGCATGTGTTACAAATATCAATACCACCTATTATACTATACTACTCGTACATTGCTAGCAAAACTTTTTCAAGGAAAAAAAAACATTATTCAATTCCCTTACCTACGTTTCTGAAAAAAACTTTATCGACATCGATAGTTTATCACTACCATTCTCCTCCCTCATTCTTTATCACAGCGCAGCCAATCGGCGCACTGTCCCCGTGACGTATTACACTACATTCTTCTGGCTCAAGTCCCTGATACCTATTTATTTTGGACACACAAATCCGAGTGGCTTTTCGGCCGTGTGCGGTTATTGTAATTTCGGTTGAATGCATATCTGGGGGACGCATTCCTTTTGAGGGGATAGATGGGGGCAATTTTCTTTAGATTTATCTTGCTTTCTTTGTAATTGCATTGAGTTTACGGTGAATAAATAAATTCGTGAAGATAAGCTACTCTAAAGCTCTTTTTTTTCAGGGAATATTGTTATATTTATAGAAGTGTGAAATTTTACGTAAAATACTGGTATGAATAAGTAGTACTTAGAACTTTATTTTGAATGTACTACATGATAAACAGGAAAGAGTAATGATACCTTTTATCTAAAATATGAATTCTTCTAGTATGTAGGTAGGTACAGTTGCCAGCACATCAGATTATACAAAACTATCAAATTTCTCCAAATGATTTTAAACCTTAAATTGTGGAGAATTAAGTTCAAAATCAACTGAGAAAATTTTATGACCGTACTTAATAACCTGTTTTGTCAACGAAAGTACCTACTTGATAGTTACTATTGAAACTTTTGATTGGTATCCTGACTAAACGAATTCTTCAAATTAATACTAGGTACTTAGCAAATTAATACTACTTAGCAATTTTTTTAACCAGATCCTATCACCACGAAATCCTTAATAAATACTTCAATAATTTTTTTAAGATTTCTTTGCCAGATTTGTTGTCAGGAAATTTTCTGTACAATCGCCTACAAAATCCCCAACCGTACTGTGAGCTATTAATTTATACCAAAAATTAAATTTTACAACGTACAGACGAGCGGACAAAGGATTAATAAGGTTTTTGGACGCCAACCTTGGGTTGCGCCTGAGGGACCATAAAAAACCGCAAGTTCTAGTCAAAGGAGGCCAAAGGGTACCTGGAGTGGGGGGGATGCGAGTGAATATTTTACGTCCGTCTAACATCAGAGAAAATTTATAGTTGCAGAAAATGTTTAACTTTTTATATGTTATGAAAGAGACGTAAAAAATGGAGATTTGCAGGTTTTGTGAAGGGAATAAAATGTTTGAAAATGAAAAATGGCGGTACCCAAATAAAAAGGACAAATTGAGAAAATGAAAATTTTTAACCGACTTCAAAAAACCGAGGAGTTTCTATATTCGACTTTATGTATTTTATTTATGTATATTCGTTGGTTCGGTCAGTCGGTCGTACGATATTTCCGTCAATTGCGAACTGATTTAGAATATTCGTCTTTGTTCGAAATGATTTCTCGAAGTGGTCCCTGTAAATTTGGTGACTTACAACATAAGTAAGGCTTGGTACTTGGAAATACAAAAATAAATTATCTTCCGATAAAAAAAGTAAAACTGCCTTCAAACCAAATAAAGTTATCTCCAAAATAGTTTCGGAAGTCGGTGGCTGTAACAAAAGATGAAACTTAATCAAGAGCATTTTTTATTGTTTCATTATTCTAGTGGTAGACGCAACGCTGCGGTAGAGATCTTGGGCTCGATTCTCAGGTCCAGCAAAGTGTTTTTGAATTTTCAGAAGCAGTTCGCAGTTTGGATATGTGCCCCGTGAATGACAATAGGCTCGCCCCCTATTACATGGGACCTACAACACCGGCGAACTATGGATGTACATTAAGTACACCTCTGCTTAACCTTTCGTGGACTACAGGCGTAGTGGTATGTACAAACTAACCTGTTCCCGTGGCTTGAATTCCTACTACTACTACTAACAGTGATGATCTGTTCTTTTTATGGATTTAATTATGTACCTAATACTACAATTTATTATCATTATTAATTTAACTCCTCACGTTACCTGAATGAAAATACCTTTATATCCATTTTGCTTCGTACAAACTCCAGTAGTTATTAATGACCATCCATTCAGTTGGAACAAGTCAATCCAGATCATTAAGGCCGTCCAAATCTTCTTGGATCTTTGATATCCAGTGCTCGCTGACCACCGATTGATTGAGCCAGCAGTCACCAAACATTCTCACCAAAAATATCGATGCTATTTATAAGAAGAACGGTTCAAGTTAAAAGCGGTTGTTGGAGATAGAGAAAATTAATATTAGTCTTTTAACGTCTAGTAATATGGCCCTTATACTATCATCAACCATTGTCCCACTGCTGGGCACGGGTCTCCTCTCAGAAGGAGAGGGATAAGGCATAGAGCACCACGCTAACCTACTACAGGTTTGCAGGGCCGTATACATAAATAGCTGTTATGCCCCTAAAAACCTAAGAAATATATACTTAATATTATAAAGCTGAAGAATTTATTTGATGTACGCACAAATTTCTGTAACTACTTGTTCGAATTGAACAATTCATGTTGTTTTTTATGGATAGCTATTTATCAAGGAAGGTTACAAGCTATATAACATCATCTTACAACCAACAGGAGCGGAGCATCAATGTCAAAAGTTGCAAAAACAGGGAAAATTACTCCCTTTGAGAGCTTCCGTTTCGACCGCTGCATAAACGGTTAAAGTTACGCAACAATCATGTATGACGGAATTATTCCTCTTAAAAAGTTCTAAAAAAGTTCGAGATAGCTTACATGTCTATCTTCTAAGGTTGGCTCACTATAACCTTTTTAGTACTAAACAAATTTATTTTAAAATAATGCATTATTTACGAAGGAGATTGTATAAATATGGTATCGATTGTTATCAAAATAAATAGGTTATTCATCAAAAGTATTTAATTTTGAAAGATAGTTCACAGGCCAGCATGACACTTTTACTCAAACCGTACTAGAAGGCTTCGTAGTAAGATCTAGTAATACGCATTGTTAGACAGCACCCGAAAACTACTGCACAAAATTGGATGAAATCTTCACAGTTGTATTGCTGGAATTCTAACTTAAAATCTGGTCCTTAGAAACGGAATTATAGTAAGTAAATACTTTTGGAACGTGAGCGAAATCGCAGGCAACGGCTAGTTAAACAATTATTACATATACACCATGCTACTTCAGTTGTACGTGGATAATCCTAAAAAATTCTAACTCCACGTCCGCTGATAACTTGAACCACAGAAAAAAAGTATCTACGAAAGGGTTCAGTAATCCTGGGCGTGTGTGTTTTATTTGATCGCGTGTCACACAGCTTATGGCTTATGTTTTACAAATATCAGCGTTAGCTACGAGGGTTGGTGAGAGTCTTGTTATAGATGTGGTGAGGTGGGGTGAAGGTTTTGAAAAATTGGGATATGGATAGCTTTGTAGGGGAGAGAAGAGAGTAAGAGATGTCTGTATGTCATGTTACATTTGATCACCAAAGAGAAAAATGTAATTGATATTTCAATTTATGGACACTTGCCTGACGCAAGTGTTAGGGCAGATCAACTCAAAGTTTCTATGGCTCTTTTTTCAAAAGGCCTATTCAGATGAGGTCCCATGTAATAGGGTGATAGCCTATTGCCATTAACCGGGTACAAATCCAGACTCCGAGCTGCTAGTGAGAATTTCATAGGAAGACCTAATAACACTGCTCGACCTGGGCATCAAACCCAGGACCTCTAGCGTAGCAGTCGCACTCAGGAGCACTAGACTATTGAGGCGTTCTTTAAAATAATAATAGCAGAGTAATAATTCACCCTTGTCAGAAATTGAACGTAGAAATCCACTCAATATTAATTGTAGCCACAAATTTCATACTAGTTCTTAAGTCTTTCAAGTCTAATATTGGCCAAAATTGCTAAGTCCAGACGGTCTGCGGCTAGATTTACGACTAATAAGATGGGTTCTGTAGTCCAAGTCATACACCTGCAACGTAAAGGCAATAAAAGCAATTTTGTTAATACCTACATTTTAGGTACACAGTCTCGTTGGTCTAGTGGTCCCAATCGCGACTGCTACGCTAGAGGTCTTGGGTTCGATCCCCGGGTTGAGCAAAGTGTTATTGAGTTTTTCTATGAAATTCTCAGTAGCAGCTCGGAGTCTGGATTTGTGCCCGGTGAATGGCAATAGGCTCGCCCCCTATTACATGGGACCCAAACATACCGGCGAACTGTGGGTGTACATTAAGTACACCTCTGCCTAACCCTTCGGGGAATACAGGCGTGATGGTATGTTATGTTATGTTATTTTAGTTACACAGGTAACTATACCTATATGTGTTTTGACAAAGTTTGTGTTATACCTATATCACGCCATATGTGTCAAAATGATGGTTTTGTAAGTAGCCATATGACACGCTTTGATGTATAATTATTTAAAACGAAATCGATATCAAGAAAGATGTTCGGTAGCCTGTATCCCTAACTCTTT
Organism: Subacronicta megacephala; assembly: GCA_958496365.1. Taxonomy (NCBI): domain Eukaryota; kingdom Metazoa; phylum Arthropoda; class Insecta; order Lepidoptera; family Noctuidae; genus Subacronicta; species Subacronicta megacephala. The sequence continues at coordinate 5,168,931 of OY292539.1, read as the reverse complement.
TGTTGACTGTACTTGAAGTATGAGTATACATTTTTCTTTGACTTTATTTTAAGACTGCCTCATTACTCTAGTGTTCATAAGTGCGACGTTAGAGGTCTTGGGTTTGATTCTTAATCGAGCAAAGTGTTATTGGGTGTTTCTATGAAATTCCCAGTTAGCACCTTGAAGCCTGGATTTGTGCCCGGTAAATGGCAATAGGCTCGCCCCTCTGGATACAGGCGTGATGGTATGCTATGTTATATCTTAGGTTTTGTAGTTTTGTCTACATATTATATTTTTTTAACTAGTTGTGCTCGCTATTTCTTTTCGGCTCTTAAAGGTCATAGCGTGATGTTAAATAGCCTAAGATACTTCCTATACCATCAACTATCTGCGAGTAAAAGTATCGTCCAGCCATTTTGGAGATTAGCTGATATAAACAAGTGAACATAATTTTTTAATTACCTATACCGTTTATACCAATTTCTGTATTGTTATTTTAGTGAAGAAAAATTCGACTATGGGCATGATTCGAACCTGTGTCTTCTGGTTAGATACACCAGACGCTATGACCACTAAGCCACCCTGAGTCCCATCCGCTAGGTCAAAATTTGCCTTCACATTTTTTTTCACACTGTTTATATTCAATCTACAATTTAAAAATAGAATATAATGTAATAGAATAATATTTATTGTACACCATTAATGAGAAGCAATATTATTAAGGAAATAATTAAGCTAAGGGTACAATAGCGCTCATATCGCTAAAACCGATATCTTCCAGACAACCTTTCGTCAATGACAAAATTGACATTTATCAAAGAAAAGCACGAGAAAATAAATATCATAACATGCCGCACTAATCACGTAGGTATATGAAATCCTACCCTCTATAACAGCCCTCACTTCGAGAGTGAACGCGTGACCAATTAGACGATACTTCCCTCTTACTAGTGATTGCTCGTCCTTTGTTTTACCTTCGTTACGATATATGTATGAAAAACTTGCTTAACTTTTTAGTTGGAGGAAATTGAGAAATGAATTTGCAATTCTAGAGAGAGATATTGAAAAATAATATATACTTTTATGTATTGCTTTCTGCTATTTGTTAGTAATCCTATTATAATTAAAAAGTCTTCGGCGGTAGAGGAATGATATTATTTAATGTTTATTTGCAATCGCGTTCTTGAAAACGGCGTTAATTCTCTTTTGTCTTATTAAAATATCATATTTACTTTTAATCCCGTTGAGGCAAATGACACTCTTTCCCCAAATCACCTTATTGGTTTCTTTAATTACATTGTCCTAATTTATAGTTTAGCAGTAACTAATGTAGAATCCGCGGAGTGGGGCCCTGGTGACCACCTGGTGGAGACACCAGGCTCTCACAAAACAGGTTTGCACTGTTTTTTAGCTAATAAGTAGGTACGCATGTAAATAGAAATAAGGAACCTTTTTTGTGTAGAGCAAATAAATGTTTTTTTTTTATGATTTTCATAAAATTTACAATATAAGGTAATCTAAAGAAAGATATGAAGTCATGAATTTATTTATTATGATTATTGATTATGATCAGTAATTTCACACACAGATACAAGGAGACACAATTGTAGAATAGTAATTAACTGAGAAATATCTTTTCAATAGTCTAATGGGCGGAGTGTAAGTCTGCCACGGGCCCCATGTAATAGGAGCGAGCCTTTTGCCATTAATCGGACACAAATCTAAACTCCGGGCTGCTACTGAGAATTTCGTAATAGAAAACGTTAATAATTTTCTTTTGACCCGGGTCTCTAACCTATGACATCACGTTCAGCAGGCGAACTTGCAACCACTAGTAGACTATTCCAGATAATATACTTTTTTTATGACGACACCCGCCTTAAGTACAAAAGCGTTCATTAATGCCATCACATCCTTCGCCTTCAATGATGTCCTGTAAGTCTGAAGTAGGTGAGTCTATAGAAAATCACCCAAAGTCACGTTTTGATTTGTCATGGGGTAGCAAGAGTCCTTTGCTGCTACTTATAGCCCCAATGATTTGAAGGATTTGGGGTGTGGTGTAAGGTTATAAGCGAGGCGAAGATAGAATCTTTATATAGTGTAAGATGAGGTCGCTTCCGCTGTCTGTTCGCTTATATCTTTAAACTACGAAAATGTCAATGTCGAGTGATGTCAACTACGAAATTAGTTTCAGTTCTGTTTGACATACAGATAATTCAAACAATATTACTTTGTATTAAGTAAGTTAGATTGGAGCTCCGAGTCCAGGCCTCAATCAATGGTGTTGTGCGTAATAGCGTAATATTTTTGAGTATTTCACATGACCTAAGCAAATGTTTTGCTGATCTAGTATCGTAGTGCGACGAGTCATTAGCTCCCTAAACAATAGCAATAGCAGCCACCTAATCCAGGTACGTTGTGAAAGTTCCCTAAACAAACAATGTCTGCCCAAAAAAAAACTACACACGCCGATGCAGTTATAGCGCTTCTTTGAAGTGTGAAGAGCAGTGGAGAATCGAAGAAAGGAGGGTTTGACCAGCCGTATCGCGCTTGGTAGTACAGTCACCATCAAATATATTGGAGCAAACAGATTATTCATAATTATCTGAGCAATTAGAGAAATTAAACCATAGCTCAGTGATACAAAGTATGTTTTAGTATGAAACATACGCACGGCAGCTGTCATTCTGACATGTATTTTATCCCATTGAGATAAAGTTTAATTTCCCTGGGTGCTACGATAATTATGAGCAGTCTGTTCGCTTCGATATATTTGATGGTGACTGTACAATTTATTGGATAGCCACAAATAAAAATCGCTATATACTGACGTTTGGACCACACAAGTCAAAGATCGCTGTTTTGTCGGGGATTCTGTTTGCGAGAGCTACCGTGATTAGTAGGCCGTACGGATTCCCCACAATCCCCTTTTATATGTTTTCTATAGGAAAATTTTGATTGGCTCCCATCTAAGGTTTATTGTGAAAGCAGGTTTTATTAAACTAAAATTATTTCCTCATTATTTGTTTCAATTTATTTGGTTTCTAACCCAAATGTCTACAATAAAATCATAAGTACACTTTTATAAATAAAACTATGTAACTATTTTATGTGTGATTAGTAGAGTGATTGTAAGTGCGACTGCTACTTAAGAGTTCCTGGGTGCGATTTTTTATTATTTTTAAAAGAAGTATTGGTAGAAAGATGTTTATAAAACCTGTAGATTTATCTATTGTTGGATGAAGTTTTCAAGAATACGCGCCTAGTCTTGAAATAACATGCGTCGGTTCTGCATAAAAGGCAAGCGGATACGTCGACTCGCTCTCTTTTGCTTGGGTGCCGGAGGCGACGGACGTGTGTCTTGGACGTCATGTCAAACACTTGTCCTCTAGTCATTGTAATAGTGAAGTCGAATCTCTTTTCGATCATAACGTGATATTGTTGTGTGTTTGCTCTGATGTATTTCTGACTCTGTAAATTGTTACGTTCGCCTAGAGCTATATTAAAATTTGTTTAAAACTACGCCTTGTCATAATTTCTGACAGTATAATATTGTGTGACCCCAACCTTTATGCTACAAAAAGAAAAAAGTATTTTCTCTTTTCGATATCCAATTTATTTGACTGCCCTACCTTGTCGCCCTAAAAGCTAGACATAAAACCCAAAAATACTAGGTCCCTTTACTGAAACTTAACTCTTAAACAACTTAAGTTAAGGGGAGGGTCATAACAACGGCTCAAACTATTAACCTTGCGAAGTTAGTCGTATATGTGCGAAGTAAATCTTACATAGCAAGTCCAAAGAAAGTTGGTGGAAAACAAACTGCGAACAACGGCATTAAATTTCAATCACAACACAATATGGCGACCTACTTCCGGATACCGACTTATTCGTTTCAGCTAGCGATGGATGTGCGATTAGTCGCAGCGTTTGTCGGACGAATTACAATATTGTCGAAAACATTACGAGAAGGAAGCGCATAGGCATTCAATGTCTTTGGTTTTGGTTGAAGGACTTATTACCTTGCACTATCGACGTGAACTCACTCGTAACAAAAGCGTTTAGGTTACCACAAGGGATTAACAAGAATATTATTAATGAGCGACTCACATTGGTAGTAAGCTTTTAAAAAAAATTAGAGTGCTTCGGATCAGGTGGGTGTTTTGCCTGACGAATTGCGGCCCTACTGATGATGTCGCGCGGATAATATACTCGAGTTGCACGATAAAAGTTGCTTGCGCGATTCAGGTTTTGTTTCAGCGTAGTCCTATATATCCCGCTAGAGGTCGCTGTCTACAGTGGCTTTGAGTAGACCAGTCCTAATTGATTTAAGAGATTGACCATAGCTTAAGGAGCCTAACAAGAAGTAACATAATTTTAACAATATTTAGTAATCAATGTTTCATGAGATTCACTACGACTTTTAACACTATTTCCGATAATAAGGTATTCTTTTACAAGAATTTTAATGAGTTACAAAGTGAATTGAAAATTCTTGTCTAAATTTTTTCAAGAGTTAATTAAAAACTATTATTCCCTTCACTATTAAAAAGAAACGAGTACCTACCTACCTACATAGTCCCGTTATATTATAATAAAATTTTTCAATGTTAAAAAAACCTTTCATTGGTCCTAAGCGCGACTGCTATGCTGGGTTTGATTCCTGGGTTTAATCCCCAGTTCGAGCAAAATTTTATTGGATTTTTCTATGAAATTGCCAGTAGCAGCTCGGAGTCTGGATTTGTGCCCGGTTAATGGCAATAGGCTCGCCCCCTATTACATGGGACCTAAACATACCGGCGAAATGTGGGTGTACATTAGTACACCTCTGCCTAACCCTTCGGGGAATACAGGCGTGATGCTATGTATGTATGTATGCCAGTAGCAGCTCGGTGTCTGGATTTGTGCCCGGTTAATGGCAATAGGCTCGCCCCCTATTACATGGGAAAACATACCGGTGAAATGTGGGTGTGCATTAGTACACCTCTGCCTAACTATGATAAAAAAGACCTGTTCCGATTTTTTTGCGTCACTGTGAACAGGCAGCCTAGCCTTATGCTCCGTTCGCTGGAATAGGTAATAAACTTGGATATTAGTTTTAGAGTGGCGTTCAAAAGTGTCGAGTTAGTTGGGGACATGTTATTGTGGGGATGACAGGGGGAGACATACTCATAATAGAACTATTACATCAATGTGGGTAGTTTGGATTTGTTATGGTGTGTGGTATATCTAATTACACAGTAATTTCTGAGTCGTTCTAGAAAGTTGATAATTATTTAATAATGACATACCTCCATACTTATATACCTACATACACTCACGCCTTTTTCTCATAGGGGTAGGCAGAAACTACAGTACGCCATTTGCTACGATTCTTGCATACTTCTTTTGCTTCGTCCACATTCATACATCTTGCCATACACAGGTAGATACTACACAACTGACTTTCTGAGGGACCAATAAGGTCAGTGAATGTCTTTCTAGGGCGTCCCCTCCCAGAGACTTCACGGAAATTGGCTTTATAAATCCCTTTCGTTAGTCGGCTTTCATCCAGTCTCTCGACATATCCAAACATCGAACCTTTGAATCTCGGCAGACGTTCACAGATGTCCAAATGAGTAGTTTTGGCGAATGAGGCTAACAGCTATTAGCTGTTCTTCAAATAATAGACTGTCTCTTTCTTCAAAAGGTAAATTCCGAAGATGACCTAGATAGCGAAACTCGCATACTTGATACTTCTATTATTGGCTTTAAAAGAGAACATGACCCTCTGGTTCTTTGTATGACAGGAAAATATTCTAGAGAAACCACACGATACAAAAATAAACATCGATTTTACCCTTTAATTTGTCTAATCGGTCTTACCCAAAACATTTAGCTTAATATAGAACAATAGACTGAATGCCTGAGGCTATTAAATACCAATACACATTATTAACCCCAATACCCTAATGTTAGTTAACCCTTTGACTGCTTAATTGAGGTTACATGAAGCAGGCACAATAAATTATTCATAGGGATGGGAGAGTGAAATAAAATAAAAACTATGAATTTCTCAGTGACAACTCAGAGCTTGAATGTACAGATAAATGACATTTATTTCTTATCTTTTAAAGACACTTTTATAAGCCAGTGTTTTTTTTTAGTTCTAGATGGTAGAACCTCTGAGAAGAGAAGCCGAAACAAACGACAAACCGAGAATCATGGTCTCTTTCAAGTCCAGATCAAAATAATGTGAGTGTCACAATGTTGTTTAAAGAAAGAGCGACAGCGGCTTTAAGTAGCCCTTTTCTGTACCTAACACCGTTTTTATACCTTACGGAAACCCTCATTGATACCTAAGTATTATGTCGGACTTCTACCGACTGAAACAACACGGTGATCATTCTCCTAGGAGAGAAGAGGAGATACTCCGAAACGTCATAACATGCTACAGTGCGCACTTTGTCTAGCATTAAATGAAAATAGGTTTAAAGAACATTATTTTCCTCAAGAACATTATTTTCATCAAAAACATTACAGTTCAATTGTGAGCTTAGATAGATACTTATTGAAAGAGATCGACTGTAGGTTATGATTTAGCATGGTATCTATTAACAGTCGTTTGTTTAATATTATCTGAACTAATTGTGACACAATATTCTAAATGGTTTGCATATTTTCTACTTTGTGGGTAGCTCGATAAATAAAGATGTAGGTTTGTACTTGAAACTTCCTTATTTTTGAACCAATTTTAATTTAGTTCTTGTTGTTTGGCTCTATTTATTTTCAACTGTTCCATGGGATAATAAAAAACAATAATCACCTAGCCTATTGTTGAGCTGGACACTATACTACACAAAACCTGGAAGAAAATACGACAAGCTAGTCATACAACGTCTAGTAGAAAAGTCTACATACAATGTATGAATAGATATTTTATACATTATACGATATGCCTACGTGTATCAATATTGGGTATAAAGTTCAAACGTGCTTCGATAACTAATACTCTCTTACAACAGTGAAGCAAATAGTTTATTTAAATCAAAGAAATATAACGTATCTTGGTAATATTCTTTTATTTAACGTCATTTAGAGTTATTCTAGGCATAATAATTAAAGGTAGGTCCGTAATAGATGTCCTCTGTCCACGATACTCTGCGGTGACATTTTTTTTATACCTTAAGGTTGAAAACAAGCAAACGGCCCGTCTGCTCAGATTAAATAAAAAGTTAAGATGGAACTTTGCGAACAAAGAAGTGACAAAGACAATTACACGCACACACGTATACCGAAATTACGCCTTATATTGTCAGTCGAGCAGAGTCGAGCTATCGCTACACGTCTATCAAAACGTTATTCACGTATCATGTGAGTCTGTGCGTGTAATTGTGTTTGTACACGGCAAGGCGTAGTTTTAACCGGCCTCACTTCTTTGTTCGCAAAGTTCCATCTTAACGTTTTATTTGATCTGAGTCCGCCTGATGGTAAGCAGTTATTGTAGCCTATGGAAGCTTGCAATACTAGGGGCATCGCTCGCGTGCTGCCGACCTTGTAAAGGAAAAGAGAGGGGAAAGAGAAAGAATGGGACTGATGGAGGAATTGGTCCTCCGGTACTCACCGTACAAAACGTAACAGAACAGCATACTGCTATTTCACGTCGATATTTTGTGAGAGGGTTTTTAATATATATTTTTAAACAGAGCCGCAGTTATATAAGTACCAAAGTATATCTGTGTTTTAGACAAACCAACTATATCTAAATTAAATGAGTAAATGCTAAATTGAATCAAATTTCCCTCGAGTCTTATTTATGTCCCTTTTAAGATAAAAATATGGACTTATTTGTACAAAAAAAAACATTATACTCGTATTTTTTAAGACTGGCTATGACAATATTTTAGCGAAATTAATTTCTGAGACGTGTATTAGTGAGATGAAAGACTTTTGATATTAGCTTTTTTATGTTATATTTACGCAACTGTTGGAATAATGTAATTTTACCATCTATGTTTGGTAATTTGGTTTCTAGAAACGTAATAGCTATGCCCAACATGGGTTGCGCAGTTTCATATTCTTGTTTTTATATTATTTACGTCCCAGTAGAACTATTTATTTTTGGAGATATGACTCCTTCGATGGTCTAGTTACGCTATGTTGTTATGCTAGAGGTCCTGAGATCGAACCAAGGTCGAACAAAGTGTTATTGGGTTTTTCTTTAAAATTCTCATTAGCTCGACCTGGGGATCGAACCCAAGACCTCTAGCGTAGCAGTCGCGATTGGGACCACTAGACCAACGAGGCAGTTAAATCAAAGTGTTATTGAGCTTTTCTATGAAATTCTCAGTAGCAGCTCGGAGTCTGGATTTGTGCCCGGTGAATGGCAATAGGCTCGCCCCCTATTACATGGGACCCAACCATACCGGCGAACTATGGGTGTACATTAAGTACACCTCTGCCTAACCCTTCGGGGAATACAGGCATGATGGTCTATGTTCTCATTAGCAGCTCATGTCCATGCATGATTTGCCTATTCACCGGAATGATTATTCCGATGTATTTGCTTTTCACCACTCCTCACGCAAACGATATTCTACCAACAATGAAGATACATACGGCAGAAACGCCATTTGCTACGATTCTTGCATACTTCTTTGGCTTCGTCCACATTCATACATCTTGTCATACATATGCGCCGGTTGCGGGTACTATGCACCTGACCTTTCTGAAGGATCTCACCAATAAGATCGGTGTATGTCCCTCCCGGCGGCTCCACTGACATTCGCTTTATAAATCCCTTTCGTTAGTCACCGAATGACAGCATAAGCTGTTAAAACAATGTGCTTGTATGGGCCTCACACAAAGAGGTTTAATAAACTGTCTGACACTCTTGTGTTGATAAAGCTTTAGTTGATAATCCTAGGCATTTTCCATCAACGTCAACAAAGTCCTACTGTTGGGCACACAATGAGATGGGTTTTTTTTTCATATTCCTAGGTTAAGTTAGGCTATAGTCCATGTATTCCCGGCACTGAAGTGGTGACGCGAAACGCCGAGGTTGGTTTTAGTCGGTAGATCGCTCTTTTCAGAGCGGAGTCCGACACACCCCATCGCTCTCCCCAGGGCGGTGGATAGTGCATAAAGCATTTCCAATCCCGACAAAAAAAAAAAAAAGGCTATAGTCCATCACTAGAAATAGGTATAGGTATTATGTTGTTATTGTTTTAAATTAATTAGTGAAATCATAGAAGAGAATAATCTTTATTCGCCCTAACAACATCACATTTAAATTCCAGTAGGTATTTAAATTTAAATGTGTCAGCACATTGAAATTCCATTGCCACCACAAATCAACGTAAATTTCTACACATAATCTCGCTTTAATTATCGATTAAGTTTACCGAATGCGAATCACGTAGCGAACGAATAATCGAGTAACCCGATTGATTATATCGATAAACTTGCAAACTATTACCGTTTTGTGTGGGTAATCTGAAATTATGGTGTACCTCTGGTTTAATGGATCGTAATAATATTTGTATACTACCTTTAAACCATGCCCCGGTTGAATTTTATTTTTCTTTTAAATAAGAGAATGAAATACGTAAGTATTTATTACGTTTATACATAGGTATAAAATAAAGGTGTTGTATTATCTTTTCTTTATTAACATATCATCACACATGTACGCCCAAAAGGATTAGGCAGAGCTGGCCTTATGCCATTAACCGGGCACAAACAAGCTGCTTGCTGAGAATCGAACTACAGATCTTCACGATCAGGTAACACCAGACAAAAAACCATAAACATCGATTACATCGTATCGATATTATTATCAATAATTGTAGCAGAAAAAAACAAACAGATGAATTTTCACTTCATATTGGAATAGATTTTTATAGGAATTGTAGAATTTTGTAAGAGTTAAAACCAACAAAATTTCCTAAAAAAATACACCGTAAAAGCTCTTAATTTAAATATAGATCATGAACGTGTCTTGTCTAACACTAGTGTAAAACACAACATCCGATAAAAACTAGAGGAAAACCCATTTCCACAAGATGTAAAGGAAGCAACAGGAAGGAGGGGACGCGATGACGTCCTGTTTCTCCCATACCACAACTCCACAGGAATTCATTCGCCTTTTCCTGCGTAGACGTAATTTTCATAAACATAACATAAGATACCATCACGCCTGTATTCCCCGAAGGGTTAGGCAGAGGTGTACTTAATGTACACCCACAGTTCGCCGGTATGTTTAGGTCCCATGTAATAGGGGGCGAACCTATTGCCATTTACCGGGCACAAATCCAGACTCCGAGCTGCTACTAAGAATTTCATAGAAAAACCCAATAACAGTTTGCTCGACCTGGGGATCGAACCCAAGACCTCTAGCGTAGCAGTCGCGATTGGGACCACTAGACTAACGAGGCAGTCAGTCAGAAAAATAATAAGTAGCAATTATATCCAATAGTCTGCCAACCCGCAGTTGGCTAGCGTGGTGGACTACAGCCTAATCCCTCTCATTCTGAGAGGAGACCCGTGCCCAGCAGTGGGACAATGTAATGGGTTGATGATCATTCTGATGGTCAACAATCTAATGTCACATTGAGGAAGAGGTGTACTATATTCACCCACATTTCACTGCTGGGACATAGGCCTCCTCTCGGTGAAAGAAAGTGACCATGGGATCCACCACGCGGGCCCAGTGCGGGTTGGTACATGTCACATGTCTTCGAATTTTCGTTTCTAGGACATGCCGGTTTCCACACGATGCTTTGCTTCACCATTTTGGAAGCAGTGGTGATGAAACAACTAGCTGGTATGCTTAGGTTCCATGTCATAAGGGGCGAAGCTATTGCCAATTAGCCAAGTGCAAATCCAGACTCCGAGCTGATACTGAGAATTTAACAGAAAACCTCCAATAAAACATCGATTCTAGGACCTCGAGACTAAAGAGGTAATTAAAAAAGTACCAATTAACATTCTCAAAATAAGTACCGAGTGTATTCACATACAAAATCATTTGTAAGCCAACTAAATATCTACTGAACAATTTTAGCCCACAAATTAGTGCTACACTACTCTCGCTGGGAAGGCTTAAGTGGGTTTACAGTTCAAATTTATTGATAAAAGGCTTTGCGAGCCTGAAATGTGGCTATCTATAGCTATAAAATCGTTCGTCTGTTTGTTTTGGCTTTAAAATTTTGTATTGCTGTAAAAAGTCGTGGTATTTTTATTGGCTATGCTTAGTCATCTTTGCATTGAAAAACTGTTTTTTTTTATGAGATAACTTAGCAAACGAGCAGGCGAGCTACCTAATGCTAAGTAGTCATTGCCGCCGATAGACATCTGATAAACCAAAGGGATGCAGATACGTTGCCGTGCCTATTTAAGGAAAAGGGAGGGGAAGGAGAAAATTAGAAGGTGAAGGGGACTGAGGGAGAAATTGGACCACCGGCGCTCCACACTCACCGTACGAAACGCAACAGTATGCATACTGCTACTTGACGTCGATATTCTGTGGGAGGGTAGTACTTCCCTGGTCATGCGGACCCATTCATGGCACTACTACTACTACTAATATTTGCATCTTTCAATGTTTGCATCCGTGACACTCACTTTCAGGTCCAGTTCAAAACCAGCGCCAGGCAGCTTACCAGTGGACTGGATTTTAACTGAACTGGGCCATTTGGCACGCAATGCTTTATTTATTGTATTTCTTTTGTATATCCTTTTTAGTTTTTATTATTTTATTGTGTACCTACCTACAATGTCCATGTCATGACTGTGTCAATAAATATTATTTCTTTTTTTTTGCTTTCTAGTCGTCCCACGAACAAAATAACCAGGTAAAATGAATCTAAGCAAATTCGGGTACATAAACTAGTCTTCTTTGAAAACATTACCAGTACATACTATTAATGGTTTATACTTTACACGGGCATAAATTTGTTCGTGATTTAAACACCATTACAGCAACAGTAAATGAAGATATGGTATATTCTCGTAAAGTAGTAATCCAATCCATTTCTGTCCCACTGGTGGGCTAAGATTAAGGGGTAGGCAAATGTTTAACCTCACACTGGTACCCCACGACACAGGTTTTCCTAGTGTGGGGGCCAGAGATATATTGTTTTTCTTTTTCATTACCTAGTGTCTGAGACTAAAAAAATTAAAATATGTATATGTATCGCACTAACACTTGAATGAAATAAACGTTTTTATTTATTATTTATTTATTTACATAGACACCCACACTTGGAATATTAAATATGTAGTTCTAGGTGGGCATCGTACTAGCGACCCGTAGCAGAATAGCCCATTGCCTGCCGTGCTGTACGGCTAGAATATTTAGACCTAAAGCTATAAATTGTAAAAACATATTATCGGTATAATTGCAAAAAAAAAATGTACGTACTACGTACATTTTTTACAAATGCCCGGACGCAACAATAAATTTAATTGGTCAAAATAAATGTTCGTTTAGTTTCGATGTTGTTTTAGTTAGCTTCGTAATCGTTCTCCAAAAATGTTTTTCCATTTGAATTGTGGTTTGAAAATAATTTGACCTAAATGCACATGTGAATTGTAATTTTTAGTTGTTTAGGATCCGTATGTAGATAATGGATTAAGTATCGAGACTGTTAATATAATTAAGCTGAAGAGTTTGTTTGTTTGAACGCGCTAATCGCTGAAACTACCAGTCGGATAAAAAGTCTTATCGTATATGATAGCAACATTATGTAGGATGGAAGGGACATCGACGCACAATAGCTTAGCTACTATGAATTCAGTACATGATTCTGCTTTGAAATATTTCTTTGGTTAATTAAAAAAAACAGCCGATCCATACATTTTGACCGTGTAGGTATTGCTAATGCACTTGTATAGGAAAAACCAGTTTATTTTTTATCACCGACCAGAATCATGTACATCATGTACTTACGGCCAGCACAGCAGGTTACAACATAATGTCAAATTTTATCAGTCGATTTTGAACTTAAACTGCAACATTTTAAGGCTTAAAATCATTTGAAGAAATTTTTTAGTTTTGTGTAACTTGATGTGCTGGTGACTGTACTGTGTAAGTATATCTTTTCGCAAAAATACAAATCATTTATCATTCACGATTATGACATAACAAAATACTTTCCAACCAATTAATTATGCTACAAACCACCTTTCAACACTGTTTCTTTTCCACAAAAACGATAATTAACATCTATACCATTTACATACATACCATCACGCCTGTATTCCCCGAAGGTTTAGGCAGAGGAGTACTAATGTACACTCACACTTCGCCGGCATGTTTAGGTTCCATGTAATAGGGGACAGCCTATTGCCATCAACCGGGCACAAATCCAGACTCCGAGCTGCTACTGAGAATTTCATAGAAAAACCCAATAACACTTTGCTCGACCTTGGATCGAACCCAGGACCTCTAGCCTAGCAGTCGAGCTTTGGACCACTAGACTAATGAGGCATTCTTTACCATTTACATACTTATTAAAAGTACACACCATGGAATATTTCGCGACGCACCCAGGTGTGATTTGAAAGAGTTGTTGGCGCAGTGTGGAGCTGACATCATAGTGATAAGGGTCGACCATCCTGGAGCAAGTTAATTTATATGTTTACTGGTTTCATGATTTGTATGAAGTTATTGTGGGAAATCATGTTATTGTTGGGCGCTGGGATTTTGTGTTGAGATGAAAATGTATCAATGGTTTTTTTTTGTAAAAATGTTCTGTTGTATACAAAAGTGGAAATACTTGGAAGATTTTTAATGTTGTGATATTTCATAAAATCTTATCATAATACGGCTTGACGGGTTAAAAATCTCGAAATAATTACACTTGACGAAGACGCAGGTTCGAATCCTGCCCGCGGTCGTATTTTTCCTTCATTAAAATAACTTAATAATCTTTGCATGGAAAATGCCTAAAAAATACAAAAAGATAGTTAAAAGGTAAGGTGGCATCGTGCGACATCGTACTTGCTGTAAAGCATGTCATGTCGGTTGAGAAGCATATTTTCAACAGATGTCACTGACGTCGCCTCAAAGACGTAAATTAAAAATGTGAAGGCAAATTTCGACATGGCGGGTGGGAGTCGCGGTGGCTTAGCGGTCATAGCGTCTGGTGTACTTAACCAGAAGACGCAGGTTCGAATCCTGCCCGCGGTCGTATTTTTCCTTCATTAAAATAACTTATATTGTGATAACTTAGATTTTTTTCTGAAAGATAAGTAATGACATTAGGTAATTGTGACCTTGACATTACAATATAATAATAAATATCAAATACATATTATTTTAGAGAAATACCCGTTTGGTCAATAGGTTTATAGCGAAACTGGCCAAAAATCTGATTATGTATGTAAGTCTGTTATACCAAAAAATAACATACTTAGACAACAGCTTTCTCAAAATATGTTTAACCCTTTAAGGATTAATTTCAGGGCGGTAACGCACCCAATTTCCGTTACGTCATGGCCGCTTCATTAAGTGAATAATTTATTATTCGTTCAGGTAATATAGACCCACACTGTTTACCGGTTAAGTATTTGGGGCGTGATTTCTTTTTGATGGGTTATAGTTTTAATTGAGGTGTTAACGATTTAAAGAAGTGTCTTTGTGTTTTTTATGGGTTAACTCGGCAAATGAGCAGACGAGCTGCCTGATGGTAAGTAGTCATCGCCGCCCATAGACATCAGCAAAACCAAGGGACTTGCAGATGCGTTGCCGAGACTATTTAAAGAAAACAAAGGGGAAGGAGGTAGAATACAATATTAATATTTTGATAAAAAACCATAGTTCTCCCTTTTTATTGAATGAGTTTTCTATTATCTCCTCCCATCTGAAAGTCTAGGTAGTCTATAACGTAACCTATTTTATGTAATGACCTGGATTGTAACAACTGAAAAACTAGCCCGATCCGCGGCGAAGTGGAACGAGGTAGAATCAGTTGCGATAACCAGACTGGTCGCATACACTCTAATTTGCCAATCGAGGGAAAAATTCACAAGGATGTTTCATGTTGGTAAGAGCCAAGCATTTTTATGGAAAAAAAATTTTCATGGCGGTAGAACTTTACTGCTGGAATCACCTGGTTGGCTGTCTGGCATCGCTAAATGTTGCCACTAAGCAATAATGGGTTTAAAAGGTAATTAAATCAAGTAACTATGTTTTTAAGTCTTATTTGCTAGTAGTAGTAGTCATAGTCGTAGCAGTAGTAATAGTATCAACCGCGTGGGACAATGCTAATGTTGCTGGCGTCTAGTTGCGGTTGCCTTTTACCAGCTATGACGGTCCATATGCTTTATAATATTTTTACTGTAGGTAATCATCATCATCAGCCTATATTCGTCTACTGTTGGACATAGGTATCTCCTAGTGAACGCCACAGAGCTCGATTATTGAAAGTACGTGCTTTGAAACACAAATATAACAAATGTTTAATAGCTAGGTTGGCGCAGTGGTCGAGGTTGGATCAATAATTTGTATGAATTACAAATAGTTGCACTGGTTCTTGATTTTTTTTCTGAGATTAAACAAAAAGCGTCTTATTAACGCAACTACTATACAGAAGAAACAGGTGGAAAACGTTTTAAGGGTATTAAATTGAGAAGAAAAACGGCTTGTATATCAAATTCATCACGCCATTCAATTTCACCCTTCAATTGACGACTTTACGGAAATTAAACTCATCACAAGTAAATATTACGGAGAGCGTTTGTTCGTCGCTACATCTCGCATAATACCTATCCTAAACGTGCCTGAAATACTTACAGCGTTAGTAGAGCGATTCCGCTTAACTTTCGACTCTACCTGTCGAATCGTAATGAAGCCTAATATCTACTTGCCAGTTGGATCAGTCGTAGAGTTTCAAAATATAGAATACGTTAAGTTTTTTTATATGGATCTGGCTGGAGTTTGGAATGACTTGTAATTCAACTATTATAATTAATGTGACAGTGTTTTTGGATGTTTTTAATGCAGTCATACAAGTAGATACAACTTTTACCAGCATTTTGATACATATTGTTTTTTTTTTTTATCATAGATAGGTTTGCGATTAGGCGCTTAGTCGTAACGATTAGGCGGCGAGTTGTGGTCAAGTACCACAACTCGCCGCCTGATCGTTTTCAAAACATAGATATCGTTAGGTGCCTCTGTATATTGAAAGCTTAATATTTTTTTTAATATAGTAAATATTTGTAGGTCCTACGTGTAATGTATTGCATGAACAAACAACCATACCAGAAAATTTGTGATTGTGAACTCATTGACGAAGCTAATTTATTTTTACATTTTTTGTGGCGAGTAATTCCAAATACTAAGCTTAATTTACGTTGACGATGTCATCGTTTTTAGCACGGTACATGTTATTTCTGTTTTCAAAATTTTAAGTTATAAGATATTAACAAAGTTTTAATAAAACCAATCCCATAGAATATCGACGTGTCGTAGCAGTATGCATACTGTTGCGTTTCATATTGTGAGTCTGGAGCGCTGGAGGCCCAACTCCCCCCTCAGCCCCTTCTCCTTTCTCTCCTTCCCCTCCCTTTTCCTTAAATTGGCTCGGCAACGCATTGCAAATGTCATTGGGCTAAGACGACTACTAAGTATAAATCTCGCACGAAGCGTTTTGCTTCTACATTTTGTAGTGCATACTGCTCTATTGTGGAACTCGCTGCCGGAATCTTTGTTCCCCGAGACCTACAATTTGGGTGTGTTCAAGACGAGAATGAATAGGTATCTTCTAGGCAAGCGCGCCCCATCGTAGATCACTTCGTTGCTTAACATCAGGCATGTTGTGGTCAAGCGCAAGCCTATCTGTGATAAAAAAAAACATATTTTCACGGTTCACACTTGACGGAGATATCAGTGAACAATTGAACATAGAGTAGAGCTTTATTTCTTTACTTGAATAAAAATTATATACAAAAAGCGCTTTTATAGCTTCACTAGTACTTTAGCTAAGTGAATTAATTACGTATCAGTGCATACTCGTATATTGCAGTGTTTTCAAAGTAACGGAACTTGCTACAATTAATGTTGAATATTCAGCGTTTCATAATTCAGGAAGTAATGAAAATTTATCGTATGGATAAGAACCGGCTTGTTTTAATATTAGGGTGGGTTTTGAACTTATGATAGTTGAGTATTATAAGGGTTGGTTTTGAAGTTATGATACTTGATTATTATTCTGTACCTATTTTATCTTTAAGACGGCTAAGCGGGTGGTCCTGGGATTAATTCCCGGGTTGAGGAAAGTGTTTTTGGAGTATTTCAATGAAATTTTCAGTAGCAGTTCGGAGTTTGGATTTATGCTTGGCGCGAGGCAATAGGGTCGTCTCCTATTCCGTGGAGCAAAAAATATATAGGCAAACTGTAGTAGACATGGTTCATGGTCTTTCCAACCATTCAGAGAAACAGGCGTGATGGTATTATGAGTATGTTTCCGATTAATGCAATAAATACTAGAAAGACAGAAAAATAATTTATTTAGGATACCCATCGACACATACCTACTATTAAACACTTATATAATTACTTGACTCTAATTATAATCAGTTCATTAATTTCTTAGTAAAATATATGTCATCTAAATTTAGTGACGTCACGGTAAGACATGACGTCACGGTAAACTAAATAATACACTACAAGTGTCATAAAAAGAACTGGTTCTTTGACAAAAATTTTGCATAAAATTTTCCTCCCGATTATGCCTATGAGGGGTTTCTTTCACGGAACCACAATGTGATGGAAAGTGACTTTCAAATAAGAGCTCTCAAGCATCACTCTGGGGCCTTTGTCTCTTCATGCATTGTTCAGACGACAGACTCGGGTTTTTTTAACACAATAGAAATTTTTTAACTCAATTTTTTATATGGATCATGGTGTAAAGGGAAATGCATTTTAAGTATATTGTTTTAAGCTTCTAACGGCCAGTTTCAATAATAAATCTGTTTGTAGATTTGCTTACTGAAGATAGGATTATAAGATCGATAGTCCAAAGGAGTAATCAGGTTAAAACCCTGCCTGAGATCGAATTTTCCTTTCACTAGACATTTTCTTTCATTAGAAAATTCATATTATTGTGAACATTTCGCATTATTGAATACTGAAATATAATAAAAAATAAGCAGATAAATACGGTAAGGCAACATCGTCCGACATTGAACTACCTGTAAAGGAAGTCGTGTTGGTTGAAAGACATACTTAGTAATGTCTTCAATAGATGTTGCTGACGTCGCCTGAAAACGTAAAATATGGAAGAGAAAATCAACTTCACAGGCAGTCGTCTCGGCAGCTTAGTTGGTAAAGCGTCTGGTGTACTTAACCAGAGAGACGTAGGTTCAAACCCTGCCTGAAATCGATTTTTTATTTTGAAACAAAATAAAATTCTAAATTAATTTTTAGTAGGTAAGCAAATCCTTTAGGCACTCCTTCAGCGTTGATATAACGAACTGAGGGTGACCATTAGTACACCTCTGCCTAACTTTTCGGAAAAAACAGGCGTAATATGGTTTTAAATGTACCTCCACCTCTGCTTAACCCTTCGGGGAAAACAGACGAGATGGTTTGTTAGGTAATGTTTATTTTTATGTTACTTTTGCGTCTCGACCGAGATGACTTAGGTACTTAACAATTAATTCCATGTCGTATAATAAATTTATAATCTTAGCAGAACATTTAAGCATGCGATACAAAACAAAGCTAATAAATAAAATTTCCATTCATCAAAATCTACATACCTACATCGCCCTAAGAAGCAACAGCGTCCGAATGAAAAAATACACATCATTGACTCGACCGTTTTGATTGGGTAGACGTGAAACAATGATGTCACAGGTGCCTAGTGACACGGTACGTCCTCGGTGGGTGGTCGACGTTCGAACGTTGGCAACAACCGCACCTGTCAAAACAAAAAAAAAGTAAAAATACTCGTCTGTCATTGAAAATTTTCGGCTCGCATTCTGCAGTCAAATATTCGGCCTTCAATTCATGTGTGTTTTGCTGGATGTTGAATATGGAATGGTGGGTTCAAAAATATTTTTTGGTAGTGCCTTTGAAACTGAAAAAAGTTCAGTCTATTACCGCCTATTTTTTAACTAGTTCATAAATATCTACCTATTTTTGCAATACAGCAAAATCTAAATTTTTCGCAAAATCCTGAAACTAAAAAGCTAATTTTAAAAAGATACTATCGTATAAATCCAATCCAATATTCAATATTCGTGTAAGTTTTGAAAAACAATTTCTTTGATGTATGCCAGACCATAATAACCAGATATTTTGACTTCTTTTCTCTTCAGTCCATCCAAAGGTTGTCTGTTAGAGATCGTTTTTAGCGATAAGACCGCCCATTGTACGAATCTATAATTTACAACATGTACTTGTCATTGTTTTAAGTGTACAATAAAGAAAATTTTATCTAATTCTAACATTAAGATACTGCACACTGTCTTATTTAACCCGTTTATTATAGTTTTATTACATATGATTTAATTTTTGAAAAATATATTGTTTTTATTTGGAGAGAAAATATACATTTTACGTCATTTTGTTGTTTGATGAAACCTTCATCATATTATTTATTTCTAATCACAAGCCTTTTTAGATTATGCCTCGATTATCAGTATTTAGCCAGTAACTTCCTGTTATTTTCCCGGCTTCACAAAGCAGTTCAAAGATATGTCCGCTACAGCAAAGACAGGATAATTAGCTCTGGTTAAGTTCAAAATATAAGAAGGTGCATTTTCTTTAGAAAGTTTCTTTAATTAAGCAAAGTGGGTTGGATTTTTTATGGTGGTGTTTTAATATATAAAATACTAGCATTCCGCCCACGGCTTTGCCCGCATAGACTATACGTTTCTTGTCATTTTACGAGATAATAATATAGCCTATGTCACTCAGGAAAAATATAGCTTTCTATTGGTGAAAGAATTGTACCAATCGGTCCAGTAGTTTCAGAGCCAAATTTATTTTTTATGAATTAATGCAAGCAAACAATCAAACATTTCCTCTATATAATATTAGTTTAGGAAAACTTTAAAAAGTTAAGAGTTTAACACGCTACGTATGTATGTGTCTATGAATGCCTTCTCTAAGATATAATTATACTAGCTTTTGCCCGCGACTTCGTCCGCGTGGAATAGATTTTTCCCAATCCAGTGGGAATTTCCCGAACTATCGTTATAAATTAAAGACTATATGTTATTCTGATGTATAAACAATAATACTGTGAAGTTTTATCAAAATCCGTTCAGCAGTTTTTGCGTAAAAGAGTAACAAACATCCATCCATCCATCCTCACAACCTTTTACATTTATAATATTAGTAGGACAATAATACTGTGAAGTTTTATCAAAATCCGTTCATCAGTTTTTGCGTGAAAGAGTAACAAACATCCATCCATCCATCCTCACAAACTTTCGCATTTATAATATTAGTAGGATAGGATTTATTTATTAAAACTAGTTGGCATTTAATAATCTCAGTATTAGTAGTAGCAGCTCTGAGTTAGGATATTATGTACCTAGTGAATGGCAATAGGCTCGCCTAGTAAATATACCTACCGGCGAACTATGGTTGTACATTAAGTATACCTCTGCCTTACCCTTCGGGGAATATAGCCGTGATGGTACGTTATGTTTTTATTAAAAAAACTTTATAACATACAAATAGAAATCATACGCGTAAAAGTCAAGTGAACTCAAATCGCAACACATCGCAGTGTATGAACAAAGTTGATGCGTAATTACAAAACTATGGGTGAAGCACAGTGTACACGGACTCGTCTCGTTGACATCACATGACTGGAACTGAGAAAACTGTGGATACGTAAGCTTCACATTTTTTGGGAACCTATTTTTGATAGTGAGTGTACTCCTTTGATAGCTAAATTTCATGCCTTATTTTTTAAGTAACTTGTCTATAGTAGATATTTAGTGTGCGGCAAGACCTACACTTTGAAACACAAACAGATAGACCTGGAACTAGTACTAGTAGGGAAAAAAATTTAAAGCGGGTTGAGTGTTAAATGCTGCTGCTACAAAATTGTGACAAATCATTATATTTTAAAGTATTTCATGAACATCATCTCTAGCCTATCCTCAAAATGTAAGTGCAGTTATCAGTCTTGCCTGATGTGGCTAATCACACACACATATTTTAGACGAACTGACTACTAACACACTACCGAAATAAATCACCAAAAGAAATGTAATTGGCATCTAGGTTTCCTCACGATGTTTTTGTCCTCAGTTTAAGGGCGTAATCATTAATTGATTTGAATCAGAAAGAGTTCAAGAACGAAAGTTGTCGACATAGCTCAAAGGATAAGCATGCTTAAGTGGCAGTGGGCGGGGCACATAGCTCGTAGAACTGATGGCCGTTGGGGCAAAAAGGTTCTCGAGTGGAGACCACGCACCGGAAAACGCAGTGTGGGACGACCTTCAACAAGATGGACGGACGACATGGTAAAGGTCGCTGGAAGTCGTTGGATGCAGGCAGCATATAACCGGTCGTTGTGGAAGTCTATGGGGGAGGCCTTCGTTCAGCAGTGGACTTCATTTGGCTGATATGATGATGAGAAAGAGTTGCGAAAATCTCTTTTCATGACTGTCTGATATATTGTTACTATAGCGATCAGTCTGAAATTTTTGAGAAAGAATTAAACTCAACTCGCACTTTGACATCTCCATGTCTTTCTCTTACCTAGAAAACATTAACATTCATCAAATCCTAGTTCACGTCGCCTATTGCAATGGTTTGCATATGTTTAGCTAATTGTTACTCTGTGCCGCACAAACTCACGTTAACTTCGTGAGGTAAGTAAGTTAAGTAGGTTTTGACAATTCGCGTCAGGAGTTGGAATCGGGTTTGAAATTGTTATTGTGCTTGATTTAAATGATAATCTCAGCCTCATTAGTCCAATGGTCCCAAGCGCGAGTCCTGGTTTCGATTCCCGGGACCAGCAAAGTGTTATTGGGTTTTTCTATGAAATTCTCATTAGCAGCTTGGTTAATGGCAATAGGTTCGCCCCCTATTATGAATAACAAATAAAATTATGTATTGAGTAAGACTAAACATAATGCCTTCCTCCTCTCTCCTACATTGCTGTTCCCGAAAGGGTCCATATTTTATACCATATTATTCTTTATAATACTTGGAAACATATTGAGTATTTAGTATTGAGGTATTGATCAAATCTGTAGCTAAAACCTACCCCATAGGATGCAGTCTGTGTCCGAGCAGTTGAGATGTATTAGTTAATTGGCGTCAACATCTGATGCTAAATGGATTCCGTGCTACACAACCTATGCTGACTTTATGGGAGAAGTAAATAGGTTTCGACATTACGCATCCTAGCTTCGAGTTAAGCTTGAAATAATAGCATTAACTGCTGGATTTGCGTTCCTACCTACCTTCGAATGTTCTGAGTCTTCTATTACCTTAATATACCATTACCTTAAGATGCTGATATGGTATTGTCGTGTAACGCTCTCTAATTAATTGTTGAGCTTCACAATAACTTAAGTAGGTATATCGTCAGTTAGGATAGATCATCTCAAAGCTGCTATAGCTATTAGTTCAAAAGGCCTCTTCAGCTGTGTCCTACATTGTAAACTCGCTTATCTGATACTATAATACCACTACTGTCTCGACTTTAAACTCTTAAAAGAAACCATGATTCTCTGAGTTTGTTTCAGCGTTTCCTCTCAAAGGTCTTCGGCAAATGATAATACAACCATTCCTCAAAAAACAATCACGAGCAAATCTAAGAGATACTCCAAAAAAGTTGTAAATTAGTGATTGCTATTGCTTAAAATATTTAGTATTAAGCGGCGGTAGCCTAATGGATAGGGAGTCGGACTTGCGATCATGTGTTTGCGGGTTTGAAACCCACCTATTGCGCTACCGAAGTGAACCCACTCGTAATACAAGCATTTAGCTTAGTACGAGGGGTTAACAAGAATACTAGTAATGTGCGATCCACATTGCTAGTAAGTTTAAAAAAAATTACACAATCAGCTTAAGTTACTAACTTGAATATTCAAGAACAAAGCACTGTGAGCTAAGCCACTTTATATTTTTCTTTTAATCCTCAAATCTTTATGAGAACAGCTCATAAAGCGATGATATCTTCCTCAAGCAAAAAGTTACGAACACGAAGATGGTTACTTAACTCAAAATTATTCTTTATTCTTTGTTTTACCAAAGTAAAGTCGTTAAGAGCGTTAATTTTTCTAACAAGGTGTGTTTATTATGACAAATGTCTCAGTTTGAATTTTAAATGGCCGCCGTAGAATTTGTAAATGTTATTTTTGCTTTTTTTAGCACTCTTTGAAAGTAAGTTGCATTTGAGTATTTTTATGGGTCATATTTTGTTCCAAGTTAGCGAGGCGATGCATGAAATGATAGGAGACCTCTCGTCAAATGCTCTTTAAAACAAATAAATTGTTTATTGAACTGAACAGTCAAGCCTATCATCAGCAATCATCTACCTTTAAACTGTCCTACTCCTGTTTATGAGTCTCCTCTTACAATGAGAATATAAATATTAATAACGTTATAATATAATCTACCACGCTCCTCTAGTACGTATTAGTAAACTTCATACATCATTATCATCTTCACCGTCTGATGAATTTGAAAGAAGAGATAATTCCTTTTTATTCTTTATATCGGCAAAAGAGCTCACAGGCAATGATAGATGATGGAAACTAAGGACATCTGCTACACCAGAAGAACTGAAATTGGGTTGTGGAGGTCTCATGACAATCGCTTCATGTAAAATACTGATATTCAGTCATATCTGACTGGAGGCTGACTCTAACATAATTGGTAAAAGGCACGGAGGAGATAAAATTACTTTTAACAAAAAAGTTAAAAGTAATTTTATTTTGTAATTTTTAGTGGAAAGTTTTGTTTAGAAGTATTTGCTAGCCAACTAAACGCACTGCTCCAATAAGACAGAGATGTTTCAGAGTAAAAGATAATATCATCGATGTAAACAATTTTTAGATTACCTATTGTTGATATTTTCAAAACAGCTCAACCGATTTCGATAAAATTTGAACGAGACCACCTCTGAACTATGACCTAACAAACAAAAAAAACAATCATTAAATTCGGTTCACAATTGGCGGAGATATCGCGTAACAAACATACAAAAAAAAAACATACAGACGAATTGAAAACCTCCTCCTTTTTGAAGTCGGTTGAAAATGATGGATATCTGCGTAACCCTTCTAAGAATACAGACGTGATGCTATGTTGTCATTTATAGAAGTAGATCTGTAATTTATTGTTTATATTAGTATTAATATATTCTTTTTTCCTCCAATGTAATCTTACAACAACATTGTCTGATAGTTAGAAGCGAGCAAGCCAGTCCTAACTCAAGTATTTATATTACTTAACAGGGCTGTCTCAATTTTGTGTCTAATGCAATGTTTAAGATACAATAAAGAATATTTGTTTTATTTTAATCAGCACTTTGCGTCGATTGGTAGAAACGCGACTATAATTAAAGCGTTGTGTAACAAGATTCGGTGATAGCTAGCACAAGTAGGCAGAGGACTTAATGCGCCTCCATTCATCGCTAACCTCTATCTGGATAACTGGCAATTTGAAATTTAAATCGTTCGTTCAGTTAAGCTGTTGAGCAGATCATTCAGAAGTACCATGATAAAAATTACATTCAGTAATAGGGAGTTCAGATATAGTTAGTTTTTTTTAAGATGCCTCATTGGTCTGGTGGTCCGAAGCGCGATTGCGACGCCAGGGGTCCTGGGTTCGATCCCCAGGTCGAGCAAAGTGTTATTGGGTTTTTCTACTAAATTCTCAGTAGTAGCTCGGAGTCGGGATTCATGCCCGGCTAATGGCAATAGGCTCGTCCCGTATTACATGGGACCTAAACATACTGGCGAAGTGTGGGTGTACATTAGTACACCTCTGCCTAACCCTGCGGGGAATACAGGCGTGATGGTATGTTATGTAATGTTTTTTTAAGATAGCTCCTGCACAGGTCCCATCCCATGTTAGATCAAAGTTCTGTCAGGGGCCTCTCCGCATATCTGTGTCCCTGCGGAAGCCTTCCAAAGAACATAATGTCTATGGAAGTCATGCCGTGATATATGCAAAGATTAGACACAATTAGGAGTATTTAAATATACAGAACTGCCTCATAAGTCTAGTGGTCCAAAGTGCTACGCTAGAGGTCCCGGGTTCGATTCCCAGATCGAGCAAAGTATAATTGGATTTTTCTATGAAATTTCCAGTAGTAGCTCGGAGTCTATCGGAAACTATTTAAGGGCATGACTGACACCAAGACTAGAAGCGCCAGGGGAGACGACAGGCTATGTCAGACTCATACGAACAAAGAAATTCACTTTCCTATCTTGCCTATAATTGAGACACAAATGACTTTGAAGAATAATTGTAAAACTGCAGTACATCTTATCTCAATTAGTTGAACTGATCTGGGTATAGAGCTCGACCTCTATGGTATATGCAGATCCATATAAAGAAGAGATCATCACTTTTAGTTCCTGATTAAAAACTATTCGTCCACCGGAGCGCCCGAGAACCTATTTCATAAGAATCTTATTCATTCCAAAATTAAACTTCTGAAGTTCCTGCCGCTTGCGTTAAATTCGTCGACCGGAATCGTTCGCAATGATTTCTAGGGAAAAATGACAAGACGTAGCATTTTGGACTCTAATTCTGCTACGATATGGTGTTATTTCCAAACAATTACAAGGGCTATTGTGGATACTATGACAGATGATTGTACATGGGTAGGCCTTTTGGTATCAATGTAGATTTGCATGATTGTTTTATTTCTGTTCAATTGTTCTGGCGTTATGCTGATTTACAAAGGAAATCATAATACTTTTCAATATGAAAATTCATTTCAAATTTCATCTTTCTACTATATAAAAAGCGTGTATTACCAAAATAGCACAGTGACGTGGTGGCTCACGATGGGTCTCATAAGAATGAAAAAGTCTTAGAATTTCTCTAAGCGACCAAATTGGACACGAGCAGATCCGTAGAAGCACTAAATATATAATTATAGCTCAAAGGATAAGCAAACTTAAGTGGCAGTGGGCACATAGCCTGTGGAATTGATGGTTGCTGGGATAAAAAGGTGTTGAGTGGAGACCACGCACCCAAAAACGCAGCAACGACCTCCAAAGAGATGGACAAACGACCTGGTAAAGTTCACTGGGAGTTGTTGGATCATTATGAAAGGCTAAGGCGAAGGTCTTTGTTCAGCAATTGACCTCTTTTGGTTGATATGATGATAAATGATTTTCCATTCTCATTTTGATACTGCTTACAATCAGTTAAAACGAAAGCAAATAAATATGTAGGTATTGCGATAAAAAAGATATCGTGATTTGTAATTATGAGTGAAGTTTTTCAACTTTTCTCTAATTGATTATAATCATAATAAACTACATTGACTGTATAATA
Organism: Subacronicta megacephala; assembly: GCA_958496365.1. Lineage (NCBI taxonomy): Eukaryota > Metazoa > Arthropoda > Insecta > Lepidoptera > Noctuidae > Subacronicta > Subacronicta megacephala. Next base: position 5,142,464 of record OY292539.1, on the reverse strand, counting down.
TATACTTCTTCCCCTAAATTCACCATAATAAAGTTACGACCCTCATTCTCGCTATGTATTTCATTTTCAAATCAGAAGGATACTGTTTCCTGTTAGAGATCCCTTAAACAATTAAATTTAACTGCTATAACAATAACAGTTTGTATAATTTTAGGGTAAAATGGGTTAGTGAACTATAGTCATATATTTTGCTATCCCTTGGTGTCCAAAATGTTCAGTTTTAAATAAGGCAGTGATTTCGAGTTAAGATCAAAAATCGACTTTTCGAGAAAATCGGAAAACGTGATCAACTACATGCCTGAAAAATGATTTTGATTACGCGTGAAGTAATTATACCGACCCACAGTAGGCCAAATGTGGTAGACTTTATTGTCTCATCCTAAAAGGAGGCCATATTATATTTATTTATTATTAATAGACTGATTTTCAACTGATTTACATCTGTGACACCTCGTTGAAAATCAGCGTCAGGCACTGTTAGCCTGACAAAATGCTGAACTGGACCTATTTGGTGCAGCCGCCAGACACAAACTTATACATTTAGGAATTTTATAAACGGAAAATGTAATTTACGTAAGTTGTGTAACCTGCATCAAATAAATTTCTTTCTTTCTATATGATACTGCAGATAGTGTACCAAAAAACAAAATGCAAGCGTTCACTGCTAAATATTTATCATGTCCTAACTTTTATCCTTACTTTTCTTGGGTTCAGCTTACGGTAAAAGGTAGCCAGCCTAACCAAATGCAACTGAATATCGGTAAATTACTGCCATCAGACCACGATATTCTAAATGTATACTGGTTGTCAGGCTTTTTGGGCTTCTGAATACCACTAACGTCTGTCATAGATGTTTGTCCGACATCATGGGTGGACACCCATCAGCTTAGCTATCCCTTACACTGAAAGCATTTGATATCCCTTAAGTTTCCAGTCTGACAATGATAAAACACCCGACGCGATTGAAATGGTCTAATACACTTTACAACCTCTCCAATCATTCTAAATCGATTGTCTATTAATAGATTTGTAACTGTAAGAGCCTGATCAATCGTAAATCTTAAGATTAACATGATTTTGGTAAAATAAAAGTAAGTATATTGGAGAAAATACCGTTCGTCGACTGCTGAACGTGGGGCTCTTTAAATTTACGCCACAGAGCCTGATCTTCAGCTCTTTCCATCCATTGCTGAAATCATTCACAAAGCTAAAATTATATCTTTTTGTAATTTTTTGGCATTTCCCATGCAAAGATTATAAAGTAATTTTTGTGACGTCTCCTCAAAGATGTAAATTTAAAATGTGAAGGCAAATTTCGACCTGTCGGATTGGACTCGCGGTGTCTGATGTACCTAACCAGAAGACGCAGGTTCGAATTCTGTCAACAGTCAAATTTTACCTTCACTAAAATAACTTTATTAAGCTAAAACCAATTTTCTTTTCTCACTAAGTGTAACAAAAATAGGTTTCATTCACCATTATTAATTTTCACCTAGCTTTAACAGCAGAAATACATCCAATAAATTACGAACTGAAATAAAAATTACACTATAACAATTAGCGGCTACTGAGTACAAGTATATTAATCCACTTAAGTCAGCCATATTTCACTGCGAACGATGTTGGTACACGCCCAGTGCACACCACTTGAACAAATGTTGGGCATTTATTACTAAAGCAAAAACGTGTCAAGATCTTGAACTACGTCGTTGGTGAAAATGAAAATAATTTTGCAAGAAATGAGAGGAATCATCTCTTGAGCCGGCCGGCAGGCAGGATGATTCTCTCAACATATCCAAACCGTCTTAACTTATAATATGTTCCTTTCAATTCGTGTCACTATATCATCTTTCAGTCCGCAATGTTCTCCAATCACACTATTTCTCAGTCTATAACATCAAACTAAACCTAATACCAGACAACTATTACTACTATTACTAAATAGTAGTAGTAGTAGTAGTAGTAGAACATATTATAAGTTAAGACGGTTTGGATATGTTGAGAGAATGAATGAAAGACGATTAACAAATGGAATTTATAAGGCGAATGTCAGGCGTCGGGAGAGGTCGCCCTAGAAGGACGTACACCAATCTTCTTCGGCGAGATCCTCCAAAAAGGTCAGGTGCGTAGTACTCGCAACCGGCGCGTATGTATGAGAAGATGTATGAATGTGGGAAAAGCGTATGCAAGAGTCGTAGCAAGTGGCGATCTATAGATTTTGCCTACCCCTGTGGGAAAAACGCGTGAGTGCATGCATGTATCTATGTAGGTATGTATTCGATTAAGTAAAATAACAGGCCTTCTGAAGATTATTATTAAATACTAGCTTCTGCCCGCGACTTCGTCCACGTAGTAGACAAAAAGTCCCATCTCGTATGTTAATTCAGGTAAATAATCTGTGTGCTAAATTTCATACAAATCCGTTCAGTAGTTTTGGAGTAACTGAGTAAGAAGCAACTATCCAGACGTTCCCATTTATTGAATTACGTATAGTACAACTTATAGCCTTCCTCAATAAATAGGCTATACTAACATATTTTTTCAACAAACTCTGTCTCTTTATAATGTTATCATAGATTTGGAATGTATTATCATACTATGGAATTGATCATCTTTCTTATACAAATATTCAAAATCATTACCATTAAACTGCTACATACACAAAACACAGTAAATGAATTTCTTAAGCTACATACAACCTTAAGACGATCAAATCACTTTCGAATCTACTGAAGGTATCGATTTCAACTTTATTGTCATCTGTATGATATTAGGCTAATCAATGCGACCTTTGTTAGATGAAAATAACAATAATTGTTTGAAAAAATCGTTTGAAATGAGAGATTTCCTCTACCGAAGCAACAATCTTACAAAGGTTAGCCGGTAGAGGTACTAACTCATTCGATTGGAGAAATGAATCTTTGTCGATTTTAAGAAAAACGTCCATAAACTCTGTGGATGGAGGTTGCAAACTAAGTGAGTCCTCATGTTCCGTATCAGACTCAATTTCTATACCCGGGGCCAGAGCACGGAACATTTGAGGCATGCGCTCACCTCATCGACTCTAGTTCCTCGGGCTATAACGAATAGAGGCTGAAGAAAATCCCCATAAATGAAACAGTAATCCTTTCCATGATGTGATCGTTGCGTCGGATGTCTTACAGAGTGCAATTGACGTCTTCCAAGGCCTTCTATTGCACATGCGTACACTCGTTCCAAACGATTAAGCTGCACTCTGCATCTATATTCAGGTCGAAGAGTATCTTAAACAGTGTGGGTAGTTTTACCTCCAGGGAGTAAAGTGGCAGCAATTCCCGAAGAGGCAACAGCTAGTGCAATCTTTCCTTCTTCCTTGTCTTAGCCCTTCAGCTAGTATAGTCGAGTCAAAAAGGTTTTTCCTGTACCACCAAGGGCGTCCGGAAAAAATGTTTCACTGTCCTGTTCATTGACATTCTTAATATTTCTTAATCGGTAAGAGTCTCGATATTATTGTTCACAATTTCGGTCATCACAGAATAACTGTAATTTATCTCTACAACATACTCTGAGTAACTCACCAACATAAAGAAGTGGTTTTTGCGGCTCTGGGAGGTAAGATCCAAAAGGCATTTATTGAAGTAAGAATATCTTGAAGCGAGCAAAGGCGACGATTAATAACACGCTCGTCAGACTCTGCCACACTAACCCCATCAGCGCGCTCCAGCTCCGTGAAAGATCGAATGCTCAACGCCATTAACAGTCTTAAAATACGTTTGTGCATGAAGTGGCTCCGCAGACTGTATGTAGTAAAAAGCGCATATGATAGAATTAACTTTTACTTGCATGAACAGTGTACACTCGTCCCAGTGCGTGTTGGCAAAATACACTTCGATACCCCTCTACAGACAAACCCCATCGGCGTCTATTTAAATACTCCTCTTTGCGGCTTTGTAGAAACTGATTGTTTTTATAGTACATTAAATTGTTATATTTTCCACTGGGGAATTTTTTTTCGACTTCTAATTTCTATGAAACCAAGCTAAATAATATATTATTGTAAGATTTGTATTATAGTTATCGGTTGAGATACACCTTTAAAATAATAAACAGCGCCATCTATAATTTTATTGCAGAACAACCTGAACTCCGGAAAATATTAAATTTAAAATTTCGTGAATAAGTAATTTTCTGGGGTAAAATTTAGTTATGTTTTAAGTTAGACCTGTAGCAATACATCGGTGAAAACTGCATTCAATTCCATGCAGTGGTTTTACCGTGATGCGGGTACAAACATACAGACAGACAGACAGACAGACAAAAATTCTAAAAAAATATATTTTGGTTTCTGTTGCTTTAATAAAGACCCCCTGTGTTATTTTTTCTTCAATAACTTCAATGTACAGACATCGGCCTGTTACAATTTTATTATATGTTGAGATAACATAATGACTTCAGGGTAAGAAAACTCAAATTTACTTATGAAGAGTGGTGACGGAATTTGTATGGTATTTTTGGAGAAATCTACCTAAATAGAAAAAAGAAGACCACAGCTTGCACAAGGACATTACAGCTAAATTAAAATATTATACAGTTACAATAATAATAAAGAATTAAAAGGATATAAAATGAGAACTACAAATTTTAAAAAAATATACGTCGATATACTGATATACACACGTTAACATTATCATCACGCCTCTATTCCCCAAACGGTTAGGCAGAGGCTTACTTAATATACATCCACAGTTCGCCGCTATATTTAGGTCCTATGTAATAGGCGAGCCTATTGCCATTTTCCGTTACTGACAGCAGTCAGGCGCTGTTTGATATAGTAGTTAATATATCAAGCATACTTTAAATTAAATTAAATTTAACCCTTCATTCGCGACATGGGTCAGCGAAAAAGGAAAATAAAAGTCAACATGTTAACCGTCTGGATACCTACAAGCCTCAAAACCTACTTGTTTCATAACAATCCCTTTCACCCAATTGACTCTTCCGAAAAAATAACAACCCTAATACCTTTTTAAACCCAAATAGGCGTACCAATTAAATCTCCCCAATGTAATAACAAGAAGAATCAATGTTTCCACAAGCCCAACCTAAGCAGCTTTTAATAAAACGTAGCGAAAAACTGTACATTCATATTTGAATGGAGGCTTCCCCCACTTTGTACGAAATCGATTAATTTTCATTCTTTTGTTTCTGGGCTCCATAACAGCGCATTAATGTCGGGGTTTTTGAATAAGAAAGCCTTCATTTCCAACGGTTATGAAAGAAAGTGCGCCGTTGGATTTTATTCGTTGGACCGAAAGAGAATTTGGGGCTATTTGTGTAATTAGCTGACAGAATTCAGTGTCAGAAAAAGGTTATTTTTTTTTTAATTTTGGAAGGAGATCGTGTGGAAAGGTCTCCTTTAAAAACCTTTCATGATTAGGCACTTATATGTGGTGACGAAATTTGTATGGTATTTTTGGAGAAATTTGAACCTGAATAAAAAAAGGGATAACCTAGATACAAATACATACTAGAGATCGCCTTAACAGTTGAATTTCATCCGTTTGCTAATTGCTTATAATATTGATTATTTGAAGAAAACCTGTCCTTTTTTTCGCATGGATTTAAGTTTTAAGTATCGATAATTATACAAACCTTGTACATATTGTTCAGTATAATATGGATATGGATTCAACCACCAATTACATGTTTCATTTAAAAGCTAAGATTATGAATATAGAACAACGCAAGAGTACATTTATATTTTCTTCTGTGAAAGTAACAGGGCAAGAAGGATGCAAATTGTATGCTCTAAAGACGTCCAAAGCGCCATAAGTTTATATAGTTTGCAAAGCGTTATAAGTTAGGTATTAACTCAAGCTACTTTGTGCCAAAGTTGCCAAGTTATTAAATACTAGTTAACTCACAGTGACATGGGGTAAATGAGTTAATATGATTTTCTAGAAAATATATTGTTTAAGTTCTTAATGGAAGTGGAGAAAACTTATTGTGTGTTGTGTTCCCTTATAAATTACCAACTGTTTTCAATTACAAGTATGATTTACACATCCGTCGACTTGTAAAAGTGTCTTAAAAGATCTTTTTACAAAAATAAATATCATTTCATTTAATTTCGTCACCTAATTATAAGGCTAGATTGTCCTGTTGAGCTGGGATGAGCTTGACTCCTTCCGCGAGGGTTGGATGCTGTTGGAAGCTCTCAACGGGGAAGAGAGGAAGAAGGAATGGGAGGAATTTGCCTTGTAGTGGGAAAATGACGGCTGGTAATAATAATAAATAGATAGTTCTGTTGTGTTGCTCATGGTGCATTTTTTTTATTTTTATGTCGGCAAACGGACAGACGAGCCATCTCATGGTAAGTAGTCATCGCCGCCATTCAATACCAGAGAAGTTGCTAAGTATATGGACTGCAAACTGGCGGATTATTTGGATATAAATTATATTATTTTTTGGACACAATACACGACACGCGAAAATAGCTTATTAAGGCTTTTTGGTTGATATTTATTTTATGAGCATACCTTTTCCATCTGTTTCATCAAAGCTTCTCGAATTTTAGTCTCAATGGCAATGTAAACGAAACACGAATTCATAGAAATTGCGAACATGTTTTTGGTTTTTGCAAGAGTATCCGTTTTAGATTTCCAGGAATTGATTTAATATACCAAGTTCTTTTTTGTTGGGATATGGAAAAAAATTCATACGTTGTAAGAATCTTTTCATTTAAAGCTCTTATGCACAAAATGTGTTCTCAGAATACCGGCTGATATTAAAAAATGAAAATGTATAAGAAAAAAAATATGTAAGATATATTTTGCATACAGGCCCTCTGTGGTGGTATTTGAGAGGACACAGTGCCTAATCTCTAGTGGTGGCCACCAGAATGGTTCTGATGGGTAAGAATCCGTCTCTCTGGTCTTAAACCCTGAAGGTTTTCCCACTTAAAAAAAGATTTGTGTTGCAGACAAATATTGATGCGTTAGGTCCAAAAAGTTTTTCTAGCTTCCTATTAGATGTAAGAAAACAGAAATCCTTATAAAACCACTATTCGCTTATCGCTCAATATGAAACAAACGCCACAGAACTTCCGAAACCATCTAGAACCGCATTGCTATATATCATGCGACATCTGGCAAAAACCAGTTCACACCGGTTTCGGGCGGTTACGGGAGGTGTTATACGGCAAAATGGCGGATATTTCTCCGGTTCAAACTAGTAAGAGCCAGTTTGGGAGGTTCCACCGTTTGTTTTTATTGGCCTGTAAGTACTTGTAAGTGATTTTTGATGGGTGGGAGCGTATACGTGAGAATTTTCGTAATGAACGGCCAGAATTTTGTGGATTGATTAGGGTTTTATTGATTTTGGGAACAATGAACGAGAGAAATAAATGTATTTGATGGAGGTAACACAATTACTTACATAAATTAAATCTTTCTACCAATTCTAGTTTAAAGTTCCAATGCATGGCGGATTGAAAGTGTGTCATATACTCAGTTTTTTTATTATGGGAGAACTCGGTAAACGAGCAATCAAGCTACCTGATGGTAAGTAGTCATCGCCGCCCATGGACATCTGCAATACTAATGGAGTTGCAGATGCATTGCCGAGCATATTTAAGGAGAAGGGAAGGGAAGGAGAAATGATAAGGAAGAGGACTGAGAGAGGAATTGGGCCTCCGAGGGCTCCACACTATCTGTACGAAACGCAGCAGTATACCTTGACGTCGATTTTCGGTGGGAGGGTAGTAAGTACTTCCCCGGTCGTGCCAACCCATTCATGACGGCATTCAGACATGCCAGCAGGCACTACTACTACTAAAAAGTTAATATTAATATTATTGGTGCTACACAGGTGAAGCCACGGTAAAAACCTAGTTATTGGATGAAATTACCATTCGCAAATGCCGAACAGATTTATTTTGTAATTCTGATCAGATAAACCAGATGTCGTTTGTCAACCGATCCTGTTTTGTTTGAATGTAGTGTTTGTTTATGTGTATTTGAATGTAGTGCATAGAATTACAACATCAATAAGCACACTACTGTTTTGCCCTTAAGAGGAGTGTCCCTCGCGAACGCAACAATGTTGCACAGTTGTCGCTGTCTCTATCCCTCGCGATGCGAACGCGTGCCCGAGAGGAGGAACAACAACATTTTCACGCGTATTTCTTATGTTCCGAATTTTGGAGATTACTCCTATAACATATTAAAAATATATTCACTATATTATCTGGGTTTCTTTCGAATCAGAATGTTTCTGTATTGATACATTGTCGAGAAATACTAGCATAAAGTTGGGCCGTTTTTCAACGAAAATTGCCAATCTTTGAGCTCGTGTAACTTTTTAACCGTATATTGAAATGAAATTGTATACTACAGGAACACGTATTTTAATGATAAGATTGTTACTGCAAAATTCCAAAGACTTTTATTTGTTAATATTCAAGATAAGACCAAACTACGTTTGTATGGAGCGCGGAGCGGATACTATCCTCTTAAAGACAATTTGTCCCAAAAATTGTGTGATTCATTTAATTCAAAGCAGTTATTTACTGGCTGGCTACGCTTAATGGTTTTATGTTTTGATATTAAATACATAAAACAAAGAAAGAAAGGCAAGAAATGCTCTAGAAGTCTAGTCTTTTTTTTTTATGGGATAGCTCGGCAGACGAGCAGGCGAGCTACCTGATGGTAAGTAGTGATCGCCGCCCGTGGACATCTGCAAAACCAAAGGAGTTGCAGATGCGTTGCCGAGCCTATTTAGGGAAAGGGAGGGGGAGGGGAAAAGGAGAAGGAAGGGGATTGGGGGAGGAACTGGGCCTCCGGCCCTCTCGCTCACCGAACGAAGCGCAGTAACGAAACGCTACTACTCGGACGTCGGAAATTGTTGAAGATAAAGTTCCAAATCAACTGAGAAAATTTGACATTTTGTCGCCGGTATGTATTGGTCCCTTGTAGATCACAATAGACCGACTACGGTCGCAGTGATACTATAGCCATAAATAACTATAATAGGTCCCTTGTAATAGGGGGTGAGCCAATTGCCACTAACCGAGCACAATTTTTTGTTGTGGTAGGGCCTCGCAGCATGAATGGGCCGGCTCGACCGGGGAAGTACCACACTCTCGCAGAAGACCGAAGTCCGAGTAGTAGCGTTTCGTTACTGCGCTTCGTTCGGTGAGCGAGAGGGCCGGAGGCCCATTCCTCCCCCAATCACCTTCCTTCTCCTTTTCTCCTTCCCCTCCCTTTCCCTAAATAGGCTCGGCAACGCATCTGCAACTCCTTTGGTTTTGCAGATGTCCATGGGCGGCGATGACTACTTACAATCAGGTAGCTCGCCTGCTCGTTTGCCGACTTATCCCATAAAAAAAAAAAACAAATCCAGACTCCGAGCTTCTACTGAGAATTTCATAAAGATCCAATAACACTTTGCTTGACCTGGGGATCGAACCCAGGACCTCCATGGTAGCAGTCGCGCTTTGGACCACCAGACTAACGAGACAGTAAATTAATTTTATAAATTACAGAATGGTACAATGTATAACGTAGGTCTTCCTAGTGTCATTTGATTGTTCATTCCTTAGAATGAATGAATGATTTACAGAATAATACAAATTCGTATTATTCAATAAAGCCCGGAACGGATTTGTGTTTTGAATATTTTAATTATTCATTTATTCTTCCTACCATCCGATCCACTAAGGACATTTTGTATAACTAAGAACATTGTTCTGACAGACTGCCTATTTAGTCCAGTGGTACTAAGCGCGACTGTTAAACTCATGTCTTCATTTTCTTCTTGTCATATTGAGTTCAAATGGAAATATCGATAAAATCAAAATATCGATAATATTGAAATATTAATAAAATCAGTGCAGTGATAGCCTAGTGATATGACCATTGGACTGCCAAGTCAAAGGTCTCGAGTTCGAATCCAAGGCACGCACCTCTGACTTTTCGAAGTCATGTGCGTATTAATAATAAATTATCACGCGCTTAAACGGTGAAGGAATTGAGAATATATCTCGATTATCTCAAATCCCAAAACAAAAAATTCAAGGACAAAATTTCAAAATAAATATACAGTTTGCCTATGAATCTGTTCATTCGTTCCTCGCAGATATGTATGTAAAACATTCGCTCATAACCAGGGACCTTCAAATCGTTCATTCGGTGCGACATACAAATGTTCCTATTTTATTGCATTAGCACAGAATTTGTGTTCGTGTATGGCTTTGAAATAAGCGAATTTGTTAGGCAAATACAAGTATCAAAAGTTTTTCAATATTTTGAAGAAATTTAAAAGACAACATAATAAAGTTTTTTCCTGAGTATTCATTGATGCTTCCAAGACCGAGACTAAGACTTCAGTCAATAACATTCAAGGTAACGATTAAACCAAAACAACGATTTAACGTAAATAAAAGAGCGTTTTCAGTGAGTCCGCCATCCAGTAGAGCGCGGGGCATTGACCTTGTTGACATGTTTTGTAAAAACAAATCTGATTCATAATGTCGGGATCTTTATTTGTGTGGTTTTATAATATATTGTGAAGTTTTTTAATTGCGGATCCTGTATTTGTTTAACTAATGTTGTGTAGATCTTTTAACAGTTTTCTGAGTTTAACATAAAACCACATCCTTCTATTTGCTACTGGTCATTGTTCATGTTTTTATTGTTGATATGCCTAAATACATAAATAAATAAACCGGGTCGACGTCCAATAAATAAAAATGCTGATCTATATACAATTGCAACATCAGAAGGGCCTGCAATCCATTTCCGATCTACTGTTAGGTTGGTTCTTTTCCTAACTTAATTTAATTCGTTCTTAAATTAATTTAATTCGTTCTTTTATTAATTTAATTCGTCTCGTTAAACTAACCCTCTCTCGCTACCGTACCCGCTGTCTTGATGACCCGACTATTAGACATAATAAAACAAATAGTCACGTTCTCAGGAAGGGATCAGAACAGACGACAGCCGCGGTAATGACGCTCCATACAAAATGACGTTACGTGTGTTACCCTGATTTATTTATTATGCGAACGAGTTATTATACTAAATGAGTTTCGACGGCTATTTATTATGCCAACGACGAGTACATTGGAATAATGTAGGATTGTACCGCAATAGAGGAATCTTAAAGTATATAGAGCTAAATTCGCATTACAATCGAACAACTTGGTTTGTTTATCACGCCTGTATACCTCAACAGGTTAGGCAGAGGAGTACTAAAATAAACACCTTCAATTCCCTGGTATTTTTAGGTCCCATGTAATGAGGAGCAAGCCTATTGCATGCTATTAGCCGGGCACATATTCATACTTTGAGCTGCTACTGAAAATTTCATAGAAAAACCCAATAACACTTTCTTCGATCTCAAAAATGAACCCAGGACTTTTAGCTTTTAGCTTCGTATCTGTTTTTATTTTTTGTTTTTTTGATCCTTAAAATGTGTTTCTTTTGTTGTGACTAACTTTTGCATGTCATACTGGTCAAATATATGAAACCTACTCGTTATTAATTAAGATCTCTGTACCTGAAATATTTGAAGCAATAAATTGATTATGATTATGATAATGGTTCAGGTAAACGAACACTTTGGGTGCCAACAAATGGACCATATTCCAGTCTGAGACACTGCACTATCACGGGGTGTAAATTTTTAACGGCTTTCCCAACCATTTCGTCAAAAATGTGAAGTTCTGAATTCCAATAAATATATTCATTTTAATGTTAAATCCAACCCCAAACCATTTATTTAAAAGTAAAGGTATGTTTTACGCGAAATTTACGCACCTGACATCCAATACGACACGTACAGCCAGTGATGTACATTATGTTAATTATTCGCGGGGTTTTGGGGTCAAATCTCGTATTAATATGTATGTCTTTGTTAATGAGATTATACATACGTGCTGATCACATTATTTTTTTTATTGAAGTCTTAGGTAAGTACTCATAAATTGTACAGTTACCAGCACATCAGGTTACTCAAAACTGTCAAATTTCTCTAAATGATTTTAAACCTTAAAGTCTTGATAATTAGATTCAAAATCAACTAAGAAAATTTGACATCTTGTGTTGATGTGCTGGCCACCGTGCCTACTCACTTCAGTTCATCGCCGCGATTTCTAAATATGAGTCTGTTTTATGGCAATAGATTAACCCTCTATTATATACCCCTTCGGGAAATACAAGGGTGGTAAGTAATGTAATCGTGGTAGTAGTATTTATTAGAATTATTATAACCTCACGTCGTCTGTCACTGCTAAATATATATAACTTTAATGTTGCCAAAACCAAAGCAAGTGGCCCTCTCAATATTTAAAAAAAATCCTATCCCATTTAGAAACGCTACTACCAAATACAAAACTTTTTTTTTCACTGCAACCTCACCATGCAAATCCCGGAATTTTAATTTCCATCCCGGCCATGCACAACACTGCATACGCTGAAATACACGGTTCGAGTCTGTCGCAAAGCAGTGACCGTTAAATTAACCCTTTAACGCTCGCGTCAGAATGACCCCCGGACAGGGCTGGCGATATCCGGAATGACATTCAGTAATGACTTTAGGGTTTCAATGTAATTAGGGAGGTTGGTGATTATTTTAAATTAATATTTTTCGCGAACTTTCACGTGTTATTTGAATGTGGTTTTTAATGTTGTTTTTGGGAATTAAATATTTGGGGCATAAACAGAAATTAAAAACTTTGGGTATGTAATTTTTATGACCGATTATTCCGAGTTTTGATGTTGTTTAACTACAACTTCGTGTTTCTAATCGCAATCTACAATCTACGCGAAAATAATACATTAATTACAATAATACATTATATACTAATATTGTGTATCACATACACCGATCTTATCGACGAGGTCCAACAAAAATTAAGTAGTAATCGCAACCGGTGCATGTGTATGAAAAGATGTATGAATGTGGAAGAAGCGAAAGAGGTATGAAAGTCGTAGTATGTGGCGGTCTATAGTTCTGCCTACCCGTTTGGGAAAAGGTGTGAGTTCGTGCCAAATATTACTGAATACGGAAATGTTTAAACTTGTCGTTATTATCCTTGCTAGCCTAAGTTAAGTTAAGTTACACGTGATACTTATTACATTTAACCTTGGATATAACTGCTTCCTCCTACTTCTTAGGTTACAGTTAAATTATCAAAAAGTTGCGACACGTTAGGTAGATAAAGTATCGTCACTAGGAAAATTATAGGTACCGGCAGTTTTACGGCACATAATAACACACCATCACGTCTGTAATTTCAGAAGGGTTAGGCAGAGGCATACTAATTTACTACCACTGTGTTCTGGTATGTTTAGTTCCTATGTAATACGGGGCGAGCCTATTACCTGAATCTTAACCTTGAGCTGCTACTGAGAATTTATCGGAAAACCACTTTCCTCAATGTAAACATCGAACAAAGGACCTCTAGCGTAGCAGTCGCTTACAACCACTAGAGTAATGAAATAGTCTCAACAATAAATAGATCTAAAGTGGATCAAAATGACCCGCCAACCCTGCACTGCAATTACAACATGGTCACGAGATGTCCACTCTAATAAATACGCGAATTCAACGTACAAAAGGACCCGGTTGCGTTTAATTAGTTTTATTTTATTTTTAAATTTGCCGAAGTGCCGCCCGAAGCGCCATTAGTGATGTTTACGTAAAAGTGACGCGCTCGCGTTATGACGACGGGTTAAGTTTTTATGAATGTTTGGGGGTTAAAGGTCGCTTCAATATAAAAGGTTCATAAGCTCCATCGGAGATTTGAATTTAGAATATCTGTATACGCTTACCAACGATCCGTTTGACGTCACGTTCGCATGGATTTATAACAAAGTTATTTTTCTCGTATAATCCGACCTGAACCTATTGCCATTCAACGGGCACATATCCAAACTCCGAGCTGCTACTTATAATTTCATTAAAAAAACCCAATAACACTTTGCTCGATCTGGAAATCGAACCCAAGACCTGTAGCGTAGCAGTCGCGCTTAGGACTACTAGACTAATGAGGCAGCTCACGATGAAGACATCGTTAAATAAAACCCAGGTAGGAACCTATACCTAAAACAATCCCTTTACATAAATTCACATACAAATCAAGGAAGCTTTAATAAAAAGCAGCAATTGTTTATCAACAATTGTGAGAGACTGTCACGCGTGACTTACAACGTGACATCTGCCTACTTCCTACTGCAAATCGCTTCCTCTTGTCGAGCAGTTGTCTTACCTGGAATATTATGTTGTTAGATGTGATGTAGGATGCTTCTTCTCTCTTAGTTTAAAGCCTATGACACGTCTCAAGACATTTTGAAGTGACATGCAGATTATGTATGCCAAGATTATAATTGCAACAAGAAAAGATATAGAGGAAAGATACGGGATGTGTTAAAACTCACATCAAAAATACTGATTAAGCGACAAAATTACTGATTGGGAGTAACTGTTTTGGCACCAATTTTTTGAGCACCTAAGGTACCTGAGCTGTACCTATTGGTGCTGTAAGTGGAATAGCTTAGGTGCTCAAACTATAGATGCCTAAAAAATTGGTGCCAAAGAAGGAATATTCCAATGATTGAACCTGAATTTATTTACCATTTTAATTTTACAAAAACTGCAATCAAAAAGTCTAAATGGTTTTCTTTTATAATGATTGGATCGAAACGAAAAATACAATAGGTATAGCCTAAGAGCTTATCTTTTTCACACCTGAAAAAGGTAGGTACAGTTAGCAATGAAAATTGCTGAACACGATGAAATCTTCAAAACACTTAAACATATTTATTACATAACTTACTGACCCGAGATGTGGTAAGTAGTACGTGTTTCTGCATACTGGACCATCATTTTTTTTCCTAAGTGAATCTATTGAAAAGTATTGGTGCTGTGTTGTTTTAAAAACTTGGCGGTGTTCAGCAACTATCGTTGCTGACCGTACGTTACGTACTGCCTATATAGTAAGATCTTTTCTACACTTAGTCTACGAAGAAATATTCCAAATTGAATGCTGAGAATTGCATGGCGGACGAGTCACAGATTTAAGTTAGCCTGTATCAATTGATGGTCCGTATGCATCAGTAATTGTGTAGCTCAACCCTTATATACATATCGCTGGCCCCGGGCAATAAAGCAGTAAGCGCCGGTTACGCCCTTTTTATTATTATTTAATTTTTGGCGTCTCCTAGTATTAATTTATCACTCCTATTTTTTTCAGATTTTTTTCATTTTATTTCTTTAAAATAAATGACAAAAACAGCTTTATTGCATGGAAAATTCTCTTACGACTAAGTTCTGTATCACTGCATTGCTCTAAAAAATATAACACATAAAACTGGTGGACATCTTTACACAAAGTTTCTTAACAACAAAGATCAGTAATACATTTAACCGCGTTTTTAAAAATACACATATCAAATAAACAAACTGTAAACAGTTAATACGAAATAATCACAAGAGATTTTATTCCATACGAGCTATTACGCCTTTCTTCCCGTAAATTTATTGTAGCCCCGGCGACGTACTGTCATGTAACTACATAGGACCTAAACATAACGGCGAAATGTGGGTGTACTTTAGTACACCTCTGCCGAACCCTTCGGGGAATACTGGCGTGATGGTATGCTATTATATTTACTAGATAAATAGCCATTAAAGGAAATAACAATCTCAAAGAAATACATGTATAAGTAGGTGCTTATAAATGTACTAGCTTCCGCCCGCGGCTTCGCCCGCATGGTTTGTTGATAAAGAAGTAGCCAATGTCCTTCCCCAGGCTACAGACTATCCATATCAAATCTCATCACAAACGGCTCAGTAGATTAATTTTTTTTAACAACAATATGCTCCTGTAAACTGTGTTAAATGATTTATTTGTAGATTTTCCAAATACGAAACACGTGAGCAAGCTACGTATAATTTGGGATATATTGGCTTCCACATAAAAGGTAGATATATACTGTCGCTGACTTTTATTTAGAACTGTGTAAGACAAACAATCCCACGATACATTATCTTCATTTAACTCCAACGGTTTAGGCAGCGCACGCCCATATAGCTCTCAGAGGGCAGGTTTTTTTCCGATTTACTTGATACTTATCGTAACATTATGGCCAAAATTACACAAAATCTTTATGGTTTGTAGCCTATGTGTTATTCTGATGTGAAACTTTACAGTAATATAAGCTATATTACTGTAAAGTTTCATCAAAATCCGTTCGGTAGTTTTTGCGTGAAAGAGTAACAAACATCCATCCATCCATCCTCACAAACTTTCACATTTATAATATTAGTAGGAAGTAGGATTTATGTGAGATTTCTTTTTCTTTTAACATATTATTTTTTTAAGGAAAAACACACTTTATAAGTCGCGCATCTAGGTAAGTACAGATTTAGGCTTATAAAATGAATATAAGGATTTCCTTCACTTTCTTATTTAGTTTTACAACAGATTCGATATGTTAATAGGTCAGTACAGTACCCTTTTGTCTTGTTTTAGTTGATATATGTAACGCTGATTATGAAAAAATAGAAAAATCACCATTTCGAAGAGTATGGAAGACCTCACTGGAACTTTGAGCCCAACTTTACAATGTATTTCTCCGAATCTCGATTTATAATCACAAATATTGCAGTCCCCTTCTACTATTTCGTACGAGTCTGCTTTATTTGATAATATTGATTTTGTAGCTTCTCCAACTTTAGTATTTAGCTCACCTCGTCACCGCAAGAAAAAAAATATCTCAGGCAGGGTTTGAACCTGCGTCTCTCTAGTTAAGTACACCAGACTAGAAATTTTCTTTAATTAGAAAATTCATTTCTTTGTGAACATTTCGCAATATTTAATGCAAAAAAATAATAAAAAAGTAAGCATAATACGGTAAGGCAATATCGTTCGACATTGAACTACCTGTAAAGGCAGTCGTGTTGGTTGAAAGACATAGTAATGTCTTCACTAGATGATGCTGACGTCGCCTGAAGACGTAAAATGTAGAAGAGAAATTCGACATCACAGGCAGTTGTTTCGGTAGCTTAGTTGGCAAAGCGTCTGGTGTAGGTACTTAAAGAGAGACGCAGGTTCAAACCCTGCCTGGGATCGAATTTTTCTTTGACTAGAAATTTTCTTTAATTAGAAAATTCATTTCTTTGTGATGAGTATATTTCTTTAAATACTGCACGAGATCTTCACGAGGAAGACCCAAAAAGACGCCAGTGACTGATGTTTCAGGAGATGAATTTAGAAATCTGTACACAGAGCCAATCGCCTTACCAAAACCACTTTACGATGATTTGATGAGTCTCTGCAGAACAGAAGCAATCCCGATACACTATCATACATTTTATAATAATTTACATTTTGTTAGGAACTGTGAAGAAGAAATCGATATTGAAAGCGAAGATTCAAATTAAAGTAGCATATTATTTTTTATCTTTAATAAGATAAAAAAATTATCAATAAAAATTATGTGATTTTGTTCAATTTAAGGTACCATGGTTTTCTTTTTTAAGGCTTTGTCCACTTTATATTTGTTTTTAAAGTTTATTGTTATACCTCTTATTTTAAAAGAGTGTCCATGGAGTTTCTTGCCGGATTCTTCTACATAGGATCAACTTTTTGGAACCGTGCAACTAGAGTCATAACGTTTCATAAATGCTTGTAAAGGCTTATTTGAAATAAAAACATTTGAACTTGAACATTAAACGTCAAAAGAATCTTGAGAATGGGTAGTTATATTGTTAGTTTGACAAGCAATGGCTAAGGAATTACAAGTATAACCCTTCAGGATACACAGTCAGTATCTCTAGTATCTAGTTAAATGCACCTCTAGTATCTAGTTAAATGCACCAAGGTTAGGTGCCTGCACACTGATTTATTTCGCCGAAGAATATGTAGGTACCTTTTTAATAAAAAATATGTGATTTTCAATGTTTTTTGTTTTACAAAATAATAATAATTTTCAAATTAAATAAAACATAAATATTTCAATAAATACAGTCTGAAATTGTAACGACAAAATAAAGTACAATAAAAGGTTAGTGTGTAACAATGGTAACGTAAATATATGTTTCATTGATAGGATATATATTAGCGATAAGTGAATGATGCAGCTAAGCTTTGGCTATAGAATTTCCCTGAAGAAGGTGGTAATCGGCTAATACGCTCAAGATCTTAAGTGGAAATAACGTCGTATTATATACTTACATTACTGAATCTCTGTGGTCAGTGTGTTTATAAAGTCGTTAAGGGTGTTGCAATTGAAACGGCAGTGTCTATTATTTGTATTATACATTTTTTCTATTATTTCATAAAATATTTATATCATTCCAATTATTTTCAGTAGGTAAAATAGGCGAAAAAATAACTTTAATTTGACATATTGAACACTCGTTTTGGACCACTGTACGCTGAACTATAAACAAATTAGCTTCTTTTATTTCTCCTGTAAAATGAGATTTTTGATATTACCGCTTTATTGCCCGGGGCCAGCGATATGTCTAATTAAACGACAGTCAATTGACTACTGAATTGTTGATAAACGCGTGGCTAGGCGGGGTTGTAAAGTGACAATGATTTTATTAAAACAGGATTTTCTAACAGATAATAATAAATCTTTAATCACTCATTTTTGGTCGGCCTGCGGCGTTAGTTGCAAACACCCCTAATGACAGTCATGGGTGTTCGTATAACAACCGCAACGTACAGATTAGCAAGCACTTCGAAGCATGGAGGGTTCTCGAAGTGATAAAAATGGTCACTCATCCTAAGACTGGCCGCAAGCACCGCAGCGTAATAGCCCGGTTATCCAGAAACTAAAAAAGTTCAGAGATACATAATACCTAAGATCAAAATAAAGATCGAAAAAGAACCTAGATATTTTGTAGTAAACTATGAAATTTTAATCAAAGAAGTCGTTCTACACTAGCATTTTCTTCTAAAACCCAAGAACATTATTGTGGTAGGGCCACGCTGTTCGTAGCATGAATGGGCCGGCTTGACCGGGGAAGTACCACACTCTCGCAGAAGACTGACGTCCGAGTAGTAGCGTTTCGCTACTGCACTTCGTTCGATGAGCGAGAGAGCCGGAGGCCCATTTCCTCCTTCAATCCCCTTCTCCATTTCTCCTTCCCCTCCCTTTTCCTAAATAGGCCCGGCAACGCATCTTCAACTCGTTTGGTTTTGCAGATGTCCATGAGCGGCGATGACTCCTCACCATCAGGTAGCTCGCCTGCTTGTTTGCGGAGTTATCCCATAAAAAAAAACCCAGACTATCTGAAGGCTACGTGCGAGAACCGAACCTGCAATTTGTAGCGCAGTAACCGATTGCTCGACCGCTGCGTACATCAAGTCATCAATAGGTACTGTAGGAAGGTGCGTCTATGCAATATCCATCAAACTGAACCCTAGTATGAGGGTTCAGTTTGATGGATACCCTACTTGTGTTAGTGACATGGATAATGTGCCACGTTTCGTCACAATGGGGTGCTATTGTTGAAAATTATGTTTATATCACATACAATACGCATTCATCAATACCCATCTGGGGATTTAGAAACTATTAATTAATCTTAAAGATAAATAAACTCGCTCATTTACATAATATTGTACATTTTTGTATTGGAAAACTCAGCATACAAGCAATCGAGCTATCTGATCGTAAGTAGTCATCGCCGCCCATGGACATCTGCAAAACCAAAGGCGTTGCAGATGCGTTGCCGAGCCCATATAAGAAAAATCCCTCCCGTTCTTGAACATTGAGATCTTTTGACGGCGATATTTTAAAAAAAAGTAATGTGGGTCACACAATACTAGTATTCTTGTTAACCCCTCATACTAAGCTAAATGCTTGTATTACGAGTGGATCCACGTCAGTAGTGCAATGGGTGAGTTTGGAACCGGCAACTACACGATCGCAAGTCCGACGCCTTAGTTATTAGGCTACCGCCGCTTCAAACAATGCAAACCAGGCCCTCATCCTAGACTATTGTCTAACTCTTCTCATTCTGAGACAATTCTCCAACAGTGAGACACTTACTACGAAGCAATATTAACCAAAACAATACTATCTAAGCCGCTGCAACAAATGACAGTGTCCAAATAAAAACTCTATTAGTGTAGAAAAATAGCGTGATATTCAATGTCAATTATTTAGACAGATAACAGTGTTAGCAGACCCATAAAAATCATGCCATGACATGTCACCGAGGCGGCTGTGTCGCATTTTTCAACAAAACTAATTATTTCGACACCCATTGAACAGTTTAAATGCCTGACGATAAACCTACAGCAAGGAAACGCACCGATGTAGAAAGTAACGCTCAAAATAAAACTAAGATATTTCAAAAGGAATGTCAACACAATAGGTAGTTGAGAACGCGATTTGGTCACGCGAAGCTGAGTTTTAAGGAATTTTTAACCTTAACTTTGAAGAAAATAAATATCAGATTCCTGTGAAAGTTTCCAAATGAAACGTCTTTATAGGAATTGCCGAAAATGACATCCAACTGTTATAATGAGAAATCGCAGTGAAAACAGAGCACGAACAGACAACCCAAAAATAATTAACATTGAGTTTTGGACGTTTGTACCTACAAATATTTTGCCACCAAGCACTAATTTGCTACAATTAGATATTGTGTTGAAGCGTCGGTAGCCTAATGGATAGGGCGTCGGACTTGCGATCGTATGGTTGCCGGTTCGAACCCCACCCATTGCACTACCGACGTGAACCAACTCGTAACATAAGCATTTAGCTTAACACGAGGGGTTAACAAGAATACTAGTAATGTGTGAACCACATTGCTAGTAAGCTTTTTAAAAAATATAATAAAAAAACAATACATTGAGTTTTGGGCGTGTTTGAACGAATCTTCTGCCACCAAGCACTAATTTGTTACAATTTAGATATTGTGTTCCGGTTTAAAGGGTTACCCAGTGAATTTACTGGGAAAATGAGAAATTAACACTTCAAAACAACAGGCAAGTCATAGTAGCCTAAAAAAAAATGTACGGGCATAAACCCATCTGTAGTTACGGCTTAGGTACTATCAGGCAACCCGAATGCTGTGTGTCATCTTAGTACAATAATTAGTTGTTTTCTAAATGTTGATTGAATACATCTTAACCAAATTTACACCAGCAGTACTAATACCTATCCAAACCAAAAAAAAAAAGTTTCCAAATCGATACATAAATGACGGAGATCTAAGGTAGGAAACAAAAAGAATACAATCAAATTGAGAACCTCTTTCTTTTTAAAAGTCCGTTAAAAAACTAATCACAAGTTACGCAACATGACGTGAGAGTATTATTCTCACATCACTATCATATGTTCAAAACAGTTTCCCTATTCATTTGTAGGCAATGTATTACAAACTTAGTACCCCCTTTTATATCTGCCCGACAAGCCTGGCTCTAACGTGTCTCACCATTTTAATATGCTAATGTGTCCTTTGAAGTGGCAGTGTACCGTCCGTGGCTCCCTTCCTGTCTCTTTGACGAGTTAAGGTGACTATAAACCCAAAGGAATTAAAGCGAGTTGCTTAGAAAGTGCTAAGAGTAACTAATTAATGTCGTACTGAGATTATGCATAGCAATTTGGACATCTCATTTGGCGTAGTGGTCGAAGAATTGGCTGCTGTTCTAAAGCGGGTTTGATCCCAGCTAAGAACAAATATTTAGGTTTAATTTCGGGACTGAAAAATATAAGCCTGTGTCATCATTAAAATTTCACCAAAAAAAAATTGGCTTGCGTTAAGCAGATAAAAACAACTAGAGTTCGGCGAAAATCAGTAGATTAGAAGTTAGGATTTTTATTTAGGTACTTATTTTTTATATTATCGATTCATTGAAATCTTTAGATCAACAGTAACAGCAACTGTGATATTCGTTACGTACTTAAGTACGTCTTGAACCATCTTGGGAAGATAATACTTGGCGTAGCATATTATAGTGCTACTAGGCTTTGACTGCGGTTCCACATCAAAAAAAAAGTTTTGAGACACGATAGCATAGGTATGTCTTTCTTCAATGCCCAATCTTGGATCAAAATTGGATCAGCGCGCAGCGATGTGAAAACATAACAAACAAATTAATATACAAAGATTTACTTTTGCATTTATAATATTAGGATATTATCTTTCCATAGTAAAAACAAAGTCGCTCTCGGTGTTTGTATCCAGTTTTCAGCAATAGATAGAGTGATATAATAGAAAGGTTTATATGTAGTATACATGCATATTATAGTAGATAAAAACCGAGGAATCACGCGGGCGAAGCTGTGGGCGGAAAGCTAGTAGTATATAATTGTATGAAAGAAAGAAGAAAGAAAAGAAAGAAAACTTTTTATTTTGGACTCACACAGATTCAAAAGATAAAATGGCATAAAAAAAGCTATAAGAGAAATCCTGTGCGAGGCCAAAAAGGGTCCCCATCTCAGCATAATACCATCCATCACGCCTGTATTCCCCGAAGGGTTAGGCAGAGGTGTACTTAATGTACACCCACAGTTCGCCGGTATGTTTGGGTCCCATGTAATAGGGGGCGAGCGTATTGCCATTCACCGGGCACAAATCCAGACTCCGAGCTGCTACTGAGAATTTTATAGAAAACTCAATAACACTTTGCTCGACCTGGGGATCGAACCCAAGACCTCTAGCGTAGCAGTCGCGATTGGGACCACTAGACCAACGAGGCAGTCTCAGCATAAAGCCGTGACATTATAAAATGCCACAGCGCTGGTATGGAATATTATTTAAGTAATTATGAATTACTATAGATGTTATAGACTCTTACTACTTACTTACAGTTACTTACTCGTTTTTACAAACCTACAACATTTGCCTATAACATTGTTGTGTGGCAACAGCCACACAACAATGTTATAGGCGAATGAATACTCTAATTGAATTAATAAGTTTGTTAAAATTCCGTACTATCAAAAACATAAAGTTGTACAGTTTATTGTACGGATTTCAGTGGCAAAATTATCTTGAAAAATTAACTTGATATATGCAGTGAAAGTATAGATATGTGTATTTTAGTTACAATGTTGATTTCATTAAAATTGAGATGCGTACATAAATCAAATAAAAAGTAAAGATGGAACTTGGTGAACAAAGAAGTGAGGCCGGCTAAAACTACGCCTTGCCGTGTACAAACACAATTACATGCACACACGTATACTGAAACTACGCCTTATCAGTCGAGCAGAGTCGAGCTATCGCTACACGTCTATCAAAACGTCATTAACGTATCACGTGCGTGTGTGCGTGTAATTGTGTTTGTACACGGCAAAGCGTAGTTTTAACCAGCCTCACTTCCTTGTTCGCAAAGTTCCATCTTAACTTTTTATTTGATCTGAGGATGCGTAATTATTTCCTTTTATTTTTCTTCATGGATTTCCGTTACCAGGCAATTATTGAGGGTAATGTCAGGCTGTTTTCCACTCAAATAAGGTCATAAGATGAGAAAATCTTTGTGGAATCATCTTGTGGCATCCTCATGGACTTGCACCGCCTGGGGAAGGTAACAGAGCGTGTCCAACTACACCCATTGTGGGTGATCTACCGACTAAAACCACACGGGTGTTTCGCCTCACCACTTTTTGTCGATGGAGCAGACAAGTGTTGGAGTGGAGACCGCGTTTGGGCAAGCGTAGTGTGGGACGCCCTACGATGGGATGGACCGACGATTTGAAGAAGGTGGCTGGCAGTGGATGGATGCGAGCTGCCCGAAACTGGGATGGTTGGCGCTCTTTGGCAGAGGCCTAGGTTCAACAGTGGACGGCGATAGGCTGATATGATGACTTTTTGCCGAGATCACGGAAGGGAGATTTCATTCCTCCGCAATACCAGCATAAACCCATTTCAAGGCTACCAACCCACCAGTTACGGGTATTAAGTACACCTCTGCCTATTTTCTTGGGGATGTGGGTATGATACGTCATGTTTATTTTCTACCAAATAAAACTGCATTATGCACGGAAATTGTATAAAAAGCATAAAATTTGATAATAAAATATAAAAACCAATAGTAAACTAGTGCTGTAGGTATAAAATTTTAGCTTTTTTCCATAGCAATTTTTTTTAATGTTATAACATAATATTTACGACTATTGATAAAGCTTTAGATGAAATGGTTACCTAACTATTCAATATGAATCTACAAAATGGAAGCAGTGGCCGCCTGGTAATATAACCATTTGACTGTTAAGTCGTAGGTCTCAAGTTCTGAATTTCAAAGTATTCGCCAGTATGTTTAGGTCCCATGTAATTGGGGGTCAGCCTATTGCCATGAACCGGACAAAAATCTAGACTCTGAGCTGCTACTGAGAAATTCATTCGCATCACAATAAAACTTTGCTCGACCTGGGGAACGAATCTACGGTCTCTAGCGTAGCAATAGCTCTTAAGACCACTAGACTAATGGGGCAGTCTATTGATGGAATGCATTTATTTTTCTATTGATGGAAAAAATTACTTTAAAAAAAGTTGTAGAAAAATCGTCTAATATCTTGAGACTTTATAGTATTAAGCCCATCAGTTACTTGAATTGCCAATTTAAAGATAAATCTAGATACGATCTAGATTAATACCTATCTTTAGATAGCCTTTAAGATATAGAAGAAAACAAACCATAACTTTCCATTTTCAATTCGTTCTCAGATTTTAATGGAAAATTGGTACACGATTTAGGGTACAACACTAAATTCGGAATTTATGTGGGTGGTCCCCATTTATAAACAAAAGCTCTTGTAAGTAAATAGCATTTGTGTGAGTCACTTTTGCTTTTGATTCTGGTGTAGTACGTATAACAGTTTTGAAACAGAAGGTTCCGTAGGTTGTTGATAAATGTTTTGTTTGTTTTAAATATATGGAGATGTTTATGCATATATTTTGAAGTATGCAGCGCGCAGTGATAGTTCCCTAATATGACCATTGAACTGCCAAGTCAAAGGTCTAGACTTTGAATCCAAGGCACACACCCCTGACTTTTCGAAGTCATGTGTGTATTAAAATACACTATAATTAGTACATTATCACGCGCTTTGACGATGAAAGAAAATATTATGGGGAAACCTGCGTGCCTGACAGATTTTCTTATCGGCGGGTGAAGTCTGCCAACCTTTTTTCAGATTATCAATGCATTTAAATAAATAAAATACTTTCACATAACTAACAAATAGATTGGTTAATATTGGATGTAAATTAGTTTATTTAAAAAAAATACTAATAAAGAATAATTAGGTACACAGAAATATTGATATAGATAGTAAATATATCTAAAATCTAAAATCTAAAATAATATTCCAATAGAATTCCAAAGTTAATTTAAAAATGTCATCATTAAATCAGATTAGGCAATTCCAAACTTAAAAGTCAACACAATAAATATAAATAATTAATTATTTAATTCCCCTTTATGCCATTCACTTTATCAACGTAACCCAAATGAAACAATAGCCCTGTCTATTGCCATATAAGGGTTTATACTGCTACTAAACGCATTCAATATTTCAAATTTGGAAACTGAGTCATTGCGCAATCGCCGACGAATGTGGCGCCGCGCCGATGGCAATGTCGTCGATAAGATTTCAGGTTTGATTTGTGTAGATATGCCTTTGTTATAAACAATACTATATGATCTAGAGAACTGTATGTAGTTGCGTTATCCCCACAACATATGAAGATTTTACTTTTAAGCTCCTTTTTCCGCACTTAGCCTACAAACGTTAGCCGTTCTGCTTGCTGATTTGCTGGCTAATAAGATAGAATAAATAGAATATTAGATATACTTAAATATAATCCTCCTGTTGTCTCGTACGTGACAAAAATGAAATTTAATAACCGGATTTTACTAATCTGTAATCGTTCATTTCTAGTACATATTTTCAGACAGTCTCATCATCTTGTAAGAAAATATAATTATTATAATAATTTTAGGTTGATTCTTGTAATTGAGTTACGTGCCTTATCAATAGGTAGGTAAAAAAAATATAGATAGAAACTTCAATCGTACCCAGCGTAGCAATGAAATATCAACATTTATTTATCGTAGAAAAACATGATTTTTTTTTCAAATAACAATAAAGTCTTATCCATACATATCCAACTGTAACAAACAAACTACTGAGAGAGCCTTGTGAGATTTGCGTAGGAGTACATATTCAGGTCGGCGCGTAGAACTACAACTTTTGTTACGTAACTAATACGAAAACAACTTAACGTTACATTAAAAAGTTAAACATTTTAAAAATAGTTTATATAAATGTTTGTATAAGAAAAAATCTTCAGGTACAATTTGAAATGGTGCGGGCGTCCTCTGTAACAAACTTCTCGAATTTTTCACATCTGTGAAGTAGGTACTAGGCTAGCATGATGGACCTAAGCCCTCTTATTCTGTACCCAGCATTGGGACAGAGAATGGGGTTGATGATAACATATTTAAAAGTATTTTTATTTGTTTCTGTAGCATAGACTAATATCTAAAAGAGGGTAACATTGCAGGATTGCAGGAAGTTGAAATGATAAAACAATGGAAGGTGAATTTGTAATGGAGTCAAGAAAATAAAAAAGTGTTCTTCTAAATCGTTTTATTAATTTAAAACAACAATAAATACAATTTCCTCTGAGTGATGAAATTAATGGTGATTTTAAGACTTTTTTTAAGAATTGAGTGATTTTAAGAATTTTAAAAAGGATTTAACAATATAATTATTTTTATAAAATATATATCAATTTGATATCAATGTCATAAATCACAATGTTTGTCATTTATGACATTGATATTTACATGGAATTACATGGAACCTAAACATACTGCCAAGTCAAAGGTCTCTAGTTCGAATCCAAGGCACGCACCTCTGACTTTTCGAAGTCATGTGCGTATTAATATAATCACGCGCTTAAACGGTGAAGGAAAACATCGTGAGGAAACCCGCATGCTTGAGATTTTCTTGACTGCATGTGAAGTCTGCCAATCCGCAGTAGGCTAGCGTGACGGACTATAGCCTAATCGTTCTAGTACTGAGAGAAGACCCGTGCCCAGCAGTGGGACAATGTAATGGGTTGATGACGACTTAACATACCAGCTAAGAAGTGTTGGTGTACATTTCTGCCTGACCCTTCGAGGAATACAGGCATGATGGTATGATTATGTTATATATCGCCGATTTGTCACGTTTGTAAATTAAGTTGAATACCATAGAGCCTAGATAGGAATTATAAATTAGGTATTTTATATTAGCAGAATTGACCTTTCGTATAATATATAAAAGTCACAATTTTATCGATACTATTATAACAATTTATCTTTGCCGCCCAATAATCGCGGCCCAACATTAATTACAAATTTCTTACCCGAGAAGTATTTTATCATTTAACCTTTCTCGATTTGGACAAAAACTTCTACGTGGAGTTCTCTTATCGATTCCAGTCACAGACTAACACAGCTTTGTACAAAGATATCATTACACTAGATGTACTCTTTGTCTATAGTGTATGTCTGTAAGCATTTCATATACATCTGTTAGCTTCTTTCATTTGATTCAAGTAGAAGAAATATTGTAGTTAGGTACAGTACAGCTATGAAATAATTTATGGAGCGGCGGTAGCCTAATGACTAGGGCGTCGGAATTGCGATCATGTGGTTGCCGGTTGGAAACTCACCAATTGCACTACCGACGTGAACCCACTCGTAACACAAGCATTTAGCTTAGCACGAGGGATTAACAAGATTAATAGTAATGTGTATGTGTGACCCACATTACTAGAATGCTTTTCTTTAAAAAAAATGTATGTAGGCACCTATTTTTTACGAGTGCCAAATGCCAGGTGCGTAGTAGTCGAAACCCGTGTGTAGTCATTATAAGATGTATGAACTTTAGAGAGTCAATGATTCTTGTATATTTATTTTATGCAAGAATTGAAGCAAAAAAATGGCCAAAATCTACAAGTTTTTTTTTTAAAGCTTACTAGCAATGTGGGTTACACATTACTAGTATTCTTGATAACCCCTCGTACTATTGTGTTACGAGTAAAAAAAAATTTTAAATAAAAAAATTTAAATAAAAATTTTAAATAAAAAGAATGTGTATCACATGAGCATATCAGTTTTTAATAAACTGCCAAAGAGTCTGAGGGAACTTCCATTTAAATATTTTAAAATAAAGTTAAGAAAATGGCTAGTGGATAAGTGCTTTTATACCATAGAAGAGTTCATGCAACATAAAACAACTGTATCTGATTATTTGTAAAAATAATAATTAATATAATGTGATATATAACAGTAATAAATATGCTAAATAATAAATAAATATACTAAATAATAATATAGCCTGACATTTGTTAGTAACATAATATATAACTTAATAAATTTTGTTAGTAATGTAATATTAGTAATATAAATTATAATTGCTTATCAATACATCATTATAAATTTTTGCATGCCTATTACAGGCAGAATATAGCTTGAACTATGCACCATTGTTAAATCTGGTACCACCTGTATTCTGTGCAAATAAATGTTTTCTTTTCTTTCCTAGGTTCACGTCGGTAGTGCAATGGGTGGGGTCGAACTGGCAACCACATGATCGCAAGTTCGACGCCCTAGCCATTAGGCTACCGCCGCCTATAGAATGTTGCCTATAGAATAGAATGGTGCATTCTTGTAGATTTCTGCTTCTGTTTTGTGGTTAATGGGTAAATAGTATGTAGTTTTATTGTCTGGGATAGTCGCAGCTTCGCCTTCAAAGGCTTTCCGGTTATTTCGCGGGGTGGAAATAAGCTAATGTTAACAGGAATAAAGAAGCTTTCTTATGGTGAAGGAATTATTAAAATTAGTTGACTTTTTTTAGACATAATTTTTTACCTATTAGCTCAAATGAATATTATATAAAATTTGCATAATTATATAAATTTTAGAAATTTTTATTAATTTATATACAAATACCTAGCACGAGGTACATCACATTGCCTGTCCGCTTAACAATTTATGGTCCTTGTGGAAATCGAACCAACTACTTTTCTTATATAAATGTGATATTTTTAATAAATGTTTAGTATTACTATTAGTTAAAAGGAAGAACTCCAAAATTCTATTAAGTTAATAAATAAAAGAAATTCGAACCTTAAATTTTCTATTAAAGCTTCAATGTCTTTCTATAATCACAAATGATGTCGCATCCAGTTTCTCTAGAACATTGATTTTCCCAAACCCCCAAACTGGGAACTTTTCTACAGAAGTCCAATTAATTATATCGGGTAATGAGCGGAGCTCCACCAACTCGCTACGTGACTTTGGTATATGCGTCTCTTTTCAGCCATGTTCCTTCTTTGCAAAAGACGTTTCTTCTATTCGAAGAAGTACAGTATTATGTAGTAGGTAGTAGGATTATAGTAGTAGGATTTAATAGAATAGATCCTGTGACTTTTTTTGAGTATAGCTTGGATATGAACTGCCTCATTTTTGTAGTTGTCTTAAGTGCGACTGCTACGCTAGAGGTCCTAGGTTCAAAATACAGGTACAGGTAAAATACAAAAATATTTATTTCATCTCAAACACTGTGATCATACATAAATTGATGCAACTCCAGTGACTAGTACTTGTGTTGGAGCTGTCTCGCAACTTCCCTTACATGGTAGCTAAACAATGATGAGACCTGTTTTCGACAGGAAAATTTAAAATAAAGCAAACACTTTAAGCAAGCACTTGAAGCTTGCTCGACCTGGGTATCAAACCCAAGACTCCCGTTCAGCAAGCAAGCATTTTGTTTCTACTTTTCTATCTTCTTCTAATTCAGTACTAGATAACTCACAGATAATACCAGGATAACAGGAACATCGAAGAGTAAACAAAACACAACACACATAGGTTTCTACGGACATTTTTTAATTTAGCTTTGCGCGCGCCGGCAAAATTTCAACGCATAAAGATTGGTAGCCAACAAGGAATTGGATTCTTGGTATCTTGTGCAGAATGTTTCATATTCGATACAGAAGGATTTTAATATTGCTATTTTGGTATTCGCTGTTGAAACTATTGGTCTTTTCGATTTGAGAAGATAGCGATTTTGATAAATACCTGGTGAAGGTGGTCTTAAGCGTGACTGCTATGCAGTGGTCCTAGTTTCAAATATCAGGTCGAGCAAAGTGGTATTGGGTTTATATATGAATATCTCAGTAGCAGTTTTAATTTCTTCCTTTGATACCGGCGAGTCATGGGCTGTGTTGGAGTCCATGCAGAGATGCCTTGACGACTGCCGATTTGTCGAGGCGCTGAAATGTCTGTATAAGGCGGTAACGATGACCGTCTAAGAACAAGATCAGAGGACAGCACTAATCCAATTGAGTCCAGGGGTAAGGGATAAGTCATCTGTCCGAAACTGTTTACGAACGCGTTGGAGGACTTTTGTTACGCTAACAAAAGGAGGAGCCATACTCGTAAATGGGAGTAGAGGAAGAAGAGGAGCCATACTCTTAAATAGAAGATGGAGGAAGAAAGAAGCTACCTTTTAAACTTGTTTCATCATTTATTTTTCTACGTCTGAAAGTAATTAAGGATGCGAGTAAAACCACGGGCAAAAACTGTAATACCCTAAAAAGCATCTTATTCTTCTCACAATCAAAGCGTCCTAATCTTTACTTGGCTTAACATTTTCGTATGTTGTTTAATTTGTAAACAATGCGTGTACAAGATTTATTTTAAAGAAAGTTAAAATTACGCATTATTCATTTTCTAGGTTAATCATTCTTGTCCTACATTAAACGATGCTCATTTTCTAAGCAATAATAATATAAGTTCATTTGGTACAATAGGCACTTGAAATTTTTGACGACAAAGTATTTTATTTCACATACCTATAGTTGTAAGAATGGCGCTACTTGGTATAATTTTTGTTTACTATAAAAACTTAACAGTAAGCCCAATAAACGGTGCTTCTACCACAGTATAAATATCTTCTACTTACAATATGGTTTGCTCCACTTCTATCCAGGTGAATGTTCCCTGAATGTATATTAATAAATGAATAATGAATTTTATACTGTATACTTTACTCTTTTGTTAACCGTAACTACCTCTAAAGATCAAGTTCAAATTCAAATTATTTTAAATTGCATAAGCTTTTTTTAGGAATTACGACTACAAACGTTAAGACTCAAAAAAGTTAGTCTGTAAAAAGTAAGCAAGTTGATTCTGGTGAGATGTTTCCGGCAAAAAACTCCATGGAAACTTTTTAAAATTAAGAGGTACTTATCATATTTTTTCATGATGCCAGCATGAATGGGCCGACCAGAGCGGGGAAGTACTATACTCCCACAACATATCGACGTTGAGTAGCGCTATGTATACCGTTGCATTTCGTACGGTGAGCGTGGAGCGCTGCAGGCCCAATACCTCCTTCAGTCCTCTTCCTTCTCATTTTCTCCTAAAGGGTCGGCAACGCATCAACTCCTCCGATATTGCAGGTGTTCCTGGGCACTAACCATCAGGAGCCTCATCTACCCATTTGCCAACGTCTAAACATAAAAAATATCAAAAAATAAAGGTTCACAGTGGCTGTTACAATTTTTCCTGTATCTTCATGGAGTTTTACAACGATCTTAAGAGGATCACATCAGTTGATAATACCCATAAATATTACCAAGAACAATGCAAGGTCAACAGTAAGTAGATCATATGTGTATTCAAACTCTTCATTGTTTCTTGTGTTACCCAGCAGTTATGCTGAAAATCTTTTGAATTTGGAGAAGGCATAGTAATAAAAAAAAACCCGACAACAGCTTTATATCTCGACCGATTTTCATCAAACATAGCTAAGGACACTCCCGACTAATTCACCTTTCAAACAAAAAAAAACTAAATCCAAATCGGTCCATCCGTTCGGGAGCTACGATGCCACAGATAGACACACACACACAGACACGTCAAACTTATAACAACTTGGGGGTAAAAATAATCAATGTCAAGCATTTTGTACTGTATCTGCCGAACCAATGGTCTGACCAAATTTATAAAACACCATATTGGTATACTCTATTCGAAGAAAAAAACGAAGACGTCATCATCATCAACCTATTTATTATCCCACAGCAGGGCACGGGTGTTCTCCTAGCTTGAAATAGTTCGTATAAAGTCATTGGTACTTTTTTGAATTCGGTTAAAAATACGTAATGGACTTTTCGATCGTAGTTTTAAGATAGTAATGTTGTTCAATATTTTTTCATAGTTTACCAATTTCACATAATACAATGATTTATTAAATTAAAATCCTTATCTCTCTCTTTGTTTAAACGGTAAACCGTTTCAATTCCAAATGCCGCATCCAAAACAATCTAATTACAAAGCGCTTAAAAAAACCTTGTAAAGCTTCCATGCTCTGCTTGCTTTCGTGGGAGAAACGAAAAGTGTACGGGTCGAGTAAATGCCATTATACACTACATGCGGTCAGGGATGGCAGGCGCCAATATTTTTGAAATAATGAAATTAGTTTTTTTTTTGCCTCAATCTATGAATTTTTCACGAAACAATAGGAAGTGGTTAAGGGCGGGCGTTTTGGGGGACTGTCTATTGTAAATTTGACGTTCGAAAAGTGCTGATTTTCAGCCTAGTTTGAATAAATGACTTTTGAATTTGATTTTTGATTTTGTGGGAATTTCAGAAATTTTAATTTCGCAGACCTGGAAAGAAAAACATTTCCTACGTACTGGTATCGAAGCCACAACCCCAGCTCAGAAGCCAATTGCTCGATAATTAACAGTAGACGTTCGTTTGAAAACACCCCGTTTGGGGTGTTATAAAAAGAGCCTCCGAGTGTGACGATATTAAAATGATCGTCCGGCGCACCCTGGGCAGTCAGCCTCGATACCATCATGCTGACTGGCTAATCTTTTTATTTGGGGCAGGAACTGACTGCCATTTGAACCAGAAGGATGGGCAGCAGCGTCTTTCTGTGAACCAACCACCATACTGCGCTCACCAACCCGCCTGCCAAGCGTGGTGAGTATTGGCGATTTCCCCTCAATGGCGACACAAGAAGATAACCGGCCCCCAGTCCCCGGCGGCCCCGCTATTCCTGGTTATGGTAGCGGCCACGGTAACGGTGGGGCAGGGGGTGCTAAGAATCTCCGGCAGAGATCCGGCTACCATTCCACCCGAAAACTGGCCCTGGTAACCTACAACGCACGCACACTGAGGGCAGACGAAAAGATCGTTGAGCTGGAAGAAGAAATAGAAAGGTTGCA
Source organism: Subacronicta megacephala (assembly GCA_958496365.1). Classification (NCBI taxonomy): domain Eukaryota; kingdom Metazoa; phylum Arthropoda; class Insecta; order Lepidoptera; family Noctuidae; genus Subacronicta; species Subacronicta megacephala. Next base: position 5,109,206 of record OY292539.1, on the reverse strand, counting down.
CTGGGATGTCATGGGTCTATCAGAGGTCCGAAGAGAGGGCGAGGACACAATGACCCTGAAATCTGGCAACCTCTTCTATTACCGGGAGGGCGATCATCAGTCCCAAGGTGGTGTCGGGTTCCTCGTCCGCAGGTCCCTCATTAACAACATCATTACCATCGAAAGTGTGTCGAGCAGGGTCGCGTACCTTATATTGAGAATTTCCAAGAGGTATTCCTTGAAGGTCATTCAGGTCTACGCACCGACCTCGACACACCCAGATGATGAAGTAGAGAGTATGTATGAGGACATTAGTAGGGCCATACATACCTCCAAAACACACTTCACTGTTGTGATGGGGGACTTTAACGCGAAGCTGGGCACACGATGCGACGGTGAGTTGAGAGTGGGGCAATTTGGTTATGGGCAACGGAACCCCAGGGGACAGAAGCTGGCTGACTTTATGGAAAAAGAGGGACTCTTCGTGATGAACTCTTTTTTCAAAAAGCCGCTTCATAGGAAATGGACCTGGATGAGTCCCAACGGTTCCACAAAAAATGAGATAGACTTCATTATGACCAATAAAAGACAAATATTCAATGATGTCTCTGTGATCCACACGGTGAAAACCGGTAGTGATCATCGAATGGTGCGAGGCACATTGAATATAAATCTCAAAGTTGAGAGGTCTCGTCTTATGAAGCCTACGCTCCGGCCCTCTACCGCTCATATCCAAAACCCTGAGAGCTTTCAACTCGAACTCCAAAACCGCTTCGGGTGCCTAGAACGCCTAGAACATTGCGTTTCTGTGGACGACATAAACGGTAGTTTTGTAGAAACTGTCCAAACGGTTGGGTCTAAGTTTTTTAAGACCGACCGTAAAGGTAGACCAAAAAAGTTATCCGACCACACTTGTAACCTCATGGCTGAAAGACGCACCATGACGCTTCAATCTTCTGGTGATGCTGAAGCATATCGGCTGCTCAATAGACAGATATGGAAGTCCTTGCGTCGCGATATTCGCACCTTTAACACGAATAGTGTTGAGGAAACAATTGAGCGAAACAAGGGCTCCAAAGTGTTCACAAGAACGATGTCTATTGGGCAAAGTCGTATTATGAAGCTGAAGACCGAGGACGGCAGCGTTGCGTCGACTAAGTCAGAGATTTTGAGAGAAGTCGAGAAGTTCTACCGACAGTTGTACACCTCGGTAATTTCAAATACCGTTGGCTCTGTAAAAGACCCACGAGCCAAATTAACCCGACACTATACCGAAGATATCCCGGACATCAGCCTGTACGAGATTAGGATGGCCCTGAAACAGCTGAAAAACAACAAGGCGCCGGGTAATGACGGAATAACGACAGAGCTTCTGAAAGCGGGTGGAACACCGATACTGAAAGTCCTTCAGAGGCTATTTAACTCTGTCTTACTCGAGGGCATAACGCCGGAGGCATGGAACAGAAGCGCGGTGGTGCTTTTCTTTAAAAAGGGTGATAACACCTTATTAAAGAATTATAGACCCATCTCGCTTCTGAGCCATGTCTATAAGTTGTTCTCCAGGGTTATCACGAATCGTCTCGAGCGCAGGTTTGATGACTTCCAGCCTCCCGAACAAGCCGGTTTCCGAAAAGGTTTTAGTACCATAGACCACATACATACGCTGCGGCAGATTATACAGAAGACCGAGGAGTATAATCTGCCATTATGCTTAGCGTTTGTGGACTATGAGAAAGCCTTTGATTCGATTGAAACTTGGGCGGTGCTGCAATCTCTGCAGCGGTGCCACATTGACTATCGGTATATCGAAGTGCTGAAGTGCTTATATAAAAACGCCACCATGTCGGTCCGAGTACAGGAACAGTGTACGGAGGCAATTCCGTTGCAGAGAGGTGTTAGACAGGGAGACGTTATGTCCCCGAAACTGTTTACCTCTGCAATGGAAGATGCTTTCAAGCTTCTACAATGGAAAGGACTCGGCATTAACATAAATGGCGAATATATCACTCACCTTCGATTTGCAGACGATATCGTAGTCATGGCAGAATCGCTGCAAGAGCTCAGCACAATGCTCAATGACCTCGACAGAGTTTCTCAACAGGTGGGTCTTACGATGAACATGGGCAAGACAAAAATCATGTCGAATGCCCATGTCGCGCCCATCCCAATATCCATTGGGAACTCTGCTCTCGAAGTTGTTGACGAGTACGTCTATCTGGGACAAACTGTCCAGTTAGGTAGGTCCAACTTCGAAAAGGAGGTCACTCGTCGAATCCGACTCGGCTGGGCAGCGTTCGGGAAACTTCGCAACGTCTTTTCATCGGGAATACCGCAGTGCCTTAAGACAAAAGTCTTTAACCAGTGTGTGTTACCAGTGATGACGTATGGCACAGAGACGTGGTCTCTCACTATGGGCCTCATAAGAAAGCTCAAGGTCACTCAGCGAGCTATGGAGAGAGCTATGCTTGGCATTTCTCTACGCGACCAAATCAGGAATGAGGAGATCCGTAGAAGAACGAAAGTTGTCGACATAGCTCAAAGGATAAGCATGCTTAAGTGGCAGTGGGCGGGGCACATAGCTCGTAGAACTGATGGCCGTTGGGGCAAAAAGGTTCTCGAGTGGAGACCACGCACCGGAAAACGCAGTGTGGGACGACCTTCAACAAGATGGACAGACGACCTGGTAAAGGTCGCTGGAAGTCGTTGGATGCAGGCAGCATATAAGCGGTCGTTGTGGAAGTCTATGGGGGAGGCCTTCGTTCAGCAGTGGACTTCATTTGGCTGATATGATGATGATGATGATGTTCGTTTTGTAGTATTTCTTTAAGTTAATGAAATAATAATTATTAAAATTTTTGTATTTATTTTATATAGCATTTCCTAAACGGTGTTTTTTAATATTTACCTAATGACTTACAAGTAAAGCTAATAAGAGCCGACCTTCAGTAGTGGAGAAGCACCCAAAGAAGAAGAAGAAACTAATAAAAGAGTGTTGAAATAAAACTACATGAATGTTTGAAATCGAATTCTAGATTGTTACAAGTGCAGTTGCTAAGAAATCAGGCTAAAATATACTGTAAAGACAAACAAGAAACCAATGTAGTTCCATTAGTCTAACAGGTTCCATCACGATTTCTTCATTCGCCGTAAAATCAATAACCCTTTCACGATTTCAAATGTTTATTGCGTGCCAACCCTGAACGTAATACAGTTAGCGACACGGAATGCATCGCGTGCGCGCTTCACGTTAGTCGCATCGGTGTAATTGAGGACGCCTCTGTTATCGTTTAGGGTCTAACTTCAAAACTTGCGATAATAAATTGGTCGGATCATTAATGATCGCTTTTTATTAGCAAGTTATCAATCCATTAGGCGCGCTATAAAATTAATTGTGAACTTGTAATGCTAATTTAAGGTAGAGTTTTTTGAACCCGTATACATTGAATAGAGGCTTATTTGACACATATCTATATGAGTGTCTACTGCTCTTATATTTAGAGAAAATGCACCTTATTCAGGAGTGGAATCAAAGTTTTTACAGGTGGTACAGTCAGCAATGAAAGTTGCTGAACACGATGAAATCTTCAAAACGCTTAAACTTATTATAATAATATTTATTATCCAAAACTTACTGACCCGAGATGTGGTAAATAGTACGTTTTCTACATACTGGACCATCATTTTTTTCCTAAGTGAATCTATTGAAAAGTGTAGGGACACTGCTGACGCATTACATTTGCAGTGTACTAGCTTAGCGACTTATCGCAGCGCGGCAGTCGTCTCCCCGCACCCAATCAGTTAGGTCATTAGTAATATTGTAGTCAATAAGTAATGTATTCATATCTGGTACCAGGCAGTAAAGTATTATATATATATAATGTCACGACCTTCATTCCACAACCATTTCACTACGAACCCCTACATTGGTGACCCGCGACATTTGAACACGCAACTATCGGTGATGATACCGGACATCGGATTACGAGCACGCGGACAACGTGGCGTCGCAACACGTGCGCATGGACAGCGTGGCAAAAGCGCGCATGGGCAGCGTGGCAACAGAGGACGCACAAAGAGGTAACCGGAGCACGCAATATGGGAGGCGACTCGCTCTTTTCACGCTGGGGTCAAAAGAGCTGAAGACCTAACTGCACCGTCAAGCATTATTCAAGGTAAACAGGCACGGGTACATCATAGTCTCGGGAGGACGCTCTGCAGGAGTTAGCACACGTCGTGGAGGTGTAACGCGGTCATTCGCGGCACATAACGACGATTCTGGCCTCTGGAGGACACGGGACACGGCGGCGACACTCTACAGGACAGTGTGCGCGTCGTATGCAACGTATCACGCTTGGAGGCGTCGACAGAACTCCGCTCCAGGTGGTGGATGGCGCAACCTGTCATTCCATGGACACGGCCAGGGAAGAGCATACCCATGAGGATATTGGCAGACGGCACCTGACAGATATATTTGCATCATCGTACGAGCAGCTTTTAATCAGCGTCATACGGAGAGCATAGTGAAACGTAAATGTGTAGTGATTTAATTATAAAAGTGTCAGTCTTAGAAATAATACAGTGCCCTGTTGTTAATTTGTTAATCGTAGTCTCATTATATTGTACCTAACTATTTAGTCCACACAGTAACCCATTGTATTGTATTTTTGTTACGTTTGCATTATGAGAATTGCGCTCAGGTAACATGATATCTTGTTTATAAGAAACACCTTGTTATGAATTCCTTTTAACGAGTCAGATTGTAACTAAATGTAATTGATTAGAATATTTGGATAGAATTTTAAAAAAAGAACCATTTTTTTTTGTAAAAGGGGGGGAATATTGTAGGGACACTGCTGACGCATTACATTTGCAGTGTACTAGCTTAGCGACTTATCGCAGCGCGGCAGTCGTCTCCCCGCACCCAATCAGTTAGGTCATTAGTAATATTGTAGTCAATAAGTAATGTATTCATATCTGGTACCAGGCAGTAAAGTATTATATATATATAATGTCACGACCTTCATTCCACAACCATTTCACTACGAACCCCTACAAAAAGTATTGGTGCTGTGTTGTTTTCAAAACTTGGCGGTGTACCATAGATTTAACAATGGTGCATAGTTCAAGCTATATTCTGCCTGTATTACGCATGCAAAAATATAATTATTAGCGTAAGCGTTTAATCATGGGTTTAATTCTCAGGTTAAGCAAAGTGTTATTTGGTTTGAAATGTGTAGTAGTAGTTTTAATTTATGCCCTATTTAACGGCAACAGGTTTTCCATACTTTATATAACATATAAGCGAACTGTAGATATAACTTTAACATTGCGTCTACGTTCTGGTCACATTACATTGAACAAGTTCGGATTTATGATGGGAAAAGTAAATTCTCCTAATTGTGTGGACTGCGGAGTACCAGAAGATGTGTATCACATAACAATGGAATGTGGCCATAACGCAGCACATCGTCAACAAATGCTTGATAGGATGTACCAGGTTGGTATAGTAAATAGCATTCTGGCTACCCCTAATTCCCAACAAGCCAAGGAATTAATAGAATTAGTTAAAATAGGTATTAAGAACAGATTAGTTTAATTTTTTGTTATCAGTAGTTATACGAGAGCCACGATGAGGGTGGCATTTCTGTAAAACCCTCTATAAATAAATAAAGACTAAAAAAAAAACTGTAGATGTACACTTTAATAAAAAAAATAACTAAACTAAAATTGTTTACAACTTGGCATTCAGAATTCCTGACCGTCAAGCAATTAGTGAAGCATTAAGTCGTAGTAATTTTACTGAACTGTATTACTATCAGCTTGTATCAACAAACTATACAATATTTCTTTCTCCCTAAGGGACGAATGGATTGCACAACGAACAATAGTAATAGTTATATTTCAATCCATCAAGCATAAACATAGACTGGAAGCAGATGAAAGTAATTTTAACACTGCAGTAATTATTACAAAGAGGTGAAAGTCTTTCATTCCCACTGTTATTATTTTGAGTTTTGACTACCTAATCTTTTAAAAAATACCGTAGACTTTAAGCTTGTTGAGTAAAGAGAAGCGAAGCGCTAACATGCTAACTATTATATATATATATTACGAAATAATAGAAATAAAAAAATATAGGTACTAGGCTTTTGAGGTTAACGCTTTAAATACAATTAAAAAATTTAGTTCTTGCTAGTTTTATGTAGTACCTACAGTAATAATAACCTTGTGATATGACCATTGGTCTGGGTGCCTGTGAGATTTTCTCAGTGGCGTGGCATGTGAATTCTGCCAACCCGCATTTAGCCAGAACGTGGCGGACTATAGTAGTATGTAGTTATCTTATAATGAAAAAGATTAATAGCTTAATCTTTCTCATTATAAGAGGAGACTCGTGCCCAGCAGTGGGGCAATATAATTTGTTAATGAAGTTTTTTTTTTTGCCCAAATGCCTTAGCAGGGTCCCATAAGATGAGTTAATTAATGCGGAAGCACTTATTTGTTTGTCCAAAATACCAGGTATTTCAGGCTTAGCCCTTCAAAAAAGATCTTATACTAATACTGGCAAATAATGATGTTTCGTAGTCATGTTTCTGTCACTATTTCAAATGTAGCTTTGAATTAAGCTAAGTTGTTGCTATAAACGTGTCTCTAACTCGTCTGGTTGTTGTTCGTTGCTGTGTCTAATATAATCCTAGCTAACACAAAAGCTTTACTATATTTTATCTCATATCGCTTGTTCTATGCACGACTCTTATATGTAGCCCCAAGCTAGGCACGTGTTTGTTTAAAAACACGCGCCTATAACTCAATTCATATGTTCTGTCTCAACGCGTTTTAAATTACATTATTATATCAAATGAAGCAAATTAGTATTTGATTACATGCCGATAAAAAATTGTGTCAAGCAACATTTAATATTTATTTATAAAGAAGCAGGGAAATCTTAGCCTGGCTAAAAAGCCAAGCAAAGATTTTTGAAGATTATTTGCGATGATATAAAATAAAATACTAATTTAATCATCATCAGCGTCTATTAATCTACTGCTGGACGTAGGCCTCCCCTAGTAGGTACTATGGTCAAGTAACAGTTCGGCGGTATGTATAAGTCCTGTAGGTACCTCCTAGTTAACTGTGGTAAATCGAAATCCTCAGCTTAAAAAGGTCGGTATTTGTCGGTTTAATAAAATCACACACTGTCATTCTATTTTATTTTTCAAACGCCATTTTGATAACCTCATCATTTCCACCATACATTTTTAAGAGCCTACCCAAGTTTCAATTGGCTGTTCGAATCTACAGAACCATGAACGAATGAATCGAAAATTGCATAAAGCTTTCAACAAATCGTTCCATCAATCTATGTACCAGTTGTCAGGCTTATATATAGAAATCGGAAAAACATTAATACTATTTCGACAAACGTTGTTAGAAGGTACACTTTACCGCGCCTCTATTATCTAATTAAAAACTGTTCACAAAAGATATTTAAAGCCATTGTCTATGAAATTACAATTGAAATTAGAAGTGAAACGCCAATGAAGGATTTATGATCCAATTTAATTAAAATATCCTAACAAAACAATTTATTATCAACTGTATAAACGTCTGTTCAGATATATATATAGGTACACGCGATATACGCTACCGCTTTTGGCATCGAAGACTGAGTGCGGTATTTCTACCTATGCGGATATCGCTAAAGCTTGAATTTATCCGCCGTTCAGGTAATCTTCCTACTAATATTATAAATGTGTGTTTTTTTTATGGGATAACTCGGCAAACAGGCAGGGTAACACCTGATGGTAAGTAAGTTTGAAGCGTCGGTAGCCTAATGGCTAGGGCGTCGGACTTGCGATCATATGGTTGCCGGTTCGAACCCCACCCATTGCACTACCGACGTGAACCCACTCGTAACACAAGCATTTAGCTTAGCACGAGGGGTTAACAAGAATACTAGTAATGTGTGACCCACATTGCTAGTAAGCTTTTTTTAAAAAAAAAAAAAAAAAAAAAAAAAAGTAGTCATCGCCGCCCATGGACATCTGCAATACCAAAGGAGTTGCGATGCGTTGCCAAGACTATTTAAGGAAAAGGAAGGGGAAGGAGTAAAGGAGAAGGAAGGGGACAAAATAGGAGGCTCCACGCTCATGGTACCAAACGCCACAGTATGCATACTGCAACTTGACGTGGATATTCTGTGGGAAGGTAGTTAGTACTTTGCCGGACAAGCCGAGCCAACCCATTCATGCTGGCATTTAATCATGCGAGTGCGACACTACTACTACAAAAAGGTTATTTTGTGATTGTCAAAAATGACATTAAAATTGTAGAGTAATTTTTATATTTGTTTTCACTAGTACTATTAAATCTCTTTAGATTTCAATTTGAGGCGCGAATGCTACGCTAGAGATCCTGAGTTTTCCCATGTAATGCTCAGTAGCAGCTCGGAGTTTGGGTTTCTGCCCGGTTAATGGCAATGGACTCGCCCCTATTACATGGGACCTAAATATACCGGTGAACAGTTGGTGCACATTAGTACACCTCTACCTAACCCTTCGAGGAAGACAGGTATGAAGATAATATGCAACTACTTTCTCAAAGTAAAAGCTGCATTGACATTGCCCGGAGCTTGGCACGTGACGTCTCTATTCATGTATAACTCAATTGACATGTATTTTGTAACCTGTTGTTTCACAATTACACCCACGATAATGTATGTGTCGTGACGATAGCAGTTAAAGGGTTAGATTGAAGTTGAAGTAATAATTATGTAAGAAAAAGTTTTCATGTTGAAAGAACAAGGAATTTTAATTTCAATTATACTTTGATTTATTGTACCTCCATAATTGTTCGAATTAGAACTTAATTTTCAGATTATGACGTAAACAGTACAGCGACATCTATATATAAAAATTACGTTACCTACTGATTCGAACAATAATCACGATATTACGCTTTTATTTTTAATAGGTTAGGCAGTGAAAAAGGTACTAAAAATATATTGTTCAGTTTATTCACCTATATTTTAGGACAGTTTAAGATAATATTGTTGGGTCTAGATGCTAGATATAACGTAGACGAATATTTAGATGGAATTTTGGGATATTCCCACTGGTACTGGGAAAATAAGATCATTGCGGTTAACACTGTGGGTAAGCGGGTAGTTATAAATAAAGATATCGCACACCTGGATCAAGATCATAATTGCTCCCTCCATCTCCTTCCTTTTCCTTTTCTCCTTCCCCTCCCTTTTTCTTAAATCGTTTTGGCAAATTGCGAGGAAACCGTCATATCCTCAAACCAAAAACCGAAGACATTCGACATCTGTCCGCGTGGTGGATTACGGCCCACTCCCTCCTACTAAGGCCTGTGTTCTAGAAGTGGAAGCATTGTAAACTGATTATGCTTATGATGGTTATGCTTAAATTACACTCCTAAGCACATACAATTTCATAGTTTATATGATAATGGAATTGACAAGATCATTTTCGTAAAATTTTGATCGTGAGTAAGAACAATAAACTGTAGCAGTTTAAACTAGAAAGTTGTAGTTAACACTCCAATTCGTTGGCTTGCCAACGAAAGTCACCGCTACTCACACCGAAGTGTAACAACTCAAACCTTAAATTATTTTTTTTAAAGTTGCCGCCCACACACACTAGTACTTTCTCCTATTCCGTCGAAGGTTTTAAAAACACACAGAACTGTACAATACTGTAAGTAAATTGAACCCACATCACACGAGCCAATTAGTCATTTCAGGCTTTAAATTTGTTTCAACGTATAAAAAGGAGATCGACCTTCATTGGTGTAGTTGTCCCAATTTCTAAGTCAAGCACAGTCAGAAAACTAAAACCCAAGAATTTCATAGAAGAACCCTCTTCTTCTATAAAATTCTCAGTACCAGATCTGCATTTTGTGCTAAGCTAATATCTCATAAACCCATTTCACCATATTATTTTAAAATAATAATATTGCCGAGATGTTTATGTTTTAACGGTGTCTGACTATCAGTTCCCTGAAAAAAAAACACCCCAAAATGCTTAAATTAAAAAACATGTCTGTAAAAAGAATATTTTTGCAGTAGAATAACACCAATCGAAAAAAATATATTTTAATATTTTTTGTGAGTATTTGGCAGAATTTTAAACAATTCCAACATTCCAAATTCCAAATTCAATATCATTTAAGTTGTGTTTGGAGCACGAATGTTCGACTTTTGCTTGAGGTCGATTTTTTTATCTAAATGTATGATTTTTATTATTTGTTACATTACTGTGTACCAAAAGTAGGATGGGAAAACTGACAAAACTTTAAATACCGGTGGTAAAGACTTTATTTGCAGCGCTCGGCAGTATGGCAACGGCGTAGTTGTAACTTGTAGCAAATTAAGTCGTAAACAACAGTGTATTTAATTTGTTTACCTGCCTAGTTTATTGTCTGGATATAAGTTTTAGATTTATTAATATGAATATGAGGATCGATTTTCCGGAACAAAGGACCAAGATTGTTAGAATTTGAAGCATAATCAGCCTATATTGGTCCCATTCTGGGACATAGGCTTCCTCTCGCTAGAGGGAGCCACCACGCGGGCCCGGTCGATCCATTCGAAGACATGTATGTCACATGTCTTCGAATTTTTTATTTTGGGACATGCTGGTTTCCTTACAACGTATCTCGTTTTAAACAATAGAATGTCAGTGCTTCTTCCCCAAAAACGTTTACCTTAGTTAAAAATATCTGTGAAATTTCTTAACCCTAGCATGTTCGCGGCTTATGGCCTTTTTAAAGTAGATACTTAGTTTAGATTGCTCATTAGCAAGTGCATAACCAGTTACTATGCATAAAACTACTCTTATGAAGCGATTTTCTCACGGATGCACTGACGTCCGCTCTCTGAGAAAGTGAGTGTACCAAGATTTTTGTTGCGGTTCTTTTTTATGTGACCCATCGTGTTTCTTGTGTAATAAATATTGTTGTATTGCCATATAGGTATAAATTTATAGTGCCTTTTTAACCAACCTCAAAAAGAGGGAGGCTGTAATTTATTTGTATATGAGCTATTGTTACCACGCACCTTTTTTAACTAACTCTGGCTAAATAACTGATAAAAATGTCATAAGCACTGACAAATTTGGTTGGTAAAACTGTCTAAAATTACACAACCAATAACATATTCGGTAGGTAAAACTATCCTAAATGACAGAAGCACTGACAGATTTTGTTGGTAAAAATGACAAGCACTAATTTGATTTGGTAGGTAAAACTGACAACTACTAACAGATTTGGTTGGTAAAAACGCAGTGTATTTATACTTTGGTAAAACTGATAAAAATTACTAAAGTAGATTTGGCCACCAGGTACAATTATTGTCAAACATCGACGTTCATAGTAAATTCTCAACACCAAAAAAACATTCGATTTATTTTTCAATAATAAATCACAACCAACAATTTAAGATAAAAATACATAGGTACACATTTGAATAATCGTTTCCAAGATAAGAATAAAAGGAAGCTGTGTTTTAATAAATAACTGAACATTCGCTACTGGTGGGCGTGAGTCGATACAAATGTAAGGTTGTAGCCACACAATACGTGCGAAGCTGAGAGCTAAGCTATGAGCAATGCTCGTCTACAAAGACACTTAGTGAAGCGCGTCACTAATGCAGTGCGGCCTACTACGATATTTACCAATACATTTTATTCACTAGGATCACTCATAAAAATTATATATTTTTTTTAGTTGGTCTTAAATTTATTCTAGGTACATTCTAGGTACACACTAGGTACACAGCTACACATCAAACTATGAAAACCAGTTTACACTGGCCTCTTATAGTATGCGAAGCCTACGTAAAGCGAGATCCTCTAAAACTGGATTCTATAGGTTGACATGCAGCTTCTGTGTACATGGCAGCAAAAATTCTGACATCAACAATAACTTATTCACAATTGAGTAATGCAAGAGACGATTTTGGTGTAAATTGACATTGTCGGCAGAATTCTCTATTCGACATCAAAATATTCTACGAAAAAGATTTTTAAGTAAAAGTTTTGATAAGCTTAAATATAAAGCGAGGCTCGTAGTAGTGTGGCCCTAGCCTAAGGCTTACTGACATGGTGATATTAATGATATATTCAGTACCAACAAAGGAATCGTATCTTGTCTTTGACATTTGCAAATCTTGGTTTGATTTAACATAACATATTATCACCGTTTCAGTTCCCTGAAGGTTTAGGCAGAGTTCGCCGTTATGTCCAATGTAAAAGGGTGCACGGACCATATTACATGTCTGTGCGGTCGTGCCTAAAAAATATTAAGGGTAGTAATATTATGAAAAATATTTAATTCCTCCATACATTTATGTTTATATAAATTCTACAAAGGCTATGAATGGAACAGCGGTTTTTGTTTGTTTTTGTTCAATGGTTTTTTCTGATTGCCTCGTTAGTCTAGTGGGTCTAAGCGTGATTGCTATGCAAGAGGTCCTGGGTTCGATTCCCTGGTCATGCAAAGTGTTATTGAGTTCTTCTATGTTTTTTTTTGTTTCAGGTCGGAGTCTGGATTTGTGTCCAGTTAATGGCAATAGGCTCGCCCCCTATAACATGGAACCTAAAAATACCGGCGAAGTGTGGATTTACGATAGTACACCACTGCCTAACCCTTCGGGGATTACAGGCGTGATGTGTTTTTCTGATTTTGTCATAATTTCACGATAATGTATTCTCAAAAAAAACTATAGACTTCCACAACGACCGGTTACATGCCACCTGTATCCAAGGACCCAATCTATGACATATGGACAACTTATTCAACGAACTTTTTAATAGACGCTCAATCAATACTTCGGTAGTACATCGATGGACAGATCTTGGGCGTATTGCGTCCATCATTCGTTTACACAGTGGTGACTAATGGCCGCGTCGTGACGGCCGATACCATCGATGTTTGTACAACGTTTATCGATACTTGGTATCTTTCAAACTTCACAGTGTTAAGAAATCGATGGATCTTTTTTGTTGGGAAATAATTTGGCATACAATGTCGGTACTACAATCAAATTTGGTGTTTTTTATAAGATTAAGGACTAACTGTTGACATGGCAATATGGTCCTTGGGACCTAAAATATAGTGGCGAACTTTGGATCTACATAAGTACAGCTCTGCCTAACCCTTCGGGAAATACAGGCTAATGTTATGTATGTATAAGACTAGCTGTTGTTGTGATAATTTGCAACGTTGTTTTTGTTATTGGCCCAAAAAAACAATTCACTATTTATTTTTAAAATAAAAGCTGGCTTATATCCTTCCTCTGGAAGCAGTTTATGTCAAATGTTATTGAAACGAGTACAAGAGTTTAGGTCTAAAAAGATACAGATAAACAGATTTACTTTTGCATGAATGGTTTAAGTTTTGATATGAAGAGAATCGTCATCGAACAATCTTCGAATATGTGATATTTGGTGCGTCAGACAGCATAGGAGTACAAGCCTGGAAATTAGTTTATCCTTAGAATAAGGCATCTCCTAGAAATTGGAATGCAGTGATCTGATGGCAGCAGCTTCGTTATTATGCTGCTATTCAGTCGCATCAGGTTAGACTTGAAGCGGACTCCAAAAAAATTTTTAAGATTTAAAGAAAAGGATGGCACTAAATAACAACAGCAATAGCATGTCATGGTTCGGCCTCAGGTGTAACAGAATCAAATCTATTAAAGAAATTGGCCATCTCACAGTCCAGTAAAAACTTTGTTAAATCATCCTAATATCAATTTTAATAATTATGGTCTTTGGTTCTTGATAGTTTACTATCAAATCCAGATACTCAAACTTTATAAACTGTCAAATAAGCTTACAACTTAAACAAGTTCAAATAGTAATAATAGGCTAGAATTATGAAGGTATACAAATAAATACAGCTATAAACTCATTCACAGAACATCTATTACAAAAAAAGGACGGTTCGATGTCAGAAGGTTCGAAACTTGGAGCGAAGTTTCAAGTGTCGTATGTCCCGCGCTGACCGCAAATGAGTGTATAATAGAAAATAAAAATAATTTGTCAAACTCGTCCAACGAGTCGGCTACCCGACCGCGGGACAAGGATGTAAGAAGATGCTATTGGACGAGTATAGTTTGAGCACATTCTAGAAACTTGAAAAGCCGTAGTATTAGTTTTTTTTAACACTACTTTTGCGAGTCATATTTTGTTAAATAGCTTGCATATCGTCGCCCTATTTGGCGTTTGGTCTTTCGGCGTATCATCTTCATCGTCTTCCTGCCCTATTCCCAATTTATTTGGGGTCAGCACAGCATGTCCTTTTCTTCCATTCATCCATGTTAATCGTCATCTCATCCTTCAATCCCCTTTCCATTTTAACTGACTTAACACAATCCATCCACCTTTACTCTTGTCTCGCTCTACCCTTCCAACCCTTCACATTCATATTCAAATCTCTACATGCGTTTCATGTCTCCTCACCACGTACCCATACCGACACAAACGGTTTCGTTTTATCTTTTCTATAATTGGCACCACTTTCAAACTTCCTCTAATAAATTCGTTCCTTATTTTATCCATTCTAGTTACTCCACACATTCTTCGCTGCACGTAGTCTGCATGTTATTGCTGTTTTGTATCGTAGTCAACCATTTTATTTGTAGTGCGGTCCTCAAGGATCATCTCCTGCTGGCAACAGGGTATGTCGCATTTCTACCGACTTATATCCTCAGTTGCCTTCTTCCCTTGCTCTATAACCCCGTCCAAGAATAGCTCTTCTTGGTATTCATACATATCATAGCACCGCATCCATACTTTATTAAGTGCATGTTTGTAGATGCTATCTTAGCACACAGTCCGTTAACGCGTATTAGACACTTGATCGATCTAGTGTGGCGCCCGAAACAACTTATATATCGAACATACACGCTTAAGGGGAAGAAAAATAAAATAGGCTAGTTGACTGATATTTTTGTGTACCTACCTCCCATACAAAAATTGGACGTAACTAGAGACGAACTATAAACACAAAATTAAAATCTGTTAAAAAATAAAAATGATAAGCATTCTAATTTTATGCTAGACAGAGAGCGCACTATATCGGTTTGTGACGTCACGACCCGATATGCCATACAATTTCTATACTAACGCTCTTTTAAGGGAAAGGTTCAGAGTATCCCCTCTCAATCCCCACCAAAAACGTTAGACGCGACCTTTAAACTATTAAAGGTCGCGTCTGATGTTTTCTTTTCATTAAACGCCTGGTATTTAATTTTATTCCATATCAATCATTATCATATGCGTTTTATTTTATTTTTTGTTTTATTTATTTATTAAAACCAAACTAACAACATCATTACAGGTACTTAAAACCTGATGCGATATTGTAACAGACGTACCGTCAGAACTGTATATTTTTTTGGTCCTTCGATCCGGATATGAACCAGCGGCTTATGGATAACATCAAAATAAAAGTACAGGTACCCAGACTTCCCCTTAACACAGAATTTGAGAAAAGTGACATTTAATCCGCTTAAAAAAGCATAAAGTAGAAACAATCTAACTGTAGATTGATGTCATTGATAAAAGTCGAGTTCAGACATAATTCTCGAGAAGTGACCCGTTTAGTTACACTACAATAAGTTTACATTCAATGCCAACGATTAAACTACATTATGACCGATTTAAAAACTCATTTACACGCCTTTAGTTTTTAGTAGAGTGTGAGTTTATTGGCTGTGAGTAAAATTATGTCCGTATAAATTACCTTCTAGGAGCTTTTTCCTTTTTTATCTGTTCTGCTGCTGGCCCATTTCTCCCTCAGTCCTCGTTTCGTTTCCTTCCCTTTTCCCTAACGGCAGTCAGCGGCTTGGTTGTGTTTTCTCCTCATTTTTTAGACAATTCCAAGAAAATATTATTATTTTATTATTTATTTATTCTATAACAATATAACATTGTGTCAGAAATCCTACAAACCTAAAACATATTGAATTGCATGCATACAATTACATTATATAAATAATTCATCATAACATTCTTAAAATTAAAATACATCATTAATTATTAGTTGAACATAGATAATAAATAATTACACAATTATAGGTCATTAATCGAATAGTAGCACCCCTTCAGCAGAAATGCCTTAAGTTTCGATGGAAATTCCTTTCTATACACTAAGTTTTTTAAATCTATTGGCAGTCTATTAAATAATCTTACTGCTTTGTATTTAGAGCTGTGTTTAACGATATTTAAGCTAGGTACTAATTTACTTTGTATATCTAGCCGTCTTGTCTTTTCCCGTCGTTCTCTGTCTTCTTCAGTCTCGTATTCATTTATATATTTAGAGAATCTTGTTAACAGGACCAAAATATATAGGCTAGGAACAGTAAGTATTGCAAGATCTTTAAAATACTTTTGACATGACTCCTGTTGGTGAATACGGACCATGGTCCTGATAGCTCGTTTTTGTATAATAAAAGCCTTTTGTATATTATATTCGTAACTACCGCCCCAGAAGAGTATACTATATCTCAACCTAGATTCGACTAAGGCGTAGTAGACAGACTTTAAGTGATCGATGCTAACTTGGTCTCTTAGGCTTCTAAGTACGTAACACGCTGAACTTATGGCACTTTCCACACTCGACAATTCATTTTTCCAGTTTAGTAAATTGTCAACATGTACTCCAAGGAATTTAGCTTCTTCTACAGTTTTAATTGTTTTCCCATCAATGACACTGTTTAATTTATCTTTTTTTCTGACTGTCGATTGAAATAAAATTATATTTGTTTTGCTAGAGTTTACCCTCAGTCTATTGATTTTAAACCAGTCATAAAAAATTTTTAGTGTTTCATTCACTTTTATATTAAGAGAGTTTATGTTATTTGCAGATACAATTGCGTTTGTGTCATCAGCAAATACTATCACTCGAGATGACTCGGCCATTATTTTTGTAACATAATATATAAGATCGTTTATGAAGGTAATAAAGAGTAGTGGACCAAGAATGGACCCTTGTGGTACTCCCGTCTTAATACTTGTCATTTTGGATTTATATACTTCCTCCCATCTTTGTACGCACCTCTGATTATTATTTGCATCACTTATAGCTTTAATTTCTACAAAGTACTTTCTATTTTGTAGATATGACTTAAAAAGTTGTTTAGCAACTCCTCGTACCCCATAATGATCCAGTTTTTGTATGAGCAACTCGTGATCTACAGCATCAAATGCAGAACTTAAATCGAGGAATAGCCCAGCTACTTTCTTTTTATCATTCATTTGAGCAACTATGTCATTTATTAATGTATCTATTGCATCCAGTGTACCAACGTTATTTAGATATCCAAATTGCCGTGTGTTTATTACTTTATTTAGGTTAAAATGTTTGAGTAATCTTGATTTCAGGAGTTTTTCAAATATTTTCGACTTAGATGTTAATAAGGAGATAGGTCTGTACATTTTCGAGTCTCGTTTGGAGCCCTTTTTGTGTATAGGAACTATTTTCAACCGACTTCAAAAAGGAGGAGGTTCTCAATTCGTCTGTATGTTTTTTTTTTTTTTTTTTTGTATGTTTGTTACGCGATATCTCCGCCAGTTGTGGACCGATTTTAATGATTGTTTTTTTGTTTGGTAGGTCATACTTCAGAGGTGGTCCCGTTCAAATTTTATCGAAATCGGTTAAGCAGTTTTGAAAATATCAACAAAAATCTAAAATTTGTTTACATCGATGATATTATCGTTTACTCCGAAACATCGCTGTCTTATTGGAGCAGTGCGTTTAGTTGGCTAACAAGTACTTCTAAACAAACGTTCCTAAACTAAAAATTACAAAATAAAATTACTTTTAACAAAAAAGTTAAACCGCCTTCAAAAAATAATAAAATAATTTTGTCTAAAACAGTTTGGGAAGTCGGTGGCGAAAATAAAAGACCCACTCAAATAGAAGTCACCGACTTCCCAAACTGTTTTAGACAAAATTATAGCTATTTTAAATTGATCAGGGAAAAAGCCTTCCTCCATACACTTATTATAAATGTTACTTAACGGTTCAGCTAATATATCGATATTGTCTTTTATGACTGTTATGGGTATTTCATCATAGCCACACGATGGTTTCGACACCATTTTTTTTACTAAATTAAACACTTCAGCAGGTGTAACATGTTCTAGATTTATGTCATTTACAACCCTGTTTGTGTGTTTATTAATTATGTCTAATGCTGTTTGGGGATTAACGCCAGTTAAGTTATAGTTGTAGTCAAACTGAGAAGCAAATATGTTAGCAATCTCTATTGGGTCAGACACGACACTGCTCCCAGTATCAAGAATAAGTTGTTGTTTTTCTTTATTTACCTTGTTCCTATGTTTGTTTACTATTTTCCAGATGTGCTTGGGAATGTTTTTTGATCGTACTAGCTCAGACGTAACAGCTAATTTCTTAGCATTTCTTACGACTTTCCTGTATGTTTGTATGTATTTATTTATATAATCAGTCACGCTTGAGTCATTATTTATTGACTTCGATAGACACAGAAAACGTTTCATTTTACTTGAAACTTTAATTCCCTTCGATATCCACCGTAATTCAGATGATTTGTTGATGTTATTTAGCTTTCGTCTTTTTTTAAAGCACTCATTAAATAAACTGTCAAACTTACTCAGAAATGTGTTAACGCCCATAATGTTCCAGTTTTGTTGAAGCAATGAAGTCCTAAATTTATTTTTATTCTTTTCAGTAAAAATTCTCCTCATGCTAAATATTTTACCATGTTGATTTTGTATTTTACGTTTATTTTCATGAACTGTATTGCACAACAAGCCTGCATGACCATCTGCAAGGCCATTATGATCTACCTCGCAATTTATTATGGTATCATTCTGAATATTGGTAAAAATATTGTCTATACAGGATTGTGTGTTATTACGTTTAAATGTAACTGTATTAATAAGTGGCCTAAAGTCATAACATGATAAGAGATTGGTTAAGTCATTTTTCTTTTTAGTCTCTACTAAGAAATTAATATTAAAATCTCCACAAATAAGGCAATTTCTGTTGAAGAACTGCTCTAGGAGCTGGTCAAACATGATCATAAAGGAGTCAATATTATTATCATAAGGGCTACGATAACAGCAAAAAATACATACACCCGTTAGAACGTCTTTAACACCACATATTTCGAAACTATCCATTTTATATAATGCTTTTAATGAAGTTAGCTCCTCACACTCCCTGTTGATGTGTGCGAAAATAAGCGTGCCACCTCTGAGTTTGTTAGTACGTGTATTATACGAAACAAGTTTGTAATTTGTAAAACTAATTAAAGAGGCTTGTGTTTCTTGCAGGAAATGTTCACTTAAACAAAAATAGTCAATTTTATTAGGGAGTCCTTCGATATACATTTCAAACTCATCCTTTTTGTTACTTATACCACATACATTTTGGTGAACAATATTAAGGGGAATCTTATTGTCAGATATATGTCTTTTAGTTTTATTGATGTTATCGTTAATACCTTTTTTCAAGAAAAAAAACACTTTTTGCTGGTGTTGTACTATCGTTACAAGTTTGAGTACTTACACAAACAAAGCAATCTGTATTCGAAGAATTACGGCAGTTACATAATAGTGCAAGGTCAGTCTGCGTACTTTTGTTTATGACATTATTTAGCGGTTTCCGTTCTAATTTCTGTGTGTAATTAATATAATTGATTTTGTAGGTGATGTTTAAGATATCTCGAAGTATTAATCTACAGGCATATGTTGTATTAAAATGTCCCAGACTATACTCTGTTGACAGAAAAGAAACAAACCTAGTATTACTAAAATTAGAACAGATCTGTTTTAAAACTATGTTTAGCTTGCGTTCATTAAAACACTTATTCCTACGAATTTCACCAACTAAAACATTCGTGAATTGCAATTGATTTAAAGTATACAGTTAATAAAGTATACAGTTAGTCTATGGATGGAGTTTGCCACTGATCATCAGGTGGGCCGCTTGAGTTCGTCAGCCACAATTAATAGGCTCAGCAACACGTCTGCAACTCCTTTGTTTTTCCAACTTCATGTTGCAGGTGTCCATGGGCGGCAATGACTAATTATCATCACATGCACGTCTACTTGTTTGCCGAGTTATCCCATAAAAAAAGTACCAAGAGGTACATATTCGTTCTCAATTTTTTTTTTGTTTTTTTCCTTTTTCTTATCATACAATCAGTCAGTGGTAGACTATAAGCAGATGAGTTGTAGTTATGAATGATTCGTTCCCAAAATAATATTTTCTACGAAATCAAAACCCCAAATACTGATTTCACATTCACGTCTAAAATATGCGTCAAGTTTACAAAGAACAATAATTAAAATAGCATTTTGAAAACATGCCGCGGGCTATGTAATTAATTACGGTCTCACATACAAATCGTTTGGTACCGTGTCGGTTCCCGAAATAGATGAGCGTTAAATACTGTTATAAGTTAACAATATAATTGATGTATAAATATTTTTTTACGTTTCATTGATGGAGTTGGCGTAGACACTGCCGGGTAAGTTTTAGATTGTTGCTTTTGGTAATGTGCGCAAAAACGATGAAGTTCACATTATTATTATATAACTTTAATATACCTATCACATTATTTAGTTTAGTGGTCATAAGGGCGACTGCTACGCTAGAGGTGAGGTTCAATTCACAAGTCAAGTAAAGTGTTATAGGATTTACCTATTAATGCCTGCATTATATTTTATGCCTAGTAAATGGCAATTACAATAAATAAAGGAGAATTATCCCCTTTATTAATTAAACTAGCTTTCCGCCCACGGCTTCGCCGGCGTGGTTTATTGGCTTTTCTATACTAAAATATGTATGTATTATACATATAAACCTTCCTCTTGAATCACTCTATCTATTAAAAAAAACCGCATTAAAATCCGTTGCGTAGTTTCAAAGATTTAAGCATACAAAGGGACATAGGGACAGAGAAAGCGACTTTGTTTTATACTATGTAGTGATAAATGGGACTTCAAACATACCAGCGAAATATAATGTGAACAGATCTGCCTATTCCTTACATGCGTGAATATAGGATAATATGCATTAGCTAAATAGCCAATACTGTACACTTGTACAGGCGTGAATATCGGATATATGCATTGGCTAAATAGCCAATACTGTTATTAAATTTGTCAATTTCAATTGAATATCAGTATAATATGCAGATAAATATTCTACATACAGCATTCAAAAAAGAACTGGACGATAAACAAACAAACTTATTCCCAACAAGAAAAAAATATGCCAAACGCTTTGCTGGCACTGTGCCAATTTCTGGCAATATTGCCAGCTAGATGGCGGCCTTATCCTCTATTTAAGGTAAATGCCAGGCTCGTGTCACGTCTAAACTAGGCGTTTATGCTGAAAAGCCAGACTTTAATATTTATTTAGCTTTATGCTTGCTTAAGTTTTTGGGGTCAGCAAAATTACGGATAGGGGCTAATTAAAATCAACAGTTCCAGAATTTTGTAGCAGAAATGCATTTTTTTAAAGTGTGAATGGAACCTAACTCACCGCTCAGAGGAGGCGAAGAATTATATCCAACTCTTATCAACGGTAGCCACACTTTAATGCAACCCAATATAATAAACATTGAAAAAACTTCAAGAAAAAACAAGGTTCACAAGGAGAGGCCTATGTCCAGCAGTGGACGAGTATAGGCTCCATTGACATTCGCTTTATAAATCCCTACCTTTAAATATATTTTTTTTATCGCTGATGATTCTATAGGTACCTACTCATTGGACTCTACTATGTGTAGTTATTATTACAAGGAGGACTGCCTCATTAGTGGTTCTAAGCGCGACTGCTACGCTAGAGGTTCTGGGTTCGATCCCCAGGTCGAGCAAAGTGTTATTGGGTTTTTCTATGAAATTCTCAGTTGCAGCTCGGAGTCTGGATTTGTGCCCGGTTAATGGCAATAGGCTCGCCCCCTATTACATGGGACCTAAACATACCGGCGAAATGTGGGTGTACATTAGTACACCTCTGCCTAA
Organism: Subacronicta megacephala; assembly: GCA_958496365.1. NCBI lineage: Eukaryota > Metazoa > Arthropoda > Insecta > Lepidoptera > Noctuidae > Subacronicta > Subacronicta megacephala. The sequence continues at coordinate 5,087,178 of OY292539.1, read as the reverse complement.
CCCTTCGGGGAATACAGGCGTGATGGTATGTATGTTATGTTTATTATTACAAATTAGTAGTAATTATTAAAACCGTCAAAATTATCACTTACACCGACATTATTGGGTATTACAGAGAGCTTTGGTTTAGGCTAATGATAAATTCTGTTCACACACGAGCGTAACGAATTAAGGCTGTGATCTTAGTGACTGATAATAGGCAGTTTTATACATACATACCATCACGCCTGTATTCCCCGAAGCGTTAGGCAGAGGTGTACTAATGTACATACATTTCGCCGGTATGTTTAAGTCCCATGTAATAGGGGGCGAGTCTATTGCCACTAACCGGGCACAAATCCAGACTCCGAGCTGCTACTGGGAATTTCATAGAAAAACCCAATAACACTTTGCTCGACCTGGGGATCGAACCCAGGACCTTTAGCGTAGCAGTCGCGTTCCGGACCACTAGACTAAAGAGGCAGTCTTATAAATGAGTTTTATGAATTTTTATACATTTTTGCATGCCTAAATTAAGGGTAGATAGTATAAGGATCAACAAAACAAAACAAAACAGCTGTATCTTGTACCTACTTTCTGTGCAAATAAAGAATTTATTTATTTATTTATTTAAATGATAAAATATAAGCGAGTCGAGTTCGTTCCATAAACAGTATTTAACTGTTCATGGTAAGACTCGAGTTTGTTTCAATCATCATCTGCCTATTGCCATCCACAGTGCTGAACGTAGGCCTCCCCTAAAGAGCACCAACCATCCCGGTCTTGGGCAGCTCGCATCTATCCGCTGCCACGTTCCTCAAATCGTCGGTCCATCGTGTCGCAGGGCGTCCTATGCTTGCCCAAACGCGGTCTCTACTAACACTTTTGGTTTGTTTTATTATCTAGATTACGAATTGTTTACAATAAAACCAAGTAGTGATTCTACCTAAGTGATTGTAAACTTCACGTTTCTTTCTTTTTTGTACAAGTAGGTATTAATATTATGTTTATATAAAGTAGTACTTACATAATAATATTTGGAGAAATGTGATCATAATTTTGTAATAATTTCATAAAATAATTTTTTTTTTCATTAAATATTCTTGTAATCTAAGTGAATTTTGTATTCAGAATTATTTGAATTATCCGCTACCGCGTATCAACAACATCTAACCCGAAAGTGATCACTTATGGAACACTTAAAATATATTAACATTAATGCACAGTTTAAGTGGAGCACACGTAATTGTGTGCAGGCATTATCTCCGACCATTCTCACGAGCCAACCCTGATTTCCGGCGAGTGTTAAGTATGGTATTAATAACTGACATAATTATAATAAACAAAAACTATATCTATGGAACACACAAATATTTGCATCAGGTGGGAATCGAACCCACGAAACGCGGCGCAATGGCAGTGAGGCATAGTGAGGTGACTACCTTTATCTGCAACGCCAAACATGCAGTCAAATTATATTTATATTTAGTTTAAGATATTGGAAATGCAGACTGCCTCATTGGACAAAAGCACGACTTCTTAGCGTCACGTCCAGGGTTTAATTTAGACCACAGGCAATGAGGGGTTCCTTTCAGCGAAAAAAATATTTGAATCAAGATAATAATGATAAACTAAAAGGCCTTGCACAATAAAACTGATTATTATCTAGGATATTATTGTTCTTCCCATTAGACTAGGTTCAAACGCATTCAAATCAACAACAAAACAAGCGTTCAATTCTCTAATTTCAGCAACAAAATAGCATAACAATCTATCCCAAACAATTAAAACAATGTTACATTTTCACGGTTCTGTAGAGGGCAGAGTTTCTGAAACAAGCTGAAATATAATTAACAAAATTAATTTAGTTTGTTAGACGGACGGACTTCCAGCAAAATGGATAGCAGTAACATAGTTGAAATATGACGAGGAAAGATCTGGTTCAACAGGTACTGTGAGTTAGGGAAATAGCGGCTGTATTACGTATTTGATTTGTGATTAAGGTTAAATGATCAGCTTTGGGTGCCAAATTTAATATTTTCTTTGATTCTTTGCAAATTGCGGAGTCTGGATTTGTGCCCGGCGAATGGCAATAGGCTCGCCCCCTATTACATGGGACCCAAACATGCCGGCGAACTGTGGGTGTACATTAAATACACCTCTGCCTAACCCTTCGGGGAATATGTTGTTATGTTCATTGCAAATTTTTCGGCCATAGGCGAACTGGAGGTCAAGCGTAGACCTATAATGATTAAAAAAAAATTGCTCATTCCACAGATCCTAAGTGAGACTGCTACGCTAAAGATCCGGAATTCGATTACAAAGTTGAGTGTTATTACGTCATGATCATCATCATCATCATCATATCAGCCTATCGCCGTCCACTGCTGAACGTAGGCCTCCCCCAATGAGCGCTAACCATCCCGGTCTTGAGCAGCTCGCATCCATCCGCTGCCAGCCACCTTCTTCAAATTGTCGGTCCATCGCGTCGTCGTCGTTGTTATTACGTATTTCTATAAAATTCTCCGTAGCAGAGAATCATGGTCTCTTTTAAAGTCCAGACAATAGTTGTTGTTTGATATGCGAGTTTAACAATGTAGGGCAAAATCTGAACAGGCCTTTTGAAGAAAGAGCCATAGCAGCTTTGAGTTGACCTGTCCTAACTGACGGCACGCATACATCAGTCATCGTGTAGCTCAACCATTTTATAGGGAGCTCAACGACCCGTCGCACAACGATACCAGATCAGCAGGACATTTGTGTAGGTCATGTGATTTGTGGTTAATGATTATAGGCCTTACTAAATGGGACCTAAACATACGCGCAAACTGTACCTATACATTAGTAGACCTAATTCTTCAGGGTATACAGGCGTCAGGGTACCTTATGTTAATAAAGAATAAGTACATCGGTCCTCAGTTTTAAGGATTATCAGAACTACGGTGAATAGACTAAATGACTTAAACGCCATAGAAAAGCAGTATCTATTACCATGGCAATAGAAACAATATCCGTGTATTCGTAATTCACTCAAAGGTTCTTGACAACCGTTTTAATTTTGTCACAGTGTAACGTTCACAGAGATGAAAGAGGAAAAAATGGCGTTCAGAATATAAAGTTTTCAAAAGCTGTTGTTTATGAAGCGTTAGATGTGAAAACAAGATATTTTATTTCCTTCAGTAACGGTAACGATCTTGATTAATGTTACCCTGAACTGTATTTATATAAGTGTACGCACGGCTACACATCAAGCTATACAAGTCCAGTATTGGCTGGCCTTGAATTCTACCGAAAACTTTACAGTAGTATGTCTAAACTGGATTTGTATACCTTTATGAGTAGCCATGTGTACCTATATAAAAATGAATTCCTATTTCTCTTGGTCACGCCATAACTTAAGAACGACTTTACCGATTTCATTTACCTTTTTTAAGTTTTCTAACACTTTTTAGAAGGTCCTTATGGATACAATTATTAAGGAAATTGCGCAGAAAATCGTCTGGTGGGTTTGCTAGTATACCTACAATAAAATACCGCTACAGCTAGTATAAAAAATATTGTATACTAGCAGAAGAGGTAATATTAAAAAAAAATTGCCCTATTATTTAATAATAATTGCCCTGTTATGATTAAATAATAATACTAATAGGGAGATTAAAAAAAAATCGCAGATTCTTCGCCTTTAACACATTCTAGGTTCAAGGCAGTAGGAATTGCGCAAAATAAAACATAAACAGATTATATTTTACGTTTTTCTCAAAGTTCGATTAGTGTAGTCTTTATTGAAGTACCAAAAAACATACCCTAAGTAAAACGACAAAAAAAACAATCCTCATACAAGTTAAGCTGTAGCTCAAAAAACACTGAAAAAAACTTACGGTATAAGAAAATATCATTGTTATTCTTTATTCAACTTCACACGAGGCTCTCTGCCTCCCCCAAAAGCCGCAGCGACGTGATACGAATACTAAATAATAATTATTTACTTGCTTCTGAGGTAACCTTCAAGTAGGGTCACCATATGGGCCTAAGGGACTGAGACAGTATGATAAAACTACAAAATATATCCTAAAATAGGTTCAAGGTAAAGTAAGGTTTTCTGTTAAATTCTCAGTAGCAGCTCAGAGTTTGGATGTGTGCCCGGTTATTGGCAATAGGCTTGGCCCCTGTTACATGGGGCCTAAAACATACCGGTGAATTTAGGTGTTCACTTCTGCATAACCCTTTGGGGAATACATGCGTGATGGTCTACGTTAAATATGTACTATTATATTTTTTTTGTTTTAGGTGACGCATTAGTGGTAATCACAATAGTTTGACTACAGTCGCAGTGATGTTAGTCACAAAATTAATAATTAGAAATCTCACGCCTAGCCGTTTACAAACACAATTTTACACTATATAACAATACCGAAACTACGCCTTATCTTGTCAGTCGAGCTTTCGATAGCTTGATAGCTCGACTGACAAGATAAGGCGTAGTTTCGGTTACGATGGATTTAACCTCATAGCCGTAGCCTAATAGCTTGTTGATATATTTGATTTATTGATTGAAAAGGCGCACCAACAACTTATGAAATTGATATAGGTACATGAACACGCACCCTGTGTAAACAAGTCAAATAGAGGGGTGCACATAAAAAAAAAAAAAAAAAATTGTCACCAATTTAACACAACTGTCACGAAAAATAAATTAACATTCAACGTACATTAATTAATTAAAAGTTACAATAAGCTTACAGTAAAGGCATGTAGTTTTAATCTGCCCAGTTTATCAGTGTATAGTATTGTTTTCCTCCCTTATCCTCTAAAAATCTTAATCATCGTCACCCTACTTGAGGTGGGGGATGAATGTGTTCGCGTACGTATTCGGAATGTTAGTAAGTTTTCTTTTTTTTTTCTGAAAAAGATTTCAGGAGGGCTGTTTATTGACCCCCTGGTAAGGGCACGGGAGACTCCATTATCTCTGTAATTTTATGAAGTACTTCTAACATGGTGTGTGTTTTTAGAGCAATACTTCTTTACGTGAAACGGGAAGGGGAAATGTAGAAAAAACATTCATTGTTTTTAGAATAAAATACCTAATCCCCAAAATGTTATTTCAAGCTTGTAGCCTACAAATACCTCCGGGTTTTTACAGTTTTTTTAAACCTACAAATGGAAGGTAGGATTTTTTAGTTAGAGTCAAAAAGATATTAATATGCTCTGGTGATCTTAGTATCAGACTCATAGTGCTCTTAAATAATTATTTTTTTATTAAAAGAACATAATTACTATTAGTAGATTATGATAAACTTTTTTTATGTTTGTATTTGTCGACCTTGTCACTCATATTAATAATCATTTTAATTTGGCAAGATGGCACAATGATTAACCAATTAATTCCTGAATTCGATTCCCGCATGGACAAGTGTACTTCGTCTATTTAATTTGTAAACGCACTCAAAATGCATGTTAGTAGGTGGGTAACAACCCATGATGCATGAAAAATACTGTATTTTTTCAAGGAAAAACATCGGTATTTTCAATTTTTTTTTGACAAATATCTCTTATTTTTTGCGACATGGTGTCACATTTTTTTAAATCAAAGTTCAAAGTAATTTCCCCGCTTTCAAACGTCATAATTTTCAATACAGCCTCCAAAATGACGCAACAAAACATGTTTAGCTTAAATTATCTTTGTCTTTTATCAAGCCATGTCATTTATTCCTGACATGCTAGGATTACCTGCGAAGTGAGTTTTATGTTCTCCGTCTGTGGTGAAAGTAATGTATGAAGTTTGTTTTGAGATGTGAAAGAGCATTATTCTTCTACCTGTTGTATTATTAGTTTACGCCAGTGGGGTGAAGCTAAGAATACTGTAGGCTAATGTTGAACCCTAGATTTAGTTGATCTACACAATGACTGATGCGTGCGTGATAGCAGCTGGGACTGGCGCTTTGGACATTGCCTAGCATTGTAACTTACAGACCTAATTATTTGCTTCTTCATTTTCGGGACTTTTAAAAGATACCATGATTTTCTGAGTTGGTGTTTTTCTCATATGTCAACGGTAAGGAGATAAATTTAAGTAGTAGTAGTGCCGCGCTAGCATGTCTACATGCCAGCATGAATGGGTCGGCACAACCGGGGTAGTACTACCCTCCCACAAAATATTGACATCAAGGTAGCGGTATGCATATTGTTGCATATCGTACGTTAAGTGTACGGCCCAATTCCTCTCTCAGACCCCTTCCTACTCCTTTTTTCCTTCCCTTCCCTTTTCGTCAAATTGGCTCGGCAACTCATATGCAACTGCTTTGGTATTGCTGGTTCTATAGGCGGCGATGACCATCAGATAGCTCGCCTACTCGTTTGCCGAGTTATCCCTAAAATAATGCCAGGCTCCATCAGGTAAAATAAATGTAAAACAATGAATTGTTCAAGTGTCTTAAATAATTATATTATCAGCTAATGAGTTTGGTATGTAAGCAGAATCAGATGTCTTGTCCTGCCTGTATACTTAATTCTTTTGTCGATGGTACATGGCCTTAAGCTTTGAATACACGGCTTCATTGCACAACCTTTTGTGGATCCTAGGCGTGGCAGTTACTAGATCTGAAATATCAACAACATAGGTTCTGCGCAGTTAGCATAAATTAAGCAAAGAGGTCACTTAAAGGTCTTAGAAGCGGCTAGCAACCTTTCACTGGTTGCACTATTGCGAACTTTGATCTAAATAAACTACCTATTACCTATGTATAAATATTTTATCATACCATCACGCCTGTATTCCCCGAAGGGTTAGGCAGAGGTGTATTAATGTACACCCATATTTCGCCGGTATGTTTTTAGGTCCCATGTAATAGGGGGCGACCCTATTGCCATTAACCAGGCACAAATCCAGACTCCGAGCTGCCACTGGGAATTTCATAAAACCCAATAACACTTTGCTCGACCTAGGGTTCGAACCCAGGACCTCAAGCAGTCCCGCTTAGTACCACTAGAATAAGGAGGCAGTCTCTATTAATCTATTAATCAATGTTTTATCATGAATTCATTTATTTCTTAGGAAGGGTCTCACAGAGAGTTAGGGGGGTTAGGCTATAGCCCACCACGCTAGCTTACTGCGGGATAGCAGACTTTTCACGCCATCGAGGAAAACTTCTTAGCATGCAGGTTTCCTCACAATGTTTTTTCCTTCACCGTGTGATAATTAATTAATTGCACGAATAGAAGTGCGTTCCTTAGATTTGAACTGGAGACCTACGACTTGGCAGTCCAATGGTCATATTACTGGGTTATCCAAAGTTTTAGCGACCCAATGTTTCTCAAAAGAATTAAGTTCATCGCGCCATCTCCGTCTGGGCCGACCGCGCTGTCGCTTCGTTCCGTGTGGGATCCAATTTATGGCAGTTTTTGCCCACAGTTGGTCTTGTGTTCGGCAGACGTGTCCCAGTCCGATTTCAGCTGTCTGGCTTTCGCGGTACATCAGCAATTTGAGTTATGGAGCGCAGTATTGAGTTTCTAATACGATCGGTAAGTTTAACGCCAAGGATACTGCGCTCCATTGCTCGTTGTCAAACCTCGAGTGTGGAACTTTGAATGACTGTCAAGGAAACTATAAAAAAATGGCCTAATTTTGAAATAAAACTACTTTTTACGGATTTTATCGCGTTATATTGATATTTTTAATTCCCGACGTTTCGGACGCTTGGAACCCCATCATAGATTCCATTAAATCTAAATCCAAGCACAAGACTGCGAGACCCAAGGATACGGTGAGCTCATTCTGGGTGACCGGAACAAATAATAATCACCAAAATGAAGGGTAGCTGTTGATAATTTTGACATTAGGACGACCAACACCTCAGTCCACCCGTGACCATGGATGCTGTAAAGGATCCGTCAGTAATTAAAAATATCAATATAACGCGATAAAATCTGTAAAAAGTAGTTTTATTTCAATGTCTAATATGTATTCGCGTAAGTGCTAGAAACCAGTATAAATGGCCTAATTTGTGAAAGAAAAACAACATTATTATTCTACGGTAAATCACAAACGATTCACATGTATGGTGATTGTCCGAGAAGTGAATATGAAATACATATTCAGTACATAAATCATACAGTGTCTGTGTTTGGGCGGCGCTCGCTGATTGCTAGCTACCATGCCCGGGTTTGGTCGGCCTTCCGTTCTCAACTGGGATAAACTTGTATGGAATAGAACCCCGTTACCCGTGAGAGAATAAATTAAAATATATTTTATTATACCACCACGCCTGTATTCCCTGTAAGGTTAGGCACAAGTGTATTAATGTACACCCACATTTCACTGGTGTGATAGGGGGCGAGCCTATTGCCATTAACAGGGCACAAAGCCAGACTCCGAGCTGCTACTGGGAATTTTAATAGAAAAGCCCAATAACACTTTGCTCGACCTGGGAATCGAACCCAGGATCTTTAGCGTAGCAGTCGTGCTTAAGACCACTAGACTAACGAGGCAGTAAAAAAAATAATATTCTGTAAATAGATTCTTTATAGACACTTTAACGAGTGTCATGTAGGTGCCAACGCCAGGAAGAGGAATAAAAATCATGTTAATTACCCCGACCTTTCTTTGACTAAAGAACATAACTTTGAGAATGTTCAGCGTAAATGCCAATAATGCTAAGAATTTTAAAAGTTAACATAGGAAATGGCTACAAGGATGACGATAAAAATAAGAGAAAAGAATTTTCCTTACAAGACAGCCTTCAGTCAAACGGTCGTAATTACGTCATAGAGCACCCACACAAGGTAATCTTACTTAGAATTATTTGATTTCGTAGTTACGGTACCTACGCATAACTTTCTTTGTACGCGATACGAATTCTAGGAAACTATTAATTAGAATGTTAATCACGCTATGTATCCATAATCTGCGTCAACTTATTTCTAAGTAGAATAAAAATAACAGTAGGTAATATCGTGAAAAATGGCTGAACAAAATAAATTGAGCTAATAAGGTTAGCAGGAAAGGAGTTTTTAATAAAACGCAATAAAATCGATCATACTAACTCAGATCAAATAAATAGTTAAGATGGAACTTTGTGAACTAAGAAGTGAGGCCGGCTAAAACTACGCCATGTACCTACAACACACAACGCACGCACACACGTATACCGAAAGTACGCCTTATCTTGTCAGTCGAGCTATCGAGCTACAGCTCGACTGACAAGATAAGGCGTACTTAACTAATACATGTGTGCGTGTAATTTGTGTTGTACACGGGGCATGGCGTAGTTTTAGCCGGCCTCACTTTTTTGTTCGCAAAGTTACATCTTCACTTTTTATTTGATCTGAGCATACTAAATAAATAAATCGCTTATCGAAACATTAACACCTCGTGTGATTGTGATAAGGCTCAGTCAAAATACCATCATAATTAATAATTTCATTTCGTCGTCACATACGTATTTGTGGAGTATTCCTCTTTCGGCACCAAATTTTTTGAGCACCTAGACTAGAAACTACCGTAGGTGCTGAATGAGGAATAGAACTTATTTTTTTTATTCCACATTGAGCACCAAGCTAATATACCTACCGATGCTGTAAGTGGAATAGCTTATTGTGTCCTGTGGGAACCGAGCCCAATACCTCGTGATCAGCAGTCCAACACTCGAACCACTAGATCAAAGACTAATAACATAATCCACCTCCATATCAAGTTAGCTTTAACCACAGGTTCGGTGTGTCAGGTATAAGCAAAAAACAAGGTAAGTGGCGGTACAAATGAAAGGGACGGGTCGGGTTCGCGTCGTATTATGTTCATTACTAGTTGCTTAACCTTGACTTTTACCGTATCAATTTCTACTACAGGTTTATAATAAGCTTCGCTTTATTTTGAAATGTGTGCCTTCGATTTTGTAGCTGCTTTCTCCTTGAAATAAAGGGTTCTTGAAAATACCAGCTGACATATATTTTGCACAACATACATACATACCTACAAATTGTCACGCCTGTCTCCCATGGGGGTAGGCAGAGACTATAGATTTCCACTTGCTACGATCCTGGCACACTACTTTTGCTTCATCTACATTCATTAATCTCTTCATACATGACCGTCGGTTTAGGGTGCTTGGAAGCTGGCCTTTTTTAAGAACATCCGTAATTTGGTTGCGGTACGTTCGCTGAGGTCTTCCCCTTCCAACTCAGTCAAATTCACAGCATCCACGGTCTAATTATTAAATACAGGTGATATACAAAAGGTTAAAGGTTATATACAAAAATCGCTAAAATCAAAGACAGAAACAAACGTACAGATAATATATTAAATGACATGCCATAATATCTTATTCTGTAACGGGATAGGCATAATATATGATGCTCTAATATTATGATACTCTGAATGTCAAAAGTCTCTAAAATACAATACTCTACATAACTCTGATAATTTAGGTTCTAACCTTGGTTTTTATTTTATTAGGCCACAAAAAAGTTTTGTTAATGTCTATTTTTGGACATTTACCAGGTATCTAGGTTACCAAAAGCACCCTAAGTTTTACTGAGTGAAGTCAGTGAGTGTTTCGGACTTTGACCTTTCAGAATTGGTAATCTAGAGAGTTGGACGCCCTCAGACAAGATGGAGTGAGGATTTGCGAAACGTTGCGGGCAGAAGCTGGATGCGAAAAGCGGAAAACAGGGTGAAACGGCGCACATCAAGAGAGGCCTACGTCCAGCATTAATCATGATATCACCATGATGATTTGTAAAAGTAGTTTAGTGTAGCGAATTCGAATCCAAGGCACATACCTCTGCTTTTCGAAGTCATATGCGTATTAGTACTTAATTATCACGCGCTTAAACGGTGAAGGAAAACATCGTGAGGAAACTTGCATGCTTGAAAGATATTCTTTATCGCGTCCGAAGTCTGCCAACTCGCAGTAGGCTAGCGTGGTGGACTACAGCCTAATCCTTCTCATTCTGAGAGGAGACCTGTGCCCAGCAGTAGGACACTATATGGGATGACGATGATGATGATATGCGAAAATTCGATATGCTGTGTGTGTGTATACACAGATCGAATTTTAATTACTGTTTAAACAAACTAATTAATTATTGTCGAAGGACAGTTTATAATATACACACGTTACTTCGTCTATATTTCGTTAATCAATTATTGTCAAATACATAGTTTGTCGTTGCGAAACCAGTTACCGTAATTATGAGTATAAGCACTACGATTTTAGGTGATCTTATTAGATAAGAATACTCAAGGCTACAGATATTCTCAGAAGGTTCATGCAATTTATCCAACTAACAATTGACATTATCCCACACATCGTCATCTATACTTATTTATATATTTTTATATTATAAAGCTGAAGAGTTTGTTTGTTTGTTTTCTTGAACGCGCTAATCTCAGGAACTACGGGTCCGATTTGAAAAATTATTTCAGTATTAGCTAGCCCTTTTATTGAGGAAGGCTATAGGCTATATATCATCACGCTAAGACTAATAGGAGCGGAGCATAAAGGAAAAATGTTGCAAAAACGAGAAAAAAAAAATTGCAGAAAAACCGAGAAATCACGCGGGCGAAGCCGTGGGCGGAAAGCTAGTCGTAGATAAAAAGCAATAAATAATTTTCAACATACATACCAACACACAAACACGCCTTTTACCCACAGGGGCAGGCAGAAACTATTACACATAGTACACCTCTGCCTACCCTTTCAAGGAATATAGGCGTGATGGTGTGTTATGTTATGCTACTAATCACCAGAATTTTATTATCACGCGCGATGTCTGTATTTCAATTGCGCGAAGTACCTACCTACAGTTAATGCATTTACGTCGTGTTTACGTCACGCTTACGTCACGATTACATTCCGGTTTCGTCACATTTATATGACCATATAAACAATATAATGCACTGTCGTAAAAAAACGTATATCTAAGTACACGAAAACTGTCAGAGACAGTGGGTTTAAACGTTTGACTCAGCTTCTAGTATGAATTGGAACTTCTGTAATCATAATTTTATAGTGCCTAAAAACGCGACAATTAGAGCTTAATAAGTAAATTGCGAAAAAGTATGACTATATTTGGACTTGTCACCGATAGGCATAGTATTAAGGTTAATTCTTAGATCAGATACGATGGCATGTATCCGTAAAAAAAAATTAAGTCAGTTAGCAACTTTAGCGGAATGTTTGGCATAGTTGCTACGGCTTCTTAGCAACGGTCTTGATTCCATAAACATACCATCAAGCATGTATTGCCCAAAGGGTTACGTAGAGGTATACTTATGTACACCAATAGTTCGCCGGTATGTTAACTATTTACTGTTTTTGTTAAGAGATACCTAATTTATTAATTTAAAGCGATCTAGATTAAAAATATAAATCGAGTTTTACAATAAAAAATACTTAATTAATAATATATTCTCACTTATCACTCATTACTTTACACTCACTTAACACGAGACTAATTAAAATTGAAACCGACAAATTTTAATAAGCACTTATACAGCCATGAAACGCTATTAAAAGCGTTTTAATTTATTATTAAATACATTATTGCTGACGCCTTTTATTATATTATTTAAAGCGAATTGGCATAATTAATACATGTAATTATCAATATTATCATTACTCCTTTAATGTTTTTATACCTATATCGTGACATTGTCACTCATTATCATTTGTCATCGATTCCTTTGTCGCGTAAGGAAAAAAATTCACTATATAATTATGGTCAACCCAAAAATAGTAAAATAAAAAAAAAGCTATTCCCTACATTTCATTGTGTCGAAGAACACATTTCTATGAAATTGTTTTCGTGATTTCAGGATTTTTTCCTATAGGACCATCGATCTATAGGAAAAATTGTTCATAATGATAGTTATGATGAGGCCCTTTTGACCCATGTATACTAGAAGTATAGACCCATGGACACTTGCAACACTGAAAAGTTGCTGATGCGTTGCCGGTCCTAAAGGAGATTGTAGGGGACTGAGGGAGGAATTGGGCTTCCAGCGCTCCACACTCACCGAACGAAACGCATCAGTATGGAGTAGTGTACCTACTGCTACGTCATGTCAATATTCTGTGGGAGGGTAGTTCTTCGCCGATCGTGCCATCCCATTCATGAGTCATCATTTCTGCTACGCTAGAAGACCTGGGATAGATTCTCAGGTCGAGAAAATTTTTATTGCGTTTTTCTATGAAATCCTTTGCATCTTAAAGTTTGAATTTGTGACCGGTTAAAGGCAATAAGCTCACCCCTAATTACGTGGGACTTAAATATACCGGGTATACATTTAGGTTAAGTAAGAGGTACATAGCCTAATCCCTCTCGTATTGAGTGGAGACCCGTGCCCAGCAGTGGGACAATGTAATGGGTTGATGATGATAAAAAAGAGGTACATACATGGGCATTTATTTTATTTATATCCATATATAGATGTAGTAAAGCCAAAACAACAGAATAAGTCCTTTAAATTATCGGGAAAACATAAACATACAATTATTCCATTAAAACTAACAAGGTCAGCATTGAGAAAATCTAATTTCAACGGAAGTTACCTAAGAAACTGAAAGTACCAGTAAAACCTCACAAAAGTCCAATTTAAGTTTTCTTTTAGGCCCTCAAATTTCAGGCCGTTTGGGGCAGGGAGGCACTCGCATTGATTCAAGTGGGGCAAAGCTTTTTGCGCGTGCAAAGTCATTTGTGAATTGGTTTCGGTGGTTGGTATTTGTTTTGTTTACTTATTTTATCATCCAAGAAAAGTTAACAGATGTTTTAGGTGCTATAATGGTCTAATGAGTTTATAAGATTTAGAAAATATAGAGTTTATAAAAGCAACACCAATTACATTAATATTTAATGAACAGGTTAATACAAAAGTGTTGAGAGAAATAAATAGGATTAGGGTTGGGGTTTAAAAAAACTTTAAGTAAGCCCAAAGATAGCTTTAGAACTTAGGTTCTAGTCTGTACTTAAACAGAAGTCATAAACTTCAATTCTATCACATCATAAAATTTTGCAACTGCTTATTGTTAATTCAGAAGAAGCATTACATTCACGGAAGCAAAACAGATAAATTCTTTTTCTAAAATTGCCACTATTTTTTGTTGTACCCACCCTAAGTAGGTCCCTGCTTAAAAAGACGTTGATCCTGTAACATCACCGGAATACCCTAATGGCGTTTACACAGCGTGGTTATTTGAAAAGTTTCCCAAAAAGGAATTTGTGTTTTTTTAAACGTTCCACCTCCAAGTTAAAATACCGTGACGGTTGCTTAAAAAACGAAGTCTTTTGTATTTAAAAGCGAAGATGTAAATTGACAGAAGGTGGCGGTGGTGGTAAATATTTTTGGCTTGGATGTCTTAGGGTATGACTGGCTGGCGACCAGCCTTACATCCAAGTCTGTCGTAAAGCACCTGTATCAGTACTAACTCCTTTATTCCTCGAAGGATAGGTATGAGTATCTACTGATATACACCAGTTCACCGATACATTATCAGCCCCATGTTATTTATAAAGTAAAGTGAGTATAAGATAAAGTGATTAAACTTAGAGAGTCTTCAAAATGAGCTTCAAAGATTTTGAACCATAAGAGGAAGCTACACGGAGAAATCAAAGTTCAAGTCACAGAACTAAGTAATAGAGTTACAGTTTTGAGTATCGATTCAAAACTATCACTAAATTTGGCTTGAACCTCACTTACTAGTTGCAAGGTCCTATTGTAGTTCTAAATAAGTCTTATTACTAGACACGAGTCTCCTCTCCGAGTGAGAGGGTTTTCTGCTGTTACTGCACTGGCCTAGTGCAGGTTGGCAGACTTTCCCACGAGGTTTTTTTGAGATTTCACAGTAGTAGTGTGTCGCTGGCATGTCTACATGCCAGCATGAATGGGTCTGAACGACCGGGGAAGTACTATCTTTCTACAGAATACCGATGTCAAATAGCAGTATGTATACTGTAGCGATTCGTATGATGTGTGTGGACCGCTGGACGCCCAATTTCACCCTAAGCCTCCTATTCTCCTTCCCCTTCCTTCTCCGGTATTGCAGATTCCATGGGCAGCGATGACAACTCACCATCAGGTGGCTGCTCGTTTGCCGAGTTATCGAAAACAAAAAAAAATTACGCTTCAACAAAAAGCAAATAAATAAACAACGAGAACTTATAGCCATCAGTATTGCTTCTTATTTCTATATTACCTAATCATTTTTGTGGTGGTTCACCTAATTGCTCGGAATCACCAATTACATGCTCGGAGCACTAACCCATTAAAATTTGTTAAAACATCGCTTTTCTCTATTACGCGGTTGAGTAAGCTGCCGTTGCTTCATTAACCACAACGAAATTTGTTTAAACTGTTCTAAGTTCAAAGGTTTGAATGGTCAGGTACTTGATAATAGGTACCGGAAAAGAAATCTTACATAATATGCCATCATGCCTGATCTCCCCGAAAGGTTAGGCAGAGGAGGTGTACTAATGTATACCTACGGTTCACCGGTATGTTTAGGTCCCATATAATAGGGGGTCTATTGTCATTAACCGGACACAAATCCAGACTCCAGCTGCTATTGAGAATTGAATTTCATAGAAAAACCCAGTAACACTTAGCTCGACCCGGGAATAGAACCCAGGACCTCTAGTATAGCAGTCAAGCTTGAGACCACTGGACTAATGAGGCAGTCAAAATCTCAAAATACTGACAAAATACTTACATAGCGAAAAATAATTATTATCCTTTAATAATTTTCAAAGGAGTTTGGCATTGGAAGAATAATTATTTTCTCGGTTACTCCTTTCATAACCAAAATATCTTTGTACACAGTCAATTATCTTTTCTTTGATCTCCTTCATTCCCTATATCAATTTAACCTATATTTGAAGCTTTCCTTGCAGCATAACTAAACAATTTTGAATATCTCATTAGTTTTACAGAAATCAAAGTATCGGTTCAAAAGATGAATTTTGATGAAAAGAAGGCCTTAAGTTTATTCGAAAAGTCATCGTAAAATAAAATATTTGCGATTCTCCATTTGTCATTACAGCAGTACTTACGCATCCCATTAAAAATGCATATGGGTATTTACAAACGCATCACGTTTATGAAGAATTTCATTTTAATGACATACTAGTAAGATACGCGAACATTATTTTACTTCGGATAAAAAGTTGATGCACACTTAGGCTGGCTACATACAATACAGCAACTTGCATCATCATCATCATCATCATATCAGCCAAATGAAGTCCACTACTGAACGAGGGCCTCCCCCATAGACATCTACAACGACCGGATATATGCCGCCAGTAACTTGCATCCTTAAATAAATTTATGATAAAAAAGGAAAAGGCTTGAAAGGCAAAAAATAGGGCACAATTTTATTTTTCCTATCCTTACCATAAGTTTGTTCACTTATTCATCTAGTGATTGTAAATAAGACTGCTATTCTAGATGTAACTGGGCTCGATTAAAATTATAGTTTTTTTTTATCTTTTGAGTTTGGATTCGTGCCCGGTTACTGGCTTGCCCCCTATTAAGTGGGACCTAAACATACCAGCCAATTGTTGGTGTACATTAATACACCTCTATCTAACCCTTCGGGGAATGAATGATAGTATGTTATGTTGTATTTAGAAGCTCGAAATTAAAAATAAAAATTATAGTCGCCCACCCAAGCCACAACAGCTGAACCACAGATCGATAGGCCTAAACTGCAACCATTTCCAAAACAGCTAACAATAAAATCTCTCCTACTATTCAATTAAAATGTAACATTACATTCACGTGTTGGATTAATGCCTACAAATTTTGTCCATTGCTCCGTAACTAATTACTTTGATAGAGCTTTTGAATGCCAGAGGAGTGATGGATGTAATTATTTAGATTTGGAACGCGTCGGCTGGAACGTGTGTGGTCTTTTGAATTATTGCGTGAATTACTATTACCATTTCAAGCACGTCTAGGTATGATCAATATCCTTCAGCGAATTCTGCCAGGGTCTTGGAAATTATGTAGGTATTCGTATATTGCTTGGTCCTATCTGTAGTATTCCGACATGCCCCATCGTCGTCGGACCAAACACGACCTAGGGTACTTCCTTCCCTAATAATTAAATGATCATGTCATCGCAAAGCACCAGATTTAATTATATATCATATTTATCACATAATCACAGTTAAGATTATTATTGCTTTATATTGCCTGTGTCTTGCAGGTTAGGTAGGTACTTTTTTATGTGATCTTATGTTATGTAATCTATTGTCATACAAGCAAGTCTGTATTTAGAATCAAAGTTGCCAACACAGCTCAAAGGATAAGTAAGCTTAAGTGGCAAGGCACATAGCTCGTAAAACTGCTGCCCGCTGGGGCCAAAAGGTGCTTGAGTGGGATAACAAGAACAAATGAAAAAAAAAACGGACTTCATGCAGCCAGCCTTAACGATCGCCATTTTCAATTTCAGATGTCTGCGAACCTGACTGCAGTTTTTACAAGATCCTAAATTATAAATGACTTTCATGCCAATTTGAAAATTTTAAAGTTACACAATGGATAAATTGTCTTTCACGGCTTTTTACAATTTATTGGATGTCATTTTATAAAAAAGCTTACTCACGTTTTAAATATATTTCGCTCACAGTTTCTTTTGCGCGTTTTTAAATTAGTCTGAATAGAATAATGTTAATAGACCTTATAATATTATTGGAACATAATCAACCCATTACAATGCCCCAGTGCTGACACGAATCACCTATCAGAACGACAGGGATTACGGTATAATCCACCACGCTAATCTACTGCGGGTTGGCAGAGTTCACACGCCATCAAGAAAATCTATCAGGCATGCAGGTTTCCTCACGATGTTTTCATTCACCGTTTACAGATCAAACAAAAACAAACATTAAATACATTTCCAATAAAAAATCAACAGACAAGCTCCAATTATTTGTCGTTCACAATAAATAATAATACCCAATTGTTAGCTCCGAACAGACAGACAGTGCCAAAGGCAAAAATTTTAAGACAATGCAATACCCCGCTATCAAGTGTTTTTATCACAGATATTAATTACATTCCGAACAGAAGCCAAGTTATCGGAAAGAATATTAATTAAGCAATGTAAAATGTCCAAAGATTTTTTTATCATGTCGTAATAACATAATATAACATCACGCCTGTGTACCCTGGGGTTAGACAGAGGTGTAGGTACTTAGTGTACACCCACAGATCTCTGGTATGTTTAGGTCCTATGTAATATGAGGCGAGCTTATTGCCATTCACCGAGCACATATCCAAACCCCGAGCTGTTACTGAGAATTACATAAAAACCCCATAACACTGTTAGAGCCGGGAATTGAACTCAAGTACTCTAGCTCAGCAGTAGCTCCAAGGACCATAGACAAAAGATTAATGAGGCATTGACACTTTTAGACTTTATCATGCAAAAGTAAATGACCAGATACAATAACTGCATTGATCATTTAAATCTAAATGATTTATTATACGGTAGTCCATTATTTAGAACACCTTTTGTATTAAAAAAACATTCTTGCATTTGTTAATCAGATACCCATCAGATAAACAATAAATATTATTTATTGCTTTCATGTTACGAAGAAATAAGGTTGCATTTTGAATGCAAGGTGTTTTTACAGCCGCAAAGCTGTATCGGTATTTTGTAGTTTTTTTTTGTTGGCTTGCTAATCAACTTCCTTTTTCGTGATCGTTAGATCAGTCTCATTAGAGATTAGATTGATGATATAAAATGGCTATTGTTACCTGAATTCCTATGAGTATTGATCCCGACATCGATTGTGTTAAATACTCCTTTATAAGACTTAGATAATAGAACTTTTTTATTGTCTATGGTATTAAATGTTGGGAGCTTAGGGTTTTAATTGAATTTGGTGAGATATGGTAGCATAAAATTGATGACAGATTTAAGTGCTTTTATAGATGGAGGGACTTGACTTTAGTACGTATTACCGAACTACATTCTAGTTATTTTTTAATATATTTTGTCATTTGCTATTAATGAAAGATTATAAGATATAAAGATTTTTGGTGACAGAAAACTGCGTTCTCAAGCTTAACCTTGAGATTTTTTGTCTTCAAATATGTTGTCAGCGTCGTCACCCTAAAATATGAAAGAGATAGTTTATCATAGGCAGTGGTCTCTGTAGCTTAGTGACTAAATCGACTAAATCGTCGTGGTACACTCAATCGGAGAGAGAGTGATATCGTATTTTTCTTTCACTAATAATTGATATCTTTATTTAATACATTCATCAATATTGATCAGGATTTTCATTAATTCTTGATGTATCTAGACCTTAAATAAATAATCTATTGATTATAAAATATGATGGTAAACAAAACAAAGATTTTACTTGTATTTCTAAGTCGAATAGGTACATACAAAATTGTAGACAGAACATCGTATTAACTAAATTAATGAGTATAATTTTTTTTTATGTCTTGTATCTCAGTATCTAGCAGACAACATAATTAAATCAATGTTTGTCCGTCTGTCAACTCATGTGTCCGTGTCTAATTAATAACAACATATTATTTTTGGTAAAACTGTATCATTAGTTTATGATCGCAAGCGCAATTAACCTCGAAGCGCAATGAAAGAAAAAAGAAGAAAGAAAGAAAGATTTATTTAGACAACAGCACGGGAGACAGTACATATGGATATATTTGTTCAAATTCCCAATTCGGTTCAAACTCTGGGAATGGGAATCGAATTGGGAAAAGTGAGCACATTTTGTTTTATTGTTGACTACCGTATTATGCTAGTGTGGTCCCAAGAGCAACTGCTACGCTAGAGGTCTTCTGTTTGTTTCCGGGTAAAGCAAAGTGTTATTGGGTTTATCAATCAAATTCTCAGTAGCAGCTCGGAGTTAGAATTTGTGCCCGGTTAATTGCAATAGACTTAGCGTACTATCGAGATATATACATTATGTAAGTACAGTATGTAATGTACATAAGAATATCTCTGCCTAATCTTTTGGGGAATGCAACAAGATCTAAGTACTACTCTTTCCAACAAAAAATCTATTTTCAATATCGGTTCGTAACTGACGAAGAAATTGACAAAGGTACATAAAAACTAATTAAAAACATACAGTCAAATATAGAATGCTCTTCTTATTTGAAGTTGGTTAAAAAGTATAGCTTGATAGCTATAAACTTATCGCATCTTATATATGTATCGATCCGTAACGACTTAGAAATGTAAGCGATACCACGCGGTTAAGTATGTTACGAATCAATTAATTTATGTTTTAATGATCAACTATTGTTTAGATCATTACTAAAGAACCAAACATGGGAATCATGACATACCTAAGCGATGGATCAATGTCAGGCACAGCATCATAACTTTTGTACTAAGAATGAGATTTCTACGTTCTGGATTTTATAGACAATTAAATTGTAATCACATTTCTTTTACAAGTTTTTATTGAATTGTTATCGGTCTGCACGTATTATGATAATCATACTATCACGCATGTATTCCCCGAAGGGTTAGGCAGAGGCCTACAAATATACACCCACACTTCGCGGGTATGTTAAGGTGTCATAGCCATAGCCATAGCAGCATAGCAGTCGCTCTAAGGACCACTAGACTCTCTATATTTCAGCCTCTCAGCTGAACGTAGGCTTTTTTTAAAAGAAATAATACTAAAAACATGGAGGTCTACTATAAAAATTAGTAGTTGTCTTCGAATCGAAACAGAAGAAAAATGCTCAAACGAAGTAGGCATAGAACACAAATACCATTTGGTAATATTTAGCGTCAACGTTTGATAGAGCTAAACAGCAAAATTCGTTCAATTTTCATAGTAGGCACCTCGTTTTATGAAACACACCTTCAAGGTCAGTAGTTCAACAACAAAGGTCGAAACGCAAACGTTAACGTTACCCAAAATATTACTTTGTAAGGCATTACTTATGGTTGGTGTCACATGTTCAACATAAACGAGTTTTCTCCAAAGTTTTACAACGTGACTAAGTGTTGTGCGTAAATTTGGAGTACCTACGCAAGCAGTAAAAACGTTGAGATACTTTGAATATTTCATACCATCACGCCTGTGTTCCCTGAAGGGTTAGGCAGAAACGTTCTTTTTTAAATCCATAGTCAATATACAGATACCTATAGGTAATATTATATTATATTTATAGTGCAGTGATAGCCTAGTGATATGACCATTGGACTGCCAAGTCAAAGATCTCGAGTTCGAATCCAAGGCACGCACCTCTAACTTTTCGAAGTTATGTGCGTATTAATAATTAATTATCACACGCTTAAACGGTGAAGGAAAACAGCTTGAGGAAACCTGGATGCCTGAGAGATTTTCTTGACGGCATGTGAAGTCTGCCAACCCGCAGTGGGCTAGCGTGGCGGACTATAGCCTAATTCCCTCTCGTATTGAGAGGAGACCCGTGCCCAGCAGTGGGACAATGTAATGGGTTGATGATGATGATGATGATAAATATTATATTTGACTGCCTCAATAGTCTAGTGGTCCTAAGCGTGACTGCTACGCTAGAGGAGGTTGTGATATTTTCAGTAGTCGCTTGAAGTTTGGAATTGTGCTCGGTAAATGGCAATAGGCTCGCTCCCTATTACATGGGACGTAAACATATCGGTGAAGTATGGGTGAACACTAAGTACGCTTCTGCCTAACCCTTCGGGGAATACAGGCATGATGATATATAGGTAATATTATATCTTGGTTGTTTTGTCTCAGAAACTTCAACAAGTTGAGTAACAAGTAAAATTTTACTATCATCATCAACCCATTACATTGTCCCACTGCTGGGCACGGGTCTCCTCTCAGTACGAGAGGGATTAGGCTATAGTCCGCCACGCTAGCCTACTGCGGGTTGGCAGACTTCACACGCCGTCAAGAAAATCTCTCAGGCATGCAGGTTTCCTCACGATGTTTTCCTTCACCGTTCAAGCGCGTGATATTTAATTATTAATACGCACATAACTACGAAAAGTCAGAGGTGCGTGCCTTGGATTCGAACTTGAGACCTTTGACTTGGCAGTCCAATGGTCATATCACTAGGCTATCACTGCACTCTATTTTACTATAATTACTACAAAAAGTGTTACACAAAGAAAATCGATGGTAGACAAAGCCTTGTAATGGGGTGACAATGCAAGGGCGTGCACGCGACAGGAAGGAGATCATTTAGGAAATTACCATCCGTCCCGCGATCAGTATACCAACTTATCGAGAACGGAGATTTAGAAATACTTTGGTACTATGTTTCGAAGTAACTTGACAGCATAACTAAGAGAGGGTCTCGTAAATGATAAATGATATTTATTTCTGCATCATTGGTTCCTAGCTAGGCTAGAGGTCCTGGGTTCGCTCCCAATGTCGAGCAAAGTGTTATTGGGTTTTTCTATGAAATTCTCAGTAGCAGCACGGAGTCTGGATTTGTGCCCGGTTAGTGGCTCGCCCCCTATTACATGGGACCTTACTATTGGACCTAAGCATACCGACGAGGTGTGGGTGTACATTAGTACACCTTTGCTCAACCCTTCGGGGAATACAGGCGTGATGGTATGTTATGTTATTAATTTCTTTAAATAGATCTTTTAAAGACACTTTTACAAGTCAAAGTTTTATTGGTTTTTGAAACCAGATGGCTCAAGCATTTCCTATCTGACGACCTCTGAGAAAAAACGCCGAAACAAACTCAGAGAATCATGGCCTCTCAAGTCCAGATAGTAGTCATTTTATTAGATGTGCGAGTTTTATAATGTAGGGTATTATCTGAACAGGCCTTTTGAAGAAAGAGCCATAGCAATTTGAGTTGACCTGTCCTAACTGGCGGCACGCATACATCAGTCATCGTGAAGCTCAAAATTTTTTCGAAGCTAGCAAAATTCTAGAAAGATAGCATTGCCCCATTGGCATGCCGGTATAAAAAAGCCTAGGGTCGCACAGAAGTCTCTAGGACAACTGCTACGCTAGAGGTCCTGGGTTCGAATCCCACGTTGAACAGTGTTATATCAGAGTTTTCCTATGAAATTCTCAATAACAACACGGAGTCTGGATTTTCCAAATTTGGTAACCACCATGTGCGCTTTTTATGGTAGTTTTTATGATTTATTAAAATTTTAATAGCAACTCGGAGTATATACTGGTACAATATAAATCCCTGCCAGTATTATTGCTAATATCTGCTTAATTTACGATACATATATATCTAATTTATTTAATCTGCCATAGCAATTTACGTGTCATGAAATATCATGTAAATTAGCTCAATATGTTGCTATTGTGCAAATTAACTTAGCACAAATTGGACGTGATTTGAGCTCAACTCATTTAGTGATATATATGCGTGGATTTCTGTTTAATAAACAACATAATTAGTTCGCTAATGGGTTGGTGGGCCTTTTGACCGACTTAATACAAAGAGGAGGTTTCAATGCATCAATTCATTCATCAATGGGTAATCGCCTCTACTTTCGATATCATATTGAATAAATAACTATTTATCAAAGACAGGTTTTAGCTTGCAGTAACTAAATATTGAAACCATGAACTGTGTTAGTAATGAAAAAAAAATTTGTAAAACCACAACTAATATAATAAGGCCCAATTCCTCAACTCCCTTCTCATTTTCTCCCTCACCTCCCTTTTCCATATCTCGGCAACGCAACTGCAACTCATTTAGTATTGCAGATGCAAAGATGAAACAAACAAATGAGTGAGGCAATGTCGCACTGTTGCGCCTTTTCTCGAAGCTATACTGTATGTGTATATATGTATTTGTATATGTATTACTATGCCACAAAGTGTAGCAACTATCCTAGTGGGTGTAGCTTAAAGGTTACAAGTTCAAATCGACATGGATGTACCAAGTTGAGTCATCACAGGTGAGTTCAGAAGTGTGTCTTAAGTTGGCTTTTTATATTCGCGTGGGCTAAGGCACATATCATCACGCCAGTGTTCCCAGGTTTAAGCAGAAGTGTACTAATGTAATAGGGGGCGTGGGCTAGAATACTGACTTTGTGTTTGTACTAATAACGTAATCATGTATCATTGTTGGTTTGTTGCTATACTATAACTGCGAACGCAGTCGGTCTTTTGTAATCGCAAAAAAATTAGCTTAAGACTATAAAATCACGCCTGTTTTCTCCGAAGGTTTAGGCAGAGATGTACTTTATGTACACCCATAGTTCGTCGATATGTCCCATGTAATAGGGGGCGAGCTTATTGCCATTAACCGGACACAAATCTAAACTCTGAGCTGCTAAGTACTTAGAATTTCACAGAAGAACCTAATAACACTCTGCTTGACATGGGAACTGAAGCCAGGACCTCAGTGTAGCTGTCGCGCTTGAGACTACTAGTCTATTGAGGCAGGCATCTCGAAAGAAGCAAGAAATTATCTGAATGGCTCGATGGTAGGACCCTATATGGTAGTACAATATTTCGACAGTTTACAAAATCTCGAGATAGATCATAATCTAAAGGTATTTACAATTCTACGGTGATCGTTAATTTTGAACATCAAGCGTGCTGAATATTGACATTGATATTCACATTGAGTTTTGAACTCGAAATTCACAACCAAACCAAGATTAAACTTCAAATCTATTTCAATTATACAAATCTATAATAATTAATATAGTATTCAAATGCTAGGTAACGACGCACATATCCAACGCACATTTGCGATTAGCCGCTCCTACTGTAATTGAGTCTAGTGTTGTGACTAATTTGACGCGGTACTATCGATAATATGAAACAGAATGACATTTAATATCGATAGATAGATAAGAGGATGTTCATATGGGCATTAATAAAAATTATAGGTTATACTAGCTGTCCGCCCACGGCTTCGCTCGCGTGTTTTCTTGACTTTCCTGTACAAAATATGTATGTAAAAAAATGAGATTTTTATATTTATATAGATTAATATATTAATTATGGGTAGGTAATTATTGAACATGACATCATTTTTTTTTCTATGCAGTAGTATTTAGTTTTTTTAATTTACGTTTAACAAATATTTATTATAAACAGACTATTGTTACCTAATATGTAGAAATAGTTAGCCCTAGTTATTGTTGACGAATAAAACAGGGAGTTAATAAAGGTGGACTGAATAATGTTCACAATAAAGTGAATAAAAAACAAACAAAACGCTTTCTACGATATTACTATCACTTATCCTACTTAAAACAAAGGAATATTGTAATAATACTTAGCTAGTTTTTGTACTTAGGTATTATGATTGATTAGATGTTAAGAACACATACAATACAATACTTCAAGCAGATTCAAGCCCTCTTAAATTCACATTACCATTGCATATCGACGAAAAAATTTTAACGCTACAGATTATTATCGACATCATCATCCCATCTCTAGCGCCAACCGCAGGTGTGGCGCTTACATTACATTACTATCATACGAACTAGGAATGTCGATATTCTTTCCGTCTCGATAAATATCGACCAGTAGCAACGCTATCGGTTCACTGTATCGAACACAGAATGCATTGCACAAATTTTTGTGGTTGCCACTACACTCTCTGTTAATAATTTGATGGAGAAATTATTTCATGCTGCGGTGTTAGATAGATTTTCATACAGATAATATTAAATTAACTCGGGGATTGAACAATGAAACAGATTAGCGTTATTTGTATATTGTGTTTGCATCATTTACATAAAATTTAAATTATTTCTATAATTTTAGATTGCCATTTTCATAAACTTTGCTCTATGATTTATTCATGTATCGGCGTTGATGCGTTTATAAACTTACTCTCACATGCTCTAATATCAAAACCTAACAACTATCATATTTTGGCATCGTGTATACCTTTTTCTTCTATACATCTCTATCAGCTGTAATACCATGCCTTCTGTAGGCCATACAAACAAAACTAGACTTTAAAGCGGCGTTATCCTATTGGTGAGGACGTCGGACTTGCGATCATGTGATTACCGATTCGAAAGCCACCCATAGCACTTCCAAAGTGAACCCACTCGTAAAAGCAGCATTTCGCTTAGCACGAGGGGTTCACCCGACTACTAGTAATGTACGACCCACATTGCTAGCAAGCTTTTTAAACAAAACAAATTTTACCCAATCTTTTTCGTGTCTTTTTTATTAGTCGTCCATAGACATCATCATCATTTCTACAAAACATACATACTATCACGCCTGTATTCCCCGAAGGGTTAGGCAGAGGTGTACTAAAGTACACCCACATTTCGCCGGTATGTTTAGGTCCCATGAATAGGGAGCGAGCCTATTGCCATTAACCAGGCACAAATCCAGACTCCGAGCTGCTACTGGGATTTTCATAGAAAAACCCAATAACACTTTGCTCGACCTGGGGATCGAACCCAGGACCTCTAGCGTAGCAGTCACGCTTAGGACCACTGGACTAATGAGGCAGTCTATTCATCATTTCTATTTTGAACATAAACAGAAGTAAAATGCTGCTCCTCTCTCCTCATTTAAAAAAATATGATAACCAGGGCAGTCTTAACGTGCTCTCCTAGACACGGAGAGTATTCGATGTACTTAGAATGGACAGCTATCGATAGATAGCTTAAACTTGCATATCAATTCATCAGCATATTCATCACTAAGCGATGAGCTCCAAGAATGTTCCAGGAACAATAAATTGGAACAATACGACGGTAAAGATTGAGTAGGTTGACTACCAATTACGCTGATTATGTTCGAGGAGGTAACCCAAGAGCGATTGTCTTAAATTCCACCTAATGAACCCATTTATTCAGTAAACGGTGCGTGTGTGACTACACACGGTCGTTAAGGAGAACCAATATTAATTTGGCTAAAATATTTTTTTGGTATATTATTCTTTTTTATGCATTTTCCATGCAAAGATTTTAAAGTTATTTTAGTGGAGGATTAATGACGTCACCTCAAAAACGTAAATTAATAATTGTGAAGGCAAATTTCGGCCTGGCGGGTGGAACTCGCGGTGGCTTAGCGGTCATAGCGTCTGGTGTACCTAACCAGGTTCGAATACTGCTATCAGTCGTATTTTCTTCACTTTAATAACATTGTTATTTTATGTAAGCAAATGAGCAGAGCTAACTGATAGCGACCAATCAGCGTTGTCTATAGATTTTTTTTTTTGTGGTGCGGTAAATCCTTATCGATCTGCGGACGCGTGACAGAGGGTATATCTCTTATCCTAAAGTCGCATCCAGCTATATCAGAACAGTTGCTGATGCGTTGCCAACCCTTAGGAGATTCTGCGGCCTGGAAACGGCCGAAGCCGTAGCCACCAGAGGAGCAAATGGATTTGAAGCGCAAAAAAAATACTTTTCAAGAGGGTTTATCTCCATTTGCGATCGTACTAAATCTGATATTGTTAAAAAAAATTGTGATTCATCTGAAAATTATGAAATAGGTGAAGAATTTTTGGTATGGGAAAGAACAGTAACTTGACTGACATTGGAATTATCAGAACAAGTTTAACAAATGGGGGCAAATACATCGAAAGCACAAATATATACCTACCCTTCTATAAAAAAATAAAAAATCCCATCCTGGAGCTTTCCATTCTCTCCCTCCGTATGTCACCCAATAGCGAGTTGTCGTGGAAATCACAGTTACAATTGACGCAAAGCTTTATTTTCATTTCGACACTCATTCTTCAAGGCCCGGCTTTATTAGTGCGAATGTTCTTTTGGAAAAAAATGCCGAACTCTGATTGGTTGACGAAGGACCGGGTGAGTTTGATTGTTTTTACTGAGTATTTGCTATGCGACCTATTTTGTAGGCGGTGGGGCTTGGAACTATGTAAAGGTAACATTTCACGTTTTTTTAATACAGTTGTATTGACGCCCTTGAGAGACTGCCTCGTGGGTTTACTGGTCCCAAGAGCCACTGCTACGCTAGAGGTCCTGGGTTTGATTCCCAGGTCGAGCAAAGTGTTATTGATTTCTATGAAATTCTCAGTGGCAGCTCGGAGTCTGGATTTGTGCCCGGTTAATGGCAAAAGGCGCGCCCCCTATTACATGGGACCTTAACATACCGGCGAAATGTGGGTGTACATAAGTACACCTCTGCTTAACCCTTCGGGGAATACAGGCGTGATGGTATGTATTGACGTCACGATTGGCGAGTGGCACTTGGGGTACGAATCGGGAAAAAAAATCGACTGCGGGTAGGATTCAGACCTGCGTCTTCGAGTTAGATACATCAGACGCTATAACCAACTAAGCCACCGCGAGTCCCACCCGCTAGGTCGAAATTTGCCTTCACAGTTTGAATTTATGTCTTTGAGGTGACGTCAGTGACATCTGAAAGCAAGTTTGCTTCTTAACTGACATGACTTGCTTTACAGCTATTATAGTTCGATTTCATACGATGCCACCTAACCTTGTATTTTTTATGCATTTTCCGTGCTTAAATTATTTAGTGAACGAAAAATTTGACTGCAGGCGAGATTCGAGACTACGTCTTTTGGTCAGATACAGTAGTCTTTTTCTTTCAAAAAGATAGAGTAATATATTGTTGTGGAATTCGGCTTCTTCTGACCAAACCACTCTCCACAAACTATATGTATGTTATTAATTTTAAAGCACCGCACACTAGAATCAAAGCAATTATTAATAATAAGAGTCTTATCTAAGTGTCGGTATGTAGAGTGGTTGTTTTATTATTTCCGTTCACTCCGTACCGGACGAGCTAGCGTTATAATATTTAGG
This sequence comes from Subacronicta megacephala, assembly GCA_958496365.1. Lineage (NCBI taxonomy): Eukaryota > Metazoa > Arthropoda > Insecta > Lepidoptera > Noctuidae > Subacronicta > Subacronicta megacephala. The sequence continues at coordinate 5,058,469 of OY292539.1, read as the reverse complement.
GTTCCGTAGTTATAGTTGTTTTTTCTTCAGAATATTTACATGAAATGGTACGGTAATGGTTACGTTAGCCTATGGATGCTGGCAGCACCAGAGGTATCACTTGCGCGTTGCCGACCCAAAAAAGACAGGGGAAAGAGACAAGTTGAACTGAGACAGGGGAAAGAGAAAAGTAGAACTAAGGCAGGTTCCCGGTCGTGCCGACCCATTATTAGTAGCATACTTATAGCCATAGTAATAGTAGCCCACACTGTCCCATTGTTGGGCACAGGTCCTCTCTTGCAGTGAGACGGGTTGGATTAAAGTCCATCATGGTAACCTATTGCGTGTTGGCAAGGGCAGTCTTCTATTGCAAATTTAGAAATTGTTGTAACACTTCATTGATCTATATTTAAAATTTATTTATGATCAACCGGAAAACGCAACCCTAGCACTCATAATACAAGTTGAATTTTAGCTCGGATGCTAGAAGTTTAGACAAGAGATTTCATTACAATCTTATTTAGTTACTACTTACATAGTGATGCGTAGTTTTAACGGAAAAATGTGAAAGTAGTAATAAAGATTATTATTTCTTTTCTTCTATCATTATCACAAAAAAACAGGAAACAAAATAAAAACATTTAAAAATCCAATCCACAACTAAGCCACCGGTGGTCTGGGGCCCAAAGTTTTATCATAATTAAAAATTTTGGGTACGGAACCGATTAAATGCTATCGTTTCACGCTTACCACATTTCTTGGTATATTAATATCGTTTTATTCCATCGTATGTTAGTAGATTTTTCTGCATTTATTATTAATCTAATTAACCATACAAGTATACAACATCTACATGTCATAGTAATGAATGTAGACCGGTTTACACCAGACTAAAGTGTTGAGACTTTTGTGTCGTACGTTATAAATTGAACACTTTATATAATTTTTATTGTATTTGCCATTAAAGCATGCTGAACATTAAAAAAAATATAAATAGTCTAAGAAACATTTCATAGAAAACCTGATTATATAGATTTTATCGGATAATTTATGAAATAATTCTTTCTATTTTATTAAGATAATTATGTACCTAAATAAAAAATAATCTAGTGGTCCTAATCGTGACTTCTACGCTAGATCTTGGGTTTAATTTCCAGGTTGAACAAAGGGCTATCGGGTTTTTTTATTGCCAGTAGCAGTAGCTGTGTTTAGATTATTGCCCGATTAATGTCAATAGGCTCACCCCCTATAAGATGGGACCTAAACATAATTATTGTTGAACTGTGGGGACAGTTCTGCTTTACGCTTTGAGGAATACGATTATATATAAAATATCACATATTTTTTTTGGTGTACAAAAAAGACAGAACATAAAGTGTATTTTTTACACTGCATGCCAGCAAATTGGCCCACAATTTGGAATAAGCCAAAGTAATTACATTGCACCGGGAAAAGAAAATATATATTATACTCGCCGAAAAACCCCTAATTACTGCTCGAAACACGTACCAGGACAAATGTACACCATAATTTTTACAAGTAACGATTGCGATTTGACATTTATTGTGGGCATTAAGGAGAACGATACTTGCCACAAATACGGCCATTTTGTACACGAGGTGAATTCATAAAATGTCGGATTATGAATGCGTTGACAGAATGTTTGTTTTTATATATAATATTTTTTAATTAAAAGTATTAGGTTACTTGAAAGGAGCCTCGGCAAGTGACGATATTATTAATAATAAAAGTTTATTAAAGTTCACACGGCTACAGGTAAGTTTCCGGTTAAAGCTGATCTTGCATTGTATTAAACGTTCCTTGCAATAAGGTCAGCTTTAACTGGATTGTTTAGCTTGAACTGTAGCCTTGCGTATGTTACAATTATGACATGTAGGCTATTTCGTTGAAGAGTGCTTGAATGCATGCAATGCATTTGTAGCCAAATTAGACAGAGCCTATATTTCGGCTAACAGCGCCATTCCCCATTTTTCGTGTTCCTTGTAGCTATTTTTAATACATATAAAATTTTAATACATACATACACTCACGCCTTTTTCCCATAGGGTTAGGCAGAAACTACAGACCGCCATCTGCTACGATTCTTGCATACTTCTTTTGCTTCGTCCACATTCATACATCTTGTCATACATATATACAGACATACCTTTCTGAAGGATCTCACGAATAAGGTCGTGGTATGTCTTTCTAGGGCGCCCCCTCCCGGCGACTCCACTGACATTCGCTTTATAAATCCCTGTCGTTAATCGCCTTTCATCCATTCTCTCAACATGTCCAAACCACCTCAGTGCACCCCTTTCAATGCGTGTCACTATATCAACTTTTAAACCGCAACCGCAACAATGATAGATTCAGAAATAGTGTGATAAGGGAGCCTTATCACACTATTTCTCAATCTATCATTTCGAGTTACACCGCACATACTTCACAAGGAACCCATCTCCACAGCATTAATTCTACTGTCATGTTTAAAATTTTAATTTGTATTTATTTAAAGTAAAAAAAACGTTATTTATTTATTATTACATGTAATAAATATACGATCGATTGAAGTACTCGAGGCTATACCCTTTACCACGATGTAAATTATGACATTATGAAGCTCGTGCTGAAGAAAAATTAAATAATAATCTCATTTGAGAAATTAGATTGCATGTGTGTGTAGTGTGAGAGTTCGTTTTGTAAAGAAAATTTCAGTTATAGATGGTGTATTACAATAGTTTAAACTACCGGAAACTTTACGTGTATTGGACACGTCTGCTTAACCCCTTGACGATACAAACGTGACGGTATGGTACGGTAAGAACTAAATATGGTACATAAAATCGTTTTGCAATACTCGTATATAAAATCCTTTCTAAGTGAAGGGATAAATTCTTAAAGGCCTCGCCTACTGGCCGGGTTATTTGGCACGTCTGCTTTGACATTGCGAATGCGTTACTAAACTAACCTGTTTACAGTGCGGGACAAAAAATATTGGGTCAGTATATTTTTTATCAAGATTTTTCTTTTTGTTTCTTATGTTGCTCTAGAGTGTCAGAGATAAAGTATAGGGTCAATTTCGCTAGTCATTGCTTGAAAAAAAATGGTTTAGTCAGTTCATTAATAAATAGTACTCTTTTTGTCATAATTAGACAGACCATTTGATTTATGTAGTTTTATTAGTATAAAAGTATATTATATATTAAAGATTGATTTGATACCTATCAGTTGACACAATCATTGATAGATATTTTTTATTTATTTTTATTTATATGAACTATTGCTTTGTTGGTTGTCCATAATGAAATAGAGTATGATTATGAAATAAATTATAATTTACTGTAATTTTAATAAAACCTGGTCTACAAATTTGTAGGCCAAGAAACATATTTGATATTTTATTAATAACCATTTGTAAATTACGCGGCAATAACAGTCAGCACACTTTATCAACAAAATGTAAGGTAGTGGGATAGCATCTAGAGTACTTGTGATCGTGAGATTTCTTTCAATCACAATTGCAATGAGGGCACTCTTTATCTTCACGGCCTTACTAAAATTACGATGTGAGCAGAATTCCTAGCGGTATCGTATCATCACAGTTACCTTCATGACGTAGCGTGGAGTAAGTATTATGAGGCACAATCGTTTTAAATAAATTACTTTGAGGAATACTAGCAAGTTCAACCAAATGGCTAAAGTTCTAAAGGGAATTGGTATAAGTTAACAACACGATATTATTTTAAGTAACGAAAAGGTAAGTATTGTTTTGCTCATGTTTCACTAGTAAATTATCATATTTTTATGGAGATAAGTGATCCAACAAAAAATCCAAATACAAGATTGGCCCAAATTATCAACAAAAACAAAAGAAAATAATTACACTTGCACAGTATCATACACTTTATAATGTCCCGAAGTGTAAAATGGCGGTGTAGTCGATATTATCGGCGAGTACCCAGATATACACTGCAGGACATTCAAATAGCTTCTGGTCAAAGTTATCTTTGAACAGAATCTGTTTGAATTTATCGTTACACAGGTTAATGGAAATTATGTCGCACGTATTTTTAGGTATAAAGAATCTACTTAGTAAATAGTTTTGCTCACTGTTATTATTATACTTGCCTTTTCCTAATTAAGTTGAGGTTGTCTTCCAATGTAACCAGATACACCTGAGTATTTGTATTTTAAACAAAGCTACTGCCATCCAGATCAGACAGATACAGAAGTATGTGCAAATAAATTACTGAATTACCTTGAAAAGTTTTGAATGAAATTTGGGTCTAATATGTCTTGGATGATACCTCGGATTAGTACGTAGTAGTTTTTTTATTCTTCTGATATAATTTTCGTTTAGAAATAACAAGTTCTGAACTTTGTTATTAGATGACAAGTCCTTGAAACTACTCTACTTACTTGTACCTACCCGTCTTACAGACAGGCGGAAACTAATCTACTGACTGGTATTACGAAGTATTAAACTTCGTTTGTTTGTTTGTAATCTCTAGAACTATTGAACTGATTCTAAAAAAATTCTTTCACTGAAAATACTATTTCTGATTCACGTAGATAACGCTGTAGCGAAAGCAAGTCTAAAAATTATAAAAAAAAACATCGAATCGCAAAAATAATCCCAAAACAATATAAGGTGTCCTTATTTCGGCCTCAAGTATACGATACAATCGATTTGTACCAAGATATGCGCCGTAGAACATTCAAACGGATTCTGCTCAACGATAAATATAATACACCTTACAATAGATATTTCGATTTGTAGTACCTATCCTAGGTATTCCTCTTGTGTGTAAAGGGGCAAATACTTCACAAATTTTGTGAAGTATTCCTGAGATCCAAACTTATAAGAAAAAATGGCAATATAATATTATATTCTGCTGAAAATAAACTTGGATGCAGGGGGACCCGTTTTTTACAAGCAGGTCCCCTTGTAGCCCAATTTTTATCCTTCTGTTCTTAACTTTTATCCATTTATAGACCAAGTAGAAATTGGTCTCTGAATGGATTAGCAAAAAGATAGAATTCTCACTGAATGTTTATGGTAACTGTTAGAAAGCATATGATTCAACATATAAATTGCGCTACATTTTATCTCAATTAGTTGAACAGATCCTAAGATAGAGCTTGAACTCTCTATTGTATGCAGATCCATACAAAGAAGAGATCATCAATGTTGGTTGTTGGTTTCTGACTAAAATTATTTTTATTGTTTACGGAAGCAAACCTACGGAAACCAGCTAGTAAGAATAGGTTAGTTAACGTATATTTTTTTAAGGTCCTATAAAAATTTGAACATAAAACAACAAAAACTACATTAAAATAGTTACAGAAATAAGGCAGTTATAAGCATTTTAATTTTCACAGAAAAATCACAATAATTGTCACACTGTGTGTTCGCCGTACAAATTTTATACTGACACTCGTTTTGTGGGAACGAAACAAAGCATCCCCCCTCCATCCCTCCCAAAAACTTTAAGAGCTTAGATTGTTAGAATACCCTATCTTTTAATTTTATAATCTCTGTGAAGATGCTTGATACAGCTGATATACCTTACACTCATATCGGAAACCTTGTACTTAAGTTGATTTCAATATTTTTTTCAAATATTTTTTTAATTCAATTATTTTAAATATTTTTTATTACGGCTGTTATTTTTTTTTAATCAAACAAAATTAAACTACCTACCCCATTATTTAATTTCTGCATAAAGGTCATAATACATTTTAAGACATGAACAAGCTGTTAATCCACGATGATAGATTAAATTAAAATTGGATTTCCTTCGCAAGAGCTCTGACGTCACGTAATCATATTACTATCGATATTTCTAACAATTCAACATTTTGATTAAGTTATTTGCTAATAAGTCTAGTGGTCCTAAGCACCACTGCTGCGCTAGAGGTTCCGGGTTCACTCCCAGAGCAAAGTGTTAATAAGTTTTTCTATTTATTTGAGAGTAACGTCTTGGAGTTTGATTTGTGCCCGGTTAATGGCCATCGGCTCTCCCCTTTTAGGTATACGAGACCTAAACATACCGACAAACTGTGAATCTCCCTTCAGGGAAAATAATCTTAAAAAAATAAGTTTGTTTTCCCTGAAGGGTTAGACATTCACAGTTATATCCTATCCTACTAATATTATAAATGTGAAAGTTTGTGAGGATGGATGGATGGATCTTTCACGCAAAAACTACTGAACGGATTTTGATGAAACTTTACAGTATTATTGTTTATACATCAGAATAACATATAGGCTTTAATTTATAACGATATTTTGGGAAATTCCCACAGGATAGGGAAAAATCTATTCCATGCGGACGAAGTCGCGGGCAAAAGCTAGTACTTTAATATATTAGTTTTATTATGAGCTAATATTATAATCGAAACGTATCTTAACTCGGGATCTTAATTACGAGTTAAGGTATTTATTTGTTTATGTAATTTCGTTTGATATTAATATGGAATGGAAAACCATGGAATGTACGAGTACCATGGAATTAATAAATTCCTCCTTACAGTTATAAATACATCGTCATCGTCATAAACCCATTTATTTCTACAGTGGCATGGGTCTCTTCTCAGCTTCAAAAGGGTTAGGTTTTATCCTACTCAGACTACCTACTGGTTGGAAGACTATGAATCCCCATAGGACACTCATGAACAAAAGGATCACACATTTATTACAGTTAAATGGTAAAGTGAAAAATGCATACCATATTTCCATTCATAACGAAAGAAAAACTACAAACCACTACGCCTTTTTACCCTAGGGGTAAGGCAGAGTTGTACTTATGGAACTTATTGTCCAAACTACGAGCTGTAACTGAAAATGTCCTAAAAAAAATCACTAACACTTTATATTTGACACGGAAATCAAACCCAGGCTTTACCAAGAAAAAAATGTCGAGTTTAGTTCAACTGCAGTCGGCTACAATACCGCCTAACAAGGAGACTATATAATATATTTTTAATTTCAAACTCAATTATATAATAATAACACTTAATTTGCCGTATCTTGAACATAAACGTAATATTTTTTAACAAGAAATGTTATTAAAATATTTCTATAGAAGAATAAATCATAAGTTTTATTAACAAGTAATTTCACGGCCATAACATAACATACTATCACGCCTGTATTCTCCAAAAGGTTAGGCAGAGGTGTGAACATCCATAGTACACCGGTATTTTTTAGATCCCATGTGATAGGGGATGATCCTATTGCCATTCACCGGGCATATTAATTTAAGTCACAAGCTAAACTTATAGTCTAAAACAAAACAATACTATCACCAGTTCCATTGCTGAGCACTGCCCCATTAGTCTGTTGGTCCCAAGGGCGACTGCTACGCTAGAGTTTGTGGGTTCGATTACAGGTCGAGAAAAGGTTTATTGAGTTTTTCTATGAATTTCTACATTCACATTTTGGCAGTATATTTAGGTCCCCATGTAATAGAAGAAGAGCATATTATTATTATTCTCTTAATTTCTCTTATTATTATTCTTACACTTCTAACACATAAATGTAAAAAAAAACTGATTGCCTAATTAGTCTAGTTGTCCTAATCTAGGCTGCTACGCTAGAGGTCCTGGGTTCAATCCCCAGGTCAAGCAAATTGGTATTGGGTTTTTCTATGAAATTCCCAATAGCAGCTCGGAGTCTGGATTTGTGCCGGTTAATAGCAATATGGTCGCCCTCTATTACATGGGACCTAAACATACCGGCGAAATGAGAGTGTATATTAATGGGTACACCTCTGCCAAACCCTTCGGGAATGCGGGCGTGATGGTATAAATATCAGAAATTGAAAAAAGACATTTAAAACTACAAGAAATAGTAACCCACTGGCATTGGGAGCAGGATCCAAGCTACCAGTGGTCAGGGCCCCAGAGAAGGAAACTTTTATTATTATTATAACTTTTACTTAATTTCTAGATAAGGCAGCATATTACATCACGTAAGACGATTTAGGCCCCCCTAAATCGTCGGGGGTGGATCGACCATATATTATCTTATGTTTTTTTTTGTGTTCACAAAAATGCGCATAGCTTAAAATTATTCTTTTAACAAAGCTAAAATTTCCAAATTTTAATTTTTTTTTTCTTAAAAACTAGTACAGGGTTTCTGATATTTTCTTACATAGATGTGGGGAGGGGGGGGGTCAAAAACGGGCAAAAATCGTCTTACGCAATACTTAAATGAATGGCGCCCAAACTAGTTTTTACTTCAACATCCAACACCAACATTATCTCTTGAAATTGACCAAAAGAACCAACAATGCATTCTTAAACGAAACTTAATCAATCAATCGATTGATTCGCAAAAACAAACCTGACATGGCGTGACCAAGCTACGGTATATTTTTATCTCAAACAAAAACTGGAATTCTATCGAGTACCATACAAGTGCAGAGATGGACGCAATGTGGAAAGAGACAGGCATAATAATATATACAAGAGTAAAAGAGAAAGAAGACGTCGCGTGGCTGAAACAGGATAAGCCTAGGTTCATCAGTTTTTATGACAGAACTTGCTTTGCACACCTGATAAATAGCTATGGTTTTACGGGAGAATTTTTTTAATGACGGCTTTTTTTAGATTATTAGACATTTAAAGCAACAGTTGTCTGCACGGATCTTGGAGATCTTATTTAAAAACATAACATAACATACCCATCACGCCTGTACTCCTCTAAGAGTCAGACATAGGTGTAATTTAGGTACAGACACAGTTCGCCCATAGGTTTAGGTAGTATGTAATGAGGGTGAGCCTATTGCCATTCACAGGGCATTCACCAAACTCCAAGCTGCTACTGATACATTTTATTTATAACTGTAAAAAAAAAAAAAAAGTCTACCTTATTAGTCTAGTAGTAAGCGGGACAGCTACCCTGGATATCTTAGGTTAAATTCCCAGGTCGATCAAAGTGTTATTGGGTTTTTATATGAAATTCTCTGTAGCAGTTCGGACTCTCTTGTGCCCCGTTAATAGTAATAGGCTCGCCCCTTCGACATGGAACCAAAACAAACCTGCGAACTGTGGGTGTCCATTGTACACCTTTGCCTAACCCCTCGTGGAAAACAAGCGTGATGGTATGTTATTTCTATAAACAGATCTTAAAATACGCTTCTATAAGTCAATGTTATTATTTTTAAAGTAGATGGCGCCGGCATTTCCTATCAGATGACCTTTGAGAAAAAACGCCGAAACAAACTTTCTTTTCGAACAGAAGTAGGATGTTAATAAGAGAAGTTTTGCCACCTTAAAATTATTAACATGGCTCCTTCAATAGGAAGTTGCTGGAAACATACAAATAGACACTTAACAGACACTCTAGACTCGAATGTCTAAAACTGGAGACTGACTTGTAACATATTGGTATAATGTATCGAGTTTTTGTAACCCAAACCAAATACTGACTAATAACGTTATTTTTGTAATTCACGGCGAGCGCCGCATGCTCAACTCAACTGTCGGTATTTTCGCAAATCCCTTTGAGTGTTACATTACAAGTCAGTGCAGAAAAAGAGTGCAGAGTTGAGTAAAAATGGAACACACTTGAGCCAAGAGCTCGATATATTACAAACACACGCTACAAGTCAGTCTGTATCGCCGATTTTTAAACAAGATCGCCGCGAATGGTACATTACAAACCTTACAAGTCAGTCCTCCGCCTTAGAAAGCCACACATCTTGCCGAACTTCACGGTCCTGATACATCTCACTGTATCGACGACTCGCGTAATTTCCGCCGCAGTCCGCTACATTTGGTGCGTGATCGTCAAAGCGGAAATGGCCTCATGAATTTCCTGATGCGAATTTTTCGCTAGATTTGTCCTTTGCCTAATCATTTTGTGAGGAAACAATTGAATGGAAAAGTGGCTATTACTATGGATGCTGGTAATAATTGTTAATATCTGCGATGCTGAGACATACAATGCGGCTAGTAGGTACACCAATTTAAGGTCGCTCAGTTAGCTACAGAGCGTGCTATTCTCAGAGTCTCCCTGAAGGATAGAACCGGCAACGAAATTATCCAACAGAAATAGGAACTTTTACTCTATAGAACACCAGATTAGCAAGCTAGAGTGTCAGTGGGCTGACTACATCAGTAGAAGAACTGACAACCGCTGCGGTAGACGTGTTCTCGAGTGGAGACCGCGACTCGGCATGATAGAGTGACAATATGCGAAAGGTTCTCGATAGATCTCCTATTCAGCCATCCTTAACAGCATGCAATAATAAACTAATTTAACACTGAATAATAATGGTAAATATAAAAGCAAGTGCTTTTATCTTTACCTTTTCATAAACAACTGATGCCCACGTTAAAAAACTTGATCACAAAAGTGGCAACAATTTTAATAAAGTCACTATAACGTCAATAAAAATACGAGTAGTAACCGTATTTTTCTAAATAAGAAATAATTTATATTTTCAAACAATACAACAATGAAAAATGAACATTGGTTCCGCCAAAATGGTTTTCCTTGAGAACAGATGGGGAGGAAATAGCCAAACAATATAGAGGAGTAAATGAATAAAAAGAATAAAAAAAAAACATTTTTAAGCCTCTACATTGTAAGAACACGGAGTTAGAGGAAGCTACTAAAACTTTTTAATTCGATTATTAATTTATCTTCTGGTTATGGAGAATACTTTCTAGAAATTTAATCTATTTTTTACCCCTTACCGCGCATATTTTTTATTTTTTCCGGAAATAATATTATTTAAGAGGATAGTATCCGCTCCGCGCTCCATACAAACGTAGTTTGGTCTTATCTTGAATATTAACAAATAAAAGTGGAATTTTGCAGTAACAATCTTATCAATAAAATACGTGTTCCTGTAGTATACAATTTCTTTTCAATATACGGTTAAAAAGTTAGACGAGCTCAAAGATTGTCAATTTTCGTTGAAAAACGGCCCAACTTTATGCTAGTATTTCTCGACAATGTATCAATACAGAAACATTCTGATTCGAAAGAAACCCAGATAATATAGTGAATATATGTTTTACGTATTAGCAATATTATAGGAGTAATCTCCAAAATTCGGAACATAAGAAATACGCGTGAAAATGTTGCAAATGTATTGTTGTTTCTCCTCTCGGGCACGCGTTTGCATCGCGAGGGATAGAGACAGCGACAACTGTGCAACATTGTTGCGTTCGCGAGGGACACTCCTCTTAATAGTCCATACCACGTACTATTAAGTTACTTCAGGCATTTATCAAAAATCATGATTTTTATTGATAAGCTGCCTACAAGCCCAGTAAGTTAATCTTTTTGGAATGTCACTGAATCCGCGGGCTAAAGCTAGTATTTAATAATTAATTTTAGACTCTATACGAAGCTGTTAAAATCTACAGTCTACAAAAACTTGTTGATGCAACTGCGATAAATCTCAATAATAATAAAAAAAACCAGCGTACATTTGGTGCACCCATCTCTCTTCTCGAACTAGTTCGCGAAACGTATCGTAACAATAATAGTTTCAGTACACAAACCAATTCGATTGAAAATATTGTGTCCGACCAACTGTTCCTATATTTTATTCAGCGCTCGAACTCGACCCCTCTATCGGAATATCAAGCCGATTGTAGTCTAAAAAAGAAAAAAACAAAACGACCCCGACTTATTTGCAACCGGTATTTTTTTATTCAAAGAAATTATCAAGTTTCCTTGTTGGTCATATTAACTTCTCATTTCTACACGAAATGATGTAGAGTAATAAATTTCATGGAGCCCGAAAGAAAAATTGGCAGTAAGATCAAATGAACGAACTGAATTAGTTTATGCTGTGGTCAGTGTAAAGGAAAAATTTCTCATTCGGAACGCGCACGTTGATAGTACGGTGGTTCTACCTCGTTTTTGAGGCTCTGCAGTGATGCGAGACAAGGACGGATGTATACGACCACGCTTTGAAAGAGCGGGATAGAGGTATTATTGCACCGGTAGTGAGGAGTGAAAGAGATCAATAATGAGACGCACGAGGAGTTGAAAAGGGATTTCAGATTAAGGTCGTTGTCGAGTCAAAGAGCATGTTAGTGGGAAAATTTTTAGATTCGTGTTTAGGCACAAAAGCTATAATGCTTTCAGTTGAGTCTCAGTGAGTAAAAGCACAGAATTGGTCAAACATTATAATTATTGATCCTCTGGCTGACATTCATCAGGTTTATGCCATTATTTTAGACGTGCAAATGTTCGGCGTGCAAATGTGCGTTCACATGTTACTATAATCATTTTTGAATCGTTATGTAAAGCTGTTTTAATTTTGGCAGTAATCTGACAACTTTTTAAGATTAAGAGGCGTAAGGTTTTCCTATATTCCAACTATACTATGCTGCGATTCATGATTGATTGTAAGCTGTTGATAAAAAATAGCATTGCTTCTACATGTCTTTCATGAATAATTTAATCATCTTGACCGTCCCTAAATTCTAATTTATTAAACCTTAGTTTACCGTCTATGAAACTATTGATCCAAATGCCTACCTGATTCTAAACACTGAGGCTTAACTTTTAGGGTTCCATATCATTCCGTAAGTTCATTAAGCTTTCACGTGGCGTAGGCAAAAAGCCTTCGCCGTATCTTCACAATAGCCTACTCTATGGTACCAAGCCTGGCCGGGCGAGCGCAGCTTTACATACACCCTCAGTCACTAGCTGAGCGTCGCGTGCGTCAGTGTGTCTCATTCGCCCCAACACGCGTCGTTACGCGGCATTTTGAAAAACGAACATTTTCGGAAAATATTCGTAAAAGTAAAAAAAAACGATCGTGCTTTTTCGTGTGTGCCAGTGCGAAAAACAACTGATTTACATTTTAGTGGTGGATTATTATTATAGTGGATTTTTTGTGTTGTGCCGTTTTCAAATGTTGGATTTTTAATGTGAAAGATTACAGGATTAAGTAATGAACGTTTTGTATCGTGATTACGAAGCTGAAGGTTAGTGGCGTATTATTTTCTCGGTAAAATGTCGTTTTTGCGCGTGAATCTCGCGTGTTTGTGCTTCGAGGGTGACTGGTTTATTTTGTAATGAAATAACGTGTTGATGATGCGGTGTTTTTTGGCGACATCACCATAAAAGAGCGCGTTTTCATGGAAATGGTTGTGCCGTATTTTGTAGGTTATTTTTTTTCTTGCAGGCATGTGTTATCTGTATAGGACTGAAAAGTTAAAAAGGGAATTACCTGTGTGTGTTACAATGGCGGAAAAATAACCCTTACGTGTTCTATAAATTACAAAATACGTTAACTGTCCATGTAGTATTTTTATCTGCCATGCTTTCGGTAGAAAAATCCCTCGAATACATAATATTGACACATTTGTTATTATGCCAATAGGTAGTCATCTCCAAAGGCAATTATTGATAAAGGTATTGTTTTTGTAAGGTAGGATCATAACCAGGTATTCATAAAGTATTCAGCTTTGCCCATCAGTGCTAAGTACCTCAATACTGATAACATACCATCACACCTGTATTTCCCAAAGGGATGGCAGAGGTGTACTAATATACAGACACACTTCGTCGGTATGTTAAGGTTCCATAGGTGGGCGAGCCTATTGCCGTTAACCGGACACAAATCCAGATTCCGAACTGCTACTAAGATTTTCACAGAAAAGCTCAATAACACTTTGCACGACCTGGAAATCGCAGTCAAGATCTCTAGCATAGCAGTCACGCTTAGGACCACTAGACCAATGAGGCAGCCTCATCTATCAGAAAATATAATAATAATTTGAGTAAAACCGAGATAAAAATTACGTATGGTAGGTAAAGTTTTCAACTTAAAAGCCCAAGCCTACGTTTCATTAATGTTAAACATTTAGTAACACTGTACCAACATATTCCAGCGATGTTCAACATAAAATTATAACGTTCAGGACTCATTAACATAATCATAACAGAATTGTGTCAAAACATTGTGTTGGCGTAGGGAAATTATTTTTGTGTACACGTGTCGATTGTGGGACGAAATTGGATGAAAAGACAGAACGGAGAAGGTGGATATTAAAGAAAGCTTATAAATGGCAGTGGGCTAATAATTATGTACGGTGGCCAGCACATCAAGTGACCACAAAATGACAAATTTTCTCAGTTGATTTTGAACTTTACCTTAAACAATTTAAGGTTTAAAATCATTTGGAGAAATTTGACAGTTTTGTATACCTTGACCTGCTGGCGACTGTACCTACTGATGTTAATTATTTGCCTATTTGGCAATGCATTTGACTTCTATCTATACTAATATTATAAAGAGGTAAAGTTTGTTTGTTTGTGGCGTTTGTAGGGGGTAATCTCTGGATCTACTGATCTACTACTACTGATCTACTGAACCGATATGAAAATTCGTTTACAAATACAAAGCTACATTATTCCTGAGTGACATAGGCTATATATTATCGAGTAAAATGAAAAGAAACGTGTAGTCCTCGCAGGCGGAAAAACATAAGCTCCTCACCATAGCATATATTTTTTTAAACTTAAGTAGATACTATAGATTTCAGTCGCACATAACTAGTACTCTTGTTAACCCCTCGTGCTAAACTAAATGCTCGTGTTACGAGTGGGTTCATGATGGTAGTTCAATGGGTGAGTTTCGAACCGGCAACCACAAGATCGCAAGTCTGACGCTCTAGCCATTAGGCTACCGCTGCTTCTACATAATTCAAGGCAGTGTCACAAATGATGACGTCAGGTGGAAAATGTCGAGCGACGTTGTAATATTCAACTTTGTTTCTATGTTGAAATTTTCATTGTTATGTTTTTTGCTGAAAAAACAAGAGAGAAACTGGGTCCAAGTTAAGTATTGTTGTAGAGTCTAATACCTATTAGCGATACGTATTATAAATATTAAACGGTGAAGGACAACATCTTGAGAAAACCTGCATGCCTGAGAATTTTTCTCGACGGTGTGTAAAGTCTGCCAATCTGCAATAGGCTAGCGTGGTAAACTATAGCCTAATATTTCTCGTTGTGACAGTGAATCTGTGCCCAACATTGAGACGATGTAATGGGTTGATGATTATGATGCCAGTTCTTAGCTTGTTGACCATTCTTACGTTTAAACCAAAAGTTCAGATTGCCAACACGTCATCCGTCATCATTAAGTGATCACCAGCGCGAAGTAGGTCCTGCTTGAGATTAAGCTGATCTGGGCGCCTTTTTGGTCCAGCCGTGAGACATTCAAACATTGCCTTTTCGAAGGACTATTGTAAATTATTTGTAACTGATATAAATTAAAGTATAATAAATTAAAATTAAAATATAGTAATTTAAAAATGTATTCGTATGTACTGTCTCCTGTGCTGTTGGCTAAATAAATCTTTCTTTCTTTTGGCAAAACAAAATCTACATCAATTAAAATTATTAGAACAAACCCAAATTGTGACTTTTTCCTTGATTTCAATCTAGCTTTTCCACGTAGCTTAAAATTATAGCCTTTTAGCCCGCTAATTTATGGGCGATGCTTTTTGTAGGCGAACAATGAAGCGGCCATATTGTTCAGAATTCAATGGGCTTCGAAATTCTACCATCAATTATTCGACTTAAAATACTAATTGTCACAATTTAATATTAAAACATAAATTGGAAGGGAAGCTTACGATGACAAAGATTGCTGTTTTATGACTTTATCAGATTTCCAGCTGTTTTCTCAGCAAAAATCGTAAAACTTCGCGGATTTCTGCATTTTGGCATCGTTTCACTATTGTATCTTTTTTATCGTCCCACCTTAGGAAGAGGCCTCCCTACCCTCCTTCAGTCTCTTCTCGGCTCAGAGCTTTTTGCGGCCAATCCCTCCATTAGAGGTTATGCTCGTCCCGCCATCTCCTTCTTGGCCTTCCGTGACGTCGTCTGACGTGGTGTGGGTTCGCACTCAGTGGTGACATGTGGCAGACATGACCAGTTTAAGCCCAAGTCCACTTAAAGCTTTTGTCTTTTTCAGCAACGTCGGTGATCTGAGTTTTGGCGCGCCGTATAAATTCTACGTCTCTATATTTTTCAAGCTTGAAATTATTTACCACTATAGTACAGTGGGTTAAAGCTGTTACTTGACCCACCGAGACCCCGCCGTCCCACCTATGGTGGGTCAGGTAACAGATATAACCAGTGGGTTATAGCGGCTAGATGTACAGTGGTACATCTAGACGTCTTAGTGTGGTAGATACACCTTCAAGACCTTTGTAGTTTCTCTTTAGGATTGCAGGTTTTATTACGAGTACGTGTCCTTTCCCTTTCGAGATTGTGTAAAGAGTACACAGTAAAAAGGCTATTGTTCGCTGGTCATTTTTCTCAACTACCTTCGTTAGGGTCTGATTCTAAGATTTCAAAATACTTTTTCGAACTAAAAACATTACTGGACCGAATCTGCTATTGAATGGTGTGTTTGGATCGAGAATTCTCAAACCTGACTTAGAATAAAAATAAACAACGTTTGGACACACCTGTTGGTCAATTATCCCGGGGTACAAAAACTCGCTCCCAGTTTTAATAGGAGAGCTACTAAGGTTTTATCTGGTGTCATTTAATTTGGTTATCACTTACGAGACTCATGTTTTTGTTCGCTGATGATTCAGTTAAAAATTTCATTGCGGTTAGTATTTTGATAATCATATGAATGAATAACCTGTATGTACAGGTAAGCTTAGGATTCAGTATATTTTTGTAATTTTTGTTATCCCAGCTTGGAATAATCTAATAATTGTCATAAATGAATGGCTCTCTCCCTATTACTTGGAACCTAAACATACATTAAGTACACCTCTGCCCAACCTTTCAGATGGAATGAAGGCGTGATGGTATCTTGTCATAATATGATTTGACATTTCAAACTGTCACAAATGATTAAGGATTGCTAAAATAGGTTCACCATTGATTGTTTGAGTACTATTATTATTCAATAATAATAAATTTTAATAAAGAAAATGAATCGTCAAAGATCACTGATAAAAATGATGAAACTGATCCTAAAAGTGATAACAGGCCGAGTTACAAAAGTTACCCCACCGTGCAATTGTCAGGTCCCTTCGCAGGTTGCTTTTAAACGATCAAGATTGGTTGACAGTATCAGATTTTTTTTTGTTAGATCTTTGTTAAATCATTCACTCGTTCGTGTGAGTGTTAAGTTCACAGTTCCTTTGTGAACTTTTGCATAAAAGAAAAGTTTGTCAGTTTTTATAATTGGAATACTGTTTTCTGGAAATTCTTTTTTTGTTGTTATCTTGTGATTGATGTGGGACGTGGTGGTTTTAATATCAGGTTTTCGTCATTTGATAATTTTATTTAACTACTATTTTTAATTATTTTGGAGATAAATTGTTATGATTATTGTCTCTTTTAAATAAAGCTTGATTTGCAAGGTTTTTGCCAAAGTTGCGGTTTATCATTGGATGGGTAACCATACCTCTAGGTCTCTGCATGCAATTACAGGTGACAATGAGTGCATATTTTTCTATGTAATTATTTATGATGATGAGGAAAATAATTTTGGAACAAGTATTTTTTTAAATTGTCTATTATGTTCTCAGTAACGAACTGTTAATTATACATTTCTACATAAGCCTTCAAGGATAGGAGAAATTATAAATGTTAGTTAGTTAATTCTTTAATTAGAAAATTCATTTCTTTGTGAAAATTTCGCAATATTTAATGCTAAAAAATAATAAAAAATAAAATTATAAATGTTGTTATTTTCAAAACAATATTTTCTTTGTTTTGTTAATCATACTTGCGACCTTAAAGAAGTTTTATTGGCAATATAAATATTTTTTATCATAAATCATTTCAACACGTAATCGACGTAATGTACTATGGCATTTTACCATCTATTGTGTGATGTAGACCATAACAATTTAACTCGCTTACAGGGCCTATAGCCTTATCAGAAATGAGTATTATATCGTTTATAGAACCTGAGACATAGCTTATCGGTCACGTAAGACCACTTTAGCAGAAAAGCTTTGATCAAAGGAATTTAGTATACATTTTCAAAGAGGTAAAGTTGTAAATCACTTGGCAAGCAATTCGGGATTTAATTAGCGAACGATTTGGAACTTTCTTGTGGTAAGTTTAAGTTGTAAATCAAATTGTAGAGCTTCGTCTCTGCTTTATTTTGCAAGTTCTCATGGAAAATTTATATTAAGTTTTTGTTAGAAAGGTATTTCTTGTTTTCCTCCCTACGTTGGTAATTGGTCTAGTGTACTCCGTATTGCCTACCCATTTACTTTTTAACTACCCATTTTGTATGTATTACTTACCCTTTTTAAGCAATTTCTTATCTATTACCTACTCATTTGGAAATTAGATTTACCTATATATCATTTGTTTATGCATATATAATTATTATTTAGTGAATTACTGTTAGGGTAGAAAATTGTTTTATGGGTTAATCCACTAAGGAAGATGTGGCTTACATTTCAAGTTTTCAACCCACACAAATTCTTAGTATTTGCTGGTGGGCGACAAGTAATCTACCCACTTATTTCGGCGGTTTGACTTTGACTTATGACTGTGTCATTTTTATCGCTCTTATGTATAGTAGCAATAAGGCTCATATTCAAAGTTAAGCGTAAACTTACAGAACGAACGATCTATAAAGTTTATCTGCACGAAAACCGCTTGTTACATTATCTAGGGTTAACCCGGGTAATTAAAACAAAGAATGCAAAGGGGTAATCAGAAACTGTAAATAATAGGTATTTAATTTATTAAATATCTGTACAAACAATCACAAATAAAAAGTATACCAAACTGTTAAGGAGTTTGTCGGCAGCAGTTACAGCTTACTTAAGAAGAGACTAATTATGCACTATGCAGAGACTAGCTTGCAAGCTACTGTTCTCAATTACCCTTCGAGGTTATTGTTCACAATTACCCTAGTTGACCGTACGTCTGTTTGAAACGTGGTATTTAAAATAAACAATCAATCATGTCACAACATATTTAACAGTTCCGTACAATACTCACCATTTGGTATTCGTATGTCGTTTTGTTATGAGACTCATGAGTCCGTTACACATCGCGCGATGGTCTGGTCCGCCCACGATACCCCATAACTTTGGGGTCACACTGAGAAAAAGCTTGTGGTCTTGCAAAACTTCGTTTCTTTTTTTGTTTGTTATATAATTTTGGATCGGTGAGGTGAGATTTAAATCCGATTTGGGTAAATTGAACGGACACCTATAATTATTTTTTTTGACGTAGATGTGCGATTATCTATCATAATGTTGATGTGGCTCCTCCCTGTTTGTTCAATAAGCTGTTTGGCAATAAGGTTTGGATCCGATGACGAAGGTATTTAGTTTTATTTGTTTGATTCCAGAACAGAAATTATTCCTCAAAAAAAAAAATATATTAAAAATATTATTAAAACAATATCTTTTTGGGTATTGAGAATAAGCTTTATTGTATCAATTTCTAGTTGCTTTAACTGCAACTTTGAAAGTTCGATCTGGGGGGTGAGACTCATGATGGCTTAGTGGTCATAGCATCTAGTGTACCTGGTAACCAAAGGACGCAGGTTCGAATCCTGCCCGCAATCGACTTTTTCCTTCACTAATATAATTTGACGTGGTAATTAATTATCATTTCGGACATGACTTCGAAAAGTCAGAGCTGCTTGCTTTGGATTCGATCTCGAGATCTTCGAGTTTGCAGAACGATAGTCAGTTATATTATTATATCCAAATGTCAAAAACCAATTAAAATTTATTGAAGATGTGCAACTTTCACCAATACTTTCGGAGACTTGTTCTTATTTTATTCTTTATCGTCTAGATCAGACGACAGCTGCCTGAAGTGATTTCCTATAAAACCTGTAATATGTAGGCTAATTTTGAATGCACTTAATATAACCACATCCCATTCCATAAAGCGAAATTGCTATACTTTCTACCACCTACTTGCCTCCTTTCTACGAATCTTGTTATAGGGTATTGAATAGTTAATACCTTATAAGGTTGGAGTAATTAGGTTGACAGTAACCGCATTGGTCGGTCACAAATTGGTTCGGTCAAATAATAATGGTTATATATCTATTAAGTTAACCTGATTATTATATTATACTTTTGCACTTTTTTATAAAATCGGAGCATTTATGTTATGACTTTTTTATTGCACATAATTATTGAACTTGTATAAACTGTTCACAAAGATTTGAAGTTTCTAATTAAAGAAAATTTCTAGTTAAAGAAAACATCGATCTCAGGCAGGTTTTGAACTTGTGTGTGTCTCTCTGGTTAAGTACACCAGAATTTTTCTTTCACTAGAAATTTTCTTTAATTAGAAAATTCATATCTTTGTGAACATTTCGCAATATTTAATGCTAAAAAATAAGCTTTTATAAACTGTTTAAATCTTCTTCCAGTCTAACAAGATGTGCCTGAATATCAGTATTTTATACGAAATTTCTAGGCAATATTAGTCATAATGATAGAAGTTGGTCAGGTTTTATGAGTTTTTGTCTATCATAAATGTCGGGGGTGATTTTCACGACAACCGGGTACGACGGCGATTATCCACAATGATATCCCATGCAATGATACTGTTGTTTGAAATCTTTATTTTAATTTTGTGATATATTGTTTATAAAAAGATAAAAAAACCAATAAAATGGATGGACTCATAATTTATTGCTAATATATCAATTTCGCCCACGACTGAGCGGAATTCATATTCTAAAATGCAGATTCCGGATATTCCTACACCTATTTAAAATTCAAAATGTTTCAAATGATACATGTTTGTTTCTGTAAAAGATCTTTTAAACTTTCACGAGTCAATATTTTATATTTTTAACCGAAGAAAATAAAGAGAAGTTTAAGTACTAGATCGTGCCGGAATTTCTCAGCTGATTAAAGAAGAAGAACTGAAACCAATTCACTAGAAACACGGGGTTATCACTAATTATCGAAAATCATAGATTTTAACATGATGTCTTTATCATTTTAAAATGGTAAGAACACAAATATTATAAAAATGCTAAAGTAACTTTGTCAAATAACTTTACACGAAAAACGCTAAAATATTTAAATAAATTGCATCCTGAGGAAGTAAACCTACTATAAACTACTTTTTCACAAAAAAAAGTCCTTTGCGACGCCAGTGACACCGCGATAATAGCTAGCTATTTTAATATATATTTAAATCCAACACGCTACACCAACCAATTTGCCAAACAGACAAGTAATTTCATACTAGAAACTTTAGTTTTTGCCATCATTATAATTATGTTCCGCAACATAGTTCCCAATGTCTATCAAAGTTTTTGTCACACGATATTTTTAAGTAACGGTGCAACAAAAAAATTAGAAGACCACGTAACGAGGTCTACTTATAATAAAAGGTTCCTATATAATTACTTTTTGCACGTAAAATTCTTTGAACATAATAGATTTTACACTTTCTGCAAATGAATGCGAGCAGTCGACTGGTTAAATGAGTTTTTTCGGTGTCATTACAGAATATGGACGTGCGACCAGACTTTTTACCTGACATAGTTTTTTAAGGCTGTTTTTAAAGCCTAGCGAAGTAATAAAAGCCCAGTGAAGTACTAGACCTAGGTACTAGACTATGACTTGGCAAATCTAGAGTCCGAATAAAGAAAATACATTTCTGAAAATATTGGAATTTCTCATGCGGACCTAACCCCTTTTATTCGTCGAATATATACAGTTTATATGACGTGCTTTCATTAGTTAGTGCATGAATTTTTTGGTTTGCTCCTACAAAAGCTGAATAGAGAGAATATCTTCTTTTTCGAAAAATAAAGGCGACCTAGTTCTTAATAAGGTTATTTGATTTGTTTTGTATGAAATTGTTATAATGTTTCACGCAAGGTGTGATTTGACACGCAATGAAAACAATCATTATAAATACATAAAATTAACGAAGTTGTTTTGAAGTCTTAGTTTATCTTGACAGAGGGAAGAAAATACTATTGTATACCTAATAGGCACGGTTCGCAGACATAGGATGTTCTTAAATTTTGTGAAGATAATATGGTAATAAGCGATACCGTTAATCGAGAAGAATCTTAATCCGGGCCTAAAATAACTTTATTTACTATACCCACTTCTTTCACGAATAAAAAGTATTTAATTTGAATTGATTGACCCATCCTGTTTCAAATGTTCAATTCAAAAAATGGTCCTTTTTATCAACAATTTTGTTAAATCTTTTATGAATGAAATAACAACAAATCTCAATGTTGACATCTCAAATCTGTCCATGAATGATTCAGTCACATTTTATTGTTGAAATATGTTAATTTTATTACATACGGACAGATGCAAAAGTGAAGAGTAAAGTTGAGATTTATTTACGTTCATTTCACTTTGTAATTTTTGGTCTTTTAGCCCATGCGGACCGAAGGTTTTTACTTCCATTCTTACTATAAACCTCGATTATGGAATATAGATTTAGGGCATGACCAATTATTTTTTTTGATGTAAATATTCATTTGTATTGTTGAATTACCGGTTCTTATTATATTAAGCCCGAATATCAATGTAAGGAGAATTGATAACTATTAATAATGATTTTTTATTTTGATTTATATGTGAATAATTTTATTCTACTTACAGCGTCGGATTTGGTCTTATCCCATTGATATTAGTTTAGTTAGCTATTGACGAAATTAATGTCCCTAATAAATGATTTTGCGTTTTTTTATTTCGGATTAGCAAACACTATAAGCAGAAGACATCGGTCGACTAATAATAACAAAACACGACTAGATCTTAAGAGATTGTTCCAGACTTTTGCATGATTAGCAGGATTACGGGCTAAATCGCTATATCAGAATCCAATACTGTCAGAAAATAGAAAAAAAAACCACATAATTCACAGTCCCCAACCCGTTAAGATATAAAATCTTAATTTCCGCTTCTCAAAGGGCACCGCAAACCTTACATTCTTTATGATAGTACTCCAGATAGTTTTAAGGGAACCTTGGACGTTAACTGCCCGTATAAATGATTTACCGCAAACCATTTCAGGAAATATACAACCCATATAAATATATATAAACATAAAAATATAAAAACGTTATTTACGAGGTCTTTTTTGCGGTTCAAAGAAAGAATAGAAAGCCTCCACGTATTGTTAGAAAGCAATAAAGTTGAAAACCGCGTAAAATTTCATTTTATTGGCTTTAAATTTAAAGTTGTTTTAACGGTTTTGGAAGCCGGAAATGTAAGATGTGGAACATAATTTCTGAGAAATTGTTTAACTGACATAATACATTTGTATTTAATATAAGAAACGATTTATTTTATGTTTTATATTTGTAAATGATGTAGATAAGATTATTATTATTATTCAACCGTTATCTTACAACTGGGGGGCAACGGCCTGTATGTCCTTTAATTCCTCGCAATCCAAGGTTATTTTTTTGTATAGTGTGAAAAACTTATGGATCGTCTGCCACCTGGGAAAGCGGAGGTTTTGGCAGCCCTATATTTGCATGCCCCATGAGATTGGTTACATTTAGCCCACAGGTCATTTGGCATGCGGCAGATGAGATTATCAATATAAAGGAGGCTTTTTTTGATGGTACGATTGGCGCAGTTCTCGAGCAATCGGCTGCTTGGTGTAGCGGTTTCAATCTCCGTACTGAACTAGTATTTGTATGACCTATCGATAATTCCGAGTCTTTGAATGTCGTGCATGTAAGATTTGTTTGTTTTAAAAAAAGTAATTTGAATTTAAGATTACGAATTATAATAAAGTGTATGGTACATGTAGGTACTGTTATTTTATAGTTCATGCCACCAGAGTTAAAGGACGCTAGATGCTCTAGGAATTTTCTTGTAAGAAATAAAGTTTAAGCTTTATAAAAAATAATATTTTTAACATATTCTCATATATGCCAGTTGTATCCAGGAGAGCACAGGGTATTATTAGCTACAAATTATTGCTCTGTAGAAATTACAGGCTTTTAAAATAACAGGGACATTAACACCATTTTTATGACACGCACATATTTAGGTATATGAAACTGCTATATTGTATTTCATAGTTAAATAAAACTTCTTTCTTAAAATTTACGAAATAGTTGTTAGTGTTTGTAAAAATAATTATGTTTTATTTATTTTATGATATTATGTTTATGTTAACTACATTTATTTTTGTCTGAATACGATATTATGCAGTTTAATACAAGCGACATTTAGCTGGTCCTTGTGGATATCTATGGCGGAATGCTTTTATTTAGCAGTAGACGTTCTTGGATGATAATATTATGTTGATTGTATGTTAAATTTTGTGAGAAAAAAATACTTATTTATAGGTATTCGTATACAAAATGATTGGTTTCATCTTCGACACTACCCAATAACTATTTGAAATTATATTTTTAGTGAAGAACTAGATTGAATACCTGTGACCAAACTCAGTTCTTATTTCAGGGTAAACAAATAAAATTATTATATAAGTAGGTTAAAATAGATAAGGTAGAAGATAAAATATATAATTCTTTACTCTGCCATTTAGTTTATCAAATATAACGTGTTGTTTCTTAAAAGTTGTTCGATTACTGTAAACTGATATAAATTTCAATTTATAATATGTATATTGGTTGTCAAATTTAATTAAAGCAAGTATACCCAAGTTGTACCGAAAGACCAAACAAATTTATAATCAAATTAGAAAACCGATACCAGTGGTTGCTGAGATACTGGCGGGGCGAGATGGCGGCCACAAACTGGCTGCTGCGACCGGTCACACATCCGCTCAATACACCTGTCGCGAGCGGCGCCTATACATCAAACAGGCTTTAGAAAAAAGGCTAACTTTGAACAAGTTTTGAACTAATTTAATGTTTTAGATTGGATAATCATACAATATTAATAGCACATAACACATAACATACCATCACGCCTAAAGTCTTCGAAAGGTTAAGCAGAGATAATGTACACCCACACTTGGCTTGTATTTTTAGGTCCTTTGTAAAAGGGTAGCCGAGCAATCATCCGGGTACAAATCCATTCTCAGAGGTGCTACTTAGAATTTCATGGAAAAACGCAGTAACACTTTGCTCGACCTGGGAATCGAAACCAGGACCTCTAGTCCACTAGACTTATGAGACAGGCACGAGACTAATACCACATGATAACGAAAATTCAAAGATTTGAGGGAGCTTTCCAATTCGAAACCGAGACCCAGTTGTGAGAAAGTTTTCTGTCCAACTTGGTTTTTATAGACAAACGTTATGTAGTGAACTTCGAATCTATTACATTACATTTTTATTAATTATCTTACATGATATTTAACATTTTATAAAATACCTGATTAGCAGGTAATCTTAATAATTATGTAGCCTATAAACATCAATTAACCCCGATAATATTACCAGAATCAATGGGCTAGCAAACCAGTGATGATTTGAATAAATTATGCTACCTTCATCAACAACATTTTGTACGGTTTGTTCCTTCGGCATTATACCTAATGTTTATCGGCTCTCATGGCTCACTAACATGGAAGAGCATCATTCTATCAAATAATCGAATCGGGTAATAAACACCGCGTATTTCTCACACGCGATCATAATAATTTAATTTGATATTTTTTTTAAACAAACAATCTCACGGACGACCCAATGTACTGTAAGTTAATAATCTTAAAACAAACTTTCTATTATAATAGAAAGTTTGTATATATACAAATTGTTGTATATATACAACGATTGACTTCCCTGCTTGCATTTATATTAATCTTATTTCAGCCGTGATCGTCCCACTGCTGGGCAAAGGCCTCCCTTTTCTTCTACCATTATTCTAATACAAGATAGTATACTACGGCTACGGCTTACTTATATGACCATGGACAGCTAAGCTAAATGTTTTAAATCTTAATTCATGGCACGCAACTCTGACTGTTTTAAAAGAGATCATTATAAGTAATATTCTTTTTTTAACAGAAAATAAAATCGCAGCCGCAAAGTACATTTACATACTTGAAACAGAAATCCGTGGATTACACAAATATTAATGTAGAAACATATTAATGTGTAATAAATTTAATAATTTATTTATAATAATTTCTGACAGACTGCTTAATTCTACCCGGTGGTGATTCCATTTTAATCATTAGGTAAGTGTCTCAAACCTGATATGTAATTATAATTAAATATTAATAAATATTCACAGCGCGATTGGCGCAATGGCCGAAGGATTGAATGGTCACTATCAGCAGCCGACAAGTATTTTTTTAAATTGAGGGGGCAATTTGGGGAGTCAAAGACCTTTATTTTTCATGACTACTCGATATTTATTTAACCTTCTCAATTTTTCCGTATAGTGGTCGTATGAAGTTTATTTTGTATAGTTACATACTTGTGACGCCTCGTTGCTTTGCTACTACTGGCGTGGCTTGATATACATATACTTGCATAGGCTTCATCTGAGGTAAAGAAGATTGCCTGTAGACCGATGTAGATGAAAAGCATATTATGTAATATTAAATGGAACCGTTTAGGTTTACTGAGGTACCAAGGTTTACACATCCGAATAAAAAAATATTTTATGTAATAAATAAATGCATTGTCTTTTAGATTATACGTAATGATCTAATATCAGTAACTTAGTCATCATCATCATGAATGAGAAAATAAAACAACAACTGGGTACCTAATTAAAAACAAAATTTTCTTCATTAAAATTGTTGGTCCTTTTACCTTTGCCTGTTTTCAATTATTATCTAATAATGTAGTGGTTCTTAGTGGAATCATCATCAACCCATTTATTGTCCCACTGCTAGGTCTGCTCTCAGAATGAGAGGGATTGGGGTATAGGAGTCAACCACGCTGTCCTAATACCACATGTATTTATATCGCAACTCAATTTTTCTTTTTTACTTTGTGAAACAAGTAGATATTAATTAATAGAAATATGAGAATATATTTTTTTATACAAGCATAAGCCTTTAATATCTCCTCGATAAATAAGGCTTCTTTATTTTCTTTGCATTCTCAATGTCTCATAAATATCTTCTAAGATGTAAAAATAACAATAAAGATGTGGACATGTCAAGATTCAATATATTATTTTAACATTTAATAAAAAATATCACCACACATGTCATATTTTGTATTCAAAATAATAATATAAAATATTGCCATTTTTTAACAAAGGCATAAAAATAAAAATTCTCAACGCATCTACAGAAAAAAAATGCGAAAAACAAAAAAACACGTAAAAACAAAAAACCAGTTGAGTTCCCGCAAGTACTTTACGCGTGGCGACATTATTCTGACTTAGAACGTCATATACAGCATTTTCCTCTTACCCTAAATTGGCACTTACTACCAAGAAATAAAATCCAAAACGGCTTTTAGGGTATAAAAGCGTTCGCGTGGCCGTCGCCCATGAATCCATTTCATGAACATCACAAGCCACGATTTTTGTGATCAGAACAGCGCTTTAAGACATCAACATAAGGTTGAGTGTCTATTGACATGTTCATTCGTAGTTTATAGCCTGCAATGTTTGCGACTTCTCAACCCGTCATTTAGCTACAAGTTTTGTTCTGAGTGCGTTAAAACTTACGACTAGGAGCAGTACAGAAGGACCATAAATCGAGCTTGGAGTTATGCGTACGGTTTATGCCTACAACGCATTGCGCACGAAAGCTGGCAATCTGTTTGCCAAAAACATTATACTGTGTAATTTGTATGAGTAAATTTTTAAAGTAATGTGATTAAATAAGGCGCTTAAATAAAAATGTTTTCGAAGACGTATTTTTATGGGTAATTTAATTTTTTGATTTTATTACTGCACACGTTCCTATATTGGGATCCCCAAGTCCTATTATTTTGACCTTTGATAAATAAAATAATTAGTACCTAGGAAAGTATATTTTTATACTTATTGATAATGAAATATGTAGGTATATACACGAAAAACGGTAAAGTTTATATCTTAAGCAAATTCTATTCCTATCCTACATATAAAACAGTTTACATCAAGTCATTCCTCGAAATGTTCTTTTAAATACATCTCACCTCATTAGCATCTCGACACTTTGAATGATGGTAAAGAATAAATAAATACGTCAAGTTATCAATGGAATCAACAGTTAACTACATTGGTTTCGCGTATAAAAGGACCAATTCTCTATACCGTTACGTTGTTATTACAACTGGTTTTGGTCTTCTGTCCACGGAAATGTTTTCACAATTCGTGACAGTTAAGTATGGAATTAATGAGTATAGGTACCTACAGCTACTTAAAATTGGTGTAGGTATCTATACTCATAAACTTCATAAACCTATACCCATAATCATTGGGTATTCTCTGCAATTCTTAGTAAATGAAATGAAATGAAATGATATTTATTTCTGTAAATTGATCTTTTAAGACACTTTTACAAGTCGTTTTTTTACAATTTTTTTTAACTAGATGGCGTCGACTTTTCCTATCTGACGACCTCTGAGAAGAAACGTCGAAACAAACTCAGAGAATCATGGTCTCTTTTAAAGTCCAGACAATAGTTATATTATATGCGAGTTCAATGTAGGGCAAAATCTGAACAGGCCTTTTGAAGAAAGAACCATACCAGCTTTGAGTTGACCTGTCCTAACTGACGGAACGCATACATCAGTCATCGTGTAGCTCAACCATTTTTTAGTAGCAGCTTGGAGTCTGGATTTGTGTCGGGAAACTAATATGAGTAAATAAAATATAAACCATAATACCTACTAATATCCCACCCCAGTAAGCAAGCCTACAATACAGTAAGTAATGGTGATTACAGATAATGTTTTCCATTATTCCTCCATATTTAATTAAACCGGAAATGGTGTGTAGCAAAGGAATATGATGTGTATGCTCCCAAAATTAAAACGTATAACTATCTCATCGCAGGTTCAAATCAATTACTTACTCTTTCATTTTCGATAAAAATTATCTATAAAGCTCCTGATTTAACTGCAGTTTAAGTGATACTTAACTAAAATGTACTACTTTCGTAATCTCACCGTGTGTGGTCTGCGGTACCGATCGTCTTACAGATAAAGTTTAAATTAAGAGACCTTTTAAGTTACTGCAGTTTATAAAGTTACTTTTATTGTTTATAACCCACTTTGTAATAACTTATATGGATTAACTTTACCCTTTTTACTTTGGGATTTCATTTTGTAAATGTGTATCGAATGAGATATGTTTCAATATATTTTATGTTACAATAAAATAATGTTTTATCACATTTATTAATGTTTTAGTATAATACACTAACTGTATAGTAGAGGTGTACACAAATGTACACTCACAGTGCCCTGGTGTATTTAGGTCCCATGTAAAAAAGGAGCCTTTTGCAATTAACCGGGAGTGAACCCAAACACAGAGCTTCTACTGAGAATTTTATAGAAAAGCCCAATATAATTTGCTAGACCTGGGAATTGAATAATGAAGGCAAGGTAATAAACCGTCATAATGAAGATATATAGAAAAGCGGGTTAGCTAGTGGCTATAGGTATATCATTAACCGGAATAATGCCCATACATAGATAAGCAAATCCAAATGACACATTATTGCGTAGGAGTACCTACCCACCTTGTTTTTAGAATAAATTGATCCACTAACTAACTAAATAAACCTTTTATTTTTCTAAGAAAATGTTTACTATAAAAATCTTAAACATTTAAATCAACTGTCGAACATCAAATTGTAATAAAACATAAAAAAATGCAAAGTAAATCCAACTTAATTGTATGTCTAGTCCTTTGGTTTGCAAAATAATTAAACAGCGTACCTTATTATTATACAAAAACCAACGGCTATCGATCTTGGTACTTTTTTTACTCTGCCAACTTGAAAGTGCAAAAATCAGAAATTAAACACACGCAACACAATGGTTTATTTGTTAAACAGGTTTGTGATTCGTCACTTTTGAAAAAAGATGGCAGGCAGATTTCAAATCAGACTATAGATTCCGTATATGATTTTGTATATGTTTCTAGCTATATTAATATTAGAAAGAGGAAAGATTTGTTTTTAATTAATAATCTCTGAAACTACTAAACCGATTTTAATAATTATTTCACTATAAGGAAGCATTATTTCCAATTACCATGGGCTACTTATTATCCCATTGGATAACCGGGGTTCTATGCGAGCGAATCCGTGGCCAACTATTATATTTATCTCATAAACATGTGATGGACTGCTATCTCTAATGTTTAGTGACGATGTGATTAACGATGAAGCAAACTTGCATATTATGTAACTTAGTCAATCGGGAAACAAATATAATCCCAGGTTAGTACCTAACCGAAAACAGACTAGGCAAGGAGGTCCACTCATCAACGTAACGAATCCAGAAAATCATTTAAAAAGTTTTATTAATATGTTAGAAACAGTTGGACTGTTCATATTTAAACAAAGGCCATATAGTTAACTGGAGACTCTTATAACATTAAAAAGCCTAAAGTTGTTTAAAACAGATTTATATTATTACGGAACCCTAAAATAAAGAAGAAAAGTCATAGCCAGTCAAACAGGTGTCAAGTGTGAATAAAAAGACTAAAAAATAAATAATACTCGCGCATACCACGGCGACTTATCGATTACAACGATTGGCGTTTCTTAGAATTCTTGCAGTTTTTTTTGGCAAGAATAACGATTCATTGGTTATGCAAAGGAAGTATAAAATATAAACGAAAACTGTATTGGTTTATGTATGCAAATAAAATGAACAAACTACACGGAACGAAGCAAGTTTTAATAAAGGTTCTACATTCATTTAATTTTGAGAGAGTAAATATAAAGTAATGTTAAATTATGATTTGTTTTTTCCTTGTTAGTACATACGTCGACAAAAGTTAATTAACTATAGTAAACAAGATTCGTACTGCAAAACGCTTCTAGCAAAAACTGTTTTCAACGCAAAATATTTTTAATTAATGACAAGGGAAATATTCGTACAAAAGGACCAACATAAGTTGACATTTCATCGAGGCGCGGCTCACAAAGTCACGTAACAACTGATATTCTAAATTCAGTACGTTAAAATTTAGTTACACATTTAGCCACCGGCCAAGATATATTAGACACCTTGTACCAGCTTAAACAAATACACGTGTATGTAAATTTCATACATTAACATAATAATTGGTAATTTGTTCAAAAGCAAATTTATCAACGATTTGGGAATTATGATGCCAGACGCGTACAAAGTATCTTTCTTTTGTAGTTTCAAGTTAAAAAGCGTTATTTATGGGAGTATAACGATGGGCTCATGAAATAATTTATCTTTTAAACGTTAAAATGTGTAGAAAATTCTCATTTTGCCCTGCCTAGGGAAATTGACAGGGTTATGTCTGACTCATATCGACTCATATCGACGACAAGCATTGCTACCATGTACTTATTTACATTCAATTCAAATACATTTATCATCTCTACCTTACATAATAAACATACCATCACGCCTGTATTTCTCGAAGGGTTAGGCAGAAGTGTATTAATGTACACCCACGTTTCGCCGGTATGTTTAGGTCCCATGTAATAGGGGGTGAGCCTATTGCTAAAAACAGGACACAAATCCAGACTCCGAGTTGCTACTGAGATTATAAAAAATCTTAATAACACGTTGCTCGACCTGGGTATCAAACTCAAGACCTCTAGTGAAGAAGTGGCGCTTAGGACCACTAGGCTAATGAAGTAGTTCAGTTATGATATATTTCATACATACATAAAGCGAGTTAATTCATATATTGCAGGAAAATGGTAAAAAAATAGATCTGCCTCGGTATTTTCCCATCAAGTCTAGCCACTAGGGACCGTAGGCTATTAAGCGGGAGCGGGAGGCTAGATAATTTATTAGCCTATGCGGCTGTGGGTGTTTTATCGTGTTTTCTCAGCTTTATTACATTTTAATTGCATCCGTTATAGAGTTTAGGTGTATCAATTTTATGTTTTTCGGTATTTCTGGTATTGTTCACCGTTTCTACAGTATTTAAATAAGCTGCTTCGTTGGTGTAGTGGCTTCGCATTTAATAGGTGCAAAGTCGATTCTTAGGTTGGGCAGTGTTAGGTTATTAATTTTTCTTTTAAGCAGCAAGTGCTATTTTCAGTCAGTAAGATTCCCACGTACCTATTATACGGATTTTCCTGATTATTGTGCAGACTTATATTCGGGTCTAGATTTTAAATTTTAAGTACTAGATTAATACCAATGTGTCCTTTTAAAACATCGTGAGAAAACCTGAATGCCTCAGACATTTTCTCGACGACGACGCCGATGTGTGAAGTTTGACAACCTGCAATAGGCCCGCGGCTGTAGCTTAAGCCCTCGGAGAAACCCGTGCCCAGCAGTGGGGATAATATAATAGGGTGATGATGATAATGACAGGTTAAGTCGACAGATGAGCAGACGAGCTACCTGATGGTTAGTGGTCATCCTCTCTCATTGCCACCTGCAATACCAAAGAATGTGCTGGTGCAGTGCCGAAGTTACTTAAGTTAAAGATTTTTTTGCAATCAGCCGAAGTTTTATCCATCTTTTTTGTTTTCAAGTTTCTTACTAATATTATGTTAGACTACCTCATTAGACTTTAGTCTAGTGGGGTCTGACTTCAATTCGCAGGTGGAGCACAGTATTGTGGGGATTTTCTATGTTATTTTCAGTAGCAGCTCGGAGTCTGGATTTGGGCCTGGTTAATGGCATTAGGCTCGTACCGTTAAACATATAGACGAGCTGTGGATATACATTAATTAGAACACCTCTGCTTAATCCTTCTTGATGTTATATTTATTATATTTATGTAAGTGTCACAATGTAGGCCATACTAAATATGAATTTATCGTTAACAGTTGTTCTGAAACCTTATACCAGTATGAGTATTTAATTATCTCCAGCTAACGCGATTTTAATGTCAAAACTTTTGTGGTGTTCGTTTAAATTATACCAAACCACGTAAGGTTATACCTAAGTATAAGTTTGCTAGGTATATAAACAAGTAAGTATATAAGTGTGTAAGTATAAGGTATCAACTTTTGATAGACTCAATTTGATAATGTTAAATAATTTATGTATTATTATGTAAATAGATCTTTTACAGGCACTAGTCAGATAGGAAATAAGGCATCTACTATTACTACTTCTCAGAGAAAAAACGCTGAAAAAAACTCAGAGAAACATGGTCTCTTTTAAAGTCCAGACAATAGTTTATATGAATAGATATGCGAGTTTTACAATGTAGGTCTTTCTTTTCAGAAAGAGCCATAGCAGCTTTGATTTGACTTGTCCTAACTGATGGCACGCATACAGCAGTCACTTTGTAGCTCAATTATTATTTAGGGAGGTCAACGAACCGTTGTGCGACGATACCAGATCAAAAAATTATGACTAGATATCTGTTTCAAAAAATTTAAACATTGGTGTCCAAAACCACGTCCTGAATTCATAGGATGTTGTTGGTTATTCATCGATGTCCCTTCCACCCTGTATAATATGGTGTTTGTTCAAATATTTGATCCGAGGAGGGCAGTTATAATAGAAACCGATCGTTCAGCCTCTACGAAAAAAACTCTAGTCCGGATTAACGGTGCTATTTCATAAGAAATATTACCCTAATATAACATCTATTTCTAGTTTGTATAAACAAAATACCTATTAATTATAACGCAAAAGGAAGTTAGTGCTAAAACACATACATCTCATTAAAATACTGTCGTAAATATTTGGTATTTCCTTTAAAAATATAGAGGTATAAAAACGTGCGAAGCGCATGTCGAACCACGCGTGTTGGGTTCCTCACATATTTTATCGCTATTCAAACAGTAATTTATTTTTTAATTGAAGTTTGTGTGTGTTGAAAAGGTTATCTATAGGAAAATAATGTTAGTACTTCGCAGTTCCTAATCATCAAATCGGCTAGTGATAGCCTTGTGATATGATCGTTAGACTGCCATTTTAAAGGGTCTTGGGTTCATATCCAAGGCACACACCTCTGAGTTTTTCAAGTCATGTGTATATTAATACTTAATTATCTCGTGCCTAAACAGTGAATCAAAATATCGTGAGGAAACCTGCGTGCTTCAGAAATTTTTTCGATGGCATGTGGTGTCTGCCAACTCGCTGGCGTGGTAAACTACAGCCTAATCCCTCTCTGCCTAGCTGTGGAACATTATATGGGTTGATGTGGATGAATATACCATCACTCATTTATTCCCGAAAGAATAAGACAGAGGTGTCCTAAGATACACCCACAGTTCATCGTTATTGTAAGTCTGGGGTGAGCCTATTGAGGTAAAAAAACCTAAACTGCAAGGTGCTGTTACTGAGAATTTCTTAGGAAAACTTAGGATCTCTACCGTATCAGTTACGCTAAGGACAACTTGACTAATAAGGTGGTTCAAAATAAAATAAAATAAGGGCTAAATATTACCACGTTTTGGAGCGATAATCTAGATATTATAATATGACCACGGACTAAGTCTCAACTTCATGCATGCACATTGGACTTCGAAATCAATTAATTTTTCACTCCCTTATATGGCGAAGGAAATCGTGGATGATCATGCATTGCATGCAAGCGATTATCTGACAGCGACGTCTGTAAAGTCTTTCAGCCTGCATAAGTGTATAAGCCAGCGTGGTGGCCTATAGCCAAATCTTTCTCATTCTAAGAAGAAACCCGTGCCCTATAGTGAGAGGGTAACTATTAATAGCTTTCTGAAATTTATGGTTATGGATTTTTTTTTATTTACTGAATGCTAATGAAACTTCTTTCATCATCATCATATCAGCCAAATTAAGTCCACTGCTGAACAAAGGCCTCCCCTATAGACTTCCACAACGACCGATCATATGCCGCCCGCATCCAACGATCCCCTTAAACTTCTTTACTGGTTTAAAATAGGTATTTGTTGCCGACTGAAAATATTATGTACACCTGAAATTGTTATAGACAAAAGAAAACATATTCCTTATTCTTATAGACTTTAAGTTCCTTGTACCCATAAATATATTTCTTTTGTTGTTGTCTACGTATAAATAATTATATTATGTAGGTACAGTCAGCATCAAATATATTATAATCTGCGCATACAAACTGCAACTAAGAAAAATAAACTTTATCTCAACGACACAAGGGATATTTTAGAATGAATACCGTACACGACAGCTGTCATTGGGACATGTATTTTATGTGTCGGACATTCGGACATGTATTTTATGTGTCGGACATTCGGACATGGTGTCCGCTTCGATATATTTGACGCAGACTGTACTCGCACAAATCAAAGCTATCATAATGTTTACGGACCCCTAAAAATAATAGAGAATCCGTCCTCTTAGGTTAATACCCTGTTCAATTACATTACAGATGAAAGTGTTAAAGAATTTAATGGTACACTTCTAATTATCGCCAACTGGTTTTAAATATTTTTCTTAATTAATTGAGCAATTTTAATTGGGAGCCTATGGGAACGTAGAATTAGGGTTATCAACTGTTCATCCTGTGCTTTTGAAAGGAAATTATGTTTCGTTATAGATTAGTAACCAGTTATTTAGTCATTTAACTGCACCAGTTTACTTCATACAACGTATTAACCATATCCCTTAACCATTAATCTCTTATCATTATCTACGATGTAAAGTTTATTACATCTGTGAAAGTAACTAATTTTTGAGGTTCCTAAGAATAAAATCGCGAATCTGTCATATAGAATTAGGGCTGATAAACCTGGTACGCCTAGAAACTTTTGCCAACCCTATGTAAAAAGTTATTCGCAAAAGGTAGGCGATTTCGAAAACAAATATATCATACAGCGTATTTAATTCATTCGTATCATTTTTTACGCCCAAAAAACACGAGACGAACTTCCAACTGTCAATTGATACGCCTGACATTTCCTGACACCGGAATTACCAAGTTTACTTACCGCCCCACAAAGCTTTTCACAGCCTTAACACAACCGCACAAAGTTGGAAGTTGAGTGACAATAGATTTCGGAATTGATGAATAACTTTGTAAATAAATCGAAATTGAATATTTTGGTGTCAAAAAGTTTCGGTGTTATTTTTTTTTATAATAAGTTGAGGGAAAGCTTTATGCCAAGCGCGACGAAATGTAATATTAGACCTATTTACTTTTTTGTAAAACGTGACTTAGGTACTAACATTGCATTAAAAGTACCTAAAGATAACAGAAATGAAGTATGGCGCGCACTCTTTGTTATCAAATCCTGAATTAAAGAAAATATATATTGATCCATCGTAGTATTACTTAGGTATCTACAGACATGATACAAGTAAGATACGCTAGTTGAGTTTCTAATTTCTCAGTCACTCTTCACATACACACAAAAATATAAACGAATTGAGAACCTCGTCCATTTCCAAGTCGGTTAAAAAAACAACCAAACTAAAAACAACAGAAATGCCTCAACAATCGGTTTTTCTAATAACCGATTCTTTGGTACGCAAGGGTACACCTCGACCTATCCAGTATACGCTGACCTCCTATTGTATGGAAAGCCGATACAATGCGAGATCAGCTTAAACTGAACTTTTGTATAGCTTGATTTGTAGCTGTGTGTACCAGATTATTTTGACACCTGTCAAATGTGACATAACGACAGGCGTAACCCAAAAATAATATGAAAAAAATATTCTACCTTCTCCTAAAAGATGTTTTGACTCCATGATTGAAAAGTTAGTATGTTTTGAAAACGATTGCTTACTACTGTGACTGTTCCAATCAATATGCTAATGTAATGAAAGATTTGATTGCCATCAAACATGGACTAAAGTTTTTCTTTATATTTCTTGGATGAGGAAAAGAGGAGGAGGAGGAAAGAGGGTAGGCGCTAGTTTCCATGATAACATCGACTCCTTAATAAAATTTTCTTTAAAAATAAACGTACTAAATTTTATATGATAAAAACAAGTGAATTAGTGAAAGGACACGTTAATACACCAGTGACATTGTTATTAAGTGATTTGTTGTACAATTTGGTTTGTTGTTAACTATAGAAATGTGTATATGAATCTACTGCCAAAACAACTAAATGTAAAAGTGACATTGTGCATATAGCAAGTGAAAAATACTGTAAACACTAAAAACTTATGTTTACTAACGAATAATGAACAAAAACTGTGAATCTGTGAACAAAAATAAAAACAATCTCTAACCGTCAGCAAAATTGAACTTTGAACTCATTAGGACTTGCAATATTATATGACAACTTTCTAGCAACAACAGTTCACCTATTTCAGATCAAAGCTTGACGAACGAACAGCGCAGCGGAAACGCTGACAGATTTTTACTATACGTAAGGCCCTCGAGTCGCGTGTTCGATCCCCGCAGCCGACACATCTTTTTCCATTTTTAATAATATTCTCACGATGAATTTCTTCGAAAATATCACTTTTCGAAAACAACGTACAAATTCAACTTCAGAACTGACAACATTAAGTGAAAATAGTTCAAACAACTCGACGCTAGATGGCACCACGAACAGCTTACCAAACATAACAGACGACGAAAGCGCGGAAATGAAAGAATTAAAATGCCAAATCGAGGAACTTAACTCACAATTACTTGCAGCGCATGAAGAGATTAATCTATTATCTATAGAAAACACGGAATTAAAAAAAACTATTCAAGACATGAACAGTAAACATAAATTGGTAAAAAAGGTAACAAAGAAATTAGCAAGTGAAATTGGCACTCCGAGCAAAAGTAAACGATTGTCTACTCCTCGTAGCATAAAAGCAAACATTGCTGATAATATTATGACAGGAACAACTCAGTGCATAAATACTTCGCAAATGATACCGAATGAACAACTAAAACAAAGCACCCAACGTGTTACAAAGCTGCACCAAAACAGAAGCAAACTATGTATTATAAGCAGCAATAAAACTAATAAAATACTGTCTATAGCTGAGAACACTTTTCCCAACCATTGTTTATGTCATTATCTTTCACCAAATTGTGGTATAAAGGATCTTATTAGCAACTTAAACTCAAAATTAACTAACTTTACTATGATGGATTTTTGTATTATTCTTATAGGTGGTGAAGATTTCGAAAAATCAAACAATTACTCTGATCTAATTATTCACTTACGCCAAACATTAATGACTGTAAATCATACTAATATTATTTTATGTTTACCTACGTACAAATATAGCTACTTTTCTACTATGTATAATTGGAGGATAGATATGTTTAATGGTCTGCTTTGTCATGATATACAGACATATAATTATGCTATATTATTAGACTCTAATCTGAATTTATCTTGTGATTACACTATGTTCTCGTGGTATGGTAGACTCAATAATAAGGGAATGGAGAATATCTTCGACAACCTAAAGCAGCTTGTTTTTAAGGATACTGATATTTTACAATCAAATTCTGATATTTACCCAAATGATAACAACATCAACATGATGGAAAATTCCGTCCCAATATCCAATAGTTCACCAAGGTCCTTTCGTCCCTCCACTGCTTAATACTACTACCACCTTTAGAATACTCCATCAAAATATTGCAGGCCTTTTATCGAAGAAAGACATATTGGAAGTTACATTAGCTAATTTAAATGTGAACAATAAGCTTCCCGCAGTTCTTTGCTTTTCAGAAACATTCATTAAAAATGGTACCGAAACCAATGCCAAATTAAGTGGATATACACTGGTCTCTTCATACTGCAGAGATAAATCCCGAGGGGGGGTATGCATATTTACTGAAAAATATATAAAAACCAAGCATATAAACTTTATAAAAAACTTTGCGTCTAAAAATCTATTTGAATGTTGCGGTATAGAAATAGTAGAACACAAATTAACCATTATTTGCATCTACCGCACACCACAATCAAATACTGACATGTTCCTAAAATATCTTGACTCACTATTATTTAAATTATTATCTGTGAATAAAAACAAAGTAATTCTAGTAGGGGATATTAATATTAATACATTAAAATACAATAAAGTTGTACAACAATTAACTGACATTATAAATAACTATAATTTAATGTTCTATATCAACACTCCAACAAGACAGAATTCCTGTATAGATCATATCATAGGCAATCATCTAAAAAATGCCTTTGGCGAAGTACTGAGTCTGGGACTATCTGACCATGACACTGCTCAGATGTTAAGCGTACCCGTTAAGAAAGTATCTAATCAACCAAGTGCGTTACATATTACTCGGCGAGACTATGATCGTACTAATATCATAAAATTCTGTAACTGTCTGCGGAGTCTTAGCTTTAGCGCTACATACAATGCAATAGAAGTGAATAAAGCATTTAATTTGTTTCATGAGGACCTGCTCTTATATTATAATTTGTGTTTTCCTATGCTACGACATAAAATAACATTTAAAAAACGTAATTTAAAATGGATAACTAAGGGTATTCGGCGCAGTTGTAACACTAAACGGATCTTGCGTCACAACTACTATAAACATAAAACAAACGAAAACAAGATTAAGTATAACAAATATTCAAAAATACTGAAATACTGTCTATCTCAATCGCAAAAAATATATAATCATAAATATATTTTCAAATCGCAAAATAGATGCAAAGCAGCATGGCAAGTTATTAGAGACGACTCCGAAACTAGTATAACTTGCGATTCCATAAATGAAATTAGAATTGGAAGTCAATCTATAACGGACTCGGAACAAATAGCCCACGAGTTTAATAATTTCTACATTGAACTTACAAGCAAACAAAAAAAAAATCAAAATACAAATAACTCCTCCATTCAAAGTACTCTATTTCTGGAACCGCTAAGTACGCAAGAAGTTGAAAAAATAATAATTTCCCTTAAAAATTCAAATTCGGTAGGATACGACGGCATATCAACCACTATAATAAAAAAATGTGCTACAATTATTGCGCCCTTAATAACACATCTAATAAATCTATCTTTCGAACAAGGAACATTCCCCGATTGCCTGAAAAAATCTATAATTAAACCTATTTACAAAAAAGGAGATAAAACTGACATGTGTAACTATAGACCTATTACGCTAATCCCTATCCTGTCTAAAATTTTTGAAAAAGCGATGCATAATAAACTAATATCTTTCTTAAACAAATTTAATATATTAAAACCGGAACAAAATGGGTTCCAGAAAGGGAAATCGACTACGCTAGCGGCATTCACCTTGGTTCAAAATGTGTTATATAACGTAGATAAAAATGGATCGTCAGTAGTCGTATTTTTTGATATGTCCAAAGCATTTGACTTCGTTTCCCATAAACTACTGTTACAAAAGCTACAACACTACGGAATCAGAGGCCCTGCACTAAAATGGTTGGAATCTTATCTCACAAATCGCACGCAATGTGTAGAAATAACAAATGTAGGAAAAGACCTAACGCTCACTAAAAATAGATCATCTTACAAAATAAACAGCTGCGGAGTTCCACAAGGAAGTGTCCTGGGTCCGCTTCTCTTCCTACTATATATCAATGATCTTCCTGACATTACTAATAATAAATGTATACTTTTTGCAGATGACATTTCTATAATATTAACTTGTAATGACTTGACTAATTATAATACTGAAATAGATAAGACGATCCTTACGGTGACACAATGGCTAGACAATAATAATCTTAATGTAAATCTAAATAAAACTAACTATATTATATTTCAACACAAAAGATCTAAAATCAACCGAAAAATCATAATTCGTAAAGATATCAAAATAAATGAAGCGGACAATATAACATTTTTAGGAATTACTTTAGACAAACATACCGATTGGAAACCACACATTGATAGTGTATGTAATAAAATTAACAAATATGTATATGTCCTACGAAGACTAAAGAAAACCTCATCATTGGAGACTACTTTATTAGCCTACCATGGCTACGTAAGTTCTGTACTGAGATATGGTCTAATTCTATGGGGTAATGCGACTGATGTTAATAGATGTTTTCTCTCTCAGAAGCGATGCATTCGAGCCATTACTGGTATTCCACCTGAAGAATCTTGCAAACATTTCTTTAAAAAACTCCATATCCTGACACTACCTTCGATGTACATCTTTGAGATAGGTCTATTTGTAAAATCTCACCCACAGTTATTTATTAAGGCAAAAGATAAATATCCTAGAAATACAAGAAATTCTAACAGGCTTGTTTTAGATTATGCTCCAAATACCACTCTATTTATGAAAAGTTGTTACGCCATGTGCATTCAAATATTTAATAAAATACCAGACAATATTAAGGAATTACCATTGTTACGCTTCAAAAAACAATTAAAAGCATGGCTGATTGACAAATCTTACTATTCCACACATGAACTATTGTAATAAAATAATATTAACAGCTGATAATATGTTTGCGCCTTATGATGAGACATTAGCTTTAAGAAAATAATGTATAATACCAATATAAATAATGTATAATTAATAATTGCATGTTATTTTTAAAATTGTAACTTTTCACATACCATTCAGTGGTAAAATAGGAGAACTTATTTTAATTTATGTTAACATCTAATGTACTCTATTTTTGGTGAAATAAATGAATTGAATTGAATTGAATTGATGTTATTGAAACAATCTTTGCTTTTTTTTCAAAGACAGTATTAGGTTGAAAATTAACATCATCATCATCCTATCCCTTTCCAATTAACTTAGGTAATCTTCACACCTGCTGACAAATTGGGTTTTGTCTGCAAAAGCAAGTTGGTAGCAAGCAGTTGGTAAGCGTGGGTTAAAGCGTAATGGGTTCAATTTCCAGGTCGAGCAAAGTGCTATTGTTTTTTTTTAGTTAGAATAGTGTTCGCTCCTGTTTCCCATTACTATATACCAAAAGTTCGCTGGTAGGCGCCATAGGCCTACCTGAACTGTTGTTATATAAATAGGTAGGTAACATGTACACAGACAACACTTGTTGGTTGTCTGTAAGAAATTGCATTAGCGATAAGACCGCCAATTGTACTTACCTAATTATGATTTTGTATTTTTTTTCTTTTTGGTGTACAATACAGAGTAATCTATCTATCTATCTACACACCTAACCCTTCGGGTACAAAGGCATAATAGTAAGTTTTCCAAGTTACTTTTTTTCTTAAATTTCAGAAAATGGCTGCAAATTTAATTTAAGATTAGTATTTAGCATACCATCACACCTGAAAACATGAAGCGATACACATAGGTATACTAATGTAGACAAATAAATGGGTTAGCCTAATGCCATAAGCATTCCGAACTGCTACACACCATTTCATAGAAAAATCTATATGCGAATCGAACCCAGGACCTCTAGAAAAGCAGTCAAGCTTAGGAACACTAGACCAATGAGGCAGGTATCTTATTTATAAAAAATATACTACTATATTTCTCACAACATTTCTTCAATAAGTATCTCATTGACCCATTTCAGTTAAAAAATGTCTACTAGTAAAACTTACGCAAAATAATGAACAGCTACAACTTAATTAATTATAATTCTATATTGATTTATGGCAGTCAACAAGTTCTTACTACTGGTGGCGTTGATGTTTTATTTATGTTGGACGCGTACAAAACAACCAGTTTCTCTCTCCAATTAAATGAAATAGTAGGCTTTGAATGCGAAGCTATCACATAGATTTATGGCTATTCGTCAAATATGAATGAGCAGTCATGTTGATCAATTCGTTCGCAGCATGGTTACTGCTTGAACTTTTATTCAGGGTGGTCTTTCCCACCAAACTTCAAAGTTTCGAGACAACAAATAAGACAACCATTAACATGAAGAAGGATAGTAGTAATTTTACATACATACATACACTCACGCCTTTTTCCTATAGATCCCTATGGGAAAAACACAGAAACTACAGGTACTACTTTAAAAAAAAAAAAAAATACTAGTAATGTGGGTCACACATTACTAGTATTCTTGTTAACCCCTCGTGCTAAGCTAAATGCTTGTGTTACGAGTGGGTTCACGTCGGTAGTGCAATGGGTGGGGTTCGAACCGGCAACCATATGATCGCAAGTCCGACGCCCTAGCCATTAGGCTACCGACGCTTTGACGCTTGAATGTAAGGCAGAAACTACAGGTACTACTACGTCCTACAAAGACATACCACGACCTTATTGGTGATATCTTTAAGAAAGTTCAGGTGCGTAGTACTAGACCAGTAGTATTAGTATGACTGTGGACGAAGCAAAAGACGTATACAGGAATCGTAGCAAATGGCGTAGTAATCTTATAGAATAATTTCTTACTTGAAATATCAAAGAAACACTGGTATTCTAAATTCATTACATACATAACATAACATACCATCACGCTTGTATTCCCCGAAGGGTTAGGCAGAGGTGTACTTAATGTACACCCACAGTTCGCCGGTATGTTTGGGTCCCATGTAATAGGGGGCGAACCTATTGCCATTAACCGGGCACAAATCCAGACTCCGAGCTGCTACTGAAATTTTCATAGAAAAACTCAATGACACTTTGCTGGACCTGGGGATCGAACCCAAGACCTCTAGCGTAGCAGTCGATTAGGACCACTAGACCAACAAGGCAGTCTAAATTCCTATTCTAAATTCCTTTTTTTTTTAAGTGCGTTACATCCTTATTGGGTCGTCCAACACTAGAGGAGGTGGCAGGTTATGTCACACTCGTTCCTACTAAAAACACCCACAGTCCTCCTCTTACGCTATTGGGCCATACAACTTGTGATGCAATTTGCAGCCAAACCAATATGCAGCAGGTTTATGACTAAAACGTAGAACATTTTTCAAAGTTCACCCAATAGAGTGTGCAGTGATAGCCTAGTGATATGACCATTGGACTGCCAAGTCAAAGGTCTCGAGTTCGAATCCAAGGCTCGCACCTCTGACTTTTCGAAGTCATGTGCGTATTAATAATTAATTATCACGCGCTTAAACGGTGAAGGAAAACATCGTGAGGAAACCTGCATGCCTGATAGATTTTCTTGACGGCATGTGAAGTCTGCCAACCCGCAGTAGGCTAGCGTGGTGGACTATAGCCTAACCCTTTTCACTCTGAGAGGAAACACGTGCCCAGTACATAAATGGGTTGATGATGAAAAAGGTATATTAAAATGAATATTGTCTTCGTTTTCTATGCGTTTCTATTACTCTCTATACCATTCATTCGATTTGATAAGTTTTTATGTTGGCAACCCAGATAATTACTGCAAATAATGAAAATAGTCTATAGAAAACATGCAAGGCTAATATATTTTTATACGTATCTATTGCTTTATCTACTCGAAATTAAAGTTTTGAATACTTTTCTTTTTGATATTCAACTTTCTAAAATTTAAAAACATCGTTCTCTCGAGTAAAAAATTAAGAAACTTCCAATTTTAAAGTTAAGCGACGTTAATATATTCATAACAAGCTGGGCTATGAATAAAATACAACGAGGAAACAACCCTTAAAGTAACTTATGTTCCTTAAAGGTCCTTACAGTTCGTGATGTACTATGTTCACTTTTTACCCTGAATTTCTCCCCTTTTTGTGGGATACAATACAAAGTTACGGGAAAATTCATCTTGTTTGCCACCTTTCTGGTATAAGAAAAGAACGCCTATTTCACACTATATTGTGTTCAATCAATTTTTAATTGAATAGTGGTCATTCTTCTTTTCGAAAT
Organism: Subacronicta megacephala; assembly: GCA_958496365.1. NCBI lineage: Eukaryota > Metazoa > Arthropoda > Insecta > Lepidoptera > Noctuidae > Subacronicta > Subacronicta megacephala. The sequence goes on along the minus strand of OY292539.1, from coordinate 5,013,850 downwards.
AAACTGGGTAAAGAAAGTTCAATCACAGATTTCAGAGAAACATTAAGAATTTCTAGAACTGCCTCATTAGTCTAGTAGTCCGCGACTGCTATATACTAGATGTCCTGAGTTCAATTACCAGGTTGTGCCTAGACTGGCTCAATGGTGCATGGGACGTAATCATACTAGTGACATACTTTTCGATACGGTATATATGACAGAAAATCAATAATTTAAAAAAATGGTCTGTCTGTTTGTTTTGGCTAATCTCCGAAATAGCTGTGCTGATTTTGACGAGTTTCACTGGCAGATAGCTGATGAAATAAGGATATTTCATGATTTCATTCATATGTAGCCTATTTAACATCAGGCTATGATCATTAAGAGTCAATCAGAAATGTCGAATGGTAGTCATCCAAATAACCAACAAAGTATAAGGTGATTAATTATCTACAGCATTGACATTAGAATGGAGTACCAGAATAACCCTTCTGATACAACAAAACATAATACACCTCTGTTGAAACTCATCTCAAAAACAAAGTGAGCATCACTTGACCCTATCTAATGAGATTTACCCTTGCGTCCTCTTGACTTTCAACACGTCAAATATTCAGTAATAAAGTAAACATTGCATAGTCGAATCGACTGGAACTAATCGACTTAATCGATTGTTTAGTCGATTAGAAAGGGGCCGTGAAGTGAAGGGTGACTTTTCGAGATTTTGTGTTTAATTGATTTTACTCTGTTTTAATCTTTTTGGTGTCATTATGTCTGGGTTTCTTTTCTGGGATTTTATTTTGTCTGGAACTAAGATGGATCAGTATTCTAGTATAAATCTCTTACTGAAAAAATTAAGCGTTCGTTTGTTAGTTTGTCGATAATCTTAGCACAAGCGGATGAAATGACTTAGAAGCAGTTTCAACATTCACAGCTGGCCTGAGCAAAATTGTTCTGGAGTCTTCTTAGTTAAAGTTTCCTGACGATATTTACCTTCAACGTATAAGGTTAAGTAGATGTTAATAATTTTTCGAATTTGTGTACATATAAGTTCATGATAACTGAAATTGATGTAATTACGTTTCGTAAATGATTACAAAACATATTATATCGATATACGACGGGTAAATGATATAAAAAGGGACTTCTATATTAATTATATTATTTTTGAACAATGAGATTGTGTTGTTCTTTCTTGTAGTGCTTCTTCTTGTACTTTTACTAATATCAAATCAATATTTTTTTTGTTGTCGACACCATGGCAGCAAATAAAAATCTTGCCTGAATAATGGAACATCCTTTGTTTACGATCCAAAAGATACTGGTGAGATGCAGCAGTACTCTGCCCTAACCTTTTGGTTAATATAGGCTTGATGTTTTAATATCATCGGTAGAATAGCAAAGATCATATAATTCATATTCACACGAAACGAAGCTTCATATTTGCTTTCCACCAAGATTTATTTTGTTGGTGGCACAGACATATGACAGGTAAAAGCAACAGGTGGTGACGTCATTAGCAATGCTGTGATAATTACATACGTGACTCGCAGCTATGCTTTCTTTAGTAACTGGAAATGACTGTACATGAATGTACCTTTGAAGGGTTAAGTATATTTTTTTTGTGAACCTATTTAGTCTTCACTGGTTTCTAACACTTACTCAGTCCACTGACCATGGATGCTGTAAAGGATCCGAAACGTCGGGAATCAAAATAATCAATATAACGCGATAAAATCCGTTAAAAGTAGTTTTATTTCAATGTCAATTTAGTCTTTTATGAGCTCGGTTGCGCTGTGAAGGTAAGGTGGCCATCTCTAAAATGACTACCCTGGATTTCGAAGCTTCGAACCCGGACGTGTCAATTGTTTTTATTGTTATTCAGGAAAAAAAAATATCACCTAGCAGCATCCAATGACTCTTTAACCTGGACTACAATTTAAACCCTGCCAGGAGCTTCCTGGAAGCCCTCTAAACTAAGACACAGCCGGGGAAACCCGGACGAATAGCAACCCTACCCGAAGGGTAATATAGCCAGTGAAATTGCTGAGCTTAAGAGACTTATCAACTGAAGTCGCAAGATGACAGTAATACAGTAGTGTTGCTGGCATTCGGCCGATATCTGTACAGATTCCCTAGATAATGAAGAAAAACTAATACGATGGTCTATCTGTCTGTATGTTTCGCATCACGCAAAAACTACTACACGAACTTGGATTAAATTTTCACAGTGTATTACATAGTGTATTTTTCATTTTGATACGTCGCCTAGAAGCCAAGTAAAACTGCGGGCAATGGTTAGTTTAAAATAAAATTAAAAAAAACAATCCTCTCACCCAAAGAGAATTATAACCAAGTCTTTGCTCTCACCCAACGGATGAACTAAAAATATAATATTTACACGCAATCTGAATCGGCACCCTTTTTTTTTAAAAAGAACTAACCAATAAAATCGAATACGTATCTGTTACAAGTTTATTTTTTTCTTTTCGGCCAGCCACGTCATTAAGTTGCCCACTTTATGCACAGTTCACCGCTGAGATACTGATATCATCACGGAAAATGTACACTCGATTTTCGCCCTTATTTTCTTAGTACTACATTTTATATTGGTTTGTATATTTATGCCGATGGCAGTCAGTTGTTTTTGGATTGTACGATTAAACGGATGCTCTGGACATCCGTTCTCAGAAGGATTGAGAGGTAAAAAAAGTAAGAAAAAAGTTACGCGGACATTACGGTTGAGTAGATTGAAGAGCTTGTTGGCGGCAAGTTGACTTTTAATCAAATTTATTGTCGGTTCGATGTGTGAATTAATGCTATTACCATTGCATTGCATCGTTATCCTAAGCGTTTTCCGACTCCGTGAGGGGCTGGGTCCAGCTAGAATATCACTTTAATTACAAGAAGGATATTATGATATATTAGCAAAAATTGTTCAGTAACCCCACGTGCCCACTGAGGACAACATAATGTTGAAAACATCTATCTTACTCTATCTAAATCTCAAAGAGTGAGAGGGATGGATAGAAACATTTGCAACATGTTTTGTCGTCAGTGGGAACTCATGGTAAGAATAACAAAAGTAAACCATCAATACCATTATAATAAAGCTGAAAGTTTACTTTTTGATTGATTTTTGACATCGAGGTGATCTGGTGACAGGCGTTTCTGTTAGTTATTGATATTCAGTTGCATCAGGTTGAGGTTCAAGAATGAAAGCCGACTCCATCATAGATGGGAAAAAACTGGGATGATGAGTTAGTCATTAGGTAACAATAATTGATAATTTGTTCAGATCCATCAAAATAAATAAAAATAAAAACTTCAACAAGTTTATTTCTTGTTCGCCAAACTTTCTGACCGTGTGTCGCGCAGGCTCACGTTTAACCCTTCAAAATTATTGTTACGGTAATAAGATGATTGTTGTAACAATAGTTTTTAGTTTTAATAGCTCGGTCAAAACCCGCATCCATATAGCTCAGAAAACAAATAATTGAAACCAATTGGCTCTGAAATAATTGATATAATAAGCCGTATTTATTTTAGGAAAAATAAAAAGGTTTTACCTTTTTTTGGTCATTTAAATTACCGCCCATGTGAATGAATCATTGGAACCAGTTTTGATATTTTTAGTGAATGAGAAAACAACAGGTAGAAGGCTCAGATCAAATAAAAAGTTAAGATGGAACTTTGCGAACAAAGAAGTGAGGCCGGCTAAAAGTATGCCATGCCGTGTACAAACAAAAGCGTACATGCGTAGTTTCGGTAGATAAGGTATCCGTGTGTGCGTGTAATTGTGTTTGTATACGGCTAGCCAGCCTCACTTTTTTGTTCGCAAAGTTCCATCTTAACTTTTTATTTGATCTGAGGTAGTAGGAAAATTGGTTTTATACCATAAGGTTGAATGTCAGTTGCACAATATCGTAAAATAACACGATTTGTTTACGTTTACAGGAGGCAACAGGATTGGTTTTTCGCAAATTATTCGCTTAAAACAAATTCTAGGTACCTACATGTAAAAATCAAAATCAAAATCAGTTCTTCATTTCGGGAGCTACGATGCCACAGACAGATACACACACAGACACGTCAAACTTATAACACCCGTCGTTTTTGAGTCAGTGGTTAAAAATATCGCACTTGAGGCCCAGCCGTACAGTTGAACAAATTAAACTTAATATATAAAATTTATACTCTGAGAATTTAATAACCTGAAAGTAATAATTCGTCATAATTTTCTGTTTAATTAGTGACTCACAGTCATAATATATGAGCAGCCATTCTGGGAAGTTTTAATTAGCAGAAATGTGTGGACTTTTTTAAATGTCAAACACATATTTGTTATTTCTTTGAATAAGTGACGGATACCGCTGATGCGTGCTTCTTGTATTTAAGTATAATGAGATATGTATGTTCCTTGAATGGGTTACATTACACCCACGTTTTATCAATGGTATGAGGTCCCACTAGAATAAGAGCTTTTGGTCGTGGTGAATTTTATGAAACCAATGGCCATATATTATAAAGCAAGTGCAGTTTTTAGTCGAAGAATTTGACTGTCAGACTAACCATACTTAAACAAGAATGGTTTTGAAATGGTTTTTGGCGTTGCCAAACTACGAATTATTCTTACCCTATTAAAAAAGGTTTCCTAGCCAAGAATGGATATATTTTTCGTCACCCTTAAAACAACTTTTGCAATATTGGGATATATTTTAAATGGTTTCTCACAGATAGATATAACGATAGAACCAATCACGTTATGACACACATAAACCCTACTTATCCATTATGTGTGATTTATGATCTTCGGAAAAATGGAATACTAAACTGCATCGTTAGTCTAGCGGTCCTCACAAGACTGCTTCGCTAGCTACGCTAGAAGTGTTGAGTTAGATTCCCAGGTCGAGCAAAGTGTAATAGAAATTCTTCTATGAAATTTAGCTATTTAGGTAGGCAGCTCGTAGTTTGGATATATACCCGGGGAATAGCAATACGCTCTTATGGGGCGTAAAAATACCGGCGAACTGTGGGTATACATTAAGTTCATCTCTGTCTAACCCTTCAGGGAATACAGACGTGATGTTATGAATAATAAAATAAATGACAAATGTCAACCCTTAGCGTACTAGTGCAGGTTAATTATGGGTCATTCCAGTATTTATATCTTACCATATCATTTATTTATCCAGTCCCATTTACAGCACACAAAATACCAGTGATATTCATAAAGAGAACCTCAAAGGTCGCGCTAATAATGATCCATATACCTCAAAAAACAATAGTATACAACCCGATACTATGTAATTAGCATCTTTTTTTTTCTAATGATACGTTTGGAAGGCTGCTTTGATGTACAGACGGACAGTAATGACTGTTGTTAATGGTGTATAGAAAATATTTGTTCTGTCGGTGCGTATTTGGGTGTTGTTGTGTTAAGGGTCAGCATTTTAGGGTTAAGTAAATTATTAATATTAAAATTTGATTGGCTGATACTTATTAAGGGTAATATGCTTTAAGAAAGATGTTGTTTTAAAGTTTCGTTAGTGTCATGGATCAGTTTTATTTGGAATTAAAAAGTCGTACAATGACCACCATATCAACATATTCAGATTTGTAGTCAACTCTAGAATTCTGCGTCAAACCTTCATGGTCATAATAAAATTATTTGTTTCCTCATAAAGTTTTTTTTCTGGTGTTTACTTGGTCTCACAAAAGTTTATATTATTGGTTCAGCAGAATCAATCTATTTACATTTATTACTTTTCTGTTACGGAATACCTACTTACCATCGAATATTTCCCATTAACGATACATTCACACCAATTTCAATAAATGTATTTACTTCTTTCCATTTTGTTGATAAATGGTGACTGTCTACTTTAAAAAGCCTATTTCATGTAAGTAAATGTAAATTACATATAAATTGTTTTTTTTTATTACTATTTACTCTGCCATTGTCCATTTTTTACTTCGCGCCCAAACAACCGAAACACACGTACAAAATAAATCTTGAAATACAATAATCAAACAAAAGCTATGAAAGTTATTTTTTTTATTAACAAACAGATCCCTAAAAAACTTGATCATGTCGAAACGTGTATCCATCAGTCAGTATACAGAATGCACTCCATTTCCGGACAGCCAATAGCAACACAGTATTTAAATTTAGAACCATTTCTAAATTCAAACCTGGAATGGCGTCTTCCCCAGCGCTATCTGTTGAGCCGTTATAAGGTTCAGTTTACAAAAAGATTTTTGATCTTAATGTTCAGATTTAGACATTCATGAATTACCTAAATGTCCCCATTGAATTTGCTGAACTCAAAATTAACTGAAGCTTTCAGTCGTTTAAACCATTTGCAGTTAATGTCATAATATATTTTTCTTTTCACTTTGCTTAACGTGGGCTTAAAGTGTTTAATACACCGATTTAAATTTTGGAAATGCGTTTAATGTGTTGTCTAAAGTTGAATTTGAGGGAAAATATTTTAATTATAATTGATTTTATGTCCATTAAAGTATCTGTTTTAGGAAACTTGAGCTAGCTCAACTTGATCTGGCATTTAAGTTTTAGTTATTTAATTGAGAATTTTACGTTAAAATATTTTATGTACCTAATATTCGTACTGATAACTTTCGTTAATTAGTTTTAACGAAAACTTTTGAAAAGGTATCTATTTAGTTGCTATCATTAGAGGCCGTTATATTTTAAAATATTTTAAATAATTGTCTGTTTAAATTTAACGTATCTATAAAGAAACTATTTTTACCAACTTATTACAAACTTAATTTAAATCTGTTTAATTTATTTTGGTTAGTTAAATTAACCAAGTTATTCAACATTGCCCATCCACTATATTTTACTGTAATCACAAACAACTGTAGAAACACCGGTACAAAATCTCTTCTTATTTATATCCTAATGTATTAAGTCCTATTTTTATCACACGAACAACAGACATAATTAATTAATTACTCAACCGGAGATCACTGGATTCTGGCACCCTCCATGACTCAGTTTCGACCCAGACTGGGCTTACGAGGGGGTAAGTTAAAAATACCCACGGTAGGCTAAAATTCAAATGCCGGGACAGTCGCGTGGCATGGGTTGAATGGTCATATCGTGAATAACCGTCTGCAGTGGCGGGGTTAATTCGTAGTAAAAGAATACTAGTTTAAATTTGTGATAAATTGTGTATAAAATCTTTGTGTAGGTAAGTTTATTGTGTGTGAATTTTTTTTCTATACTTTTATTGAACAAACTAGAATATACAAGATATCGATTGCATATTGGAACTAAGTACCTAACTTTTATTGGAACAATAATTTGTTAAAATTATTTCTTAGACATAGTTACACATAAATAGCCAGCTGATCAAGTTTTTTTAGTTCAAACTTCCTCTAATTTACGTGAATTCTGTCCATGTCATTAATTACCGTAATATCACCGTTGAACACTAAGTATTTATTTTTAAATTACAAAAGTTTACAACTTTAATAACTATAAAAACATCTTAACTTATTTACAAAAAAATGGTGTTATATTTCAAATTGTTCCTAATTAAATACAGATTACTGTATGTCTTCTATAAACACAATTCTAATAAACTTTTTAATAACATACTTAAAAGTCAGTAAAACTTAATAAGAACAACTCCACGTGGTTCCGTGAGACTCGAAGATATCGTAATAAGATCGAAATTAGTCTTAATTCACTATCTTTACAATCCACTTAAATTTGCTTATCGCCTATAAATTTCAATAGCCCCGATAATGGTTGAAATAACCATCCTTATTTCAAAGATACTGATTATTTGGTTACTAATTAGGAAAAGGTATTACTAACATTAGTTTTTATTGGTACTATAGACATTTTGGTTGATAACTAATAAGGTTATAGTCCGATTCGTAGATATGCAAATGTATTGAGATTGGAATTATCTATATACGATTGGTATTGGAACGTAATCGAACGTAACATGAACTTTGGTGAGAGTAATATTCGTCGAGTAGAAGAGTACCTGGGTATATTTATAGTAATATCTGAGAAGTAAGCGCGACTGCTACGCTAGAGGTCTTGGGTTCGATCCCCAGGTCGAGCAAAGTATTATTGGGTTTTTCTATGAAATTCCCAGTAGCAGCTCGGAGTCTGGATTTGTGCCCGGTTAACGGTGATAAGCTCGCTCCCTATTACATGGGACCTAAACATACCGGCGAAATGTGGGTGTACATTAGTACACCTCTGCCTAACCCTTAGGGAAATACAGGCAGGTATATTATCTGAAAGGTAATTCCGAATAATATATTATATTTAGAATAATTCCGTAAGAGTACACACTCAAGACTGCCTCATTAGTCTAGTGGTCCAAAGTGGTGGCTACGTTGAGCAACTTGTCATCGGATTTTACTATAAATTGCTCATGAGCAACTCTAAGTTTGGATTTGTGCTTGGTTAATGGAAATAGGCTCGACAAACATACCGACAAAATGTAGCGTAGTGTTAGTACTTCTCTGCCCATCCCTTCAGGGAATACAGGCGTGATAATATGTTATGCTATTTACTAATTTGCCATGCTAGACCAATCCCATTAACAGTTCTATCAAATCTTTACATATTATTCATAAAACCATTGATTCCCAAGTTCAATATCTCATCAATACTACTTTTCATATACCTATAAAAAACCCTTGAGAAAACAGTATAATTTTTTAATAAAACTCCTCTCACATACTGGGCCATCTCATTCAAACCAATAAAAATATTAATATAACATAATATTTTCAATTAACGTGGCTACAAATTCATTGAACCTAATTGAATTACCTTTTCGAGAAAACAAAATTTAGTAGTTATAGATTTACGATTATTGAAAACACATACTATTTTGAGTTACAATTAACATACCTATTACATTTTTTATTACTTATTACTTTTATTACCATTTGAAATTTATTAATTAACACCTGGTTCTTGTAATACTGCTTATTATGCTTGAAATCGCATTAAGATACGACAGAAATGGGTTACAATTCTTGGTTGATTATAAGTCTTGGATTTTTTATTTGACAAATAATATTGTTTGCCAGTTCAAACTGTTAATTTGTTGGTCAAAGTCTTATAGTCAGCCTGACTGCCAGGCTACAGGTTCGATTCCCAGGTTGAGGTAAACCAAGGTTTGCCAAGAAAATCTCAAGAAATTCTCAACGAAAGGTAATAGAATCGATACACGGGAATACTGGTATGATGTAATATTATGTTATTTCAAATAATAGCTTCATCTTATATTTCAAGTTATTATTGTAATCTTAACAACATAAAATACCATCAAGCCTGTATTGCCTGAAGGGTTAGGCAGAGCTGTAGGTACCAATGTACATCCACATTTCGCCGGTATGATTAGGTCCCATGTAATAGGAGTCGAGGCTTTTGTCATTGCTACTGAGAATTTCGTAAAAAAAAAAAAACAATAACACTGCTCGATCTGAGAATCGGACCCAGGACCTCTAGCGTAGCAGTCGCGCTAAGGACGACTAGACTAATGAGGCAGTTATTCTAAACGAGTAAGAAAAAAGAATTATGAACTTAAGATTTCTTAGCTATTTTCATTTTCAAATTGCATAGTAATATTATTTAAACATCCCTAACATCTATACATTTTTCTAGCTTAGACCAGTTATTACGTCTAATGCAGATTAGGTCTGGTCTAGAATTTAATAACTTTGGACCTGTTTCTTGTCTAATGTTGGTATGACAATTATGTAGTGGAGTGATTTAGTTTTATTTTGTAACCTGTTCTTAGGTTCTTACTGAGAAAGTATTAGTTAAGCCTGAGACTAGGTATGTCTGTACAATTTACAAGCTTAATTTTCAACCGACTTCAAAAAGGAGGAGGTTCTCAATTCGTCTGTATGTTTTTTTTTTTGTATGTTTGTTACGCGATATCTCCGCCAGTTGTGGACCGATTTTAATGATTGTTTTTTTGTTTGGTAGTGATGTTTGGTCCCGTTGAAATTTTATCGAAATCGGTTGAGCAGTTTTGAAAATATCAACAAAAATCTAAAAATTGTTTACATCGATGATATTATCGTTTACTCCGAAACATCGCTGTCTTATTGGAGCAGTGCGTTTAGTTGGCTAACAATTAAATATTTCTAAACAAAACTTTCCACTAAAAATTACAAAATAAAATTACTTTTAACAAAAAAGTTAAACCGCCTTCAAAAAATAATAAAATAATTTTGTCTAAAACAGTTTGGGAAGTCGGTGGCGAAAATAAAAGACCCACTCAAATAGAAGTCACCGACTTCCCAAACTGTTTTAGACAAAATTATTTTATTATTTTTTGAAGGCGGTTTATAAACGTCTACAAAATCTTTTGATGTAGGTAGGTAAATTATTTAATAACTTGAAAAATATATCTGCTGTATAAATTATTAATAGTGCATGACAATCGGAATTTGAAATTATTTGAATATTCTAAGCGGAACGCGGAAGGATTATTTTTAAATATAAATGCTCATGACAGATACACGCACGTTTTTAAATAATACGTTTGAAAGACTAGTTGTTATTCATCCAGTCTGTGGGTTGGCAGTTTTGAAAGGAGAACTTTATCCATTATATTATTCTTGAAGGTGTATGAAATAACCGTGCAAGTTTATGTATTTTCTTTTGATAAAATTAAGATAGCCATTGCACTGATTAATTACTATCCTTCTTTTTTCAATATTTTTTTCTGCAACAAACTCAAAGAGAAATTTGTTCTACAACAAGACAAAAAAAAAACTTTGAAAAGTGCGACCAAGCCTAGAATAATTCTTGCTTTAGTCTAGAAAGTTCGCGGAAACTTCACGTTTTCTTAGTAATTTATTATTTTTCGACTTCCCTTCGAAATGAAGTGGTATGCAGACGAGTTCTGAAGTGTTTTGTTGAAGAATTTACTTTACAAGTTTTCTTTAAAACAGGTAATTGTTAATAATGTAAATAGGAACAAATAAAATTGTTTGTGGTAACAAAAACGCTATTTATGTAGTTATTATATTGAAAGAAGAAATACAAAAAAATACTAGGTTCGTTCCCTAATAAATAATCTCTGGAACTACGTAACCGATATTGAAAATTCTTTCACCAATAGAAAGTTACATTATTCATAAGTTACATAGACTATAATATTAATCCACGCGGGTGAAGCCGCGGGCTGAAAGCGAGTACTGAATAAAGTTACTAGGTACAGAAAGATATGTTAACTTTTGTATCTATTGAACTGAACCAAACTGGAAAAACAATTAATTAAAAGTCGCAAAAAAAAGAGAAAATACTTGGTAACTTTGGAATCAAATTAATGGAATTCTTGTAGAATGCAGTCTTAATTTCAGAGAAAAATTCTAAGACTCGATAGAGACAAAAAAACTACAATTCTACGGAGAGCAATTGAAATATACCAAACATTCGTTCAGAAAAGTTTTCTAAAAATAAGTACACACTATTTTTGCAGTATCAATTGGTACTCGTAGCTCCGAGAACTAGGTCAAAATGTGCAATGGTGCAAGAATTTGAAAGACGTTCAATAATTTCAAGAACAAAATGAAATCGCATTTCATATTTTCAACAGAAATATTATTTCAAACTTTAACAATGAAATTGTTTGTAGCAAAGTAAGAATTATGTAGGTAATTTAAAAAATAAATAAAAATAAAGGTTATAATATTATTTGCTTTCTCACGAATTTAATAAATCTTATGTAATTAATTAAACGCTACCATCTTTGACAGGTCTCAAAATCCATAATTATTTCGATATTTCGCTGGTATATCAATTTTAGTTAAGTACTGATTGCTTTCCCTTGTTATCATCACCACTTAAACATAAATTAAACGCACTGTCAAAACCTAAGTGACGGTTTAAACGACAAGCATTTTTAACCCAAAAGATTTTACGTTACAAAAATATTTTAACCACTTATTTCTGTTTGTTTCAGATACGACACAACATTGGCTGCTTTTAAAAACTGAAAAATAATAAATCATATTCTAAAAAGCGTCTAAAAATAAAAACGATGGCATTCACTCCAAAACTGTATGTTACAAAAATAGACCGTTTGCATAGGGGAAGCTGAGCTTCCGTTAAAATGTGAATGCCTAAAATTAAAACCCGGATATCCTTGTTATGTTGGTAGACGGATAATAATATTCTGTGTAGTGCTGTGGTTATAATGATGTTAAAACTTAGTTTTAGAATAAGACTCACTAGTAGGGGAGTTTCACCATTGTTCCTATTGCTACGGACTCAGAATGTGATCGTGTTTGGGTTTTGTATAGTGTTATTTGGTGTTTTTGGTATGTGCGGTGCTTATCAGGAGCAAAAGTTTGCTATGGAGCCACAGGACCAGGTAATCACAATTTTTTTATTCTTTTACAATTAAATATCTACCTACTATATATCTCCTAGAAATGCTAAAGCCGAACATATTGTATATATAACTTCCACTATTGAAAATACTCATAATTCTTTTGCCAAGTTGTTACCAAATAGACCAGACCAAATATTGAAATCCTTTAAAAAACAATGACGTTAATTTGGGTTGTGCTTCACTGCTGTAGTAAGCAGTAATTTGTTTAATGCGGAATAATTAGTTAGATTAGATTTGAAACAGCTTTACATTACATATCGTTGTTGTAACCTTTATGGTAGCTTATCATATATCGTATTATCTATGCCTGTTGTCATTCGTTAATAAAGATATATTATAAACTCTTCCGAGCCTTATAAAACTATAAATTCTGTTTAAACACGTCGTGTATATTGATTAAATTTAAATACATATCTAATGTTATATTTAAAATCAAATAAAAAGTTTTCAATTTATTCATGATTAAAATCTTAACAATTTAATTGTAAAGAAGTAAACCATCTCCATTACTATCTTCTGTACTATCATCATGGATATTACATTTATCTACTGCTATAAGTAGCTTATCTCTTTACCTTAATAGCTCAATATCCTTGGCCTCAAATATCTGATAAAAGTCAAGATTGAGACCACACCGGTAGCAACGGATGCAGTGGAAACAGGAAATGAGACGAAAATTACCGTCGCCACTCTGAAATGGACACATGTCATTAGTCTCGCCCCAACTGTAGTAAAAAGGAAGAGAATTTCAAACGTTTCTAGGTGTAGTTTCTTTGAAACAGATAAATTGACTGTGGCTTTCTAAAAATACCTGCGTAAGAAGAAAAAAAGTTGAGTACCTACTTATGTAATTAATTGTTAGTTAGTAAGTTAAACGTGCGGATATGTATGTTAAGCTTTTGATAGATCTTATATGCTCTGAGACAGTCAACTGCTAATTTCTAATATTTAGCATTTAGCATGTATAATTAGTTTTATTACCTTTCATATCAAAAGAAATGCTTATACAATCTATACTTAATTATTTGTACTTACTCTTATCGTATAATTTTCATGATAATATAATATATTTTTCATGAAAAATCTAATGCTTTACTAAAGTATTTTGTAATTAGATTGAATCACTGCTAAAACCGAATAAAAATATACGCGCAAAGAAACTAGCTTAGATTATAACAAAAAAGATAAGAAACGCACGACCTCCAAAGTTTAATTTGAAGAAAAATCCCTAAAGGCTCATCCTTAATCCAAAATTACGAGAACCTATCTATCTAGGCTAACATTGCTTAGACTTAGCAATCTATTTAATTGTTGCACTACATAGAACATTTATTAGGTTAGTTTTCAAGAAAGGGCCGAAGGCGAACCTTTGAGGTTGCCTTTAGTTTTGTTGGATTTATTTATCACAAATAAGTTTAGCAAATGTACCTTAGAATTGATGCATGTAATCATGTTAAGTTTATCAAATTAGGCTGTTTGTTTATTGGATTAGGTTCTCAAAAGTTTGTTTGATATAGAGTAGATATTTCTAGATTTATTACAAGGGTATCTCTAAGTGGAAATTAAATTATAACCTTAATTATTACTAACGATTTGTCCACCTCATGTGATATGATTATAATAGAGTATGCTTCAAAATGTATCATGAACATATACAATAGTATCACTTATGTTATTCTTATGACAACATACCTATTAAAATCTGTCCGTAACTTGTATACGTAGATGATATAATAACTTCTTATTCAACATATTTTTCACTTTTGCACGGTCGACTGTCTCAGCTTTGAATTTCATTCAACAATTTCCTTTAAACCTTTATCTACAGACAGCAGTAGTTGGATCTCGAGTGACGTTACCTTGCCGGGTGGAGAACAAAGCGGGTCAGCTACAATGGACGAAGGACGATTTTGGGCTCGGCCTTCACCGAGAACTGAGTGGCTACGACCGATATAAGATGATTGGAAGTGACGAAGAAGGTAATTTTGTATTTCTAATTTATTACTTTTGTTTTCTTACATTGTTAAGTGATTCTTAAAAAAACCTTTTGTTTATTATAATTGTACACCATACTACTTACATTATCATCATAATATCAGCCTTTCGCCGTCCACTGATGAACGTAGGCCTTCCCCAAAGAGCGCCAACCATACTACTGTAATTACATTTTATTGATCAATATAAAAAGGGAAATGTTAATTTTTTATATCAAAATAATTATTATATTATGAATAGGCAAAGAAAGAAGCGAAGTATCATTTTCTCTTCTAGTTTTGATTATTTTTGTTTAGTATCTTCAATAAGTTTTAGTGTTATCAATAAAAAAGTGTTGGAATCAGATTTTTTTGAATGATAGCAAAGCGTGACTGTATTGTATTTAACTTAAGATTAGACTTCCAAACAACTTTAATGAGTTGCATAAAAAAGTTCATAAAAGAAGAATTCCTTTTAACCTGTCAAGCGGCAGATTGTAGACACAATGCAAAATCTATTGTTATGTGCTCAAAAGAGGAACTGTACCGCTTGCCAGGTTAAGCTATAAAGTGTCGCCAAGATCGACTGTTGTGAACAAAAGCCATTAACACCACCACAAACTGCCAGTAGCCACAACCATTTGTGGCTTTGCAACGTTGCAACTCATTAACCCAGTACTGATGGGAAAAATATTTACTGATACTTGGGGACATGCTTCATAAGACACCTGAATTAAAAAAAAAAACAAAATAATGACTTTCCATATTAAAATATTATAATTATACATTTTAATATAGTGTAGATTTTACTGCATCAACTGCATTAACATTTAGAACGGTATTTAATACTGGATTAAATCTAAATTCTAAAGGATAATCAATCTCTACTCACACTAAAAGCTAAAAATTAAGCACTTCAATTGCTAGTGAATTATCTTCAGCTTTCAAGCTAATCGAAGAACCATTTGAATTCCACCATTTTGCTGGCTCAGATTCTAAAGCAGCTGACAGAACTTAGATATTATAATGCTGACTTTGAATTTGGCTCGAGTTGACTATCTATTCTATTAGCTGGGTAGATAATATGCAATGTGCTAGAATTTTAAATTGATCTTTGCCACCTTCAATGTGGATTTTTTAAATAATACCCGTGCAAGCTTGAAGAAAATTTTGAAAATGATCTTATTATTTTAAATAATCCATTTAAGAGCAAGTTTGTTTTAGTAATAGATAGATAAACTTATCAGTGCTTGCTGTTTCCAAATTATTGTAGGTATTTATGATGCTTTTAGATTGATGAGTAGCAACTAGGCCTAGATACATTAATTTAATAGGTATTTTCTAGTCTATCTAACCAAATGGTATAATAATTATGCACATATGCTAAAAGATTATTGTCAATAACAAGCGCTGGTTGAGATAAGAAGTCTTGTTAGGCTGTCGAAACTGACTGACACTTTAAACAATACTATTACCTACTCAATGAGTTTCAAAATTCTCTAGAACTAACGTTTTTATCGCCTATACTATTTTACTCGTTAAAAAATAAGAATAAATTCCATGATTTCTTGTAAAGTAAAATTCATAAACATCAAAGGCCTTTTATCCAAATTTTAATTAAAGCGTAATCTAATTACTAAGTTAGCACTACCAAGTTAATGGGTCGTCTGTTTTTCATAAACCTACTTTACATACACAATTTTCTTTATTCTCTCTCTTAATGTAATTAATGTGGATATTATCTTCAAGGGAACCTTTTTTGCTTTCGTAAACATGTCTTGTGAGGAGCGGTAATAACTCATACTTATTAGGGTTCCGTGGATTAACATAAAACTGACCCTCTACATGTTAATGTTGCGTCTTGTTATTTGTCATCTCATTAAGAGGATGTGACGACAGAGGAATATCATATTTTTTAGGAAAATGATACTATAGTATCATCAACCACATTCACATAGTCTATAGACTAGTTTGGATGTGGTTGATTGTAAATGTGAGAAGTTGAGAATTTATGCACCTACATTTAAGGCGTAAATCCTTATACTGTAACCCTTAGTGGCGCGTTAGGCGCGAGTGTTATTGGTTTTTTCTATTGAGAAATTCTCAATAGCAGCATAGATTATGGACTAATTTTGTGACCGGGTCATTGCCGTATTACGTGGGACTTATAACGTATCGGCAAATTGAAGCTGTACCACAATATAAGCGTAATGGTATTCCTATTTTATACCCATTATCAGTAATGATTCACACATGTCTATCGTGACGTATAATTAATCAATTTTGAATAGTTAATAATAAAACCAGGGTGACACAAAGGGTACCTTTTGGGTCACCTTGCTTAAATATTTTAAGCGTTATATTCTCTATACAACATAAAAAATAGATTAATAAATAAAAACTGTTGCGGATAAGGCTGTATTTTGTGTAAGCAATAATTTGATAGATAAAATGGCGGATGTTGGTGGAAACACGCAAAGGGCGCGCCCTGGTAAGGATATACACCAACCGTATTAAAGGGATCCTACAAAAATATGTACTAGCGTATAATATATGAGCACAAAAAATAATCATGGTAGAATCAAAGTACTTGCCAGTTTGTATCCTAATCACTAATTTTAAAAAAGCTATAGACGCTTACTTTCTGACCAATTAGTGTACGTTTTATTGTAACAGCTTGACAAATTTGCATAGTTATGGGCCTTGTGATGGTAAATGGTAACTGAGCCTACCAATACCAATACCAGAGTAGTACTACTAGGGCGTTATCATCTTCTGTTGTTAAATTGCAATTGCCGTGTAATTTTATTTCAATCCAAAACACGATCATGTTAGTACCTTAGAGAAAGACGACCGACATCCATTTTTATACATAAAACATGCCTAGCTGCCAGCGTCTGCCGCTTGCTAAGCTCTTGATCAGGCTACGATTTTGCCTACCCCGTTAGGAGTGTAACTGAATCATGCATAGATTTCCTCTCAACTAAATGTTTTGTCTGCAGGTGACTATTCTTTGGACATCAGGGACGTGACATTAGACGACGACGCAAAATACCAGTGCCAAGTCAGTTCTGGGATAAAAGGTAAGAAAAGTAAAAGTATTTTAATCACAACTTATTATTAGGAAATTGTTATAATGAACAAATAAATAACAAAACAACGAAAAGTGCTTATCAATAATGAATAACATAAAAACTTTGCCTTATCTCTCATTAAATTAACCGCCCAACTAGCATCTCGTAATATCAAATTGATTATAAGAAGCACTACTTAAAGCATCCAATATTACACTTACAAACGAGAAAAACCAACAATCATTACACCGTATAATGATGCCCAAAATAAATCGAAGTTTCCAATAATAATCCCTAATTTTGGATGAAGTTATCTTCTCCCACGGTTCTCTGTGTAATTTGAAATAATAAATCAATGCTTGACACACAAAATTACGATACAGTAAAGTACAAACAGACGCTTGTTAGGAGCCGCATGCAAGAAAAAAATGAATTTGCGGAACAAGATTTAAGTGGTAGGCGGGTGAAAAAGATAATAATACATATATGAAGTTTTATAATTACACATAATGAGAATTTACCTTTTATATCTAATTATACAAATATTGGCCTGGTAGCTGCAGTGATCAAGATTAAAAATAGATAAGTGCTGCAACTGAAGCAGCGGTAACCTAATGGCTAGGGCGTCCGGTTCGAACCCCACCCATTGCACTGGCTGCTATCATGTATTTTAGAGATAATGATCCTACTCGCAAGCCAAATACTACATAAATAAATCTGCCCATAATAGCCTTAAAAACTATATATCTATAAATGAGAAACAATGATACTCTAAATGAAATAAGAAAAGCTATAAAATCAATTTCTTGGAACTGTACGAGTACTGCGCTGGTTGGAAAACTGCCAAACCCGTAATTGGAAAAGAGCGAGGATAAGTGAGTCTAGTGCTTGACTTAAAGTTGCAGATAAATAAAATTTGCAATGTAGGTATGAGGTTCCAAAATATTTGGTCCTTTAATTGAATCGTTTATGTACATTTTATACTAGAAACTAGACTAACTGTCGACTGATGTAGAACAAAGGAACATAGGAGATCTTTAGTATTAATGCAGATCTTACAGATCCAGGACCAAGGAGGGCTTAAAAACACCTTGTAGTTTTAGTAAACAAGACTCCGTCATCACAGTTAAACTTTCCCTGAGTGCGTGCAGATTGTAGTTTTAAAATGATAAACAATTATTCAAAATCCATTTCATTTACAATACAATGTTGATAAACTTCTAGTATCTTTGTCTAATCTTTTCTATTATTTTTCGTAGCTAATGTTTTGATATCTTCCAAAACCAAGTAAACAAAGTTGATAGCCAAATCTTATACAGCAAAATAATAATATGTTTTTTGTTCTCCCATCGCCGTCTAATATTCATGTGTAATTTTATTTATGGGCTCATAGTATAATATTTATCTTTATCACCATTTGGAAGAATTTATTACGACTAAATGAGATGCTACACTTATCTTCTTATGGATTGGAGTTATCGATTTTGATTGTAAGCGCGTCTTTATAGGATGAGATCAACTGCTATCATTTGTAACTAGATATGGTAGAAGAGCTATTTAAACTTTCAAAATTGATAATAAGTTGTCAGTAAGATTTAAAAATTACCTTATTATCGGAGCTGGGTATGAAATTATCTTTATCGATTTTATTCTCACAATCTGTCTTGACTGCTATATTTTTCTATCATGATTTAAAACTCTAAAAGAGTTTAGAAGGAGAAACTTTTTCTGAACAGTGATAAACAAAGAGAAACGAACCTCGCCTTTTCATCTGTATATTTTCCAAAAAAACTAGTTTATATTAGTTGTTCATAAAATCATTAATTATGAATACATAAACTATAACATTAAGTCTATATAAATAGAGCCAGGTATTGGTGCATGTTGGTTGATAATGGTTCCTAAGTTTTAGGTTTATATCATCGAAGTTTCCATGCAATGTTTTTCATTACGGAATGTAGTGATTAAAATTATTACGCTTAGAATAAAAATTATATCATATTAATGACCTTATCATAATCTTCATCATCATCCTCATATATAACAACTCTTTCATTATAAATCGCGGAACGCTTATAATTTGTACCACAGATAATTCTTCGAGCCAAGTAACTATTGTTTTCGTACTGGAGCTGGAGCCCGCGAAATTGTGTTTGCTTTTAATAAATTGAAAATCTTGACTCGTATTTTATTCTTGCCCTGTGTTCAGGCCTTCGTCCCTCGATTTTTCGCCCCATTTTATGTAATACCTATATTTTTAGGGGTTTGTAATCCGGGTTGATGGATTTTGAAAGTTTTCTCCGTAAAGAAAAAGTCTGATTGTATTTTTCTCAGCTGGGTAACATCAATTACGTGGAACAAGACAAGTAAATATTGGGGAATACTATAATAACGAAGGTGTTATTTTTTTGAAGTATTGGAGAAAGATTTTGTATTTATTTATATAAAGTAAAAAAATACTTACGATACTAATTAATTTCTTGTAACATTTTACACAATACATGGCCTACATGGTTGGACATTGAACTATAATTACGTTATTCACTTCAAGTCTGGTCTCATGTTTGTTAAATAGGCAAGATAAATTGGCTTCAGCATAGCATTATTTTAAACTCACATTACCCTACAGCTGTCATTTTAATTTATTTATTGCATACATGTTTAACACCAACATTAATGTCAGTCATCATCACCTTTCATTGTTCTTTATATTCGCTTAAATATTGAATGATAGTAAGAATCTGTGCAATTGTTCTTTGTGAACAACGGCCAATCTGTCACTACCTGTACCGTATCGACATATTAGTTCCATGCCCGCTTACCAGTGTCATTCAAGATTAGACGCAGCATATCTGGCTTTGTTTGCTGTTGACGTTTGTGAAGTGCCGTTGGCGTTGCATCTACGTTAACTCCAAGATTATCTCAGACAAGTTCTGTTTTTGCCACTGCAGCTTCTGTTGTGATTTTATAACAGAAAAGAGGTCTACTGTTTTTTCCACTGAAATATTTGAGGAGATTAATGAAACATTATCTGGATTTCTGTATATATTAATTTGTTTTAGTAACAAAACGTTTAGAAGTCATAAGTTGTCCTTATTATTTATCTAGCGATTCAATAGATTTATAGTATTGTCGTTAGGTGTTCCCAATAGGCTGCACTAATTCTGATTTAATATATAGCAATTTTCTTCATTCTCCTGACCAATTTGATTCATTCCAGTGGTTATTTTTACATTTCCTATTATTGAATGCAAATTTTGGTTTTGTGGTGAACCTTAATTAGTATTTAATTCATCCCCAACCCTTTCATTTCGCTTCCATTTTTGTTACGTAATTTTTCATAACGCCTGATTTGCATTTCTTGCGGGAAACATTTTATTCTGTAGTAGATTGAGAAAAAAATATAAAAGAATATTTCATAGCGTTTTCTAGTGCTCAAACATACATATATATCAACATAATGTCAATATATTCTTATAAATTACTTATTATCAGTATATGAAAAATTTAACTGATCAATAAATATATACTTTTTTATTGACATGGCAAAAAATTTTTTTCTATTTCGCATATATTTCACCCCAATAAAATTACTCACCTAAGTGATAAATATTCGATTTCGACCATCGAAACAGTTCAAATTCTAATTGCTCATTTCCTAAATGATAACATCTCATGGCGTATTATTATCTTCAATACAACTATAATCTTCAACCCTACCATTAAAGCTACCTAAATTAATTTCCTTGGTATCATCTTAAGATATAAATACGAATTTATAATAAGCTTCCTCAGAAACGTCGAGTGCTTCGATCCTTTCAGCTTCAAGTGGCGAGACTCTATTCAAATGCAAACGAAAAGGTCTATAATATTAATTTACATTACCCTTTGTAAGGTTTATAACCTTTGATAAATTTCTATTTTCCTTTGAAATGTCTCCGTTAGTATTCTTATCTCATCTTAGGCGGCTCCTATGGGCTATTCAGCTTTTGTTTCAAGATTTGGATTCGGTATTTCTTCAGTAATCTTAACATTCGTTTTCTATGATCCTCGTGAATTTCTTTACTGAGTGGTTTAGCTTAGATTTAATTACATTCGTTTTCCAAATTTAACCAGACAAATTGCTATTTTAAAATAATAATATAATGTTATACTCCGTTAACATAGTCATGTAAAGATTTAACATAAAAAGTTTTACCTTAATGAATTTGTTTTTTCGAACTGAATACGAATTTTGATCCTGATAAAATTAATGAGAATTAAAGATAAATTATTATCAACTTAAATGAATAAATTCTTAAGAACTTAGATCCCTCTTCTATTTCATTAGAAAGATAACGAGTTTCCACTTCTATTTACTTTTCATTTAATATAAACTAGAATTTGATGCTATAATAAACGCGAGCTGTTGGAATTATTTCGTGTTTAGCGGAAATGTTCCTGTTGGTAACAAATCCTGTATCTCAATAATAAGATCCGTGTTTAGAGAACTTGGTTACAGATTAAAACAAATTAAACCGCGAACAATGCTTGGAACATTTTGTGCTGTTGCTATCTGTTAAGCCTTGAAGCGTACATTTGTTTCTGTTTGTGCTTACGTTAATTACGTAGTATAGTAATAGTTAATATTTATAGGTAATGTTAACATTTAATTTTTGACGCAAACTTCTGCCAGATCCTGTGCTCAGACAGACAGAAATTAGTTTTTTTGTAAGTTAACTAACGCTTAGCCTCTATTAAGGTGTGATAATCAAAGGAGTAGCTAAGGGCCAAAACTTTTAGTAAATCCTCCTAATTTATCGAAGCAGGACCCTTATGTTCGGGATTATATTTGAAAACATATTACACTCTCTGATAATATTATTAATAGTTATGCGATAACATGAAAAAACGAAAACGAACTCAATATAAGCGAATCCAAAAATGAGTCATATCTAAACCAATAGAAACGTTAAGTATTAGGTATAAGTCAAGAACGTCTGTTAACACTCATGACGCTTGTTGAACTTCTGAACTTACTTTACTTGAACGGCACAAATACTAAACTAATATAATAATATCACTCAACAAAGAGAAACAAGGAAAAGATAAAACAAAATACACAATACAAAAACGATACGCCATATTTTTTTCCCTAAGGAGCGGTCCTAGCGAAACCTGAAATTAATTCCATCGCCACAAAACTTTGCAAAAAAAGGAAGAAGATTTACATGAAACTAACTACAGCAACTTTTATCTGTGCAAGTACAATGGACAACAGTCTTGCGGCTAAATTGTACAACTTTGCACTATTTAACTTGGAAAACTTTGGTCAGAGTTCCGAAGAAACTATCTCAAGGCGAGACGAAGCATTGTCTCTGGAAGCCCTTGTTGTATAAAATTGTGATCCGGAGGTTCCTGGTCACAAATTAACAAACTACCTTTTTAATTTTTCAATTGGAACTCATCTATTTATTAATAATTTAAAGAAGTTTAGTTCGTTTTGGAACTAATCATCATCAATAGACACAAATGTTTCTGGATTACACTTTTCTACAGTCAAAAAGTAGTAGTAGTAGTAGTGCCTGCTGGCATGTCTACGTGCCAGCATGAATGGGTCGCACGACCGGGGAAGTACTACCCTCCCACAGAATATCGACGTCAAGTACCAGTATGCATACTGTTGCGTTTCGTACGGTGAGTGTGGAGCGCCGGAGGCCCAGTTTCTCCCTGTCCCCTTCCTTCTCCTCGGTAACGCATCTGCAACTCCTTTGGTTTTGCAAATGTCCATGGGTGGCGATGACTACTTACCATCAGGTAGCTCGCCTGCTCGTTTGCCGAGTTATGCCATAAAAAAAAAAAAAATCTTACATAACATAACTTTAGGAATGCTTCTATCTAATATAAATAAACAAAAGATGGGAAAAACTCTGTTCCGAGACTAAATAATAAATCTTTCTGAGAATACAAGTTCAACAATGATATTAATGTTTTTAACTTTTGTATCAATGGTAACAATTGCAGTGAAAAATTAACGCAAGCAAAACAATAAGTGAATTTCAAAAAACATTACAGATTTTTTTGCCAGAAACATGATTAAAGATTCCTTCAGTGGGATATGCTTTGACTAATTAAAATTACTGAACAATAAACATTTGACACAATGATATATTATCGTAATTTTCGAGACAACGTTCATTTTAAGATTTGAGGTACCATTTATAATAATTATATCAAAATTGCTCTTATCTGTGTCTGAAATCATACATATAGGTCATCTACCAGAAAGTTGACATTATCTTACATAAAAATCCGCAAAGCGAATAACCTATAAATTTTTACGACTTCGCAACTCCAATGAAACAAAACTGCCATGTGCTCTTTTAATATCCACCAATTTTAAAACCGATCTTTTTCCGATACCCATTTCATGTACATACCATCACGCCTGTATCCCCCGAAGGGTTAGGAAGAGGTGTACTAATGTACACCCACATTTCGCCGGTATGTTTAGGTCCCATGTAATAGGGGGCGAGCCTATTGCCATTAACCGGGCACAAATCCAGACTCCGAGCTGCTACTGGGAATTTCATAGAAAAACCCAATAACACTTTGCTCGACCTGGGGATCGAACCCAGGACCTCTAGCGTAGCAGTCGCGCTTAGGACCACTAGACTAATGAGGCGTCATGTCACCCATTTCATGTATATCGAAATAAATAAATATGTAAGAGTGTCTGTTCATCATGACTTCTGGACTACTTAACCAATATTCACTGCAAAAATCGAAGTCTAGGATTGCTTTTAAAGAGATGAACTGACGACCTGGTAAAATTGAAAGGCTTTGAATGTAAGCAGCATTAATAGGTCCTCACAGAAATCTATGGTGAGACCGTGGATGTCGTGTCCGTGGATGTAGCTGTCCATATTTATGATGATAACTATTAAACACTATGACTGCCTCATTAGTCTAGTGGTCCTAAGCATGACTGCTACGCTAGAGGTCCTGGGTTCGATCCCCAGGTCGAGCAAAGTGTTATTGGGTTTTAATATGAAATTCCCAGTAGCAACTCGGAGTCTGGATTTGTGCCCGGTTAATGGCTATAGGCTCGCCCCCTATTACATGGGACCTAAACATACTGGCGAAATGTGGGTGTACATTAGTACACCTCTGCCTAACCCTTCGGGGAATATAGGCGTGATGGTATGTTATGTTACGTTATGTAACTATGAAACAATTTAACGAATTTAACGTTTTGGACATTTTATAAGATTTCTTTTACCGGAATATACATAGCTCCCATTTTTTACTAATGCAAGTAGAATTGAAAATATTTAACTATTTTTTTTTACCAGGTGAACCAGCTATTCGATCCCGGTATGCACGGCTAACCGTGTTGGTGCCTCCAGAGCCACCTCGCATCATTGAAGGCAACTTCTTCTCCACAATAGAAGACAGGAACATCAAACTGGAGTGCGTGTCTGTTGGTGGAAAACCACCCGCTGAGGTAACAATTGATAAATGTCCGAGTTGTATTTTAACATAATAATTCTGCCACAACTTTCGAAGAACCGACAACCGTTGGAGCAAACAAGTTCTCCGATGGAGACCGCGTTTAGGCAAAAACGTAGTGTGGGACGCCTGTTAGCAAGGTGGAGTGACGAATTGCGGAGGGCGGCTGGCAGTAACTCGGTTACAAGAGCTACATATCGGGCTCTGTGGCGTTCCCTTAAAGAGGCCTACGTCCAGCAGTAGACAATTACGGGCTGATGATGAATCATGCCGCCTTTATTCCCGAAAAGTGAGGCATAGGTATACTAATGTCTACCGACAGTACTTCAATATGTTTTGCCCTATATAATATGACCGAACTTATTTAGTATTTTGTTGCCATTTTGCAAAGATGCTCTGTTTTGATATTCTGAAGATTTTTCAAGTATGTTTTATATGACAACAATTAACGTAACACCATCACAACTGTTTTCTCCGTAAGGTTAGTCAAGTGTATTAATAGAAACCCACCGTTTACCGGTAGGTATATTTAGGTTTCATGTACTAGCCTATTGTAATTTACCCATCATCATCATCATCATCATCATCATGTCAGCCTATTGCCGTCCACTGCTGAACGTAGGCCTCCCCCAAAGAGCGCCAACCATCCCGGTCTTGGGCAGCTCGCATCCATCCGATTACGCAGCAATTTACCAATATAAATCCGAATTCCGAGATGCTACTGAGAATTTCATAGAAAATCCCAAATAACACAGGAATTGAACCCAGGACCTCAAGCGTAGCAGTCGCGCTGGGGAACACTAGAATAATAAGGCAGTCCATGACATTAATTAGCAGTAAATACAATGGTGTATTTTAATACAATCGCTTTCTACGTATTTAGGATCTAACTCTAGGCAAATTGAAAACCCGCTTTACTTCTAGACTCATTGATATTAAAAAAAAACTAACTGATGTCATTAAGAATGTTTTCACGGCAATATTTTCTCAGTTGTCACCCAAATTTGTGAGCCCCTGATAATGTTAATTAATCAATGTCGCTCCATAAATGGAATTTTGCAGGCTTGCCGCCGTAATACCTCGACCTATTCATATTTTTCTCATTTTTCTTAATAATTCACGTACTTTAGCAGCCATCTATTTTTTTCTATTAAAAAGCTTTTAAATTATGATTGTAATGGAATCTTTTAGTTAGCGAAATGTACTTTATTTATGGCTTCAGATGACTTTCATTCATGTTTTTGAGCTATTAGTAGGTATTCTTAAGCTATTTGAAAGTGAAGTCTAAAATCTCGAGTCATTTTTATTTTGTATAGCTGCATTCTACTACCTACTTATCATGATTTATTTAGATGACTTGCCCCGTGGTTTTAGTAACGCTGATCACAAGATCAGGTTACTAAGAGTATTCCCCGAATGTGTTTACCCTATGAAGCCCCTTACATTCCAAATATTGTTTCTAAGCATCATAGTTTCTGAACTTCCCATTAGTGTAGTGGTCTTAAGCAAAGAGGTCTTGGATTCCATTCCCAGGTCGAGCAAAGTGTTATTGAGTCTTTCTATGAAACTCTCAGTAGCAACTCAGAGTTAGGATATGTGCCTGATTAACGACAATAGGTTCACCTGTAGAATTGTAGGTGTACATTAAGTACACCTCTACCTAACGCTTCGGAAAAAGCAGACGTGATGGTATGTTATGTAGTTTCTGAAATATCATCATTAATCAGTGAGTGGGTGAGTAGAATGAGAATATGACTTCAATAAATTACATTTCTCGTCTCCTTAATATATCAAACTCTTAGCTTTCAAACACCAAGACCTCGCAAGAAATACTGACCTATTTACTAACAAGTGAAAAATACGAGGCGCACGTGTATTGGGAGTAGGAACCAACGTATGAAGTATGATCTCGAACGTCGAAATATAAGGAATGAAACACAATTTGTGAAGGAAAATGTATACTTTATAATAAAATACAAGACTTATTCCAAGTATATGAAAACTGAGAAATGTATCGATATATTTCTTTTAGAAGCGTTGTGCGTCTACATTTATAGTGCGTACTGCTCTATTATGGAACTCGTTACCGGAATCTTTGTTCCCTGAGACCTACATAACAATTTGGGTGTCTTCAAGACGAGAGTGAATAGGTACCTTCTAGGCAAGCGCGCTCAATCGTAGACCACTTCGATGCTTAACATCAGGCAAGTTGTGGTCAAGCGTAAGACTACCAGTGATAAAAAAAAAATAGAAGGCCTTGATGTAGGTAGGAACTGCAATGGAAATAAGAAGTATTGCCTTAGAAAGTTTAACAATATAGATAGTTCAAAGCTTCAAAGATATTTGTAAGAATAAGAATAATTTATTTGCAAGAATACAAGTACAATAAGTTGTCATGGTTAGTGTAGTTTCATCATACTCTACCAGATGACTGGTGTGCAAATATCAATTAATACATCAAACATGAATTAATAAAATTAATACAATTTAAAATTCAATTCAATGTCATTTTTTGTAATAATTAATAATAAATAAATTAAGTAATGTTACAATTCAATGTAGCAGTCGTAGCAGTTGTAGCAGTCTTTTAATGTCAAACTACCATTTTACTAATTTATATCAAACGTTGTGGCTCAAAGAGAACTTGTATTATTAAGTCTTTTATTGTATCCATTGTTCCGTTTAAATGTCAGAATTTTATCAGTCGATGTTGTTAAACTACGTTTGATATTAATTTATGATGACGACGTTTATTTCATTGTTGTAAAAAAAATGCATAGAGGACACTATTTTTTTTCTGAGTCAATTTTAATATTATTTATTTTGATTTACCTTTTATGACCCATGGAAAATAAATACAAGAAAAACCCGCCTTGTAATATTATAAATAATTCTCTAATTCACAATGTCAAATCTTCACAATTGATTTTGAACTTAACTGTCAACACTTTAAGGTTTAAGATCATCTGGAGAAATTTGACAGTTTTGTATAACCCGATGTTCTGGCGACTGTGCTATGTACATTAGTATCAACTGCCTAAATATTTTTTTTTTTTTTTTAAATAAAAAAAAGCTTACTAGCAATGTGGGTCGCACATTACTAGTATTCTTGTTAACCCATCGTGCTAAGCTAAAATGCTTGTGTTACGAGTGGGTTCACGTCGGTAGTGCAATGGGTGGGGTTCGAACCGGCAACCACATGATCGCAAGTCCGACGCCCTAGCCATTAGGCTACCGCCGCTTCAAAAAATATTCGAGAAATGAGAAATACAAGCGTGATGGTATGTAATGATTACAAAACCTATACCGTTTCTCTCAATTCGAAATCGAAATATAAATAGCTTTCCAGTTTGTGAACTACAATTATCGATATTTGCAAAACTGATATCGATATAAATGTGTAGTATTGTGAAGCCACAAATGCGAATAGTGCGATGCAAATTAATGCTAGCGTTACATAAGTGGCATTAGGTTCGATAGAAATTAATAGTGGATTCGGTTTTGATATTGAATAGAATGAAACTTGGACGCACGATATTCTGTTATCGAATAACAGTTTAGTTTCTATGATTAGTGCTTCTATTGCGGAGAATTCATTACTTTTAGATATTGACGAAGAAAATTTACAAAACGAGTTCTGTTTTCAGCCGAGTGATGGTCACAGTAAGACCTATTTTACAACATTGCCATTTCCTAAATTTACTAAAATGGATTTTGTCCTTTGCCTTTCTACTTAATAAACTCTCAAATAAGTTCCTGATGTAAAAAGTAAAAGGTTTAATAAACCGCAAAACAATCTCAAATAATAATTTCACTGTCATTTCGTAGGTAACGAAGAAATTAAGGCACGTGGAACAAAAATCCAAAATTGTCACATTGTACATAAACAAATCCGCTGGGACTCTGTCTGTCCAATTTATTTAGCTGTGTCAATTTGTTTGTCCCGGTATTAAGCAAGAGAATATTCCATTTAAGCTCTTCAAGTGGAGTGAATAGGTATGCCGCCCTAGGGAGCTTCGCACAATTAGGAGTTAAATTGAAAATGATGTTGCGTCTGTATTGTGGGCCCTTAGAGGTTGCAGCGTTTTGATTGCACAAATATTTCATAATCAAGGATTAGGATTGGCCAGAGTAACACTCTGATGAGATTGGGATTTGGGGGAAGGCTTATATGCTTCAGGGAAGTTAATCTTTTCGCTTAGTTATTGTGAGCAATTTTGTGCTTAGCTTATTTCATCCTGGGGGTTCTTCATGGAGAAAATGGTAACATAAATTATAATTCAAATTTAACACACAATTTTTCCCTAGCAATATTTTCTTTGTGAAGACATTCTCAAGGACTTATTTTGCATTTATATAGTTCTCATTTTCATATAGTTAGGTGTCCTGAATTTATATAGACTGTATTTTTCCTTTGTTTTAGATAACGTGGGTAGACAGTAACGCAGGTGTGTTGACACAAGGAGTCACATACAGCATCGAACCGATGCCGGATGGTCAAAGGTTCACAGCTAGGTAAGACTACTTGGATGGAGCTGTTTCTTCCTATTTTGTAAATTCTATTTTGTTGAGGTAGAATTGATTTTATTCATCATTACTATAATTTCACTATAGATTTTATGAACTATTTTAAAATGATAATCTAAATAGTTGTGTTAATTGCCAGTCATTATATTCATTTATTGTTTCTAATAATTGATCTATTTCTTGTAAAGGAATGTTAATGTTCATATTATTTTCTTCATCCTTTACATCTTTATCTAATCTGCGATCACCAACTCTTTGTTTTGAATTACCAGGTCAATTATAAAAATGACTCCAAAGCAAGAACATCATAACCAGACCTTTACATGTCAAGCACAGAATACTGCAGACAGAGCGTATAGAGCCGCAAGCATACAGATTGAGGTGAGTACAACAATCTCGGAATTTACTTCAAATTTAGTGTGATACTTGTATCTTATATACAGGTAAGAAACTTGATAAGGTTATCGGTGTTATTAATAATTTATATGTTAATAATAATTAATAATTTAGTAACGTTAAAGATACTAGAATTATAATAATTAAATATGCAATACAAATACGTTACGTAGACTACAAAATAATTTATTCTTCATTAGAGTAGAAAAGTAAAGCTCTAATTAAGTAAGTATGATTAATAGTTTCCGAACGATTAGAAATAATTTAAACAAAATGTATATCTTAATTTATTCCGACGCGATCAAAACAAAACACGCGACAATAAAGGCAATTCTACGCATAGACAAAAGAAATGAAACCGAAAGAGACCCGAAAAATATTGACAAAGGAGACTGGACACCGACTCGGATGGGTAATACGTGTCGCCATTTGCAACACGGAGAGATTTAGCACTGACAGAGCCAAGCGCAGTAAATATTGATACACTAGCAGAATACACAATGAAGATAGAAATATGAAAATTGTTTCTGAAACACTGTAGTATTTTTACAGCTTAAGTATTTATGACGCTGGAATTAGGGGACGATGTTCGCTGGATACAATTTGCATTGCAAATTTTTGACCTGGGAATGAGAGTGATGTAGCTGATTAATAAACAGGTTCTGCTAAAATTTAGATTACAGGTCTTCAAATTGCAGATGATTAATTGTCTATTTTAGTTGAGCGATTACCTTCGTTCTGAATACATAAAAATATATAAATTTGACTAAGTAAAAATTGCAAATCCTATATTCCGCTTTATTATATACTTATAAAAGAGCTTAGTGTGGGGTTATATATAGGGATACATTATAATATCAAGCTATTGAAATCCATTATCAATTCAAAATCCAAATCCAATCTGACCTCGCACTTAACTGACTTTTAAAGGCTTTCCCTACAAGATTCCAGCAATATTTGTATAGATTGATGATTAGCCGTGCGTAGAACAACTTCAACAAAACATAAATAGCTTACTGTTGTCTAGTTTGCAAGATATGGGTCCCTAAAGATTACAAGTCTTTCGCGTTGGACACTAGTTTGTGCAGAAGTATTCAGTCTTCTAAATATTTTTCAGGTCGACAATATGTTAGAATTCAAGCTCTAGAGTCCTTTGAATTACATTTCTATACTCTTCGTGTAGTCTTAATTTTTACTACACAATAATTATATTCCATACTACTTTGATTAGCTTAATTACTTACTTTTTTATCAACCTTTAAAATAAAAAGGAATCAACTCATTTTAAGTAGATTCTTTCCGTTTCTAATTAAGAAAATACGTTACGGATCTACTTCGGATCCCCGCTTAGTATTGTACTGTGATCTCTTTATTTATTCCAGTCTTGTTTCACATCCCCAGAACCCCGCGTTTCTTTGCAAAGAGCTAAGAAATTTTCCAAATAAACGAAAAGGTTTTTTTTCTGTATAGATCTTAGGATACTTGCTTTGTGACTGAAATTTCTAGTAATGTATTATATAATACTCTACGAGTATTCCATGTTTATATTAGAAGTAAAGTTAAGGAAAATATGATTGTACATACATATTCTGATTGTCTCTTGAATTCTTGTTCTTGCAATATTTAGTTAGCTAAGACTCAGTATCAGTTCTTATATTATTCATGATTGAATATTTCTTCAACTTCAACTTGTTATATAAAAACCATTAGTTCCTCTATATACATGAATATGCTCTAAAACCTAAAAATCATGTACAGCATGTTTTGTCCCACCATCCACGATAATATTTTTGATTACTATCCTTTATTTATTGCTTCAAATGTAGAATTTATATCAAATTGTATTCCGTAACAATAAATAGCATCCTCTAAACTTTCCCTAGCTCCTAGCAAAGCAATCGCCAACCCCTCAGTATGGTATCTCATAAAATATTGAGATAAAATTCCAGTTGTAGCTATTTGCTATCTTCAACCCCTAGTAAACTTTTAGGCCGTGTATTTGTTTTCCCTTATAATATATTGCTATTTTCAAAGAAATTGTTCGTCAATATTGTTGGATCGATTCTAGGGAGGCAATCGAGAATGATTGTAAGGATCACCGTGATAAAGATGGCTTTTGATGCAAATTTTTTTTCTGATTTCGATAAATATTCGGTTCATCAAATAAGAAAATATTTAGAAACTAATTCCAATAACCAAAAATCTATCAATCTTATGTATTTTAATTATGACTCTAAGTATAAATATCCATAGTACCTATTGGTTTGGATTTTGATGCAGCTCTTATAGTAAAAAAAATCAAACATGACGTTTAATTTGAACTAAAAACTAAATGATTTTGAGCTAGATCCGAAGTTTTTAAGAGTAGAAAAGGAGACGAGATTTCTTTTTGCCTATCTAGAGTAATGATTATATTTCTATAGTGGTTTCGTTGCTTGTAAACTAGTGTAATTTAATTTTCCCATTGTTTTAATGACATCAATCATTTGAAATTTAGTCACTATCCATTGTCACACATTTACAATACTTTTACCGAATGTCACTTTGACTCAGCTATCGGTTAAATGATCATCATACCTCAAAATACTTCTCTTAATAAGAAAATACCTTTAGTATCCCACAAAGTTCCATAATACATTGACGTAATATAATATAAACACGCGTTTACATAGATCAATATTACGTAAGTACTTAAGTTACCGATGTAAAAATTATTGTCGTCCCCAAGTCAGTAGGAAATTACTATTCCGGTCGCGTATACATAGAAACTGGATGTGGCATTAATATTAATATTGTATTTTTCCCTTTAATATTAGGGTTTCGTTTATTGTTTTACTTGGATATTGAAGGCTGGATGTGTTTGTTTGCTTTGAACTAATGTATTGAATGGAACAGGTTATGTTTAACTGATACTGGTGGGAAATGGGAACCAGTAACAGTAATAACTACTGAGATGTTTGTATTTAAATATTTTATGGTAAGTTATATTCGATTTTATTCCGAATACAATACAGTAGTACGTTCTGTGTAGATCATGTTTGTGTTCATTTTTTCAATATAGAAGCATCTCTTAAGCAAAATCTACACTGATACTAGTTCATCCCCACTGCTGGGTTAAGGCCTCCCTAAGTTTGTGCCATCCACCACGGTCCCGTGCCACTCTCATCCAAGTACGCTCAACGACGTGAATTATGTCGTCGAGCTATCTTGCTGCTGGACGCCCGACACTCCTACTGCCATCCCTCGGCCACCATTCAGTCGTTGCCTTACTCCACCTGTCGTCACTCCGTCTCGCCAAGTGTCCTGCCCACCTCCACTAGTTCCATGACCCTTCTTTCAACGTCCTGAACTCTCCCCAGCTATTCACCTCCCAGCAAAACTGATGGAGCCATAGCATTGGAGATATTAGCTTCAGATTCGTCTTGGACATGTTTATCTTAAGTCCCATTCTAAAGGAAGCATCAAAAAGGTCTTACACCATTTTTCGGAGGTCTTAAAATATATCGGCAAAAAGTACTAGATAATCTGCAAATCTTAGATGAGACAGTACTAGTTAAATGACAAATATAAACAAATTAAAATACACAACATTACATCAAAACTACGCTCCCTAATGAACGTATAATTCCACAACCACATCCATTTTATCAACATCCACACCGTTGTTATGACGAGAAAAGGCCGGTATGTTTATCATATATTTTTTCGTTGGTCATAAAATAAAACCCCTTTTTACGGGCAACCCAATTACTTTTTACGATCTGATGTGCTATGATATGATACCAAGATACTTGCCATTTGTATACGTAATACTGTTGTGACCGTTTTTCTTTTTTAATGATAGCAAATATAAATTTTCATGTCTCCTATTTTTTGGGATTGAAACTTGGTGATATTTATGGGTTCTTTATGGGGTTCGATAAATTTTAGAGGCGGTAGCTATTGTGGGCCGTCAATAATTTAGGAAATGTAACCGTTATTATTATTTGAGAATTAAGCTGATTTGGTTTTACCGTGTAAGAAAGACATCAAATATATTATAAAAGGAAAGTTAATATCATAATAGATCTGATAATGGTAAAGGTACTACAAAGATACTGATTCATCAAAACATGAATAGAATACTAGGTAAAGAAAACCCGCAAAAAAAACTTCAAGCTCGCTAATAGAGGAACGGAAAATAGGTAATAACAGTTTATTTGCAGACATAAAAAAATCATAAAAGACTCTAGTCTATGCATTATTCAGAATATATATTTAGTGCCTTTGCTCTTTTTTTAAATTCTGCACTCATTAATAACACAGGCAGGTACGGTTTTAAGTTCTTAGTTGGTGCAATGAATCACTTTTATTGTCTCTAGTTTGTTCTATAAACGGTTCTCCTACTTTTGTTTTTGAAAATATATTATTTTTTTCCGTTTTATGAGATTCTAGTATAAAAAATTTTGCCATCTCTATTTTGATAGATTTTTTTATCATCTGTATTTGACTTTTTTGAGGTTTACAAGCTTAAAGTAAGTGGCCAACAGTGTATGATCATAATTTTTTAGATCTTTAAAATAAAATAAAAATCTTTCCTTCTTTTGCCATGTCGATATATGCCAAATTTATTTTAAATTGGTTTGTCAGTTCCTAGATTTCCTGTTAGATAAGGAGCCAAAATAACATACCTTTCTAACACTGATAAACCACGACTAACAGTGGCGTAGGCTGTTATCTATGAAAATATTGGTATAAATTTTGCATTAATCTCAAGTTACTCCGTACAGAGCATAGATATCGAATTTCTCAGTATCACACCGGGTTCTTGAAAACAATTAGTTCCTACAAGTACTTGAAGAAATAAAAAAAATCATTTTTTTAAGATATACTTATTAACTACACGTTAAGGTAAGACTGACTCGTGGAAGCAGCAATGATTTGGTGTAACTTAATAAACCTAGTTATTAACAGTACCTACCTACTTAAACTTAATAAATCGATTTCGTTCATAACAGATGCTTTTCTCTTTACGCCAGATATAAGTTTAGTAACAATGTATTAAATAAATCCATCATCAATCCATTACAATGTCCCACTGCTGGGCACGAGTCTACTCTTATTAGATTAGGGTATAGTCCACCACGCTAGCCTACTGCGGGTTAGCAGACTTCCCACGCCCAACGTCAAAAAATCTCTTAGGCATACAAGTGTCCTGACTTCCAAAAGTCCAAGTGCAGTCATAGCCCAGTAGATGACCATTGGACTGCCAAGTCAATGGTCTCGAGTTCAAATCCAAGGCACGCCCTTCTGTCTATTGAATTTATTTGTTTATAAATAAAATTAATTCATGAAAGTTTTGTCATTGAAAGCTTTATAATGACATTAAATTAGATGAATTCAAAGCCTTCGCATTCTTAATAGCTATCATTATTAATAAATTATTCATTGTTAGTTTTGAAATACGAGTAAGAGAGTTTAAGCGATTAGACTATGAAAATGTAATTGATTGTTTTCTTTTGTTATTATAATGATATATTAGAATAATTTTAAATTTAATGTAAATAGAATCAATGGAGTATCCTAAATATGTATGACTTGACTTAGAGGCAATGATTCAGGTGTGATCCAAAACATTATTGTATTATATTATACAATCATATTATAGATCAATAAACATAACAGCATAGCAAGTGCAGTGATAGCCTAGTGATATGTCCATTGGACCGCTAAGTCAAAGTCTACCTCTGAATTTGCGAAGTCATGTGCGTATTAATAATTAATTATTATGCGCTTAAACGGTGAAGGATTTTCTTGACGGCATGTGAAGTCTGCCAACCTGCAGTAGGCTAGCGTGTCTAACTATAGCCTAATCTAGAGAGATTAGGCTATAGTTACTAGAGAGAAATAAAAGAAAATGGTGCCCAGCAGTGGGACAATATAATGGGTTGATGATGATTAAACTAGTAATACTAACATATTTATTTCTAAGGCTTTATGCCTAACTTTGGTGAAGATATTATTTTGACGATTAATTAACCACTTTGTTATCAGGTTAAATATGCTCCGAAAGTGAAAATGTACATCAGATCCGGTGCCAATGGCAAAATACCTGAAGGAGATGATGTCGTTATAGGTGAGTTTTACAAAATTAATCAACCCTTTTTTCTGTATATCGTTTATCAACCCTATGCATCATTACTGCAATTACCCTTGGAATAGGTACGTAAATGAATTAAAATATCTAAGAAGAACACGTTAGACAGTATTACAAAAAACACTATTTCTACGGAATATGGACAATCCAAACTTCAAACTGTAAGGCAGTGCTTTATGTTTTGTCCTGAGTACTTTAATAAAAAAATTCTTCGAATTATACGATCTGCAAAATTTACTGAGGCGCCATTCGTTTATAACGTACTCGTAAGACAATTAGTGCCACTTTTTAACCACCTTCCACTTATTTAAGAAGAAATGAGAATTAGCCAACCGAGATTTTTACGTAGTAAATGTTCAAGAGGGGAAAGCCCTCTCTAATATTTACTACTTAAAGATGTAACGGAACAAATACATACATGTTTGGTTTATTTTAATTTTTGACTATAATCTTAACTCTTGGACAGTATATGATCAAGTACTCACTACTACTCTATCATGACTCTCTCCCAACCCCATACAGTAACAAAAAATAAGACGCGGCTGACCTCCTGCTCCCATAAATCTTCTTAGGTAATAAATTAATGACGCGTCACTGGTTTTTTAAGTCAATTGATCTGTAATATTATAATTATGGTTCTATATTTTCAATAGCCTGCAAAGCTGATGCGAACCCATCCAATCTGACATACAAGTGGTACTTGAACGAAAAACTCATCGAAGGGAATACTACTGAATTGGTACGTAGAAATCACATTGGAAACACGAAATTTATTGGTACATAAATAAATAAGAGGGCTTAATAAAATATTAAAGAAGTACATTAATTCAGTAAAAACCGTAACAGAACAATATATTTTACATTGCGTCCTTGAAGGGTTAAAGATTTTATTAAAATGCGTACGATAACCCTTCAAAGACGATATGTCAGATACAATGCAAAATCTATTGTTCCAGTCCCCGGAGATCGTTACGGGGGTTGTTGCATTAAAGTTGCTATAGTATATAATATACCTATAGGTGACTCAAAGGGCACAGGGTACATTAAAACGATTGTCCTTCAAGCTCAAGCGATCTTACAGCAGAAACAATGTCAGTATTGTTATCGTTTCCACTGATTGACCTTCGACAAGTTCGTTCTAAAATTCTACTGCATTATTAGACTTCGTTGACCTATGTGAGAATTTGTGTTTCGAAACGCATCCCGAAAATGTTGCTGTGGATAAAGTTTTTTTTTAAAAGACAACATTTTTAGAATACAAAAAGAAATGAATATTTAATCTTAAATGTGTTTCAACAGAAAATATACAACATAACAAGAAAATACCACGATGCGACGATAAAGTGTGTTGTCTACAATGACGTTGGAAACAGCGAAGAAATAGAAACGCTTGAGATTACATGTAAGTTGAAATACACATTACAAAAGGTATCATAATTTTTTAAATATTATGATCCTGTCTTGGCACTTGATCAATGTTAATATGAGGATGATTAAGATTACATAACTAGTAAATAAGTTCCTTTGCTTTTTCCATTTCACCGTCTCTTAGCATCATAATTATTATGCCCGGTTATTTTATAGATATGAACATTTTTGTAATCAGATTATCTTTTCTAGATGCACCAACATTCAAAAGTTTACCGAAAGATGTTGAAGCAGAAGTGGGCACAACAGTTACCTTAAGTTGTGATGTTGACGGCTATCCACCACCAGAGATAAGATGGTTACACCACGAAGAAGACCAGATGATAGTAAGTAATTGAGTTATAGATGAAACGAGATTAGAAACCTACGCAGTATTGTAATGGTTCTCATTGTTACGTGTTAATTTTACAATCAACTACTTTTTTAAAACTCCAATGACTACTATCGAATGCTACCGAGACCACTGCCTGTGATGTCGAATTTCTCTTCCACCTTCTACGTCTTGAGGCGACGTCGGCACCATCTATTGAAGACATTACTATGTCTTTCAACCAACACGACTGCCTTTACAGGTAGTTCAATGTCGAACGATGTTGCCTTACCGTATTATGCTTATTTTTTATTATTTTTTAGCATTAAATATTGCGAAATTTTCACAAAGAAATGAATTTTCTAATTAAAGAAAATTTCTAGTGAAAGAAAAATTCGATCTCAGGCAGGGTTTGAACCTGCGTCCCTCTGGTTAAGTACACCAGACGCTTTACCAACTAAGCTACCGAGACCACTGCCTGTGATGTCGAATTTCTCTTCCACCTTCTACGTCTTGAGGCGACGTCGGCACCATCTATTGAAGACATTACTATGTCTTTCAACCAACACGACTGCCTTTACAGGTAGTTCAATGTCGAACGATGTTGCCTTACCGTATTATGCTTATTTTTTATTATTTTTTAGCATTAAATATTGCGAAATTTTCACAAAGAAATGAATTTTCTAATTAAAGAAAATTTCTAGTGAAAGAAAAATTCGATCTCAGGCAGGGTTTGAACCTGCATCCCTCTGGTTAAGTACACCAGACGCTTTACCAACTAAGCTACCGAGACCACTGCCTGTGATGTCGAATTTCTCTTCCACCTTCTACGTCTTGAGGCGACGTCGGCACCATCTATTGAAGACATTACTATGTCTTTCAACCAACACGACTGCCTTTACAGGTAGTTCAATGTCGAACGATGTTGCCTTACCGTATTATGCTTATTTTTTATTATTTTTTAGCATTAAATATTGCGAAATTTTCACAAAGAAATTTTTCTTTCACTAGAAATTTTCTTTAATTAAAAAAAATTATTTCGTGAATTTCCAATTATCACACAATGCTGAGCTGAAAACTTGAATGGCTAAACCAGTGGAGTTGCTTTGTAATCAGTACTCAGACTAAAACATAAAACCAAAAAAAGTCTACTTTTTCATGGATTTCTGAAAGGTGATACATTTATTACTTTTGCTTTATTTATAGTCCAATCATTATCACCGCCTGAAGGTCCTACCCTCACAGCCAAGAGCCGGCCTTGACAGATGTTTAGCCGCAGACAGATCTATTTTAGGGTGTTTGTATTTTCGGGTTTTTGTCCAACTTGCCTTGATAATTTTGGAGTCTTGTTCTTAATTGGCTTAGGAAATATATTTATTTATTTAGGCTTCCATTCCAGAATATTGTACAAGAAATTGTTGTTTGAGCATAATTCCTTAATTGTGTCTTTATACCTAATATTTATACGTCTATCAAATTTTACGCTAATCGTGTTCAACGCTTATCTCTTGTATACTATATGTAGAATATATTCAGTGACGCTACATAGGATTAAAAATATTAAATTCATTAAAAAGTTAGGTAAACAAGTATATAGGTTTATAAAAGACAGAGCGGCGACCCGCTTCAATGCGCTAAACAATTATCTAACAAACAAAATATTACAATAAATATAACCACGAACCAACAGAAGAATTCCCAATTAGAAGCGAAACAAATAGCTAAATATAACCGACGCAATGAACACCGTACAAGTCTATTCGTCATGAATAATTATGTAACATTATACAAAAGTTTGTGTGAAATCGATGACCGACGTGCCTTTGTGGACAAATTTTGTACTACCATTTCACATTTAGCTGGTAGAAAATTAGAAATGAGTAATAAATTTGCCTCGATTTTGGTACGCATGTAAATACCTATTCTCTGTTCTATAGAAAATCAACACAAAAGATAATACCTACACTGTTTTCGGAATAAAAGAATCGTAGCCCAGTTTAATGATCCAAGACTGCCAGGTTATAAATCCAATACACTCTTTGGCATATTATTAATATTGATTACAATGTATTTGTTTGAACGTTGACACAAATCATATTGAAGAAACATAAAGGATTTTCTTAACGGTACATGGAACCTTCACGTGCTTAGTGTAGGTATTATTCTTTATTCAACCCCACTGATTCTGAAACGAAACCGTTGCTTACCAGTGGCACAGTAAACAACAGTTGCTGATGATGATGCGAGAAATCGATGTTAAGAAATATGTAAAGAAGTATAAGAATCGAAAGGTTATTGGCTTGCCAATAAAACCTATATCCAGCACTGAACTGCTTTAACCTTTTGAACGCCAGAGTATAAACGTATCGCCGTACCTCTGCCGCCAGGCCACTTTTTCTGTCAAATTACACAAGGTAGTGAAAACACATTAAAGTAATGATTAAATTGTTTACGAAGTATATTTTGTCATATATTTGTGACGTTGGCGTTCAGGGTAAGATTTCGTTTGTCACATATATGTGACAATGGCATCCAAAAGGTTAAGCCTATCGCCACGAGATGACAAATGTTGCCAGTGACGGTGATAGTCTTGCTTATTATCTTGATTTGCTGTCTTGATTCGCTTCTCTAAACTGTTGTGTTACATATATTATAGGATCCACTTGGACTATAGATTTTTATTCCATTTGCTCTTAAAAACAGTCTTTAATTAATGCGACATCTCGAATCAGTCATCTTTTTAATTACAAGCGCAGGTTCAGAAACTAGTTACTATAGTGCTCCAAGGCATACAACAAGACTAGCATTACTAATTACATATTTTACCGGCTGAAAACAGGTTTGGCTTGAAGCGAATAAATGACAAACCAAACAATTATTAAATTCTAGCTATCTTTTTATACACATCAGTTTTACTAACTCCCTAAAGGTCCGTTGTGTTTACTTGTGTAATTGTTTGCTATTTAGACGAAAGTTAGTTTTATTAATTGGTTTTGTTTCAATAATATAAAAACATACTTAATATTTCCTAATTATCTTCAATATTAGTTGGATTGTACCAGTATCAATATCCAGTTCTAATTGTTTGCTTCTACTGAAAGTTATTTCATTTGCGGTATTTACTTTGTGTGTACTAATATCGGAATTG
Organism: Subacronicta megacephala; assembly: GCA_958496365.1. Classification (NCBI taxonomy): domain Eukaryota; kingdom Metazoa; phylum Arthropoda; class Insecta; order Lepidoptera; family Noctuidae; genus Subacronicta; species Subacronicta megacephala. Next base: position 4,972,972 of record OY292539.1, on the reverse strand, counting down.
TTTTAGACGTAAACGTTCCTAAAAATCTGCGCTGTAATTTCGTAATAGGGCTGCTAAAATATATTTCTTACCTCCTTCGAAAATCCTCTAAATCGTTGAATTTCAATCCTGTTCTTCATACCATCATGTATTAAGGTTTTATTATCTGCGATCTCTAATCTTACCTAATTTATGAAGCATTTGATTTGCTAATACCTTTACAAACTATAGGTGCTATCTATTGTTACTCTTAAAAAGAATTCCTTCGCATCATCCAGTTGTATTCTGTGAGTGACCTCATTACTTACAGTACATAACGTAGTTTGTGGGCGTCAAGACGACGGCGTTATTACAAAGGTAACATCTTATTCTAACAAGGTACAAGATAGCCGTGTCTGTTATGTATTTTCGTCTGGTTTTGAATTTAAATATGTTCTCATAATTCTATAAGGGTCATAGGTCAAGCAGGCAATTTTCTATGATCTATATATACAGCAGTTTCATGAAATAAAATTATGTGCTAAGATAATCTGCCTGGATTTTAAAGATTTTTATTTTCCTTCTTTGGGATAATTATCATGTTATTAGTTTCATGCAATGTGTAAGTGCAATGTATGGTGCTGCTCTTAAGCATTACTGTTTCTTATAAAAATGGACATCTTAGAAGTGTTTTTTTTTTGTATTAACCAAATTATTTTGTTCACAGCGGGTTGGGAGAACAGCAAACCTAACTCTAACGTTGGACACACACACTTCTGGTCGCTACCTGTGTAAAGCTAGCGTCGATGGATACAATGAAATAGAGGCCGAAGCTTCGGTTTTTATTAAAGGTAAATAAATGAAGACTCTAAACAGTTCTTAAAGAAGTGACAACTCTGATAGCCAGAGTGAAAACTGTAAAAATATTCTTATCCCTAATAATTTCAGTGGAGAAGTAATGATCTAGATGGATTTATATCTAATGAATACCTATAGGATTTTATTTACCAATGTGTGAAATTTTGTTAATCTTGTGGACTGGGAAATACTTAAACGTAACAAAAAGATGAATGAAAATATGCTACTGCACTTTTAAACGGTAGACCAAATGTGTTACACATTTTCTGATGCAATATGTCTCAATGGGATCAAAATTCCAATTATAGCGAATGTTCATCGACTCGGGGATCGACCGACTGCAAAATTGATTTTAAATAAGTAAGTAGGTATACCATAAATATACGGCTTTTACTCGTATTAGTAGACAGTTACCTCAGGTAGATACGAGGAATATCCATTTGCTTGTACTGCGTAGCAGAAAATGATTCGCAAGAAATTCAATAGCTTACTCAGTAATAGAGAAACTAAGGGAATGGATTTATACGAAACATATTATAGAATACCCTGATCTACATATATTTCTTCGTACAATATGAACTTGGTTCTAAAAACAGAAGAATTTCAAATAAAACAGCACACAGTCTTTCCAATAAAAGGCCTGCTTAATTTTCTGACGAATGTTACCATTTAATTGGCCGTTTCTATAGAAAGGTCGTTTCTTAGTACAGACAGCTACCATTTTCTTTCATAAAAAATAAATTAATTCCACCCCTACGCTCCTACGCTGAATAGCTAACACGCTTGTAATGAAAGCCCCTACTATGTTCGCTCATTCTAATTAATTATTTTATTAAAGAAAGGTATAATTTAAGATCAAAGACTTTGATATACTTGTACTTAGTAATTCGAATGAGTCAATTGATTTAATTAATGGATTCTTTTTCCTTTATATTAAGAGATATTATTTATCGAAAATAAATATTTCTGTTACAAGTTGTTAAAACATATTTTTTCTCTGATGGGAAGTTCTAACGGTTCCAAATATTTATTTCGAGCCAGACTTAGGCGATTCATATGAAATTAGGTAGGGTGTTAGTAAAGGGTTGTGTGTTTGATAACCGGAATACTACTACTACTAGGTGTATATAAAATTAGCCAATTAGTGACAAAATAACTTTTAGTTTAAGACAATCCTTTAAAAATTTAAGCATGAGCTGCGATTTCCACCAAGTATATGTTTTAAACAAAAGGACTGCATTGAAATCAGTTAGCCGTTTTAGTAGTTACAACGATATCAAATACATTTTTGTTGTGGTAGGGCCACGCTGTTCGCAGCATGAATGGGCCGGCTTGACCGGGGAAGTACCACACTCTCGCAGAAGACCGACGTCCGAGTAGTAGCGTTTCGTTACTGCGCTTCGTTCGGTGAGCGATAGGGCCGGAGGCCCTATTCCTCCCCTAATCCCCTTCCTTCTCCTTTTCTCCTTCCCCTCCCTTTCCCTAAATAGGCTCGGCAACTCATCTGTAACTCCTTTGGTTTTGCAGATGTCCATGGGCGGCGATGACTACTTACCATCAGGTAGCTCGCCTGCTTGTTTGCCGAGTTATCGCATAAAAAAAAACAACTTAGAATTCTTTCCTTTTAGCTAAGTGTAATATTTTGATATGAATCATACAAAATTTAAGTACTTAGGTAGTGTTGATCATGAAATATAAAATTTAAGAAATTATAACCTCTTTACCACGTATAAAATAAAATGTCCCTACAATTACTTCTCTAGTTAACTAAACACCCACACTTATATTAGTACCTGAATTCTGAATAGAATATTAAATTTTACCTTAACTTAATTTTCTACGAAAATATTATCTTAGTACTTATCAAAACCATTTCAAAGATCGTTAAATTATTAACAGTGACATTTTATCGAATAATTTACCGATATTACTAAATTTTGATATTATAAATTTATTTTAACTAGGCACTAGATACTAAAATAACTTGATCAATATTTGAGTGGCATGTGAGTGAAGTGGTATTGGTACAAAATTTAACGGAAAATATTATTATTTGGCAAACCATGCTAGAGAAATATTACACAATTATGATATAAGTATAGGTTAATATAATTACCTATATAATTAATTGGATGCTGTCGAGGATCCTAAACAAGGATTGAATAATAAAATATCAATATAAAGATCTACCTACATAATAAAATACATTTTTGCCATGTCTAACGTTATTTAAAGACATTTAAGTAGGTACCAAAGCAACTATTATAAAATGTATTTCTAAGTTAATTTCTTTAAAGATAAAGAAAAAAAAAGACTTGATTTATTTTAAAAACCCAAAAGGCTACGAATTATTAGAAACATTATTAACCAATCTTACCATTGTTTAATGAACGAGCTTACATATGAGTTTTTTTTACGAACGATACTCGAACAAGTGAAACACTGTCTAGAGATAGCGTAGTAGGGTCTTCACATCGTAAATGGGGTGGATGTGAATGTAGCTACCTCAGAAAAGGTGAATAAGAAGTTTCCCATTCGTCGTTTCCACAACGCTGGTTTTACTCTTTGTCTATCATGACAGAAATAGTGTTGTGTATATGAACTTATAAGAGTATCGTCTGACTCAATATTATAGAAGAGCTCAGTTAGAATATCTTCTATTGCAAGATGAAATACATTAATTCCTATTCAATGCCTTACTTCCAACGTTGGTTTTGTATGAATTTTTAGTAAGTAAAACGCAAGATAATAGAGAGATTTCAAAGGAGAAAGGGGAGACTTACCTACTCAGTGGGACACATGATAACGCATTACTACAAACATAAAGTGGTCTATTAAAAGTCCAGTAGTTTGTCTTGTCGTAGATTATCAATAATTTTACCGGAATCCAGTATCAAGTGGCAAAACAGAAGGCAGAGGTTTAAGAGCAAAGATAAGATAAAAAACCATTAATGCTTAAACTACTTATAATGATAGAATCGGAAACACTCATAGCTATATGTTTCCCGATAAATTGTGGTTAATCCACTTAAAGATTTTCCACAGCAACCGTCACTTACCCCACAACATCACAAATTAACAATTATCATCAAACTAAGAGACTTGTTCTAAAACTTACAAAATCATTTCATAATTCGTAAATAAATAGCGCCCATTAGTCTAATGACGGCAGTTCAAAATAAAGTGCTCTTAATAATACGTCTGAAACCAATACAGCTACCCTACAATTCATGAAACTACAATACGAAGCGAACAAAAGGGCACAGAAATTTTCAGTCGAACAACGTGACCTTACCTGGAATAATTTGTAATTTTAATCACAGGTCGAACTGGGCCGGTCTAACTAGGTTACCAACAAAGGGCTGATTCCTATTAACCCTGAAACACTCACTAGTCCTATTCAATTTAAACTATGCATAATTAAATTATGTACTGTTTGATAGTTTATGTAAATAGAGATTCTAGTACAAATTAAACAGACGCAATGTGGTATTGGGTTAGTCAATTACTGAATCGAAGCAAAATATTTTTTATACTATTATAAGAGGTTCAGCCTTATTAGTCTAGAGGTTCTTATTAGACTGTCAGAAGTCCTGAACTCGATTTCCAGGTCAAACAAAGAACCTATTGTTGGGTTTTTATGTTATGTTATGTTTATTCAAGGTTCAGTTGTACTAGTTGGATGTCTCGTTAATCTTATCTCTGACTGTCAATTTTGTCCAGTAATTGGAATGTGGTCATTGTTATAGCAGTCGTGACGTGCAAAATATGGATCAATATTCAGTCAGTTCACTAAGCCGAAGTAATTGGGGAAAAGGGGGGTGACGATGGTGATGATGATAAGCCAATTAATAATATTGATAATGAAATAAATAAACTAGATCTCAAAGTTTTGTAGCCACAGACCACTTTTAGAATTTCAAATATTCCGCGGACCTCTGCCAAGGCATTATTTTCATGATGGTTCCCCCACACGCATTAAATAAAATGATGTGTGAATTATACTCGATAATCTTCTGAGTGTCTATGGACCTTTTTCTTCTTTTTCGGAGGGAAACCTTCAAAAGTCTACCGATCTTTGGGGTTTAGACCGGACAGTGAGGGATTCTAACCTACTAAAACCGCTCCGGTGGCCACCATCAGCACATGGCACAGAGCCCCCCTTGTGCAACGCTTGTTCGGACACATCCTAAAAGAGATCTCGCTTGAGTGGCTATGGACCTAGCATTGATGCATGAACCCCTTACTCTGACTTGAACCATTGATAGCAAATTATAGTTATTGTGCATAATGACATGAGTGGCTAGTGTAATCCTATCAACCATGCATAGTGACACAGATTTCATAAAATATACAATAAATTTACGACTTGTAATAATTGTAATATAACCACACATGCGTGCTAAATCAAGTCCGCTATAAGTCCGCGTTGAGCTCCCTAAAAAATGATCGAGCTACACGATGACTGATGTATGAGTACCGTCAGTTAGGACAGGTCAACTCAAAACTGTATAGCTCTTTCTTCAAAAGGCCTGTTCAGATTTTGCCCTACATTGTAAAACTCGCATATCTATGATATAACTATTGTCTGGACTTTTAAAGAGATCATGATTCTCTGAGTTTGTTTCGACATTTCTTCTCAGAGGTCGTCAGATAGGAAATGTCGGCGCCATCTAGTTTAAAAAAAAAATGTAAAAAATCGACTTGTAAAAGTGTCTTTAAAAGATCTGTTTACAGAAATAAATATCATTTATCCTTTATCATTTATATCTGATCTGAAATAACCTAGCTACTAAACTAAGTTACTAAAGTTAAGTTAAGTTACTAAAAAAAGTTACTAAAGTGTTTTAGTACCAACTGGCCATTAAATTGCGTCGTTAATGTATATAAAGTCGTTATTATGATTTCAATTTGTAATTAATTGCTTTACTACTAATGATTCTATAGTTCTTAGTAAAAAATATTGCTATGGTTTAATGAAAATTAATAAGTATACTTGAACAACTAGATCAATAAGCGTTTACAAGTAGCGAGGTTAGACACCTCAAACAAATCATTTATATTCTAAAAGTATAATAGTATTATTGGTTAAAATAACAGACTCAAACCTAAATAGTTTTGAATCCAGTAGACAAGGAAACAACATTAACAGTTGTAATTAGAGATCTATCTCAAAGAACAATAGAAGCGCCCTCAATAAAAATAATAAATATGTAACATTTCTGTGACGTGTTAACATAGATTGCCCAAACTTCGGGTTTTTTGGGAAAATCAGAAACACGAAACTTCATGAAATAAAAAATGTTGTTAAGCCAGCTACGATACTTAAAAAGAAACGTCTAAATGAAAAAAAAAAAGATGATTATTTAAGAAAATTGTTCCTAAAATACAGGTTCTTTTCAGGTCCACCAAAGATAATTTCAAACCAGACTCAGTTCGGATCTCAAGGAGACACAGTTAATATAGAATGTGCGGCGTTTGCAGTACCAAAGATTGACAATATTGTGTGGACTTTTGATGGAAAAGAAATTGATGCTATACACGACCAGGTATTGATTAAAGATGTTATTACAATAATTAAAGAACCACAATATCGTTAAAATAGACTTTAAACTCCGATTTTCCCCTGAGACTAATTAACCAATAATTATTTACGTTTTCCGATGTTTGGCTGAACCACAGTCTATAATAGCTTCTGAGCCTTTTTCTTTCAATAACACATTTTAAAACCTACATAAGTCAGTAAATAGCTAAATAATTGAAGTATTTGACCGCTGGAAAATTTCACAGTAATGGTGTAAGCTCATTAGCGTTTCGAAAATTTTATGTCATTAGTACCTGTATAATTGCAATCTACAATAATGATGAAAGGTATCACTCCATTTTACTATTAAACAAACTTTCATAGAATACCGACGCTACTGATATACTTAACTGCACCAATTTAGGAATTATTTATTTATTTATTTATGCTTTATTGTACACCAAGTATTATTACAAAATATACAAAGTTTTGTATTTGACAATATACAATGGGCGGCCTTATCGCGATCTGCGATTTCTTCCAGGCAACCTTTGGATGAAATTGGATGAAATTGGATGAAATGGAATTAATTTATTTTCAGTATAATTTGAAACCACCAAATATATTTTATATGTATATTGTGAAAACTGTCTTAACAATGAAATACTATCTACATTCATTCATATACAGGATATTCTAAACATTTTAAATCAAGGCATTATCAATTGATCACTCATCTCTTACCAGGACTATGCATTCCTTGAGGAGCTCCAAGCAGGAGGCGTAGTGAACTCGACGCTAATCATTCGAGAGAGCCAATCGAAACACTTCGGCGTCTACAAATGCAACGTCTCCAATGACTATGGCAGCGATACTATGGAAATTGTCTTGAGACCAAATAGTAAGTGTTGAATTATGTTAACCCAGGAATGTATTGGGAATGCGAAAATTTTTATGGATCAAGTAATATGTAACATCGATTTAATATTTTGTTTTTGTTAGCCAATCAAGATTTTAGATTGTTATTTTAAGTTTGATTGATATATTTTCTAAATTCCTTTAATATTTTCGACAGTTGCTTTCTTATTTTTCTAAAGGACTAAGTAGGGTGATTCATCGTGATTAATTACGTAGATAAACTATGAAAATCTTTTATCTTGTCAGGTCCATTATGAGTCTATCATTCAAAGCTTTGTTTCATCGATTAGTCTAAGCGTCTTTTAAGTTTCATTGTCAGTTTTAAGTGTCTCCTCTTTTTTACGCTTTATTGCCTCATTTTAACTATGTACGTATATACGTACATATTACGTACGTACATTAAATAGACATAATTATATATACACAAGTTTTATCTTATTGGGATAGGCGTAGATGTTAACTTGCTATTATTATGTTCATTAACCTCCACATACATGATGAGTTCGACTTACGGTCATCTTAACTTAGCCTTTTTGATAACATTACAATTTAACTGTGGTACATTCGCCCAGTTGGCCTACTTTAAAAAAAAATGCCACTTTAACTATATAAGGTTAGTAAGGATCATAGAAAGAGATTTCATTGCTAGAAGTATGATTATTATTCTAATTCGATTAATACTCGTAATGATGAGAAAAAAATCTTATTTCTATTTGGTCTTAAAAGATGATGAGGGTCGTCATTATACTCATTGTTTTTTATTAAGTATTTTATGACGGCTTCTTTACGAGTTTCAAGTTTACGACTGTTCGTTGCTAGTAAATTGAAAAAAGAGGATAATATTATTCTATTTAATGGTTTTTAATAATGTCTTAAAACAATGCAATTGGATTTCAAAATTAATTTCATGATTTTAATCGTGAAATGTTGTTGATAGTCTCGATAGGTAGATTAAAGTTGAAGCCTTACAAAAGTTTTTATCTAAATTTGTAACTCAAAATAAGATTATTTATATCTTAATGTACAATTTAAGGGAATAGATTACCCAAAATGGTTTTAATTTGAGTGTTATGTTCTTGATTTAAAGATAAAAACAATAAACCCTGTTTTTAAGTGTATTGATACCTAATTTGATTTTTTAAACTTGAAATAACTACAAACTTATCTATAGGTCAGTTTCAAATAAAGATAAGAGGGACAAAACAGGAACAAGTCAGTTCCAATTTGGGGACAATATCAAGCTTTGAATACGTTTTTATTAGAAATAATGGTAATACTTAGTTCCCTTAAATAATCAGAAGATAACATAGATATTAAATTAAAAAATCCCAGTCTATGTCTACCGAGAAAATATTATTAACAGTATGTTGCAATATTTCACATCATTTGGACATTCGTTAAAAGCTCCCACCCCACCCGTCAAATGGACATCACTATTATTCTCCTGGCTGACAGAACCGCTATTACAGTTTCAACAGCCGTGCATTATCGTAAATGTATCGCCATTTTGACTTTATAACCCTCACATAACTATAGCCCATCCATCTTCGGTCTCTTTACAAAGTTCTGTTGTATTTTCAAAAAATATTCTTGATTGGTTTTAGGCTCTTGTACTATGCTCAAAGTTTTTGACTGGACTTTTTTAGTCTAGAAAAGCTAAATCCAGTTTTATAGATGGTGTATAGACGACCTGATTGGCGACCCAAAAGTGAATGTAACATCTTTCAAATTCCTTAGCAAATAATTTACTTTCTTTTAGAAACGTTTCCATTACTGCTGATTCTATTTGGAGTGACATCTGGCACGATAATGGTGGCAGCAGTGATAATGCTAGTGATACTATGTCAAAGAAAGCAAAGAAAAAATAAACAGACGCAGGTAGCTGAGAAACCAGATGTGACGGTGACAGCCGAGGAGTTGTATAAAGAGAACGATAGGAATTCTAATATAAGTGATCTTAAGCTTGAACTGAGGCAAGCGAATGGGAGCTGTGAGATTGTGAGTATGACATTATATTTTGTTTTATATGAACATAAAATAAATGAAATGGAATAAGTTTCAAGCTAAATTAATAATGAACAGTAACGTTGATTATAATTGTACATCAAATATGAGATTAATTAATCCGTGAGTTCAAAAATGTAAAAAGATATTCTTATCAAAGGAGATTATTAAAATTCTGGCAGAATTAAAACCAAGTCAGAAGGTGTATTTAGGCAAAAGCCACAAACATCATCATTATCCGAAACATTTGAGGCGCGAATCTAAATTTAGAATTACAATTAGCAGATTTTTGCCATTTCAAAGTACTTCCAGTATAATAAATCAGTGTCTCCAGTGAAAAGAGGCATAAGTCGAGTTATGCCCTTTTGTTTTTATTGCACCATTGTAATCTCCGTGTTCTGTTACACAACATATCAAAAGGACATAACTCTAGCTCAATCGTAACCTGGTTTTTTGAATTACATCAAGGACATAACTCGCCGTTTTTTAAGGCATATCCACTGATATCAAGTAAATTTCACAGCTAAAAAGATACAACTGCAATAAATCCGAAAACACAAACCAACAAAAAGACATAATGTCAGTTAATTGAACTACTGACATGACAGAAAAGACACAAACCATTTTGTTCCGAAGCGATTTAAATGTAGAAAGAAATAAATGCAGATAATACCTATAAGTGAGCATGTGTATAAGGGAACAACTCGATTTGTATCGTTTGATTCGCGTAATTTCAAATGTTTATGCCCACTTAGCCCTATCGCTATTGGTGGATTGGCACGTGTATAATAAATAAGTCGTTTCATTCTTTATTTTATAATTTCTATTTTGTTTATTTTTCTTTTTAAAGTAAGTACTGTTGTGTTCGTGTGTTTGTTTAAATAATATATATATTGTAGTCAAAACTCTTAACCAGTCGAAAGTACTTTTAACTAGCAAAATCAGTTAAAAGTAGTTTTAACGGTATGCTTTAGAGACAACAATACTTTTGACTAAATAACAGTCAAAAGTAGTTTTGCCCAATGGATCTGGTTAAAAGTACGTTTGACTAACTGAATCCGTCAAAAGTGGTTTTGGTTCTGTGGTCACAGTTCTAACCTAACCTAACCGATATGTGTATTTAGAATTCTGCCGCGAATTTTTCGCTTCTATAATGGAAATAAATGAATTGACTGCAACATATACAAACATTTAAAAGTCATTTCATATTTTTTGAGCTAAAATTTAATTAAAGCCAATTATTAAGACTTGTAACTGTTTAATGCAGTTTTATTATTGTACTCGACTCTAGTAGCCGTGGTTAGTTCAGTCAAAAGCGTAGTGTGATTTGTGTGTTTTCTTCAAAACTAGGGAAAAATGACACGCAGTCAAAAAATTACTGAATTTGTGTTAAAACGGGCTAGAATTGTAAGTACCTACCTATTTTATTTATGTAATTACTTTGACTTTGATTTTTACTAAGACATGCTCTTAATACATCAACTTTGGTAGAAATAGGAATACCAGGCCACTCAGAAAGATGGTGACAAAAAGTTTATTTTGAAAACTTCGATTACTATTTAAAGTAAAAATACCACTGTTCGATTTCCAAATTTCCCTCCGCATTTTTTTGAGAGCCAATTCAAAATGGATCTGCATCGAGAACAATATCGTTCAATGATTTCAAATGTGGCTTAAAACCTGATGAGTAATTTGATCGACTTTAAATTGCTTTTATGGATGAAGGACCTTCAAAAGCAACCATCTACCGCTGGTATAGCGGTCGTCTTACTTTGGCGAATGAACAAAGGAGTGGTCGTCCTACGACGGCTGTCACCGAAGAAAGTGTTGGCAGTAAAAAAAAAAAATTCAAGAAAAGAGACGAATTACGTACGAAGAGATTCAGCATACTCTGCTGATTGGTTCAGGAAGTGTTCACAAGATTTTGCACGAGCACCTACGCGTAAGGAGGACAGTTCTCCGCTGGGTAACGCACAACCTCACCGAAGCTCAGAAGCAGGCCCATGTGGATTGGTGCCGTGATGTGATACAACAATTGGATGCAGGCTCGTCAGGGCGCGTTTACGACATTGTGACAGGTGACGAATCCTGTATTTATCAATACGATCCAGAAACAAAGCGTCAGTCGAAAGTTTGACTGTTTCAAAATGAACCAACGTCTACGAAAGTGAAGCGACTGAGGAGCGCAGGAAAAGTTTTGATCGCTAGTTTCTTCACTTTGATGGGGTACCTAGTTTCAATCCCACTTCGAGACCAAAGCAGCATCAACGCCGAATGGTATAGCACAAAATTCCTGCCAGAAGTTTTTTCTGTAATGAGCAACATGCGCCCGAATACCGGGCTACGCGGGGTCGTTCCTCACCACGACCACGCGCCCGCGCACTCTGCGATCAAAACGAGGGACTTCCTGGACTCCACACCGGTCAGAGTATTGAGACACCCTCCTTACAGTCCTGATTTGGCTCCGTGTGACTTCTTTTTATTCCCTAAAATTAAAAATCAGCTCAAAGGGATACAGTTTTCATCGCCGGAAGAAGCGCTAGCAGCGTTTGAGAAGGCCGTGGAAGAGGTGTCTGCGGAGGATTGTAATTTTTTTTTTTAATTAGTTCAGACGCATGAAACTTTGTATAGAGGCTGGTGGAGAGTTCCTTGAAAAGATTTAATAAAAAAAAAACATAGAAGTTAGTTTTTTAGTTTCTGAGTGTCCCACGTATTTTATATTTATCCTGTATTCAGACACTTGCGGCGGCCAAAATAAAAAATCATTTGTAAGTAAGTGCTATAAATTCATTTTTTTATGTTGATTCCTCGTTTTCATGTTGATTATTTCAATAAATAGAAGTATTTAATAGTCTATTTATTTTATTATAATATTAGATAAGTTTATCATGTATGTTTGTTATTGATAGCAGGAAGACATTAAGTCGTATAATCGTCTTAAACATTGATGAAATAAGGGAATAAGTCGTAATATTCCTTTAAAAACGAGCAAAATTACAATAATAAAAGACGTTATACCATTAATGCTTCGTTAATAAGGGCACGACTCAACAAAAAGTAAAAAAATATATAGAAGGAGTGGTTGAATGGGTAAGTTATTTACGTTAAATAAAAGAACTATTTATTATCTAGAATGTGCAATAAAAATAATATAATAATTTAATCCCGAAATACTAAAAAACATCAAAAGTATGGTTTTTTGGCTCTCCTGAAAAGTGTCCATTTTGAGTTGTGCCCTTTTTCACTGGAGACACTGAAATAATTAATTGAGGTTGTTATAATTAAAATCAGTTAATCCACCATCAAGCAAGTATACCTCCATACTGTAACGGGACCGAGCCTAAGCCGAGCCTGAGCCGAAGACTTAATTAGGTCCATATATAATATCGAAAAACTTTTTTCTAGGATTACTCAAATACAGGATCAGACAGCACATTATGTTCAAACGCTAAACTTGGTAGTGGGATTCCGCTCGCCGGTACAGTACCTCTATCATCAATAAACCAGACGAACACATATCAGCCATATAGATATAGTAATGACTACACGGATCCCGCGTACGCTGATTGTTATAAGGTAATGGAATTTGTAATGCGTCTATCAATATTCTATTCCATATCTCGTAAGCTCTTAGAAATAAAATGTACTTGGATTTTTCTGTTGGTATTTCTGTAAGAGGTTTAGAAAATATGTTTTAAAGTAAAATTTATATTGTCATGGTCTGTAAGTAGAGAAAATCCAAGTTAATGTAAGGTTTAGGTATACTCTTTATTGTGTTTATAATAGTTGCAAATGATAATGGTAAACCACATAATTTTGGAAATGGTTAAAACTACTTGGTAGGTATTACAAAATTATTTAAACCCTTGATTGAGTTCAGCTGATTATGACGATTTCTTCTCGTGGCCCTTGCTGTTTCTTTAAAATCATGTCTAAGCATTTTGGGCTAATCACTTGTTAAAATTGAATTTGCTTCATCTTCTGTTATTATTTTTAGATGAATGGGTTCAGTAATGGTTACCAAACCTATGTTCATTACGGTCACGACTATACTCCAGGATCTTTGAGGGTCCAGTCCCCAACAATGAGTAGTGATAAACTGACGCCTAATAGGTAAGTTATTTTTTTAATCTTAGAATCATATCTTCAGCAATATGTTTGCATAATATTCAATAAAACCTTATTTTTGAACATGAACAGGTCAGTTAATGGCAGTCTACCACGCAGTGTAGATACACCGTCAGGGGTTCAGTTTAACCCTGGCAATGGATCACAGAACAACTCGTTGCAGCGCAAGCAGAAAAGACAAGATAGCAGCAATGCGCTCAACAATCTAGGACTACCTACTACTGATGGTAAGTTTAGAGAAGTTTTAGAATGTCGTAACGTCACAGTAGTAATTTATGTATTTTATAGTAGGAATGATGGAGACGAATAGCGATTTTAGACCGATTAGATCTGAAGATCTGATCACAAAAAAATCTAACAAAACAAAAATTACAGGTATTGTTCTAATCGATTAGGTAACAAACGATAATATCATTAACGTAAGAAAAGCATAACAAAGGTTCAGGAAAACAGCTGCTTAGTAATTTGAACTACATTTAACTGAAAATTAAGAAAGAACTTTACAAAAATTTAAATAACTTTGAACAAAAAGTAATTTCAATACGAAATTCTTATGCACTAGCTTATACTTGCAATGACAATAGGGAGTAGGTGAAAAGTTCACCTACGGTGTAATAATAAGAATATTTTGGGAGTTTGGTCAATGGATTGTGAAGAAACCTTGTCCTTTAATCAAAATATCATTCCTTAATAAAAACTACTCTCACTCTAACTACAGCCGTACTCAATGAGTGTACGCATACCTTTTTTCTGCATCTTAGCTAGCAAATTTTATGATTTTAGGTTATTTATTTAAATCTGTGTTGTCAATGTAATCTTAAGCCTCTATATTATATTTAGACCAAGGTACCTGCTACAAAATAGATGGGAACTTCTTATCATATCATAATTATTTATTATTAGGTACTTCAACATCGTAAGTATACATTGCTGTAAATAAGTACACCCTTTAAGCTTGTTCGAAATAGCCTGTTAACACGTTTTCCTTTGAGATGAAGTAAACTACAGCATACCTATTTCAAAGCAAACGATTCTTTTACATACTCCATGTATCGCTCTAAAGTAATACTCCAAAGGCTTTTTAAAAAGGAAAATCTTTTGTGAAATATTTCCTTCATACCGTATTCAATAAATTTAGCTTCAATGTTTCGTTATAAAGGAATTTCGTTTAGGAAATCGAAGGTTGTATTTGGGATAGGGAAATGGGATTTTTTATTTGTATTTGTTTTAGTAATGCAATTTCGAAATTCATTGGTGCAAAGATTGAACTCTCAAATTGTATTACCATAAATTCTGTATATGGTTTTGAGGACCAAATCAGCAATTTAGCAATGCGGTATTGGCAAAAAGCTGATTTGAAAAACAAACCTTTGAAGTTGTTAAGAAAAATCTCATCTCTATTAGATACCTATGTATATAATAAGTTGTGCCCAACTGTGTCAATAAAATTATTTCTTTCTTTCAAAGCATTTTCCAACAAATACTTACTGCTAGAATTGTGATAAAAATGCAAGTCATAGTAAATAAAGTTCCTCTGACAAATACGACTACTTGTCTGAGGATTAAGAAGCGATGGTAGCGATCGATCGGACTTGCGATCATATGGTTGCCGGTTCGAACCCCACCCATTGCACGACCGACGTGAACCCACTCGTAACACAAGCATTTAGCTTAGCACGAGGGGTTAACAAGAATACTAGTAATGTGTGACCCACATTGCTAGTAAGCTAAAAAAAAAGGCTGAGCACATTTCAAATATCCCTATAGTGTTTTTGTATTGCAGGATATTAATCCTTAAATTCTTTTCAGTCAACCGGGTACCAAACGGCGGCTTAATCCACGGCGTTGATGTGCGGTATGCAGCAACCTATGGCAACCCACACCTACGGACGGGTGGAGGGTTAGGTTTCGCTAACACGGTTAACACTGCAAAACCTGCGTCTACGCCCGCACCACCCCCTTACTCTTCAGTCAGAAGTTCTGTTATTTTACCTTCAGGTAAGTAACCATGAAAAAACAAATTAATCGATTTATTTTTTGACGTATGTGATGGAAAAACGTAACAAGTATTCCTGTTCCTGTTCATATGAATTATGTCAAAACCTCGCAACAGGGGCTTAAAAACATTTAAAGTCAAAGAAATGTTTTACATTAAAAAATATGCTGTGTTGCAAATAAAAAAAATAGTGTTATTTTACTTACGGCTCATTCACACTGGGTCCGTCAACGATGTTTCGTCAAAAAAGACGATAAGTAATGACGGATGAACGTTCTCATTGCATACGGAATCGAGTTTTTTCACGATTCATTAAAATATCCGAATAGATGTTCACACTGAATTCGTAATTCAGACTTCAGTCTTGGACGAACTGTCCCGATGATCCGTCATAACGATTCCTGATTTAAAACTGAAGGTTTTTGAAATAAGACGAAACGTCATTTAAGACGTATTCGTCATTTTTCACGATTCCGTAATAGTGTGAACATGGGCAATTAAAATGTATAGCCGCTCATACAAATCAAAATATCGATTCGTGAAAAAAGACGATTAGTTAAAAAACACGAATCGTCTTTGACGGATTAGTGTGAATGAGCACTTAGACGGTAATACCACAGTATTGAATATATTAATTGTAATACACTTTTGAAAATTAATTGCAGAATACTTAATATGCACCTTGATACTTTTTGGAAAACCGTGCAAAATTTATATAAATACTAGCATTTCGTTTTATATTCAAACAACCAACTCTAAAAATACCATTTCGGAACAGGTAATTCATCCCACTCAATCACATCCCCCACCAGCCTGGCGTCACCACAGTGTGCTACCAGTCCCATCACCACATCAACTATGTCCACCGACAGCACTCAACCAGTGGTATGTATACATATTTTTTATCACAGATAGGCTTACGCTTAACGAAAACTTGCCTGATGTTAAGCATCGAAGTGGTCTACGATGGAGCGCGCTTGCCTAGAAGATACCTATTCACTCTCGTCTTGAAGACACTCAAATTGTTATGTAGGTCTCAGGGAACAAAGATTCCGGTAGCGAGTTCCACATTAGAGCAGTACGCACTATAAATGTAGACGCAAAACGCTTCGTGCGAGATTTAGGCACTTCCACCACGTAGCGGTATGCATAAATAATATCATTGTTATAGGCCAATGGCTGTACAGTCGTCAGCACATCACAAATTTCTCCAAATGATTTTAAAACTTAAACTGTATTTGATTAAGTTCAAAATCAAATGAGACAATTTGACAGTTTGTGGTAATTTGATGTGCTGTCGATCGTACATTAGAGATATTGAAGAAAAACTAATAAGGTGGTCCTTATTAGAATTTATAGAAACCAGTAAATTATTGTTTTATTCCATTAATGATTCGTAATGCAAATACAGATACCTGACAGAAATAATATAAAGGATAACCCGTCGGAAAAAATAATAAAAAATAAATTATTTATTTATTTATTTCAGGCAACAAGGCCCATATAAAAAATATATAATACAATAATAAGGTATAAAAGTTCAAAACATAAAATACTATAACATACATATAACAATAAAACTTATCACTATTTCACACTTAACGTCGGTGTGTGTTGTACTACGGTGCTAGGTATACGGCCGCGGAAGCGCCGGAAATTAATAAAAAAGTTAAATTATCGTTAACTTAACAATAAATTAAAGAAAGCAATTTAACGACATCTTATAAATTATCAAAAAAACAATCAATTACACTGCTCAAACTGGAAATAAAACCGAGGGCTTCAACCACAGCAGTCGCCCACTAGACTAATGAGGTAGTTTTACTTTTTTTATTAACATCAAATCGTTGATCACAGATTGGAGTAGCGACGTCATCGGCAACGCCACAATCACCGAGTGGACACTATATTTTAGCTCCATCAAATAGGACTATCGGAAATGCGACTGTTACCAAAAAAGGTAAGAATTTATACATACCAACATGAGTATGTTATACACTGTTATAGTCCAGTGATAGCCTAGTGATACGACCGTTGGACTGCCAAGCCATTGAATCAGGCTCCTCTGACTTTCCGAAGTCATGTGCGTATTAATAATTAATTATCATGCGCTTAAACGGTGAAGGAAAACATTGTGAGGTAACTTGCATTCCTGAGAGATTTGAAGTCTGCCACACCGTTCCCAGTAGGACAATGTTATGGGTTGATGATGATACATACACTCACGCCTATTTCGACAGGGGTAGGCAGAAACTACAGACCACGACACTCATGCATACTTCTTTTGTTTCTTTCACGTCATCTTGGAACACATTTCGGTAAAATTATATTGAAAGATCATTAAAATTTTATTCAAATTATGTATTTAATTTTATTTTCGAACTTATACCCAATTATATTGGTATAATCTCAAAGTCGCTTCGTCATCACGAAAAAATTGCTTATGAATTTAAGTAACACATATTATTGCTAGCTACTGTACCATTTTCTTAGCATTGCTATTTATTGAAAATTCCTAAGCATAGCCGCTCCTATCTACATATATTTCAGTGTAGATACATATATATGGACCACTTCAATTATTGAAAGGTCTTCGCTTCCGCTATTACAATTCGGGAGCGCCGGAAATCGAACACGGTATATATCATGCAACGTCAGCCAAGTAAATAATTCACAGTTTGTTGAAAACGTACTACTAAATCATGCATAGTATGAAGACCACACGACTGATATATGTATTTTAGATGAAGTTAATATAGATAGGAATTGTGAAACATTTTCAACCGACTTCAAAAAGGAGGAGGTTCTCAATTCGTCTGTATGTTGTTTTTTTTTGTATGTTTGTTAGGTGATATCTTCGTCAATTATGGATTGATTTGGATGTTTTTTTTTGTTTGTCCCGTTTTATCTAATTTTATCGAAATCGATTCAGCGGTTTTAAAAAAATCAGCATACATCTAAAAATTGTTTACATCGATGATATTATTATCATTCGTTTCGAAACATCGCTGTCTCATTGGAGCGGTGCGTTAAGTTAGCTTACAAGTAAACAAAACACCAAAACTTTCAACAAATAAACAAAACTTTCCACTAAAAATAAAAAAATTAAATTACCTTTAACAAAATATTATATTTGGGTAGAGTAGGTACACTATTATTTATTATTATATTTCAACGGCTATGTAATAACTACGATGGATTGTTGAATTCGGCCTCTTTAACCTCCCCTCCTTTTTTTGTAGTGTGGGAAATTCCCATGGATCGTGTGCCTGGGAAGAATGGAGGGTATATCAGACTCGTACTGACTTAAAACTGCACTTACCTTCCCTTAGTCTATAGTTACGGCTGTGTGGACTCAGACAGGGTTCGAACCTGCGTCTCTACGGTTAAGTACACCGGACGCTTTAAATCAGTGGTCTCGGTATCTCAGTTGGCTCAGTGACGTAGGTTTGAGCCCTGCCTGAGGCCGATATTTTCGTTTTGCTACAATTTGTATTTACAATTTATGCAAAATTTATAAAATTATCCTTTTTACAGGTAATGGCCACCAAACTCCATTAGCGACACATGTATAAGTTAAGTTTAAACATTTTTCTATCAAGACTTTGGATAACTTTACTGCGATGATTGTATATCCGTGTATTATAGTTATTTTTATTTAATTAAGACGTGTTTTCTTCGGGTCACTACAGACAAATTAAAAGAATAATGTAATCAATTATTTTTTTTGTAAATTATTGCAAATTTTTATCAAACATTTTCTGTTTTTAATAATAAAATGTATACTAAAAATAAAAATGACTACACAGTAAAATGTTTGAATAAAAATTGTAACCCCTCATTTGTCCTTGAAGTCGTATAGCTAGTATTTAGTGTTCAAAATTTAGGTTATAGTTTGTAAAATAATAGATTACCACAAAAATGTTCTTGTCACAACCATGTTAGGTCAATATTGATTGCTTTAACCTTTTATCATGTTAAGTGAACCTATTGCGTGTTACCTTATGGGTATTTTATGTAACCGGAAAAATTAAAATGCTGAGTTGGCACCGTTTTGTTTTTGGGTAATAAATTACTACAAAAATTTTCTTGTAGGAAAAAAATTATACTCCTTCGTGCCTAGGAGAGCAGCTAAATATTCCCACTTTTTCGTTCACTTATATCATGTGATCTTCAACTCTTACAAGTTATGCAATAAAGGGCACTTTCTGTATTTATCTATTAACTAGCTATCCGCCCGCAGCTTCGCCTGCGTTGACTATACGTTTCTTTTAATTTCGGGATAATATATGACCTATGTCACTTAGGAATATTGTAGCTTTCTACTGGTGAAACAATTTTTAAATCGGTTCAGTATATCCAAAAATTACCCCCTACAACGTCACAAACTCACAAACTTTATCTCTTTATGATATTAGTATAGATACATAAAGAAAAAGCGCGCACGGAGGAGAGTGAGACTTGGCATAATTATTATTCATAATAATATTTATAGTAATGAAGAAGTACAGATAAATATTGTGGTCGTATTTCGACCATACCGCGACCATTCGAAGAAAGAAGGGTTAATTTATTACAACAAAACGGTGTCACTTTAACTAATCGAACCTTAAGTCAATTCTTTGAAAGTTGTTAAAAAAAATAAAATTTACGTCAATTTCTTATAACCCGACTGAGACTGGTCTTAATACTAATTGTATTAAAAAGTGTATCATATAATATAAAATATTAATTTAAAAACAATATTCGATCGGTAATGAAGGACTATCATGAAAGAACTGTTTATTAAAGTCTAAGTTCTTTTAAGACATTTTCAAATAAAAATATTATACAGTTTAAGCAACAAAAAAAAAATTTCAGTCTTATTTGTTATACAATTTTACTGTATTAACTTCAACACTTAAGAAGACTTAAAGATTGAAAAATTAAAAGTTGATGTACTTTTTAGAACATTTCTTTATAATACATACATAAAGTGGAGCTAAATAAAAAAAATAAAAATAATTTGCAAAAAAAAACATAAAGTGGAGCTAAATAAAAAAAAATATGCAAATAAAATATTTCTATTTTCAATTAAAAACAATAAACATTTTCAAATATTCAAAAGTACCTTTCTACATATCAACTGTAGCTACAATTACAGAGAAGATATTCATGAATAATTTCTGAATATTATATAATGTGGTTTTATAGCCCCACTTTATGGTACTTAGGTACCTATGTTAATTTCCTTAACGATAAAATAAAGTCAATTTAATTATCTTGTATTATATTTCAATTATTATGATTATTGATATAGATAAAAAGGTTTTATGTATTTTTTTATAAAACGATTTAAAATATTGTTTAAATGTAAAAATTTACAGTAATATTATTCTATGCTTTCTGTTAGAGGTTTTTTTTTTCTAGAAAAGAACATATCAGAAATACATAAAAAATGTATTATAATATGTTTGTCTTGGATTTTGTCAATTAGAAATGTAAATGTCATATTCATATAATAAGCTTTAATTTCTCTAAAATGTGCCATTTTCACGAAATCTCAAACATATCCACATAATATTTGAATCAAACTCAAAATCAAAATGCACTCTATCCATTATAAAGATATTATCTACAGCGTGAAGTAATTTTTTTTTTCTAAATTACTGGGCATATTATTATTTACTAAAGAAAACAAAAAAAAAACATTTTTTAAATAAACATGGATTGGACATGGACTTTTAACTAAATATTATGTCCAGTACAGAATTATAAAATAGAAAATAAATCAATTTATAAAAAATAAATAAATAGTTATAAAATATTTACGGCTTATAACAATATGCTCAATAATCTATAGGAAGGGTTAACAATACATTAAAATTTTCAATTCAAGACTGATTAGACTAACCTACACCACACGCCTATTTTTTTTTTACATTTTTATATTTATCTTTTCACATTTTTATCTATCTTAAAAAATATGACCTAAAATAATGTATGATGTATATCATGATTTGATCTCAGATTTATTTTAGGTCTTGGGTCTATCTTGGTGGTATAATTGAAAAAAGGAAAGATAAATATAACAGTATCGAAAAATACTTTAGTGTTTTATCAAAAATACAATATGACGTAAATATTTGAGTCAATGAAATTACTTTAATAACAAAATGGCCTAGAGTTACCTTCACTATATCTATTGAAATAAATAATCGCCTTAGAAATCATCTCATCCGTCTTTTAGTGTTAAATTTGTATCTAGACTTTATGTATTTTTTCAAAAAAGAATATTTTTCACGCATTAATCTTTTAAAATATTTTATTTTCACTTCAAAGTTCTTTAAAAAAATCTTTTACAACAACCGTACGGTTTATCTGAAAAAAAAAGTGGAGAATTATTTTTTATTGCAAGAATACAAAAAGCATTAGTTATTTCACTAGCTAAATGTAAAACTGCTTACACACTCGCGATTTTAACTTTCGGAACACGCAAAAACGTCTGTGTGTAGGGTGGTTTATGTCGATTATTCCTCTTGTAATAAAAACTATTATTATGCTAGATAAATAATTATTTTTTCTGTGATACATAGATTAAAGTGTTTTTGTAAATAATCGCTATATAACTATGTGAGTGAAATTGTTAAGAAAAATGTACTACTTAATTATAAAAAATGTAAGGCTTTTGACTTTGTGAACTAATTTAGCCGATAGAGGAAAGAAGAGTAATGTTTTCATGATGTGATGAAAAAAAAAGTAGATAGACAAGCGTCAAGAGCGAGTTATAAAGAAGTTGCAACTTGTATATTAGTGAAATTGTACAAACTACTTTTCTAAATAAAACGAAACTTTGGCCTATGTAGCATGTGCTTTCTTTTAAACCGAAGGGAATCAAATTTACTTTTCCGATGTCAAAGTGGAAAACTCTTTGTGAATACAGGGGGAACACTTTGAGTGATCTCATTCGGCATTTCCTATGACGAGACGATTTATTTCGTTATTTTTTTGCCGAATCCCCAAGTTTTCGAGCGAGTGCTTTTCAATTTACTTTGAAAACTGTATTTCTTTTTCTAAAAAGAAGATGTTTATGCGTTTACGTTATCACGGACTTGATATATCACTCTTGTATTTTTTAAGGGTTAGGCAGAGAAGAATTAAGGTACACCCACAATTCACCGGGATATTTTGAAATTATGTATTATTATAATAGTTTAATTATGACAAATCGTCAAGAGGTTTCTTCCAAGCGAGCGCGCTCCTTTGTGTGAATTATTTCCTTACCACTGCTCCTAAAAACGGCGAAGGAAAACATCGTGAGGAAACCGACATGTCCTAGAACCAAAAATTCGACATGTAACATTGCCAACCCGCGCTAGGTCCGCGTGGTGGATTACGGCCCACTCCCTTTCAACGAGAGGAGGCCTGTGTGCAACAGTGGAAATATTATAGGCCGATTATGCTATGCTATGCTATAAGCGAGCTTCATCGTCGACCACATCCGGGATTAACATCAGGTGAAATAGTAGTCAAACACGAGCTTAATCCGTATATATAAAAAAAATAATTAATTCATTGTTTTGCCCTCATGAGGCGCACGAGGGCAAAACAATGGATTTTGCATTGTGTCTACATTATGGCCTTGACGGGTTAATTAGTGCAGGAGCTATAAGATAATTTAGGTATTATAAAAAAAACTAATCCCTTAATTGCAAAATTTTGCATTTCAAACTGTCAGCTGCTGAGATATTTTGGGAGAAAAATATAGAAAAGATAAGTGCAGTCTCCGCATTTCGTAGGTATAACAGACACACGAACACACTTTGTTGTTATTATGAGGAAATTCATATTGTAGATGGACGTCGACGTAAAATGTTTATCGCTCCTTTTCGTGTGGGGCCCCGAAAACAACGGTGGAGCAAAAGCTTGCTTTTTTGAGGGAAAACTATTATTTATTAAGTATTTTAATTGTGTTGGAATAGTCGTCCAGAATTCGACAGATTTAATGGAAGTCAAAAATCAACAACTCCGAAATCATTTACTTAAAATGCAACAGGAAAAATATTTTATTTCAATTATTTTAGTAGGAGGTTCCAGAATACGCGTTGTGTAAGGTACGTTAACTCTCATTTTTAGATTTGGTCGTCACACAAAAATAAAGTTGGGGAAATTCGACAAAGGATAATTGATATTTATTTCTGTAAATAAACCTTTTAAGGGTTAAAAACACTTTTATAAGAAGATGTTTATTTTAAACTAGATAGCGCCGGCATTTTATATCTGATGACCTCTGAAAAAAAACACCGAAAGACCGCATTATTTTGTTCAATAAAGCTTACTTCATGGCTTCAGTTCAAAAGGATTAAGACAGACGTGAGATATAAAGGTTTATAGTGCACACACATCATATATGTCTGTATACGTATGTACGTATAGCTACATACATTTCTCTTTCATCATTCCTAATGGTGTCTAGCTACACTGTTAGAAGGAGAAGGTTTTTATCTTGAATTTGTTGAGTAGAGAAGAATTAGGTACACTGTTTCAGATGACCAAATTTTTTTTTAAGTAAGCAGGCAATTCGCACGAATTTGACTCGCCCGAATGGACGAATCAAGTACTGCTGAAAATTTTTGACGGTGTCGATTCGCGCACAAAGAAAATATCTTCGTGCATAGTTCTTCTGTTGTTTGCCGAGTTATCCCCTTATAAAAAGCAATACAACTGTGTTAATTACCTATTATAGTTATAGTCAAACATTATACATACTTTCAACCCAAACTCCATATTTTCATGCGAGTTTTAAACAAATAGAGTAACCAGTTAAAATGCTTTAATATTCCACATTTAAAATCGCGGTTGAAGCATAAAAAGCTACGATTTACCGAGCGGTCAAAGGTGAAGTTATTTTTAACCTAGTTTTGGTAACGTTAAATGCATTTACTGAAGCACTCGTTGAAGTTATATTAAAATTTAAATGACGCAGCTCTTGTACAAACTTGTTATATTATAAAATGGTGCAGGTTTTCCTTTTTTGTATGGGATAACTCAGCAAACGACATCTGCAATACTGAAGGAGTTGCAGGTGCGTTGCCGAGCCAAGGAAAAGGGCGGGGAAGTAGAAAATGAGAAGGGAGGGGACTGAAGAAGGAATTATGAAGTGGCGGTAGTCAAAAATCGCTAGGGCGTCGGACTTGCGATGATGTGGTTGCCGGTTCAAATCCCACCCATTATACTACGGACGTGAATCCACTCGTAAAAATCCGCAATTTTAAAAGCTTCACAATATAATTTAAAATTTAAAACCACACAAACAAGTACACAAATAGGTTGTTTTAATAAATATGCTAAATAAATATAATGCAAGACTAAGTTATTGTTAATATAAAATATATTAACTTAATTCTATAAGTATGTAAGTAAGTTATGAATCCTTGATGCAAAAGTAAAACAAAATTGAATTACATACAGCCATGAATCACTCAGCTAAAACATTTCCCCTAATATCATCACTTATCATACTTTAAGGTCGAAATTCCTTCAGCATAAAAATACTTTAATCGATTATTTTTCCAATAAAACTAATTGCGCCCTTATCTTAATCGACTTAGTCAGTTTGTTTTAGTAACTCGATAGCTATCGATTCGAACGATTATAACATTGTTTACGCTGTTTAATGAAGTGTATATAGTCGACGTCATAATTTCATTTGCAAAGTGAGTTCCGTTTATATTTCTTAGTATTTGGCATATTTTTCAAATGCCTCATTAGTTTAGTGAGTGCAAGACTCGTAAGAGCGGCTACTGAGTGTAAGGACTGTGGCTCGATACCCAGTCGGCAGTTCGGTGTGAAGATTGGTACCTTGGAACTTAAAATAAAAGTTTTAACCCTTTTATCACTGAAGTCTAGCCAACTTACCTACATGACCTTGTTTTTATAAATCTTACTAGTAATGTGGGTGAGTGGGTCACACATCACTAGTATGCTTGTTGGCCCCTCGTGCTACGCTAAATGCTTGTGTTACGAGTAGGCTCACGTAGGCAATGGGCGGGTTTCGAACCGGCAACCACATGATCGCAAGTCCGACGCCCTAGCCATTAAGCTACCGCCGCTTCACATTTTAATGCCAAGTCATAAGTTTCGAGTACGAATTCAAGGACCTCTGAGTTGTCATCATGTGCGTATTAAATAATTATCACGTGAATGAGAACGCCGTGAGTAAACTAACCTGCATGTCTGACAGATTTTCTTGACGCCTTATGAAGTCTGCCAACCCGCAGAAGACTGGTGTTGTGACTATAGTCTAACCCATTTCGAGAGGAGACCCGTGCTAAGCCAGTCATTAAATGGGTTGATGATGAACGGCCCAAGCCAGATTTTTCCTAGTCAGATTTTCGTGCCAATTTCAGCCTGTCGTATTTATTTACACGTCATTTGTATTTTTTTCACGGATAAAAGGGGGTTCGTTAAAGGGTTAAATCATCTACACTCAACGAACCGATAAAAAACCTAACACAGTTGACACACTTTTATCCATTATCGGAAATAGAACATTTCCACGATTCTCTTTCACTTCCAAATGTTGGGGAAGTCAAAAAAAGCCTACATACGACCTCTTTAAGCCACCTATCAGGCCATTTGAAAGGCGCCACTCTCATCCATTGTTTCCCAAACTACCTTAGACAGTTCCCTCAATATCCTCAAGGTAGCATTTTGCATGATATTAGGGTCTCCAGATTGTTTAGCTTTGGTCGTTTTCGTTTTCCTAGAATTGGTACCTTTTGGACATGAATTTATATGGGGTCTAGCTAGACCTTTTTTCTTTGCCCTTGGCGATTTAAGTTTAGTATTTTTTAGGACCGGTATTGTTGTTATTTCGTGCGAAAGGGTTGGGTCGAAATAATACATTGAACTAGTTTTACTCAAGAATTGGACCACGGACTGAGTTACGATAATAGCTGAATTCAAAATTTAGTATATGTAGGTATATTTTAACAATTTAGCATTTGAAAGCATGCTTTGAGAAAATAATAGAATAAAATAAAATAACATACCATCACGCCTGTATTCCCCGAAGGGTTAGGCAGAGGTGTATTTAATGTACACCTACAGTTCGCCGGTATGTTTAGGTCTCATGTAACAGGGGGCGAGCCTATTGCCATTCACTGGGCACAAATCCAGACTCCGAGCTGCTACTGAGAATTTCATAGAAAAACTCAATAACACTTTGCTCGACCTGGGGATCGAACCCAAGACCTCTAGCGTGGCAGTCGCGATTGGTACCACTAGACCAACGAGGCAGTCAATAAAAGAAAATATATATAAACAAGTAATAAGTACCAGTACTTATTCTTATCTAATGTAATATGAAGTTAAAAAGGGTCATAAAACTTCTACACATTTTCTATAAACCATTGAACCATTGTAAATTGAGGAGTATGCCAAAATTTACAATTAACACTATGTACCTATGTATACCTATGTATCTGCTACGATCAAGATTTTTAAGCAAAATATTTTTTGTCGTGGTAGGGCCACGCTGTTCGCAGCATGAATGGGCCGGCTCGACCGGGGAAGTACCACACTCTCGCAGAAGACCGACGTCCGAGTAGTAGCGTTTAGTTACTGCGCTTCGTTCGGTGAGCGAGAGGGCCGGAGGCCCAATTCCTCCCCCAATCCCCTTCCTTCTCCTTTTTTCCTTCCCCTCCCTTTCCCTAAATAGGCTCGGCAACGCATCTGCAACTCCTTTGGTTTTGCAGATGTCCATGGGCGGCGATGACTACTTACCATCAGGTAGCTCGCCTGCTCGTTTGCCGAGTTATACCATAAAAAAAAAATTAAAAAAAAATAACATTTATTAATTAATGAATGAGTTGATGTAGCAATTCTTACAGCCATGAACCTTTATTTATAGACCTAACCAAAAAAATATTAATATGGTGCCGTATGCGAGACGATCAACCTTATAACAACCAATATAACACATCCCAACCTGTTACCTTATGAGAAATTTGCGGCAAACCAGTAAAGATTATTGTCGGAGGCTCAGATCAAATAAAAAGTTAAGATGGAACTTTGCGAACAAAGAAGTGAGGCCGGCTAAAACTACGACTTGCCGTGTACAAACACAATTACACGCACACAGGTATTAGTTGAGCTATCGAGCTATCGAAAGCTCGACTGACAAGATAAGGCGTAGTTACGGTATACGTCATCATCAACCCATTACATTGTACCACTTCTGGGTACGGGTCTCCTCTCAGAACGAGAGGGATTAGGCTATAGTCCACCACGATAGCCTACTGCGGGTTGGCAGACTTCACATGCTATCAAGAAAATCTCTCGGGCATGCAGGTTTCCTCACGATGTTTTCCTTCACCGTTTATAGCGCGTAATAACTAATTATTAATACGCCCATGACTTCGAAAAGACAGAGGTGCGTGCCTTGGATTCGAACTCGAGACCTTTGACATGGCAGTCCAATGGTCATATCACTAGGCTATCACTGCTTTGCACGGTATACGTGTGTGCGTGTAATTGTGTTTGTACACAGCAAGGCGTAGTTTTAGCCGGCCTCACTTCTTTGTTCGCAAAGTTCCATCTTAACTTTTTATTTGATCTGAGGCCGGAGGCAGCAAAAATATTAGACAACAAAAAACGGCATCAGCCATAGATATTGTGGTTTGTTTCCACTTTTATCTCCCGATGTACCGTGTTGAGATCGTAAACTTCTTTTTATGCGCAAATGTGTCTGATCATAAAGATGCTACGTGATATTTTTGACGAAAGTTCTTTATAGAACTTTTCGCTAGAATTAAATGTTTCATATGAATAATGTAATCGTGATACGGATTTATTTCAATAAATTACACGTTAATCTTTTATGAATCATGCTATTTATTGAAGACTAGCTTTCCGCACACGGCTTCGCCCGCGTGGAGAATACGTTTCTTGTCATTTTACGGGATAATATTATATGGCCTATGTCACTCAGGAATAATTTAGCTATCTATTGGTGAATATTTCAAATCGGTCTAGTACTTTCAGAGCCTATTCAATGCAATAAACAAACAATCAATAAAATCTTTCCTCTTTATAATATTAGTTAGACTAGCTTTTGCCTGCGTCTTCGCTCTCGTTGACGAATAAGGTCGATGATGATCTCTTCTTTCTAGAGATCTGCATACAACAGAGAGGTCAAGCTCTGTTTCAAGATCTGTTTAACAAATTGAGATAAGAAGTATCGCAGTTTTTAAGTTGAAGCATTATTATGTTTTCTAAAACAAAATTAAGATCTGTTCAGAGAAGTTTATACACTCTAACCCATTTGATTTTTTTATATTTTAACATACCAACACGCCTGTATTCCCCGAAAGGTTAGGCAGAGGTGTACTTAATGTACACCCACAGTTCGCCGGTATGTTTAGGTCCCATGTAATAGGTGGCGACCCTATTGCCATTCACTGGGCGCAAATCCAGACTCCGAGCTGCTACTGGGAATTTCATAGAAAAACTCAATAACCCCTTTGCTCGACCTGGGGATCGAACCCAGGACCTCTAGCGTAGCAGTCGCGCTTAGGACCACTAGACTAATGAGGCAGTTTTTAATATTTTCTACGTCATAATAGAATAGAAGATAATTTATAGTTTTAGTTTCCATCGTAAAATATTCATCAAAATTACTTTGTCATAAAATTTAAATCGTAGTATTCATAGCTTAAAGCTGGAACACCACACTTTTTTTAACACTAAACAATATCAGAAATTGGTCTAGAAAAACTGGAAAAACTCATGGTCCTCCTAGCCTGTTTCCCAATTACGTTGAGTTGATCTAACCAGATGCGACTGACTATCAGTATTTTACACGAAGTGAATGCCATCAGATCTCCGCAACCCAATTTCTGGGCAACATCGACGGTCGAAGGATGGAGTGGTTGTCCAGCTTTTGGGCTTCAGACTATCTCTAATAGTTGTCATAGGTGTTCTCACGACAATTGGGACTGGGCTTTCTATGTTCCCCGAGGCACGGAGGGGCCTCGATGTGTTTAGAATGGTCACCCATCCAAGGAGTGGCCGTGGCAGGCTTAGCTTAACCTTACAGTTGATCAGCGCATTTATATCTTAGCCCATCTGAAAAATCTTTTACTACAGTTTGAAAAACTCTATTTAAATTTTACTGGATACGCGGGTTTTTATTGATATTATCTTGCCCTGGATGGAAAGTCATTCGTAAAAGTGCTACCTACTGTTTGAAATGTATTTAAAAGTTTGGCTTGTAGAGTGAGGAATTTAAAGTGGTGTTGACTCATCCTTCTATTTCTCGAATAGAGGATGGTTTGAAGTTTTATGATAGCTTAGTACCATATTTGGTGAGGTATTGTTTGAAATAGTAGATAAGACATTAAGGTTCGAAATAATTTGTACATTTAGCCTTTTCGTTGGAAATTAACATATCATCACGCATGTATTCCCCGAAAGGTTTCGGCAGAGCTGTACTTTATGAAAACCTACAGTTTTCCGGTATGTTTAACTGAGCATAATTATATCCAGACTCCGAGCTGCTACTGAGAATTTCATAGAAAAACCCAATAATACTTTGCTCGACTTTGGTATCGAACTCAAGACCTTTAGCGTAACAGTCGCGCCAGAAAACTAGACTAATGAGGCAGTTTGACCAGAAATATGCCAGAGTACAGAAGTTTGTGCCACAAAATGTCAACACGCCAGGCGTGCAAATTATGTATACACAAACGCAATCACCTTAGAAGTAAACCGCCTGAAAATATAATTACTGACTAAGCAATTAAGTCAATTATCTTCTGAAATGGCTCAGTTTATGTAGGTACTTTTAAAGGAAAAATTTAATATATTTTATAGGTAAGATATATAAGAGAGTGACTGTTATGTTATGACTAATATTAATTTACATACCATCACGATTGTATTTCCCGAAGGGTTAGGCAGATGTGTACTTAATGTACACCCACAATTATTTTATTTTTTTTCCTCTTATTAAACCTGCGATCAGTCGTCTAGACTATAATCAGGTGAGTTGCAGGTTATGTCACAGTTGCTGGTAAGTTTACATACATACATATTGTCCCGCAATTTGGTTGCGGTACGTTCGCCGAGGTCTTCCCCTTCCAACTCGTCCATCCATACTCACCATATATACTTGTTTCGTCAATCTCCGTTCATCCATTCTCTCTACATGACCAAACCATCTTAACATACCTTTCTCAATCCTTGTTACTACATCTTCTTTCACTCCACAACGCTCCCTTATCACACTGTTTCTCACTCTATCTTTTAGCGTAACACCACACATACTTCTCAAAGCTCTCATCTCTACAGCATTTATTCTGCTTTCATGTTTCTTCTGCCATACCCAACTTTCACTACCATACATTAGTGTCGGCGCCAACGCTCCCCCAATCACAGCCAGCCGTGCCTTTTCGGACACTTTCCGACTATTCATGAAGGTGTGTAGCGTCCCATTCACCTGGTTACCAGCACTCGCTCTCCTTTCAATATCACTCTCATGTTTACAATCTCTAGTAAACATAGAGCCCAGATATACAAACTCTTTCACTTGTTCTACTCTTACGCCACCTATCAAAATATTGCACGCTGTCATAACTTCATTACTTCAGTAAGGTAAGTTTAAGTACTATGTTATTGGGGGCGAGCCTATTGCGAGTAAATTAGCACAATTGAAATATAATTATAGATTAGGTACTACCTGCTTCATTAGTCTATTGGTCCTAAACTGGACTACTACGCAAGAGGTCCTGGGTTATATTACCAGGTTGAGCAGTGTTATCGGATTTTTCGATGAATTCTCAGTAGCAGAAGTTTGTATTTGAGCCCGGGTAAAATCCGGGTAATATCAATAAGCTGGCCCCCTATTACATAGGACCTAAATATACCGACGAAATGCGGATGTAAATTAGTATACTTCTGCCTAACCGTCGAATATAAGTGTCATGGTATGTTATAATCATTCTCAATCAAAAAAGTTTTTTACTACGGAATAAGATCTAGATTATCTGGCTTCCAGACCTCAGACTTGTTACCTGAAAAAGCATTTTCTCAACCGTTAAAAGTCAATGATAATCTAAAAAGGTTAACAAGAACAACGTAAATTGTGCCGGATAAACTCAGAGTCTGCGAAGCAACAAAATATCTGTTCTTTAATTATCTATCGAGCTATCGAAAGCTCGACTGACAAGATAAGGCGTAGTTACGGTATACGTCATCATCAACCCATTACATTGTCCCACTGCTGGGCACGGGTCTCCTCTCAGAACGAGAGGGATTAGGCTATAGTCCACCACGGTAGCCTACTGCGGGTTGGCAGACTTCACATGCTATCAAGAAAATCTCTCAGGCATGCAGGTTTCCTCACGATGTTTTCCTTCACCGTTTATAGCGCGTAATAACTAATTATTAATACGCACATGACTTCGAAAAGACAGAGGTGCGTGCCTTGGATTCGAACTCGAGACCTTTGACATGGCAGTCCAATGGTCATATCACTAGGCTATCACTGCTTTGCACGGTATACGTGTGTGCGTGTAATTGTGTTTGTACACGGCAAGGCGTAGTTTTAGCCGGCCTCACTTCTTTGTTCGCGAAGTTCCATCTTACCTTTTATTTGATCTGAGGCCGGAGGCAGCAAAAATATTAGACAACAAAAAACGGAATCAGCCATAGATATTGTGGTTTGTTTCCACTTTTATCTCCCAATGTACCGTGTTGAGATCGTAAACTTCTTTTTATGCGCAAATGTGTCTGATCATAAAGATGCTACGTGATATTTTTGACGAAAGTTCTTTATAGAACTTTTCGCTAGAATTAAATGTTTCATATGAATAATGTAATCGGGATACGGATTTATTTCAATAAATAACACGTTAATCTTTTATGAATCATGCTATTTATTGAAGACTAGCTTTCCGCTCGCGGCCTGTCCACGTGGAGAATACGTTTCTATATATATGGCCTATGTCACTCAAGAATAATTTAGCTATCTATTGGTGAATTTTTCAAATCGGTCCAGTACTTTCAGAGCCTATTCAATGCAATAAACAAACAATCAATCAAATCTTTCCTCTTTATAATATAAGTTTAGACTAGCTTTTGCCTGCGTCTTCGCTCTCGTTGACGAATAAGGTCGATGATGATCTCTTCTTTCTAGAGATCTGCATACAACAGAGAGGTCAAGCTCTGTTTCTGAGATAAGATGTTCCGCAGTTTTTAAGTTGGAGCATGTTTTCCGAAACAAAATTAAGATCTGTTCAGAGACGTTTATACACTCTAACCCATTTGATTTTTTAATATTTTCTACGTAATAATAGTTGATGATAGTTTATAGTTTTAGTTTCCATCGTAAAATATTCATCAAAATTACTTTAGTATCCATAGCTTAAAGCTGGAACACCACTCTTTTTTTTAACACTAAACAATATCAGAAATTTGTCTAGAAAAACTGGAAAAGCTCATGGTCCTCCTAGCCTGTTTCCCAATTACGTTGAGTTGATCTAACCAGATGTGACTGACTATCAGTATTTTACACGAAGTGAATGCCATCAGATCTCCGCAACCCAATTTCTGGGCAACATCGACGGTCGAAGGATGGAGTGGTTGTCCAGCTTTTTGGGCTTCAGACTACCTCTAACAGTTGTCA
Source organism: Subacronicta megacephala (assembly GCA_958496365.1). Classification (NCBI taxonomy): domain Eukaryota; kingdom Metazoa; phylum Arthropoda; class Insecta; order Lepidoptera; family Noctuidae; genus Subacronicta; species Subacronicta megacephala. Next base: position 4,939,918 of record OY292539.1, on the reverse strand, counting down.
TAGGTGTTCGTACGACAATTGCGACTGGGCTTTCTATGTTCCCCGAAGCACGGAGGGGCCTCGATGTGTTTAGAATGGTCACCCATCCAAGGAATGACCGTGGCAGGGGAAGCTTAACCTTACAGATATGCTGATCAGCGTATTTATACCTTAGCCCATCTGAAAAATCTTTTACTACAGTTTGAAAAACTCTATTTAAATTTTACTGGATACGCGGGTTTTTATTGATATTATCTTGCCCTGAATGGAAAGTCATTCGTAAAAGTGCTACCTACTGTTTGAAATGTATTTAAAAGTTTGGCTTGTAGAGTAAGGAATTTAAAGTGCTGTTGACTCATCCTTCTATTTCTCGAATAGAGGATGGTTTGAAGTTTTATGATAGCTTAGTACCATATTTGGTGAGGTATTGTTTGAAATAGTAGATAAGACATTAAGGTTCGAAATAATTTGTACATTTAGCCTTTTCGTTGGAAAATAACATATCATCACGCATGTATTCCCCGAAAGGTTAGGCATAGCTGTAGTTTACAAACACCTACAGTTTTCCGGTATGTTTAACTGAGCATAATTATATCCAAACTCCGAGCTGCTACTGAGAATTTCATAGAAAAACCCAATAACACTTTGCTCGACTTGAGAATCGAACCCAAAACCTTTAGGGTAACAGTCGCGCCAGAGAACTAGACTAATGAGGCAGTTTGACCAGAAATATGCCAGAGTACAGAAGATTTTTGCCACAAAATGTCAACACGCCAGGCGTGCAAATTATGTATACATTAACGTAGTCACCTTAGAAGTAAATCGCCTGAAAATATAATTACTGACTAAGCAATTAAGTCAATTATGTTCTGAAATGGCTCAGTTTATGTAGGTACTTTTAAAGGAAAAATTTAATATATTTTATAGGTAAGATATATAAGAGAGTGACTGTTATGTTATGACTAATATTAATTTACATACCATCACGATTGTATTTCCCGAAGGGTTAGGCAGATGTGTACTTAATGTACACCCACAATTATTTTATTTTTTTTCCTCTTATTAAACCTGCGATCAGTCGTCTAGACTATAATCAGGTGAGTTGCAGGTTATGTCACAGTTGCTGGTAAGTTTACATACATACATATTGTCCCGCAATTTGGTTGCGGTACGTTCGCCGAGGTCTTCCCCTTCCAACTCGTCCATCCATACTCACCATATATACTTGTTTCGTCAATCTCCGTTCATCCATTCTCTCTACATGACCAAACCATCTTAACATACCTTTCTCAATCCTTGTTACTACATCTTCTTTCACTCCACAACGCTCCCTTATCACACTGTTTCTCACTCTATCTTTTAGCGTAACACCACACATACTTCTCAAAGCTCTCATCTCTACAGCATTTATTCTGCTTTCATGTTTCTTCTGCCATACCCAACTTTCACTACCATACATTAGTGTCGGCGCCAACGCTCCCCCAATCACAGCCAGCCGTGCCTTTTCGGACACTTTCCGACTATTCATGAAGGTGTGTAGCGCCCCATTCACCTGGTTACCAGCACTCGCTCTCCTTTCAATATCACTCTCATGTTTACCATCTCTAGTAAACATAGAGCCCAGATATACAAACTCTTTCACTTGTTCTACTCTTACGCCACCTATCAAAATACTGCACGCTGTCATAACTTCATTACTTCAGTAAGGTAAGTTTAGGTACTATGTTATTGGGGGCGAGCCTATTGCGAGTAAATTAGCACAATTGAAATATAATTATAGATTAGGTACTACCTGCTTCATTAGTCTATTGGTCCTAAACTGGACTACTACGCAAGAGGTCCTGGGTTATATTACCAGGTTGAGCAGTGTTATCGGATTTTTCGATGAATTCTCAGTAGCAGAAGTTTGTATTTGAGCCCGGGTAAAATCCGGGTAATATCAATAAGCTGGCCCCCTATTACATAGGACCTAAATATACCGACTTAATGCGGATGTAAATTAGTATACTTCTGCCTAACCGTCGAATATAAGTGTCATGGTATGTTATAATCATTCTCAATCAAAAAAGTTTTTTACTACGGAATAAGATCTAGATTATCTGGCTTCCAGACCTCAGACTTGTTACCTGAAAAAGCATTTTCTCAACCGTTAAAAGTCAATGATAATCTAAAAAGGTTAACAAGAACAACGTAAATTGTGCCGGATAAACTCAGAGTCTGCGAAGCAACAAAATATCTGTTCTTTAATTACCACTATGAAAGGCGCTGGCAATAAAAATAAAAAAGGTCGAAGGATAATGAAACGTCTTTATCTCAAAGATAAGGGAAAAGGAAACCGTTGAAATAAGAGTTCCAGGGACAAAAACTCTTAATGAAGAAGGGGGACAAAGTAATTTAAATTCGTTACTTCTACGCCATCTGCTAAATGCACTTCATTAAAACGTGCTAACTGTACCGAAGCCAAACGTCGACTGACACAGAACGAATTCGAATTTCAAATTACCGCCGCTCTTTTTCAAATTTCGAATGCAATTCTTGAGTGACAAAAAGTGACAGCTCGCAAAATGGGAACGCTTATTATAAAAGTTTTGTGTATACATTTTGACCGTCGTTTTTGTAAACGAAAAAATATGGTGCTGTGTTAATTAAGTTAATATCAATTAAGCTAAGATTACTTTAAGATTTCTACCAATCCACACTGGGCCCGCGTGGTGGATTACGGCCCACTCCCTCTCACCGAGAAGAGGCCTGTGTCCCAGCAGTGGGAACATTATACACTGATTATGTGTTATGTAATCTATTACGAATGATAAAAATGAATTAATTGAAGCGAAATTATTTAATTCCCCGGTGATTTTATTACTCTTAGTCTCTTAATTTAACCTTCATTTATTATCTATAGCGACCTTGATTGTAACAATTGGTACTAATTGGTCCTTGATTGGTTCGTTAAAACAGAGTTTCTACTACAAAATATGTTTTTATTTTTACAGTGCAAAATAATTACGTTGGAGCATCCAGGAATCCTTTTTGATTGTCTATCGGAAGCGTGCCAACTCTGGCAGCATAGCTACATTGAATGAGCAATGTACTTCGTTCAAAAGTTTATCTTAGAATTAAAAATAACTCTTTAGGTTTTATTTTCATTTTTGTAAAAATTGTATGGTCTATTAGTAGCCCTTAGCGCGACAGCTACACTAGAGGTCTTACGTCCAATTTCCAGGTCGAGCAACTTGTTATTGAGTTTTTCAATGAAATTCTCAGTACCAGCTCGGAGTCTGGATTTGTGCCCTGTTAATGGCAATACATAAGTCAACATTAACATTAACCTCTATTATATGGAACCTAAATATACCGGCAAAGTGTGGGTGTATATAAAAGTACACCTCTGCCTAACCCTTCGGTATGTATGTTTGCTAAAATTAAAAATATATAATTTTATCTGCTTCATTAAAAGCTTTTCAGCATCAATAGAATTACTTCTCTGGAATGAAGAAGAGCAGGTCATGTCTGCCATAGGGTGGATGGAAGATGGAGTCGCAAGATGCTCGAATGGCAAACGAGGATCGACCATAGAAGTGTTAGTATGGTGAGTTGACATCGCGAAGGTGATGGGGAAAAATGGTCAAGACTAGCCCTGAACCGAATGGAATGGGAAAGACATGAAGACCACTGATGATAAGTCTCGCCGATGTATGCGCGACTGCTGCTCTAGAGGTCCTGGTTTCTATACTTAGGACAAGGCAGAGCAAAGTGTCATTGGGTTTTCGTTAAGGGTTAAAGCCTTTAACCGCTCGTTATTATATCGGATGATGTGACGGTATGTTATTTAATTAAGTTTTTTTTTGCAATTGTTTTTGGTCTTTATGAGCAATACATTGCATACCGAATATATATACAAAGTTCATAGCAATTAATATCTTTGACCAAAGCTTTTGTTTGTGTCGCAATACATAGATTTATCTATCGGTATACAAAATGGTTGTAGAAAATTCAGGATATGATATTATATTGGTCTGTTAATCTTCCGAAATCTAAATAAATAAATAAATCCAGATTGATGTTAAACTCTCAGTTTTTTTACCTAAAAAATACAAGAAGAAGTTCTGAAAGTAGATAAATCAGATTTGTGCCGAAAAATCTTAGTCACACATACCTTCAGCTTTGAAGTCACAAGCTCCCTCTAAGCAAATTTGTACGACTTGAGATCTCTACAAATTCAGCTAAATTTAATTTTTTTTTTGTTCGCGTCCTAAAGTAACCCGATTTTGCTTTCATCTCTCAGTCAGTTTCAGTAATTTAACTTGGAAACAAAATGGAACTTGAATCTTTGATGTTATTATCAGATACCTGAAGTAATAATGTCGAATTAATCATTTGAATCTCTCGGAAACTTACAAAGTTTGTACTTACGACAAAATTCAAGACGGAACGTTTTCAGTGAAATTAATATACCATCAGGCCTATATTTCCCGAAGGGTTGGGCAGAGGTGTACTAATTTACACCCATAATTCGCCGGTATGTTTAGGTCCCATGAAATAGGGGGCGAGTCTATTGCCATTAAACCGCGCACAAATCCAGACTGCAAGTTGAGAATGAGAATTTAATAGAAAAACTCAATTACACATTGCTCACCGTGGGGATCGAACCACTAGACTAATGAGGCAGTCTATGTACCATTCGTTCCGGAACCATTGCAATAATTGTTGTTTAAAATATCGGTCTTAAATTGATTTTTGAACGACACTAATTTTCTACTTAAATAGATTTTGAAAACCCAAATCGTTTTGCACTAATTGCTGACAAACAGTAGGAACATAAACTTACAAATTAAAACGGTTCTGCAAAGTTCTAGGACTGAATTATTTTCTCTCTATTTGTCTTTCATAAGCCAATATTTGATTTGATCTTACATTTCTGGATTTGGGTTTGTTTATTTAGTATCTTCAGCTATTTCATTTGTTTGCCTGACTTTTATCTTTAATTAGGTTTTAGCAGGTTGTTTTATCACCAGATATTTTAACTTGTTTTATTACTTTTTATTTGAATATATTTATTAATTCACACACTTTATTTATTTACATTTATAGGAGGAACAGATTTTGTGACCCACAAATCTGTTCGAAATTAGGTTAATTTCATACCATCACGCCTGTATTCCCCGAAGGGTTAGTCAGAGGTGTACTAAGTATACCCACACTTCGCTGGTATGTTTAGGTCCCATGTAATAGGGGGCGAGCCTATTGACATTAACCGGGCACAAATCCATACTCCGAGCTGCTACTGAGAATTTAATAGAAAAATTCAATAACACTTTCTTCGACATGGGGATTGAACTCAGGAAACTCTAGCGTAGCAGTCGCGCTTAGAACTACTAGACTAACGATGCAGTCTTTTGCAAAATCCGTATGCCATTTTTGGGTGAAACATTTTCACCTCTGGCAACCCAAAAAATCTCGTGTTTATATAAACACCATATGTTACCGACCGGAACAACCGGAAGGGACGGTGATGACGTCATAAAATGGTAGGATATACTATCACGTCGGTTTACGGTTATGAGACGTGAAACGACTCGGATAAGTCATCTACTTGTGTTAAATTTTGGTTATCTTGTCATTGGGTTTTAGTTGAGGAATGGCTCTTTAGCTGCTCAGATCAAATAAAAAGTTAAGATGAAACTTTGCGAACAAAGAAGTGAGGCCGGCTAAAACTACGCCTTGCCGTGTACAACACACAATTACACGCACACACGTATAAGGCGTAGTTAACTAATACATATGTGCGTGTAATTGTGTGTTGTACACGGCAAGGCGTAGTTTTAGCCGGCCTTACTTCTTTGTTCGCAAGTTCCATCTTAACTTTTTATTTGATCTGAGTTTAGCTGTTAGTAACTTATATCCCAAAGAATATCAATAACAACGCAACCTATCGGATTCCTCTATAGCTAAAGATATCCTAATGATATTTATTCGTAGCCTTAGATATACTATACTAAAATAATTAAGTATTTTAAGATCACATCGGAATTTTATAAATTAACATTTTACCTCAGTATAAGATGAAACATGCAGATTTTAAGTTAAGTTTTAATTGACACAACTGTGAAAACCGTATTGCGTTTTTGCATGATGTTCGCACCAAGATATGGACAGACAGACAGACTGCCAAAAAAGGTTTTGTTGCGTCAAGTGAACCTTATGTTGGCAAGATGTGTCTACAAGTCTTCCTCATCGAGTACTGGCAAAACAACACGAGAAAAATGACATTTTTTTTCAGTTGATTTGGAACTAAATCATCTACATTTTAAGGTTTAAAATCATTTGGAGAAATTTGACAATTTTGTATAACCTGATGTACCTACACACGGCAACAGGTCAACCTATACAAATCCAGTTTAAGCTGACCTCGCATTGTACAGGCATCCTACACAATAAGAGGCCAATGTAAACTGGTATTGTTTAGCTTGATACTCGATCCTTGAAATCGAATGATAATATTACCTCTTGAACATCGGAGATCCACTAATTAAAATCCCAGCAAGCTGAAGACAATCAAATCGGATCAAGCAAACAAATATTTCAGCCCCCTACATTATGCCAAAAACAATTCTTATTTTAATATGTAAATTCGCTGAAAGCATCGTGGCTTCGTATAAATTGAATTTTCTTGCTTTCCATTCAATGACCCTAAAGATGGGTCCCCAATTCTTAGTCTGCTAAATCGAATGGAAAAATCCAAGTTGGATAAGAAAGGGTCTTGGTTAAGGGCAGTTACATAGCGGGTAGACAACCAAAGGTCACTTTTAACAGGTTTTAAAAAAGGTTACGGCATTCCTTTGTGAGGGATTGTGAGGTTTCGACGGTTGGTATCTGCCTGCTCATTACAGCGACTCCAATGGGTCCTGGGTCGGTATTGCCTGAATTTGAAGCAGGTATAACTGGTAAATGAGTAGGGTTGGTAACTTATGATGTAGGGGTTTTAGTGCGACTGTTGTTGTTAATTCTATTGGTAGAACATGATGATGAATGGTAGCAGTATTCTGTTGTATTTAAATTACAATTCATCATCATCATCATCATCAACCCATTACATTATCCCACTGCTGGGCACGGGTCTCCTCTCAGTACGAGAGGGATTAGGCTATAGTCCGCCACGCTAGCCTACTGCGGGTTGGCAGACTTCACACGCCGTCAAGAAAATCTCTCAGGCGTGCAGGTTTCCTCACGATGTTTTCCTTCGCCGTTTAAGCGCGTGATAATTAATTACTAATTCGCACATGACTTCGAAAAGTCAGAGGTGCGTGCCTTGGATTCAAACTCGAGGCCTTTGACTTGGCAGTCCAATGGTCATATGACTAGGCTATCACTACACTTTAATATTTTTATTTATTACAATTTATTTAAACAAATTTTATTTTATTTAATAAGCACTTACTAGCAATGTGAGTCGCACATTAGGTACTAGTATTCTTGTTAAACTCTCGTACTAAGCTAAATGCTTGTCTTACGAGTGGGTTCACGTCGCTAATGTAATGGGTGGGTGGCGAACCGGCAACCAAATGATCGCAAGTTCGATCCCTAGCCATTTGATTTGTGATTTTAAAATATTGTTGTTTGCAAATTGCATCAATCGTAAGATAATTTGGTCTTTATTCCTAATTCCTATAACCGGTTACTGGCCATAAGCCTCATATTAAAATGGTACGTAAATCATAAAATCAAACTTTGGGTAAACAGCTGTACACCTCTGCCTATCGCTTAGAAGAATACAGGCGTGATGTTATATTATTGCAAGCGTCACGTGCCAGCGTGCGGAAAAAAAATCGAAATAAGTCTTTATCAGACAATTAGTTTTTTAAATGAATACAATATTTTAAAGATTTACTATATCTGGACTGCCTCGTTAGTCTAGTGGTCCAAGTGCGACTGATACGCTAGAGGTCTCGGATTCGCTTCCCAAGTCGAGCAAACTGTTATTGAGATTTTCTATGAAATTCTCTACAGCAGCTCGGAGTCTGCATTTGTGCCCGGGTAATGGCAATAGGCTCGCCCCCTATTACATGGGACCTTAGCATTCCGGCGAAACGTAGGTGTACATTGGTATATCTCTGCTTATCCTTGTGGAGAATACAGGCGTGATGATGGTATGTTACTATATGTTTATGTAAATGAAGAAACACAGAATAATACCTCCATGTTATCATTATTATTTACGAAGTTGACATCCAACTTATAACTTTGGTCACAAAGCCATACAAAGTTACAACACCAAATGCTGTACGTATGTATACAAAATCTCGACAAACTCGATAACGAGCAACGAATCGATAATATCGAATTGTAATCCAAATTGTACGATTCGAACATTTCCTTTTACACAACTAGTGCGGAACTCTTAAGTGGCTCTAAGTGATCGGTAAGTGAAGTGATTCGAGTTAGCTCGTTATCGATGCCCTGAGCATACTGCGTCGATTCGGAGTGACATCTCTAATTGTTAATTGAAGTGTAACGTTGGATCCAAATATTGAGATTGATATTTTAGTTCAGGCTCTTCGAAAATTACTGTGACATGCAATATCTTGGTTAGAGCATCGCTTTCACTCGAATTACCTGAAAAATAATAATTGATTACTTAAACTAACGATTTTTAATAAAAATATGGCCACAAATTCTTGACATTTGAGCGAAGACTAGACCTATTCAAATAAAACAACTTTTAAGGAACGGATTTAAATAAACAGAAGTCAGATTTGAAAAAAAATATCAGTAGATATTATAACAAGATGAAATCCGTAAAAGGTGGTGTCAAAGGTGGTGATGTCAGGACAATTCATTATATGGTGGACCCGGCATAGAGGAGTGCATTCTTAGTCTTTAGCTGACTATGTAGGTACTCTTGGGACATGGCTATTTCGGGAAATACCTTGGTAATTTGCCGGAAGAGTAATAAGAGGTTCCTCAAAGAGGTTCAGTGTCTGAACACTAGCTCCCGAGATGCAGGTCGGTTCAGGAGATAGGGTCAAAATTTGTATCCATTACAACCATCATCATCATCCACAGCCTGACTTCACCCACTACTGGGTATAAGCCTCCTTAAGTTTGTGCCATCCACCACGGTCCCGTGCCACTCTCATCCAAGGACGCCCAACGACCTGAATTATGTCGTCGACCCATCTTGCTGCTGGACGCCCGACACTCCTACTGTCCTCCCTCGGCCACCATTCAGTCGTTGCCCTACTCCACTTGTCGTCACTCCGTCTTACCAAGTGTCCTACCCACCTCCACTTTAGTTCCATGTTCCATTCCAATGTCTTACGTCAAAAAAAGTATTGTTTAGTTGTCACTACTTTGTAAACTTTGGTAACCTTCTTAGTCGTGAGAAATAAACTGTTATTTTTTTTCAAATATTGATGTTGTCAATCATAATTTAATCATCTTAGTGTTGCCAAAAAAAATATCAACATATTATTTCTATCTAAACGGCTTTTCGACAACTTTTAGGAAACTTCTTACTTTCAATATTGTAAGTACTTTATAAGTCTAACAATATACTTTAACTTGTTATACTTTCGAGAACATAATATCTTTACTTAAGGAAATCTGGGAGCATTGTAGTGCCTCCGCCAAGACGAGCTGCAAAAAGCATTTTTTTTCTTTAAGACTTTCTTTGAAATGGATTGATGGACGCAGTAGTTCGATTTCAATGTTTGTTTAAGAGTTGCGACTCCACATAATTTATATCTACATGAAAATAATGGTCACTAAAGTAGTTTTCTTAAAATAAGTTTTTTTTAAAGTTCAATGTCGTTGTTATCTTTGGACATAAACGTTTTCCCTTAATTACAAAATATTATGGTAAATTAAAAACAGATACCTATTAAAATAGCCCTTTTTTTGTGACTATGTGATGGATGCAGTTTAGTTTTGTTCAAGGTTTAGCTAAAACTATGTTTCGTTGTAATAAGATTGAATCTGCATCGGCCAAACTAAGCCTCCGCATTTCCGCAACCTCCATAATAGAGAAACCTCCCTGATCTCGATAATAATGTTATAAAGTAAATAGAGATCCTCAACATTCGAGTAATCAATAGTCAAACAAAATTTCCTATACTCCCCTAGACATTATTATATCCTACAACAAACATAAGGCTCACATAGGGTTGTCAGTGCCTTAAAAAAATGAGCATTAAAGTCACCGAACTTTCATAAAGTGGAGTGATTTCTGCGATTAAAAAAAAAATCATATGACGTCATGTAATATAACCTTGTGAAAAGTTAAGCAGCAACCTGAGAATTGATCAGGGCAAGTCTGCTCATCATCATCATATTATCAGCCAACTGATGTCCACTATTGAACGAAGGCCTCCCTCATAAACATCCAAAATGACACCGGTTATATGCCGCCGACACCCAAAGACTCCCATTGACCTCCAGCCAAGTCTTCTATTTTTATCAAAATTGTCATTGTTAATATTATAATATTAACAATATTTAATATTTTGTACACGAAATATATAAAAGTCCGTATTAGTTAGTGTAACTGGGTGAAAATTCTAATCCACTTGGGCAAAGCAAACTTGGCCCCGTTACTTGCAACCAAAAAGTTACTCCAGTAAAATACCTAATACACATTAATACCACAGAGACAGATTATAATTCTTCCGGTTGGGAACCCTGATCCGAAAATCCCTGGATTGTTGCTAAAGGGATATAGACGATATTAACACATCAAAGGGCTATCACGCGATCTGTCATGGCGTGACGTAACACATGGCGGAAATACACTTTTGCGTGTTGTTTTTTTTTTTTCTATTTCTAAGAAATGTGCGTATTGGAGTGGAAGATAGTAGATTAAGTTGTTTTTGCTTTCGAAAATTCTTTCTTGAAGACGGAAGGTTGGTTGAAATGCTAAAGCGACGGTAGCCTAATGGCTAGGGCGTCGGACTTGCGATCATGCGGTTGCCAGTTCGAAACTCACCCATTGCACTACCGACGTGAACCCACTCGTAATACAAGCATTTAGCTTAGTACGAGGGGTTAACTAGTAATGTGCGACTCACATTGCTAGTAAGATTGAAAAAAAAAAAGTAGTCTTATAGAATCAGAAGTTAAGTGTATATATAAGCACACGGCAACGTCAACTCAAGTTTTGAATTTTGTAGTGCGAATACCAAATAGTTTTCTGCACCTCGCCTTGAAAGAGGAATTTTGGCCGCAAGGAGCGATGTTCCGTTGCTTCCTCGGACAAGTTCCACCTCAACGCAAAATGACGTAATAGCAGGGAAGTTTTTTACTTATATACTTTTAAGTTATAACATACCAGCACACCTCTAGTCCCCAAAGGGTTAGGCAGAGGTGTATTAATGTACACCTACACTTCGCTGGTATGTTTAGGTCCCATGTAATAAGGGGCGAGCCTATTGCCATTAACCGGGCACATATCCAGACTCCAAGCTGCTACTGAGAATTTTATAGACAAACCCAATAACACTTTGCCCGACCTGGGAACCAAACCCAGGACCTTTAGCGTAGCAGTCGCGCTTGGGACTACTAGACTATTGAGGCAGTTTTAAGTTATATACTATTAAAAACTGTAATTTTATAATAATTTTACTGTTGTATGAATTTATCACTAGGCTGTCGATGCTTATTAAAAAAAAGGGTTAACCTACTTTCATTTACCTTTCACAATCAAACATATTGTCGCCGTTTCATCCGTTATTCATTTTTAGGAGTTGATTAAATATTTCGTATAATTGAAATAAAACTACTTTTTACGGATTTTATCGCGTTATATTGATATTTTTAAATTCCCGACGTTTCCGTGTCCACCCGTGACCATGGATGCTGTAAAGGATCCGAAACGTCGGGAATTTAAAAATATCAATATAACGCGATAAAATCCGTAAAAAGTAGTTTTATTTCAATGTCTTATATTCGCGTAAGTGTTAGAAACCAGTATATTTCGTATAATTTTTGTTTGTTACTCAGAATTTTCAGGGTTTCGTTTCAAACTCTTTCATAATACTTTTTGTTGTATTCACAGCTCAGCTCTATTGTTATGTATATGTTTGAATAAGGTTTCTTGATTTCTTTGTTATAAAGTAAACTCGAGTTTTGACGACAAATGTTGAAGGGTAACAATGATGATGAGAATCCGTACAGTGTTTTTGGTAAAAAAAGGAGTGTTGTTCCACTTTCAACCAATTCAAAGACCAAAATAAGTATTGCAACTACTTGAAATAATACCGGAAACTTATTTATTTTAACTTTATCTAGAACAGTCGTAATTAATAGATAACACTGGTATATAGTGATATGACCAATGGACTGCCAAATCAAAGGTCTCGAGTTCGAACCCAAAGAACCTCTGGCATTCTTAAGGCATGTGTATATTAATAGTTAATTATCACGTGTCGAACTGCCTTATCAGTCTGGTAGTCCTAAGCGCGACTGCTAAATTAGAGGTCCTGGGTTAGATTCTAAGGTCGAAAGGTGTTATTGGGTCTAACCCAGGCCAAGAATTAACCCAGGAACCTCATGCATGGCAGTTGTGCTTAGAACCACAAAACTAATGAGGCAGTCATTATTTAACATACCATCATACCATCTCGCCTGTATTTCCCGAAGAGTTAGGCAGAGGTGTACACCCACAGTTCGCCGGTATCTTTTAGGTCCCATCTAATAGGGGGCGAGCCTATTGCCATTAAACGGGTACAAATCCAGACTCCGAGCTTACTGCCTTTTTAGTCTAGTGGTCCCAAGCGCGACTGCTACGGTCCCAGGTTCCCAGGTCGAGAAAAGTGTTATTGGGTTTTTTTATGAAATTGCCAGTAGCAGCTCGGAGTCTGTATTGTGCCCATGTCTAAAATAAGTTTTTCATATTTTTGCTGATACTAACAATTTCAATAATACTTTTCTCGACTTGGGAATCGAACCTAGGACCTCTAGCGTACCAGTCACGATTGGGACCAATAAAACAACGAGGCAGTTCAATAAAGAAACTGTGTATATTAACACGAATTTGGAAATATACCACAATAATTATAAGGCTACAAAGAACCCATCGTTTTCACCAAAAATCGTTAAGAATAGACTAAAAACCCAATCATGGAATTATGAAGCAGCAGGAAAACCACTCCTCTCCCATGAATTACAGTCGATGATTAATTAATTAGACCGCAAGCGGTAGCTATACTGCGCCCGCGGCTCCACTCGCCGCCTCAACCGTTTTTCATACGGGCCCAACGTTAATATTTCAGTTCGAAAAGGTCGTGGACTTGGAAGTGAGAATTGAATGGAGGTGGCATTAATCAAATAAGAAGTTAAAGAATAATTCGCCATGAGGCAACTATATATAAAACATAGATAACCGATAACCGCTCTCAAAAATTGCAACAAGAAATCGAGGCAATTGCCCGGATCGCGTTTAGTTACGTACCAACCAGTGTTGCGCTTGACCAATTAGAATGCAGCACTTAGTCGTAACGTAACTAAAGATGTATATTCATCTCTTTCTAACAACAGGTGCACCGTGAGGTGGCATTTATTTTATTTCTCTTTCTTCGCACGTATTAATCGCTATCTAATAGTTGAGCTGTTTTTGATAGTCTTAAAGTTCGTGAATAACGCGTCTATATAATAATACGTCTTTGACCTCAGACAGGGTTTGAACCTACGTCCCTCCGGTTAAGTAGATACACCAGACGCGTCTTCAGGGGACTTTTTTTTTCTTTCACTAAATAATTCATTGCCTTTGTGAACATTTTGCATAAATAATGCAAAATGTGATGAAAAATAAGCAGTAATATGATTTTATTTTTGTCCAAAAAGCATGACGCAGACCTAAAAATAAACTATGCGATAACCTTTGATAAATTAATTACATTCGAACCTACGACATACAACTTGTAAGTCGCAGCCGTTACCACTTGGCCGACACCGCTCTAGGATTCAAGAGGGCTTGGCGCACTATAACAAAAAAAAAACAAAAAAAGCGGGCGTGTACTATTCAAATAAATCGGCTAACATGTTAGTACCTCCATTCTGTTTCCAACATCATAGCGCAAAGGGAGGGTTGAATAAACATAATGTTTGGAGCCGGAGCGTACAAATATGAAATGTAACCCTTTCACTGCTTGATGTTGAAATAGTGCGGGTAGTTATTATATAGCTGACAGCCTGATGAGCCTAAAAGTGACTTAATGTAGGAAATAATATACCTAGTAAATATTATTTAAAATTAATAATAACATCTCAAACATAAACATGTGAGGGAAGCGACATGCCTGAGAATTTTGTTATTCTTGACTACGTAAGAAAGTCTACCAATATTAACTAGGCTAGCGTGGTAGACTAAAGCCTAACCCTAAAGCTCCTTCTGAATGTAGATCCGTTCCTAATATCCGGGTAGCAAATAGGTCCACACAAGAAGCACCATGCTGAACTAAGTATCGAAATAAAAATTGCATTTACTAACATTGAACAAATAATGATAAGACGCCAACGTTTTTTTTACAATATAAATAATTATTATTACGCTATTATTTGTCATAAAATGGCGTATGCAATTCAAATTTGCGTCCTTTTGGTAGTTGAACCAAGTCGTACTGAAACAATTGTATTCCCATATCAGCTTCACTAAGGTTTATATGGCTTTACAATCGAGACAACCTTATCCCTTCTACATAATCGAATGCGTTCAAAAGAATTTATGGCATGTCTTCAGTCGTTTCTGCTTCAATTCCCGGCTTTAAGTAATTATTTCCAACTATTCTGTCTTCAATTTCATAGAGTGGGCTTAAGTCTTTTTCCCTAAGCTTTTCACTCAAGGAATATGGTTATATTGCACGTAGTAGACACAAATACTGTACAAGGGAGGCGGCTTCATAAAATATGGAAGAAACGGCAGTGGGCCGTGAACTTTGAACTGAATCCAAATAATTTGAAGGTATATAAGCTGGATAGATAGGAAAGCCTGTGATAGCCTAGTGATATGACCACTGGACTGCCAAGTCAAAGGTCTCGAGTTCGAATCCAAGGCACGCACCTCTAACTTTTCGAAGTCATGTGCGTATTAATAATTAATTATCACGCGCTTAAACGGTGGAGGAAAACATCGTGAGGAAACCTGCATGCCTGATAGATTTTCTTGACGGCGTGTGAAGTCTGCCAACCCGCAGTAGGCTAGCGTGGTGGACTATAGCCTATTCAATCTCATTCTGAGAGGAGACCCGTGCCCAGCAGTGGGACAATGTAATGGGTTGATGATGATAAGCTGGAAGTGACTAGATGAGGAAAGTCGAAGATCGGGTTCGTGGGGTTCACAAGGAGAGGTCTACATCCAGCAGTGGACGAATATGGCTGATGCTGATGATGATGAAGCATAAAGAGTTTCTCGTAACGTCGCCTGCATAGGATCACAGTTATCCTGTTGGATAATAAGTAACCTATATTAATTGGTAATAAATAAGTTTATAATAGTGAAAAAACGAGTCTAAAAAATATTTCATATATTAGCATTAATTTGATACGTTACGGAAGAAAAAAAAAAATGGGATGATGACTGATAGAAACGGCCTTTTGAGACAAAAAGAACCTACTTACTGAGATGATGAATAGTAGCTCCAATGTTCCAGGTTCTTTAATAATATACATATAAAATAGATTCATCTGCCCATTAGATTAATGTTAATAGCATCAGTCCTGCAGACTAAGAATAGAATGAACAAATCAACGCATAGGTAGTAATCTTTACATGATCCGGTGTTTGGCTTCGCGAAAGGCAGGTCAATATCTCATGCTGGCACGAGCCTACAGGATGCTTTAAGTATCTTTTGAGATCTTTCCAAAGCTTTTGATTGCGTTGATCGCAACATCCTTATTAATAAAACATACCATACCATCACGCCTGTATTCCCCGTAGGGTTAGGCAGAGGTGTACTAATGTACACCCACATTTCACCGGTATGTTTAGGTCCCATGTAATAGAGGGCGAGCCTATTGCCATTAACCGGGCACAAATCCAGACTCCGAGCTGCTACTGGGAATTTCATAGAAAAACCCAATAACACTTTGCTCGACCTGGTGATCGAACCCAGGACCTCTAGCGTAGCAGTCGCGCTAAGGACCACTAGACTAATGAAGCAGTCCTTATTAATAAATTAGACTATTAAGGTTTTAAGTGTGTCTTTCTATTTTCTGAGAGGCGACAAAAAATGGACAAATTGAATCACATCTCTCTGTCTATACTTAAATCAGAAACACCATAACGAATCTTGAATATAAAAAAGCTCAAATGAATGCTTAAACATGAACTTACAATATCAACTAAAAACTCCAGCAATCTAATATTCAATTTACTGTTCGAACTGAAAAAGAATCTATTACACTTAATGCCACGCAAAACTGAACACAATATAAAAAGAGCTAGCCGAAATTCAGGTGCCCAATGAACTGTTTTTGCTTTATCACACCACCAATATAAATTAGACTCCGCTGCCCCGCAAATGTTTTCTTAAATTGAGCCCCGAGAGGAATTTTGATTAGATTAAAGGGTCAAGTTGTTTTGGCCGATAGTGTCTTGCATCGTTTCAAGGGTTATCGAGTATCGTGGGTATTCGATTCTCGAATGGTATTCGAGAGTGCTGCGGTTAAACTAGTTGTAAGTTTTTTTTTTAACCTCCTCTTTAAAGTGATTGTTTTTTAGACGGCCAGTGGAAATAGTTTTTAAATTAAAACATTTTCTTCTTTCCTTTTAAAATGTCCTTACCAAGGCTGTTTTGCTCCGCTTTTGAAGATATTAAAAAACGACGAATAATTTAGGTTTGAGTATATTTTATACACGACACCAAGGACCACCATTTTCACAGAAACGAAGTAACGGGCAAAATTTGGTGTGAAATAGAAACATACTCTATTATTTTACTATAGGTATTTAGGATTATTTAAAGCAATTGTCAGCGGAAGCGTCCGAACTCATGCTTTTTTAGAATAAATAATAAAACAAAAACATTATGACAATGGTAATGATTTTTGCAAAAAATAATTTTCCCTTTATGACTCTATACGATAACTCCTAAGAACAATCCACAGTATTATTATAAACGATTATAATAATACAATGGTTGTGAACTCATCAAGTGAGTCGATATATGGTTTAATTGCGTCTTACGACACCCGCGGGAAGTGCTGTGGGGAATGCTATTTGTACCCGGGAACCACAATGCGAGCTCGAGTGTATAAACATGGATAAATGAACATGTGTGTAAGATATTATTAGTTCGTAGTCTCTTAAATGGAAAACTGTGCAGGTACATAAGTACATCTCTGCCTAAACCTGCGGGGAAAACTTACTATTAATGTGGGTCACACATTACTAGTATTCTTGTTAACCCCTCGTGCTAAGCTAAATACTTGTGTTACGAGTGGGTTTACGTCGGTAGTGCAATGGGTGGGGTTCGAACCGGCAACCACATGATCGCAAGTCCGATGCCCTAGCCATTAGGCTACCGCCGTTTCTTTGTTTGTAGTAGGTAAAATACAAAAGCGACACATAGACTGCCTCGTTGGTCTAGTGGCCCCAATCGCGACTGCTACGCTAGAGGTCTTGGGTTCGATCCCCAGGTCGAGCAAAGTGTTATTGAGTTTTTCTATGATATTCTCAGTAGCAGCTCGGAGTCTGGATTTGTGCCCGGTGAATGGCAATAGGCTCGCCCCCTATTACATGGGACCCAAACATACCGGCGAACTGTGGGTGTACATTAAGTGCACCTCTGCCTAACCCTTCGGGGAATACAGGCGTGATGGTATGTTATGTTATGTTATGACACATAGCACATAGCCGTACGGTTGGACACATCGACAAAGAATACCAATTTTAGTAAATAGAAAATAGTCTTAAATACTTTATTTAACGCGACTAGTAAAATAGAGGATTCGATTGCCAGGTCAAGCAGCGTTATTGGGTTTTTCTTTTAAATACTAAGAAGCAGGTCGAAGTTTGGATTTGTGCCCGGTTAATGAAAATAGGCTTGCCCACTATTACATGGGACCCAAACATACTAGCGATGCTGGTTACATAAGTACCCACATCTCTTTCTAACCCTTCGGGGATCACAGGCGTGATGGTATGTTTGTTGTAGTATTTATTTTGTTCATTTCCATTTTGACATTTAATTAAAATGTCTGCTTTGAATGCCACACTTCGCAGAATATAATCAAAAAGTTTTATTTTATGACCTACCTATATTGAACCCTATTTAAAAAAATCAAAGTGATTGATTGATTCTTTTTTTTTAATAACTTGAATTTAGTCTCTAGAGGCTAATAAAAAAAAAAAAAAAAAGTCTCTAGAGGTTAAAATGTCACCTCTATTTCTCTGATGTGACATATCAATTCACATTTTTATTTTAGCATTGACAAAAATTTGCATAAAAGCTTTTTACTACTAACAGAAACAAATTCAGTTAGTTTGAAAACAATTAAGCTAACTGAGCACTATCGATGTGAAAAGGTAGTAGGTATTATTTATGAACTGTGTTTGAGCCTAAAAGAGCAAAACAAAATAAATAAAAATCGGATTTGTAAGCACAGACGAGGCGATCGTAGCTAAGTTTTCAACCGACTTCAAAAAGGAGGAGGTTCTCAATTCGTCTGTATGTTTTTTTTCTTTTTTTTTTGTATGTTTGTTACGCGATATCTCCGCCAATTGTGGACCGATTTTAATCATTGTTTTTTTGTTTGATAGGTCATACTTCAGAGGTGGTCCCGTTCAAATTTTATTGAAATCGGTCAGGCAATTTCGAAAATATCAACAAAAATCTAAATATTGTTTACATCGATGATATTATCGTTTACTCTGAAACATCGCTGTCTTATTGGAGCAGTGCGTTTAGTTGGCTAACAAGTACTTCTAAACAAAACTTTCCACTAAAAATTACAAAATAAGTAAAAAAAGTTAAAAGTATTTTTTTGAAATAAAATTTAATAGCTAAGTCATTTTAAGTAGTAGTAGCAGTGTCTCGCTGGCATGGCCACGTGACAGCATCTCCAACAACATATCAACGTTAAGTAGCAGTATGCATACTGTTGCGTTACGTACGGTGAGTGTGGTGCTCCGAAGGCCCAATTCCTCCCTCCGTCCACTTCCTTCTCCTTTCCCTTCCTTTTCTTATACATGGTCCATTGGTTATGATAACCGCTTAACGCCGGCTGTATGCTTTTTTGCCCCCTTAGTGGTATATAAAAAAAAGTTATTTAGTTAACTGCGCTGATCAACACACCTGCAATCGTGAGCTACTCCTGCCGCGGTCAGTCTGTCTGGTGACCATTCTTATCGCATTGAGACCTCTCCATGCCTCGGAGAGCACGTAAACCCGTCTGGTTGTTGTACAAACACCTATGACAATCATTAGTGGTATTCAGAAGCCCAACAATCCTGGTAATCAGTCTACCTTTCGAATAAGGGTGCCCAGAAACGGTGTCAAAGGTCTGATGGCGGTCGCTTCGTGTAAAATACTTCTTCTTCTTCGTGTCGAAGGTACGTATTTTTTTAATTTTTTTTGCTAATTTTAGTTTGGTTATATGCTCTTTGCCCAAAACTTAGCCACCTCTTAAGCATTGTCAGTGGCAGCGCAGAGGTCGTCTATACTACAGGTTTCGGGGCATAGAGGACAGGATAGGAGGATAGAAAATACTGATATTTAGCTGCATCTTGTTAGACTGCAAGGCGACCCCAATATAGTTGGAAAAAGATTAGAAGGCTGAGGATTTGATAAACGCTTTCTGTCTTCCTTATATTAAAAAAAAAGCTTACTTGCAATGTGGGTCGCACATCACTAGCATTCTTGTTAACCCCTCGTACTAAGCTAAACGCTTGTATCACGAGTGGGTTCACGTCGGTAGTGCAATGGGTGAGTTTCAAACCGACAACCACATGATCGCAAGTCCGACGCCCTAGCCATTAAGCTACCACCGCTTCAATATTTTTCATAACCAAACATTACCTCAATTATGCGAAATATTTACAAAGATGTGATTTTTTTAGTGAAAGGAAAATACGATCTATGCAAAAGTAGAACCTGTGTCCCTCCGTGTTACTAAATAGTTATGTCAAAATAACAACGTACTTACTTCCTTTCTTATATTCCAAAATCAAATCCTCCCCGTTTGACAGACAAACTCTTTGAAATACGATCGATTCGACAGACATTCGATACGGTCTCAGTACCGAACATATCCCTTAAACCCCCTAACGTCAGTGTATAATTGATTTTGTTCAAAGCCCCAAACTCGGAGGGGATAATCGACTATTTTCCGCTTACTAACTCGATCTCGGATAGTTTGTTTGCTTTTATCGAAATTGTTTTTGAAATCTGAATATTTTAAGCGGTTTTGGATAGAGGGTAATTGGCGACTTTGAAGGGGATTTAAAGTAATTGTTATAACGAATGCCTCATTAGTTTAGTCGTTACAACCATACCGAAAACTGTTGGAAATAATGAAATTGTCAATGGAGTTATTATAATTCTCCATTAAATCAAGTTTTTGGAACTGTGCAACTAGACTATAGGCCGACCGTTTAACTCGCGTATCGCCTGCGCGGTAAGAAGGGAGCGGGGGCGGGTAACGCTACACACGGAGTCAATAATCCAAAGATTTATCTAGAGATAGACATTGTTGGTAAAGAATAAAATAATAAGTATCTTTTTTAAGTATTTATTTACTTCCTACCGCTCCCTTCTTACCGCGCAGGCGATACGCGAGTTAAACGGTCGGCCTATAGTTTCGAAACAATTTTGCTATTGTTTTTAAATGATTCAAAACGTCAGCAATACAAGTAAGAAAACCTAAACACAATAATTTAGGAAATAATTGCTTAGCGATAGAATTTTTGGACAATTAGATTGCGGTGGCCTATTATCATATGGAAAGCCTAAATCCGAGATCAGCTTAAACTGGAATTGTATAGCTTGACCAGTAGCGGGAGCTGGGAGCGTTCTACCATCTTATCTGTTTTGTATATTTTTCTTGGCTTTTGATCTGAAACATGACTATAGCATAAGATGTGCTAAAATTTACTCGTGTTACCGGGCCACGTTTGGGTGTGGTTGAAAAATTAATAGTTATAAAAAAAACCTTTATTAGTCCGCCATATTGGATTTTGAATGAGGTCACTTAGCTTACTATGCATTGTCATCCAAATTAAATGCGTACGCAATATGTCAGCTCAATCGGTTAAGAATAACTTCTTTAAAATTCAGTTGCATGGTTCGACCCGGACAAACATACATACATTGCAACTTAAATAAATACTTGTAAATAGAGCTCGTCAATGTCTATGTAACCAAAAAAACGTAGGTGAATATAAGATATACCTACTACTCATAGATAAAAAATAGTACTAATTTGTTTTGTCGTTGCCTATTTATAAATATCCTTACACCTATTATCATAAAAATAACTGAGAAATTTCATAAATATCGGGTATACTGTTACATAAAAACCCAAAGCATGCAATTACTTAATCCAGAAAGCCAATGATATATAAAGAATTCTAAATTCTAAATCCACATTTCTCACTCTTTTTTGTGGCAAAGGTATTTTTGTTCGGTTCTGCCACACACTAATGACAATACCTTAATTCAATTGTGGATATCTCGGAGGTAATAACTCTGTTGTGGTGGCCGATGTACGGACGGACAAAAGTTTCGAAGTGTTAATTTTCTTTAATGTTTGTTTATTTGTTGGGTAAAAAGATATATGGCAGCGTTAGTCCAAATAAAAATTTATTTCAAAATGAAAGAATCAATTGACGGAATGGTCGAACAATTGACGAGCGATATTTATGAGGCCTATGGATAGTTATAACGAGGTGTTTATGAATTTGTTATTTATGTGTTTGGACATACCTACCTCATCATCATCATCAACCCATTACATTGTCCCACTGCTGGGCACGGGTCTCCTCTCAGAACGAGACGGATTAGGCTATAGTCCGCCACGCTAGCCTACTGCGGGTTGGCAGACTTCACACGCCGTCTAGAAAATCAGGGCATGCATGCAGGCCTGCAGGTTTCCTCACGATGTTTTCCTTCACCGTTTAAGCGCGTGATAATCAATTGTTAATACGCACATGACTTCGAAAAGTCAGAGGTGCGTGCCTTGGATTCGAACTCGAGACCTTTGACTTGGCAGTCCAATGGTCATATCACTAGGCTATCACCACATTACCTCCCTATTTTATAAAATAACAAAAAAAAAACATTTTTTTCTTTATTCCCATTGAAATTCCAGAAATTTAAAGGAACTTCCTTAATCCCGTCAAAGCGAATGCCTCCTATATTAAATAAGGCTGTTAGAAAGGATTATCGCTTATAATAAAAATCTGGATTAGAAATATCTGTCGCTCAAAACTTAACTGTCTTCTAGCTTAAAACTTCTAGGTCTACTACTAACTACTAGGTCGTAACTGTGACTGCTGATGGAGGTTTTGGATTTGATTCCAAAACTTCCAAAAAAAAAAAGAACAATGTTAATATGTTTTTCGATGATATCCTTAGAAGTAGCTTGGTATAGGCTCGCCCCTATTGCCTACATGGGATCTTAAACATAGCGGCGAACTATTGATGTACATTAAGTAGGTACACCTCTGCCTAATTCTACGAGAAATACAGGCATGATAACATGATAGGCTATATATAATGCTGCTTCGTCAAATTATAGCCAAAGTAAATCATTGAAACTTTCCTTCACCCGTACCTATAAGAAACTAAAAAAAACCGCATCGCAACCGCATCAAATAGGTAATAACGTAACGTAATTACGTTCGGTAGCGGTACGCACCGGTGTGTGCCGGGTACACGCTTTTAACTACAAATATTATTTGATGGTATGTACAACACTTCCGGAGAACTTTACTCTTGACAATAACATACTTAAATTGTGGCTGTGACTATCTTTTGTAGATGGAATCATTATTAATGATACAGCATTGTTTGTGAGCAGAACTAAATATAGAAGAATAAAACACTTTAAAGCCTTTTCTTGGTATGTCTTCAAAAGGCTATCTTAGACATCGCCCTGCACGTTTTTACTCAGATACTGATACAACTATGTCTGGACTTTAAAAGAGATCATGATTCTCTGAGTTTTTTTCAGTATTTCTTCTCAGAGATTGTCAGTTTGGAAATACCTAATTTAATAAAAATGTTAATCATCGTCATAACGATATGTTTAAGTCCCATGTTATAGGGTGCGAATTATTACTTAATAGTAATAACTCGCACGGGCATATTTGCGAATTGCTACTGAGAATTTTATAGAAAAACCCAGTAGCTAATCGCTTGACCCGACTTTTAGGACCTCTAGCGTAGCAGTTGCGCTTAGGGCCACTAGACTAAGAACCGTCGCCCACCGGTGGCACGGCATCCGCATGACAAGTTATTTTAGTGAACGCAAAATATTTGATATCTTATTTTGTCATGCTTAGCGTTTACATTTCGGGATACCATGGCATGCTAGAACGTGCCGAAGGATTCCAATACAGGTGGTGAAAACCAATGAATGTGAGTGTTAACTGATTTACTAAGATTCAAATCATCTTTAATACAAAAATCCCTTGACGTGCAGGGCCTAATGAGGTATTTAGTTCCGTTTTTGTTATAAGAAAAATTAGGAACCATCTTTCATTCTTCAGTGTCCTTCACTGCTCTTATAGACAACATGGTTTCGACATCTTTATAAATCAGTCAGGCTAACAAACTGGCAAGCAGCCAGGGGTAGCAAACTTTTAACATCAGTTAATCTAACACTGTAGACTGTTGGCGGGAATTCAAGTTGTTGTTGTTTTTTTTTTCAAATTTTGGCACCGGCCCGAAATAAAACCAAATACGCTAATTGCTGTGACCTGAATTGAAGCCTCTTTGTAGTCGTGGCGTTAATTAAAAAACCACGAGGAATGAAGGATTAGCCAAGGTGCTATTTTATGTTATTAACCCCTAATTGGGGCACCTTTCTGTACTAGAATTTGACGGTCTTATAAAAGAAATTTTCCCCAATTTGGTTCGTGGATATCTCATGCAATCGTTAGCTCAGATATTTATAATATTACGTATTATAACGCCTGTATTCCCCGAAGGATTTAACAGAGGTTTACTGATGTACACCTACAGTTCGTTTGTTTGTTTAGATCCTATATGATAGGGGGCAAGCCTATTGCCATTTATCGGGCACAATACCAATCTCCTAGCTGCTACGTACTGAGCTTCGATAGCAAAAACTCGGTGACATTTTGCCCGACCCAAAGACCTCGAGAGTAGCACTCAATGCTCAATACATTTATTGCACTCCACAAGTTAAAACAGCTGTTAACAGCTCACGTTCCTGACCGTCGCGTCGAAGGCCTAATTCCTCCCTCAGTCCCCGTCCTTCTCCTTTTCCCTTTCCCCTTCATTTTCCTTAAATAGGCTCGGCAACGCTTCTGCAACTCCTTTGGTGTTGCAGACGTTCACAGGAGGCAATGACTACTTACCGTCAGGTGGCTTGCCTGCTCGTTTGCTGTTCTAATCAGGCAGATGTATAATTAGATCATATCATTGAACAATACGAAATATTCATCCTTTCTAGAAAATGTTGCAACGCCGTTACCGGGTCAGATAAGTTCGTTGCACTATAAAACAGTGTAACAAAATTAATGACCGTTCACTAACCAATTTTATTTGGCTCACTTTCCGCTATCGTCGAACCAATTATGCAAAACTGTGATCGTCTTTTTACAACGCCAACAACAGCCGTAAAAAACTGGCTGCATCTTAATTATTGAGTGAATCAAATAATTTATCCCCGAGTCGAGAGGAGCTATTTAAAAATAGACAAGAAAAAGGTAGTGGAAGTGTTTTTTTACAGTGTTTATTAAGAATTTAACACAAATCGCGGCCGAATAGCCGAAGCTCCTGGATCCCTGGAGAAATCATCGGACACCGCGGCAGATAAAAGATGTAAAGATTGTAAAAAAGATTCACCTAGTTATTTGGTTGGTGTTTCAATAATTGATGTCCTGACGACAGGTTGGATTGAGTTAAATATTCAAGTCTTAAAGTTTATGATAGAGAAGGATTACGTTAAGTGTTTTTTAACAGACTACGGCAAAGCTAAAGCAGGTTTTTATGTTTAAAACTACAGAAAGACGTCTGGAGCTTAATGGAAGTAGACTTAAATGTCGGTATTTAATTACATTAATATAACGCGATATAATCCGTGAAAAGTAGTTTTATTTCAATGTTTTTAGGTACTAATATCATAAAATGGTAAAGTTTCTCCAGATCTACTGCGCCCATTTAGAGAAATTTTTTAACAATGGAAAGCCACGGCATTTTTGAGTATCATAGGCTATACCGCCCAACGAAGTCACGGGTCAGCTAGTATTTAATAATAACTTAACATACCATGACACCGTTACTACCCGAAGGGTTAGACAGAGGAATACTAATACACCCATTGTCAACCTATATGTTTATGTCCAAACATGTTTAAGTCCTATGTAATCGGGGCGAGTCTATTGTCATTGAGTATTTTATGTTATGTTTATACAAGGACAGTTTTAGTCTATGCGAAATACGAAACAAATGTCTAGTATTTTTAGGTAAAGAATCTATGAAAAAAAAAAACTGCATCTTGAAAAATGACAAAGTTAAACGCTTATTTATCTATTTATTTATTTATGATAAGCACACCAACAATACAATCGCTTAAGATCTAGAACATAATAACTACCAAATTTGACTTATTAGCAATTATACAAATAACAGGTATGCATTACATTTAAAAATTAACACAGAACCTAAGAGACTATATATAGTACTATCACTTTAAGGTTTTCTAAATAAAAATTAAATCAATATATTCCAATATTAAACTAGATTGTAGATTTCAATTAATTAACGTTATTTAAGCAGGATGTGTATTATGTTATCTGTTTGTCTGTCGCATCAATTCGTGGCATCGACTTCGGGCTGTTTTACCCCCCCCCCCACCTTGCTGTGCGCCCACGCCTAGCTGCTTTGATCGGTAGTGACCTGCGTTGTGCGCGTATGATTGCGGATAGGTACATACAATTTTTGGGACAAAGTATGACATGCTGTCAAAATTATTAGAATCAATTCAGTTACTTATTCTAAACCAACTATAATCTGGATAGTAATACCTCCCACACCTATAATCCCTCATCAGATTTTTCTTATTCAAAAACTGCACTCTAGAATAAAGTATAATCCGAGTTCAAGAGTGCCTGTGACAGTTTACATTACATTTTCTTTTAATTCTAAAATGGTAAGACGGAGACTGGCGCGCGTCCCGAGAGATGTAGATGCAAATACGGTTGAGAACACGGAGCAGTGAACGAATGGAGTTGTTATGTTGGAAAATGATAATGGCTGTATCATAGTCGACACGGAGTGGGTTATTTCTGAATTTTTATTAAAGCTATTAAAATTTGGATTATAACTTTCCATAATAATTACTAAACCTAACTATGACATTATTTAGATGTGTCTTAATAAGATTTATTTAAAAATTGTTTGATGTGTGTATACAATAAGGTAATGTAGGAGATCTGCATATTTGAGAATTTAGGGGATCATTAAATTGCATTGAATATCCCTATTATTATAATAATATCCTTTGTTAGTAATTTGCGATAGTTAACTATACGAATAATAATAATAAATCACAAAGATATTAATTTTCTAGTGAAAGAAAAAATCGGCCTTAGGCAGGGTTTGAACCTGCGTCCCTCTGGTTCAGTACACTAGACGCTTTACCAAGTAAGCTAACGAGACGAAAAATATTTCTACCACATTTTATGTCTTCAGGTGACGTCAGCGACAACAATCATAATAATATAATAGAATATCAGTGCGGCTCCGCGCCGCCGCCGGCGTGAATATAATTTAATTATGAGCACTTGATACTCCATTTATTGATCACTCTATTTTCTTAACACTGTCTGTCCAGAAATTTTGTATTACCATGTAAATCCTGTGTTATAATATTTTCAGTAGCATCTAAAAAATGTATAGTCTTTTCTCGTCAAAAGGTAAGGGGATAAAGGTACAGAGATGTGGTTTCTTGTGAAGTTTTGATTAATTAATGAGCTCTTGCACTTTTGGCCATAAAAATATGACCCTTATTTCTCGAAAAAATAAGAAAATAAACTTGAGATAAGTCACGAGAAAAAATATTGTAATAATATTACAATGCCAGCCGCAGTAGACTAGCGTGGTGGACCAAAGCCTAATCCCTCTCGTTTTGAGAGGAGACCCGTGCGCAGCAGAGGGACAATGTAATGGGTTGATGATGATGATGATGTATATTATAATGCCGTACCAAATTTTTTGTTAAGACGGTACCATGCTAGGCTAGTTAATTAACAACTGGTATGAATTGCTGTTGTGTCATTCAAACACTTAATTCTCTAACCAAATCTATTAATTACTGCATCATCACTGTAGCGGAAAATGAGTCGGTTTTAAAAATCAATTTTGTTACAGAGTTATGTGAGCCACAACTTGTACCCCTCAACGGGGCAACATAAGCGGGGCCATTTCGCTGGTGGCTAGCGATCATTCCGGAGGCACCACTAGAAGATAAAGGGAAGCAAGAAGGGACCCTGAAGAACAGAACCAGCGGTGAAGACTTGAAGACCGAAGAACGAAGAACGTTACGGAGTGATTCGCTAATGTTTTAACTGAATAAATACGGCAAGTGCCTTTCAACGTTAACGTGGTTTTCATCAGTCTCCACTGTAGGGATCCCCTTCAATCACGTTGCATATTATCTGTAGGATCAGAAACAGATACACTAATGTACAACCACAGTAAGGAAAAGGGAGGGAAAGGAGAAAAGAAGAAGGAAGGGGACTGAGGGAGGAACTGGGCCTCCGGCGCTCCACACTCACCGTATAAACACCGCAGTAAACATACCTACTGACTGCCTCGTTGGTCTAGTGGTCCCAATCGCGACTGCTACGCTAGAGGTCTTGGGTTCGATCCCCAGGTCTAGCAAAGTGTTATTGAGTTTTTCTATTAAATTCTCAGTAGCAGCTCGGAGTCTGGATTTGTGCCCGGTGAATGGCAATAGGCGCGCCCCCTATTACATGGGACCCAAACATACCGGCGAACTGTGGGTGTACATTAAGTACACCTCTGCCTAACCCTTCGGGGAATACAGGCGTGATGGTATAGTTACACATACCTACTGCTAGTTGACGTCGATATTCTGTGGGAGGGTAGTACTTCCCCGGTCGTGCCGACCCATTCATGCTGGCACGTAGACATGCCAGCAGTCACTACTGCACTGTCTGATCTTAGAATTGTATTTCATCTTTTCTTTGATGATAAAATCTTAGAATATTTTGCTTAACTACAAAAGTGCATTACCGTAGAAACAAGTACAGTATCAGATTATTTATAATTTAATAATACCCAAACATAATAAGGAGAGTGGCTCAAAAAATAATGAGTTCAACGGCGAGCCATAACCCTGTCTCGTACACTTGGCACATGTCTGTGTGATAAAATTCAAATTTCTAGCGCTGAGAAACCCATGTGGGCAGTTAACGGGTTGACTTGCAATAGTTCTGTTAGAGTACGGTGACTGTGGTACAAGTGAGAGGAAATAGCGATAATATAATATGTAATGCAAAACACAACCGCACTTATTTACAAGAGCTAAATCGAAACAAGACATGGAGGTCGACTTGTACCTATCGAAGTCCCTAAAACTACCATGTATAAAAATAAATCCTACGCTATGTGCTATAAAGTGTTTAATTCTTTACCGGAAAATATTAAAGATTTTCCTATAACAAAATTGTAAAATAAACTTAGGCAATGGCTTTTAGGGAAATCTTTCTATTCTGTCAATGACTTATTTTAATTTAGTGACACATAATTTAATGTAATTTAATATAAAATTAATATGAAATTAACCTCGACATTTCACATACTGCTGGTCAGTTAGATGGTACTGGATTGGTTAGATGATACTAACTTGGATTGAGAACTTTTATGTACTCTATTTTGAAGTAAATAAAAAATATAGGTTTTTTTTTCTTTATTAAATTTTAATCGAGGGTTTAATCATACGTGATTACGCCACCCCCAGTGTTTACAAAAAAATAAATGAACTTACACTCTACGTTTCAAACCTAAGTTAACAATTTTTTAAAGCGTTTTAGCTTCATCTGATAAAGGAATAGCTAAGATACTGTTAAACAACCCGATGTCGTGTACATTTAAATTGTTTTCGTAAATATAATTTATTCTTTCAGGTTCATTACGGACACATTCCGACAGAATGTGATGGACGTCCTCTAATATGTCACATTCTGAGCAGTATGGTGAATTGGTTTTTCTCATTAGGAATCCAAAACTGTTATATCGCACAATACAACCGAATCTTCCTCGGTTCCCTTGGATCGATCACACTGGTTTGAGTAGGTCTGACATAGTGACAGCGTTAAGACTACGTTCTGGACACATTCCGCAAAAAATATAAGTTGAATTTGAATGATTAATGCACAAAAGGGTCTCGTAGATAAGTTATAACTGCACTGATCAACAGATGAAGAGTAGTACTAGTGTCTCCCTGGCATGTCTACGTGCCATCACGAATGGGTCGGCACGACTGGAGAAGTACGCAAGGCTACCCAGAAAGCTATACAAAACCAGTGTAGGCTGTTCTAGAATTGTGCGGAAAACCTTTATAATGGGAGGTCATTCAAGATTTGTACAGCTTGATGTGTAGCTGTGAGTACTACCTTACCACAGAATATTGATGTCAAGTAGCAGTAAGCATGCATACTGTTGCGTTTTGTATGGTGTGTGTGAGCCGGAGCCCCAATTCCCGAAGAAAAGGAGAAGGAGGGGAATATGGAACAATGTAGATATTTCTAATGACTAAAGTTTTTTTTTAATAAAAAAGCTTACTAGCAATGTGGATCACACATTACTAGTAACCTTGTACAAGCATTAAGCTTAGCACGTGGGGTTACCCCGTGCTAAGCTAAATGCTTGTGTTACGAGTGGGTTCACGTCGGTAGTGCAATGGGTGGGTTTCGAACCGACAACCACATGATTGAAGTACGACGCCCTAACCGTTAGGCTACCGCAGTTTAAAATTTATTGAAATCGGTTCAGTAATTTCAGAGTTTATCGATTACAAACAAACAAATCGTTCCTCTTTATAATTTTTTGATAGAATAGGTGAACAATTATAATAACGATCGCTTATGAACTTGTACTACAGTACACTGAAGACTTTGCTGAAACTACATGCATAGAGAAATATTAACATATATGTAGGTATTATATACATTATATAGGCTGGGAGTTAATAGGTAAGGTGCTTCGCTCGACCTGGGAATCGAACCCAGGACCTCTAGTGTACCTAGCAGTCGCGCTGAGGACCACTAGACTAAAGCGGCAGTCATCATTTTAATACACCTAATAATCAAACCCACAGCCTCAGCCTCCTCCCACAGTCTAACTGCGCATGCGACTAAAAGACCAGTGAATCAGTTTGAAAATGGAACACAAAAATATTATAAATAAGCAGTAAGTTTTATCTCAGTTCGTTACACAGCATGTCTGAGGTGATCCAGGGTCATAAAGAACTCGTTCACTTTTCCAGGACTGTCGTTTTGCAAATGTCTCTAAAGATTATGGAGTTACGTGCTGCAATGGATATGGTATGGTATTAATATATTTTGGTGATCTTGCCGCTAAAAAGTGCAGTGATAGCCTTGTGATTGTGATATGACCATTGGACTGCCAAGTCAAAGGTCTCGAGTCTGAAACTAAGGCACGCACCTCTGCCTTTTCGAAGTCATGTGCGTATATATATCTCACGCGCTTAAACGATAAAGGAAAATTTCGTGAGGAAACCTGCATGCCTGAGAGATTTTCTTGACGGTATGTGAAGTCTGCCAACCCGCAGTAGGCTAGCGTGGTGGACTATAGCCTAATCCCTCTCGTTCTGAGAGGAAACCCGTGCCCAGCAGTGGGATAATGTAATGAGTTGATGATGATGATCTTGCTGTTACTACGGTAACATGCCGCGTATCGTTCTCTTGTTTGTTCATAGGGCGGTGCTGGCCCAGTGATAAGAGCCGCGACTTACGAATTGTAGGTTATAGGTTCGAAACCTAGGCAGGCACTTTACTCTGTGTAAATTGTTTATCACGACTGCTCCTAATATGTGCTAGAACCAAAAATTTCGAAGACATGTGATATCTACCAACCCTCACTGGGCCCGCGTGGTGAATTACGGCCCATTCCTTTTACCGAGAGGAGTCCTGTGTCCCAGCAGTGGGAATATTCTAGGCTTCTTTTTGTTGTGGTAGGGCCACGCTGTTCGCAGCATGAATGGGCCGGCTCGACCAGGGAAGTACCACACTCTCGCAGAAGACCGACGTCCGAGTAGTAGCGTTTCGTTACTGCGCTTCGTTCGGTGAGCGAGAAGGCCGGAGGCCCAATTCCTCCCCCAATCACCTTCCTTCTCCTTTTCTCCTTCCCCTCCCTTTCCCTAACTAGGCTCGGCAACGCATCTGCAACTCCTTTGGTTTTGCAAATGTCCATGGGCGGCGATGACTACTTACCATCAGGTAGCTCGCCTGCTCGTTTGCCGAGTTATCCCATAAAAAAAAAAAAGGCTGATTATGTTCTCTTTAATAAACAAATAGATTTTCTGAGTAATACGTGTACAATGTATTTACTTATAAAGTTTGCCACATCCGTTTAGAAGCTCACATAGAATAAAATATTATACGAATGTTGCGCAATTCAATTGTGAATGTACGGGTCGAATTAACCTAATTTTTTTTGGTTGGTTTAAAATACCACATCTAACTGTGTGTTGCTCGGACGTCCTCATCCGTGCATTGCCTTTAGCTTTGTGCATTATTGTTTCAAAGGAAAATCTTCCGTTTTCTTTGTACACCGCCTTATTTAACCCTGCCTCTCAGTTGCTTTTATTTGCAAATGAATTTCTGATGAGCCCTGTGAAGTTGAGTGTGTGACTCGATTTTAAGAAGTTAGGTAATGTTTTTATTGCTGATACTTAAGTCGTTTTTTGTGGTAGAGAAAATATGAAATACATAATGCCTGTAATACCATATCATAATGTAACATATTTTCGGTAGCCGCTCATGTTTGGATTGTTGTCTGGTAAATGGCAATAGGCGTGCCCCCTACTAACATGAGACCTAAACAAACCGGCGAATTGTGGGTGTACATTAGTAGGTACACCTCTGCT
This sequence comes from Subacronicta megacephala, assembly GCA_958496365.1. Taxonomy (NCBI): domain Eukaryota; kingdom Metazoa; phylum Arthropoda; class Insecta; order Lepidoptera; family Noctuidae; genus Subacronicta; species Subacronicta megacephala. The sequence goes on along the minus strand of OY292539.1, from coordinate 4,907,623 downwards.
TAACCCTTCTGCAGGCGTGAAGGTATTTGTTATAATACCCAATCTAATTGTAAGTGTAACTAGGAACAAAATATTTTGTCTGTGACGTATTTTAACAAACAATTGAATTTATGTAATATCAATACTAAAATAGTCCGGATACCTGAGACCCTTTGACCCTTTGTACACAAACTTCTAGTGATGTATACCTACTTCAGTTGCTAATATAATTTGCAATGTTAGCCTAACGATGTAACCATTGGACTACCAAGTCAAAGGTCTTGACTTATCTCTTATCTTACTCGAGGTAACCTATACTAATACGAGTATATAACTCGTATACTAATACGAGTTATATTGAAGAAGGAACTCATAATCAGCCATATTGCTAAGTTGTCTAAACGTCAAAGATTTGCGTTGCCTTGTTTACGAAGGGCCTTAAATTATAATGTCTTGCATATAATTATATAAACACCGGGTTCATTTTAAAACGGGTTTTGAAACGAAATCAGTTTGAACGACTCCCTTATTACGTCACACGATTATCAAATAAAGTCGGTGTAACATTTATGCGATATCCATGATTCCTATTGGTCGGGAACGGCAGGTGTCTCAGACGGCTAATGAATCTGTTTGGAAGATTATACAGTGTGTTTTTTTGTTTTTTTATAGTGTGTTTTTTGACTGTCTGTTTTTATTCAGTGGATATGATCTACTAAACAAACTTATTATACAATAGGAAGTAGGAATGAAAAAAACAAATTTAAAAAAAGAAAAGTTTTCTAGCAATGTGGGTCGCACAAAACTAGTATTCTTGTAAACCCCTCGTACTAAGTTAAATGCTTGTGTTACGAGTAGGTTCACGTCGGTAGTGCAATGGTTGGTTTCGAACCGGCAACCACATGGCCGCAAGTCCGACGCCCTAGCCATTGTGCTATCGCCGCACTTTGAATTATGAAAATTCATAATGTTTAATAAGTATCAGATGCTATAATTCTAATAGGTAGGGTTCGAGAAGATATGTTCGTTCTGATATGTTCTGTTCGTAGCTCTATGATGAACTGACACCTTTTACTTATATATTACTAAAAACAACTTATTTGTATCATACGTATTTTAAATGCCTCATTGGTCTACTATTCCATAATCATAATCATAATCATATATTTATTGCATTCATGTAGTACTAAGGTGTTACAAAAATGTAGATGTTTCATACATGACCCTGCTAGGGCACAACAATATGTACTTATAACTTCCTAAGCGCGACTGCTACATAAGAGGTATAGAGTTTCATTCCCAGGTTGCACAAAGTGTAATTAGGTTTGTCTATGATTATCAGTAGCTCAGATTCTGGATTTATGCCCGGTTACTGTCAATAGGCCTCGTCCCCTTTTATAGGTATAATAGCTTTTGCCCGCGACTTCGTCCGCGTGGAATAGATTTTTCCCAATCCTGTGGGAATATCCCAAAATATCGTTTTAAATTTGCCTATATATTAGTTTAATGTATAAACTATATTACCGTAAAGTTTCATCAAAATTCGGTCAGTAGTTTTTGCGTGAAAGAGTTACAAACATCCATCCATCCATCAATCCTCACAAACTTTCACATTTATAATATCAGTAGGATAGGATATATCTATTATATATATATCGGTGTATATATCTGTAGGTATACATTAGTAGGTACACCTCTTTTCCTAACTCTGCGGGGAAAATAGGCGTGATGGTATTCAAAATAAATACAAACTATAAAAAATACTCAATTAATATTGCCTCATTATATTTTTTGTCGTCATCGTTCTCGACACAGCCTGTATATACGTACCTACTTAATAAATAGTGGTAGGTGCCTCAACAAGTTATTTTATTATTTCGTACATTACAGAAATACTTGTTGCCATGAGAACTGGCCTTATTGATCAGTTTGTGTTCAACACTGACCACGTGTAAGACAGGATGCTATTAAGGTTTTTTCCAGAATGATGAGAGAGAGAGCCATTAGTCTTTATGTCATAAATTTAACATCACGCTTGTATTCCCTGAAAGGTTAAGTAGAGGTGTAGTGATGTATTTATATACAGATTGGCGTTTTCTTATAAGTCCTATGTAGGTAATAGCTGGTTTTCACGTTTTCCACCGAGCTTTCGAACTCCGAGATGCTCAACATTATCTACTTAATTAAATACCTATTGAGAAAGTATAGCCTTCGCCACGACTTACAAGTTGTAAGTTCGAACCCACATAGGCGCTCTAATTTATGTTAATCGACGTCATGTCTTAGAAGCTAAAATTCGAATACTCGTCCACTCCCTCTCACCGAGAGAAGGCCTGTGTCCCCGCAGTGGGAACATTATAGGACGATTAGGCTATGCTTCTCGTATGATATCACGGTTTTTTTTTATTCATGCCTACGCTTGACCGCCAGTTTGCCTGATGTTAAGCGACACTGCGATCTACGATGGAGCGCGCTTGCCTAGGAGAAGCCGATTCACTCGTGATTTAAAGACCCCCAGATTATAGCCATCGGGGAAGACCCACTCGGGAAGCTCATTCCACATTTCAGCGGTAGGTACGCATGATAGAATTTCGTTTGGATTTTTGGAATGTCAACCATGAAACAACGTCGCTTTTTCGTGCTGCTGGCCGTCTGATAGAAGAATGCGCAAGAGGGAATAAGATCGCCGAGATCTGCTGTGCACGCTCTGAAATGTATCCGATAAAAACATATCAATGAACTGTGGGTATACTCATTACACCTCTTCCTAAACCTCAGGGGAAACAGTACCGAAAGGATAAAAAAATATGAATAATATATTTTTTATCCCTCATTTCCGTACCGATAATATTTCACTCTGAGATATAAAAGTCAGCTTATAAACCCGTATACAATGGAGTTATGGTAAAAATATTAATGTAATAAATTTATAATGGCATAATAAAACATTTCATCTATACTTTGATTCTGTACGGTACATAATACCATCATCACGCCTGTATTCTTCGAACGGTTAGGCAGAGTGCACCCACAGTTCGCTTGTATGTTCTCTAGGACTCTAGTCCATTTAAGCGATGGTAGCCTAATGGCTAGGTCTTCGGACTTGCGATCATGTAGTTGCCGGTTCGAAACCTACCCATTGCACTACTGACGTGAACCCACTCGTCACACAAGCATTAGCTTAACACGAGGGGTTAACAAGATTACTAGTAATGTGCGACTCGCATTGTTAGTAAGCTTTTTAAAGAAAAAGAATTCACCGAGCAAATAAGTAAGTATCCCAACTACGAGTTGAACTGAACTTTATAGAAAAGCCCAATTACACTTTGCTCGACCTAGTAATCGATTCCAAGATCTCTAGCGTAGCAGACGTGAACCACTAGACTACTTAATTAGGCACTCATAAAATATTGTGATCTTTTATGTAGGTATGACTAAAAAATTTTACAGTTCAATTGATCTACAATTCAAGCTATCTACATCATCATCATCATCATCATCATTATCATATTTCTATATACTGCCCCACTGCTGGGCCAAGGTCTCCTCTCCACACACTAACCTACTGCGAGTTGATAGACTGCACACGCTGTTGAGAGAATCTCTCAGTCGTGCAGGTTTCCTCAGGATGTATTTGTTCACCGAAGTTAGAGTTGCGTGCCTTGGTTTAGAATTCGAGACCTATGACTTGGCAGTCCAATAGTCATATCACTAGGCTATCACTGCTTTTTAAGAGGAGTGTCCCTCGCGAACCCAACAATGTTGCACTGTTGTCGCTGTCTCTATCCCTCAGGATGCGAACGCGTGCCCGAGAGATGAAACAACAATACATTTGCAACATTTTCGCGCGTATTCCTTGTTTCAAAATTTGGAAACGGATATTCATTATATTATCTGGGCTCCCCAAGAGTCAAAATGGCTCTGTATTGATACATTATCTTGAAATACTAGCTTTAACTGGGGTCTTTTTCATCGAAAATTACCATTCTTTGAGCTCGTGTAACTTTTTAACCGTGTATCGAAATGAAGTTTTACATTCAAGGAACACGTATTTTAATGATAAAATTGTTACTGCGAAATTTCAAAGACTTTCATTGGTTTAAATTCAAGATAGGACCAAACAGTAGAGTCATTATGTCCTTGTCCGATGCGAGCCAATACACCCCTCGCATGAAATGCACTCTCCGTCTGTACTACAAATAGGCCCAAATAACCTCTTCCCAACGGCGGCGCTCGCTGCTAAAGATATTACTGAAGAAGGCGAAACATTTACGAATCAATGGTTTGACCACTATCTATGGAAAACCACTTGCGGACAACTTCAGACACGCTAAGTTATTTGGACCAAACTGTGTGTTCCAAATGAGCGGGTCAGGAACTCCAAATAAAGAACTTGTAGGTAGTTATAACTATTTATTCGGCCACAGCTTCGCCTTACAACAAGTTCAAGATAGAAATGTGTCACAAATGAATTGACATCTCGCTTTTATAGACAAATAACGGAAGTCAAAACATTTTCTAGTTACATTTCAAATATGTAAATTCAGTTAAACAGACAGTTAAGTGACTACAAACATTTGTATGCCCGGCTTAAATTATAAGTACATTATAGAGAAAATTATTAATTCAAAATTCAGTCCAGACACCACCATAATTATATTCATTGGAAATAGGGGTAATGTGAATAAACAACAATTAATTGATTTTCATAAAAATTATGTGCATTACATGTAGATAATATTGTTATGTTCACATTCCCCTACTCAAAAAGTTTGCCACAGGAAGAAAACAATACTAGATATAAGCTTAACCTAAGCTTGCATACATTGTCAATACACAATCATAAATTCCATTTAATTGACACTAACAACTATGTTAGCAAATATTTTTACCTGACGGAAGATAATTACTATCTTTCTACTTATTGTAAGAGACAGCTAGCTATGTCTCTCTCATATTATTTTCAGACATTAGCCAAGAATCTGGCTAATAAACATATTGGCTTTATTGAGCCCTTATCTGACATTCCATCAATTGACATTGCAAATCATTTAAATTAGAATTAAGGACAACAGAGACAACCTCTTGCATAGATCTATTGATTAATGATAATGATAATACATCTGGCATATCTGAGTGTTATATGAACTGTAAAAATAATAATTTTATCAACCTGGTTCACCAAAATATGCAGGGGATTAATAATAAAGAGCTAGAAATAGAATTATTTATGAACTGTAATAAAATAGATATTCTTTGTATTACTGAACATTGGTTGAAAAGTCATCAGCTCATGTTTAACTTTAATAATCACCAGGTTGGTAGTTCATTTTGCAGAGAGAATGCTATCCATGGTGGCTCCTTAATTATAGTTAACAATCACCATAAGTTTAAAGAACGTAGAGACATTGTGGGCCTCTCTGTTGAACGAACAATTGAAATAGCCTGTGTGGAATTGGAACGGTTTATTGTTCTAAGCGTGTACAGACCTCCATCAGGCATGTATGATAGTTTTGAAAGGGTGATGGAGGAAGTACTTTATAAGATCTGTAAGTCTTACAAATCCATTATTATTTGCGGTGATTTTAATGTGAATTTATTGGAAAACTCAAGTGCCAGTACTAAAATAAAAAGTCTTTTCTTGTCTAATAATCTGGCACACTTATTTCTGGAGCCTACTAGAATAACTGCTTCAACGGCCACATGTTTAGATAATATTTTCACTGACATAACACCGCACCATAAGGAAGTTATTAATGTGATGGATTCTGACCACTGTGGACAGCTGATTACCATTTGCAATAAAGATAAAATTGTGGCTAAAAAAGATATCACTGTAAACCCAAAAACTGCAAGTCGCTTGGAATTATTTAAAACTAAACTTATTAGTAAACTAATTTTTTTATCATACAACAATGACCCAAATAAACTTTATGAAACTTTTTTTAATTCTTACTGTGAAGAGTTTGATTCCACTTTTATACCCAAGACGATTACAGTTAATGGTAACGCATCCTTCAGTGAATGGGCTACTGTTGGTATTCATAAAAGCAGGAAAAGACTATTTGAACTTTATAATGAACGATTATATGTCAACACCACAGAGTTCAATACCTATGTTAAAAATTACTCAAAATTATTTAAAAAGATTTGTTGGGTGGCCAAGACACGTTATATAAGTCAAAAAATAAAAAATAGTAATAATGTTATCAAAAGTACATGGAATATTATCAACAGTGAAACAGGAAGGGTTCGTAGACGAAATGGTGATTATAGCCTTAATATTGATAATAAGCTAATTAAATCAGATTTAGAAGTAGCCACAGCATTTCAGAACTTTTTCTCTGACATTCCTGTTTCCATTACAAAATGTTTAAACTCATCACCCACTGTTGCAGAATCTTTACTTAAAGATAATGTAAAAGCTAGCGATACTGATTTCCTATTTAATCATATTAATTATAGAGATATTATAAAGACCTTCAATATGTTAAATGTGAAAAAAACTGTGGACCTATGGGGTAATTCTGTTGACGTTGCTAAATCGATAATTGACATTGTAGCACCTACCTTAGCTGTTATTTTTAATGATTGTATTGACTGTGGGAAATTTCCTGATCTAATGAAAAATAGTAAGATTACACCTTTGTTTAAATCAGGTTGCACGTCTGACCCCACAAATTTTAGACCGATATCCGTGCTACCTACATTTAGTAAAAATTTTGAAAGACTTATGTTAGACCAAATGCAAAGGTTTTTTAATAGACATAAACTCTTACATTTAAAACAGTTTGGCTTTACAAGGGGTCGTTCAACAACCGATGCCGGTGTTGAACTGTTAGGACATATTTTTGACGCATGGGAGGAATCATACGATGCTTTGGGTATTTTCTGCGATTTATCCAAGGCCTTTGATTGTGTTGTTCATGAAACATTGACCAGGAAGTTATACCACTATGGTGTTAAAAACACTTCTCTGAATCTTATTATTTCGTACCTGAGTAACAGGATTCAGAAGGTGGACGTCAATGGAAAGAGATCTTCGGGGTCCGTAGTTACAATGGGCGTTCCGCAGGGATCGATTCTTGGTCCATTCTTATTTTTAATTTATATCAACGACTTACCTCATCTAATAAGGGATAATCACGAAATAGTGCTGTTTGCAGATGATACGTCACTATTATTTAAACTTAAACGTCAACAAATGTGTTCTGACGATGTAAACAGCGCCCTCTCAGAAGTTGTGCACTGGTTTAATGCTAATAATCTACTTTTGAATGAAAAGAAGACTAAATGTATTAAGTTTACAACACCTAACGTAAGACAGGTGAAAACCAGTGTACTTATTAATGACGAAGAGTTGGACCTTGTGGACACCACTGTATTTCTGGGCATCACTTTAGATTCTAAACTTCAGTGGGGCCCACATATAGATAAATTGTCGAAAAAGCTCAGCTCTGCGGCATACGCCGTTAAAAAGATACGTAGCTTAACTGACGAGGATACAGCTCGCCTAGTTTATTTCAGTTATTTTCATAGTGTGATGTCGTACGGTATTCTGTTGTGGGGGAATGCGGCCGACATACAATCTATTTTTGTGTTGCAGAAACGAGCAATTCGGTCAATTTATAATTTAAGTCCCAGATATTCACTGAGGGATAAATTTAAAGAGATTAATGTTATGACTGTTCCATCACATTATATTTATGAAAATGTATTGTATGCTCATAGGAATATTAATCTCTTTAAAAAACGTAGTGATACACATAATGTTAATACCAGGAATAAAAATAAATTCATTGTTCCTGCTACCAGGCTCCAGAAAATAAGTAACTCGTTCAAATGCCAATGTATACGCTTGTACAATAAAATCCCAAGCAACATTCAAAACCTGAGCATCAACAAATTTAAATCAATTGTTAAGCAGAAACTGTGTTTGAAAGGTTTCTATAGTGTGAAAGATTATATGGATGACAAAAATGCTTGGGATTGAATTGAACTGTTCTAATGAACCAGGCTATTGATTGTATAATGCCAAATGTACCCTGACATTGAATTTGATTATTCTTTTATTAATTATTTTAATTTGTAATTGATAATTGACATATCTTTATACGTTTGACATATACCCAATTAATTTGATTATTATTTTCTTATTTACTATTTAATTTTATTTGTGAACATTTATGTGTAATGCAGTTACTAGTGACCTCGGTCCTCAGTACAACATGTTTTTGTAACATAATTTACACCTGGCTGCATTGTCGTCATGCTCCCTTAGATGTCATTGCTTGCGGTAGCGTCATTGGTCGGGTCACCCCCTTCCCTCTAAAATGGCGAGGGAGGTGATGGCTGATCCGTGCGTTATACTCGTGAACGGGTGCTGCTTGTGGTGACTGGTCGACTTGCTGGCTATCGTGTCTCAAATATTATTATTTTTATTTTTTTCCTTTCACGAGTTGACTGAGTTGCCTTGTAGGTCATAGTTATCATGCATAGTATTATTATTAATGTACACTGTACCATACAAAATGTAAATGTGAGTACTATGTCGGTTTTAACTCGTATAACATTTATTTATATTAAAGATTTCTGAAAGTTTTGAGTATTTCCCATGACCTACGCAAATGTCTTGCTGATCTGGTATCGTTGTGCGTCGGGTCGTTGGGCTCCCTAAAAAATGGTTGAGCTACACGATGACTGATGTATGCGTTCCGTCAGTTAGGACAGGTCAACTCAAAGCTGGTATGGTTCTTTCTTCAAAAGGCCTGTTCAGATTTTGCCCTACATTGAACTCGCATATAATATAACTATTGTCTGGACTTTAAAAGAGACCATGATTCTCTGAGTTTGTTTCGACGTTTCTTCTCAGAGGTCGTCAGATAGGAAACGTCGACGCCATCTAGTTAAAAAAAATATGTAAAAAAACGACTAGTAAAAGTGTCTTAAAAGATCTATTTACAGAAATAAATATCATTTCATTTCATTTCATTTCATTTCATTTCATTTCATTTCATTTCATTTCATTTCATTTCATTTCATTTCAACAACTTTTGTATGGAACACGGAGTGGATACTATCCTCTTAAGCCAAGCTATACTTGTACATATTTGAATTCTAAAAGGTCCAATTCCAAGCACTCGCGCAGATAATCATTTGAATAATTGTTTTACAATCAATAATTAAATTTCTCATTCAATTAAGGCCACTTCATAAGATAAATTTAATTAAAGTTAATCAGATGCAGTTCACCGGAGAACATTAAGGAACTGGTCGTGATTAGGGAAACAACACATCGCATGTTGGTCACGCTATTCTTAAGGAGCATTCACACTTATTCGAGTTGTTATAATTTCGAACCCCGCGTTCCACTGACGACGAAACATGTTGCAAACTTTCCACTCACTCTTTGAGAGTTGGAAAGATGTTTGCAACTTGTTTTGTCGTCAGTTAATGACCTGGTCACAAGCGCATCCGCTGATCTTGCATTCCTACGTTCGGTGCCGAAGTCAGACATAGTGGCATTGGGTTTTGTGTGAGTAGATCGGGGCCACCGAGAGGGGACGCCCTAGAAAGACATACCATGACCTTATTGGTGAGATCCTCCAGAAAGGTCAGGTGCGTAGTACCCGCAACCGGCGAATGTGTATGATAAGATGTATGAATGTGGACGAAGCAAAAGAAGTATGCAAGAATCGTAGCAAATGGCGTTCTGTAGTTTCTACCTACAAAAGACAGTGTATGTATGTATGTATGTAGACCTGGGATTGGATTTATATCCCCACTAGCTTCCCGCCCACGGCTTCGCCCGCGTAGTTTCTCGGCTTTTCTATACTAAAATATGTATGTATTATACAATTATAAACCTTCCTCTTGAATCACTCTATCTATTAAAAAAAACCGCATCAAAATCCGTTGCGTAGTTTCAAAGATTTAAGCATACAAAGGGACATAGGGACAGAGAAAGCGACTTTGTTTTATACTATGTAGTGATAATGGCAATACGCTTACCGTCTATTACAGAGGATCTAAACCTTTTGATTATAGGTCAAGGCAGTTTTTAGTCGATACGAATCCGTTATTCCTGCCACCTCCCCTGATGGCAAATGATCCACGAGTATTTTCAACCGACTTCAAAAAGGAGAAGGTTCTCAATTCGTCTGTATGTGTTTTTTTTGTAGGTTTGTTACGTGATATCGCCGCCAATTGTGGATCGATTTTAATTATTGTTTTTTGTTTAGTAGGTAATACTTCAGAGGTAGTCCCATTCAAATCATCATCATTCATCGATATCGGTGGAGCAGTTTTAAAAATATAAAAATTGTTTACATCGATGATATTTTCGTTTACTCTGAAACATTGCTGTCTTATTGGAGCAGTGCGTTTAGTTGGGTAAAAAGTACTTATAAACAAAACTTTCCACAAAAAAAAATTAGGTACTTTTAACAAAAAAGTAAAACCGCCTTCAAAAAATAATAAAATAATTTTGTCTAAAACAGTTTGGGAAGTCGGCGAAGAAAACAAAAGAACCACTCAAATAGAAGTCACAAACTTCCCAAACTGTTTTAAAAAACATTATTTTATTATTTTTGAATGAAGGCGGTTTTACTTTTTTGTTATTCATACTAAAAAAGATAAATACTGTGACAAACTACTATTGAACAGGCTTGAAGATGTAGGTATCCTATTTCCTTTATCAATACCTTCCCTAACCCATACATTCAAATTCCGCGCCTTGGTTGCCCATAAACCTAAGCAAGCCACACTAACGCCCTCTCTTGGCTATGACGGGAACTGTTCCGCTGGCTGTCAAGTCTGTCATCGATTCAAAATCCGAAGCGGCCGCTCGCGAGTAAAATAAGAAATATTTTGGTGAAAAACTCTTTACAAGTGCAGCAAAGTGTACAAAGGTGGTGAGGTGAACCCAGTAAGTACCTAGACTAATCCATCTTCCTATTTCTCTCCAGTTTTCTGCCTGGGTCGTGTTGAGGGAATTTCGTTACATTTAAGCACAAACATAAATTTTGGTCCATTTCGTGCGCAAATACCTATGGTAATAACAGTGTGTAGCTAATCTCAGGTTCGATTTAAATCGAAAACTCTTAGAATTAGCCGTAAACTACATTTTTCATTGTAAAAGTATTAACCTTCCAAATAGTGATGGTTATACGGCCGGTAATACTATTCCGATTCACGAGTCATCTTTATTTAGTCGTATTACCTTCTACCGAATCGTTTCTTGGAAATCTTAGATACCTACAACTTTTATATTGAAAAAAATACTATCGTATTTAGTTTATTTTATAATATTAACCTCATCAAAAGCATTCACCACATAAGCAACTGTTCAAAACACCTAATATTACCTTACCTATTATTATTCCACCTAAGTTGAGTGCAGTATATATTTTGTCTAACCTTCCTACTTATTTCATTGACTCAAGCAAATATGGAGGGAAGCAAATTTAAAATCCTTCAATCACTACGCGAATACCTACCTATGTCTTCCAAACTATTCAAATCCTTTACGACTTATCTAAAGAAATGGTTCAAGTTCGTTCCATGCGTCCGTTCAAACGTTTAAAAATGCTTTAAAAAAAATTCTAACTAAAAATGTGTTTTATAATTTGAATGAATACTTTGTGAATAAATAAGAACATTAATATATATATTAGTTATTATTATAATTGCTACACCCGATTGGGTAGGCTGTTGAGACTTATTATATTTCGAATAACGCCGTTGTTTGTACACAGTTTGAGCAATAAATGTCTTTGTCTTTGTCAAAGATATCGGCGTTCAAGTCTAGATAATTATACTCGAATACATATAATTCGTGAAAAATAGTTTCGTAGTGTAATGAAATACAAACCCTGGTGTTAGCAATTTTAAGTCTAACACTATTATTATATTCATGTTATAGATTATGATACCCAATTGTTGTTATGTACGATGGCCAGCACATAGTTACCACAAAATGTCAAATTTTCTCAGTTGATTTTGAACTTTATCTTGAACAATTTAAGGTTTTGTATACCTTGACCTGCTGGCGACATGTGCCATTGGCGAGTATCTGACAGCTGCCATAGACTCGTTAACAATATTATATTTTTGCCTGGTACAGTCAGCAACAGAAGTCCTTGAACATAATTGATTTCCAAAATTTCCTAAACATGAGTAGACACCATTAGTTACTGATCAAAGTAAACTGCAAAATAACTTGTCATTACTGGACTACAAAAGGCGCTGAACTCGGTTAAACCATTAATTGCTGATCATTACTAGTGACATAATTATATGATTTGCAATAAATACAAAAGTCGCTGAACATAGCCGATTTCCTTTTCGTTAAACCCAGAACCGTTTGCTACAAGGCACCGCATTTTTAACCGACTTCAAAATGGGGAGGTTATCAATTCGGATGTTTTTTTATGTGCATGTTCGCATAAATCCGTCGTATATAGACGTATTTGCAAAATTATTTTTTGTTCGAAAGGGTCCGAAGTGATCACATTTTAATTTCATACAGATCTGATAATGAATTTCGGAGACAGACAACGGAACTCTCCAAAAATTGCTACTATCGTAACATCACATCTGTTCACTCGAAAGGATTACGCAGATATATTCAGTATAACAGGGTACAAACACATTTTCTATCAAATTTATTTATTTGAAAGTTGAAGTGAGTTTGAAAGCTCCTGCGGTGGTATCATTCAAATTTGGTAAGATGTGATCACTAAAAATATTGAAATAACATAATTTTTAACAAAAAAATAAAACCGCCTTGAAAAAATAATCAAAATATTTTAATAAAATATTTTAATTTTGATTATGTATTTTTTTCAGTTTCGGAAGTCGAAGAATATTTTTATTAATTTTTGAAGGTGGTTTTATATTTTTGGTAAAAGTTATGTTATTCGTTATCAAATCATTGCCGAATAAACACAACAGTTCAGAATATCAATTAAATATTATTTAAATAGGATATAAAAAGTTTTATGCTTACTAGCAATATTTAAAAGTAAGAAAGAAAGTAACCCATTAATTTGTTCGCACAGCATAACATAGGGAACAAGAGAATGCAGTAAGAAAAATCAACAAGTAAGATATAATAATATTAACTATAACTATGAGTATGCTGATTCGTGAGAACAAAAAATATATAAACATTAGAATTGATAACCTCTTATTTAAAGTAGGTTAAAAAGGACCCTAGCACAGCCAATTAAAACCTATCAATAAAAAAGTGCGTCGCAATAATCCGTGTGAGGCTTCAACAAAGAACGACATATTTATTCTTCAATGTGTATCATCCTTCATATATCAATCATTCATCACTCACTATCATCCAATCATCATAATAAATTTAATAATTAAAAATAAACAAAACCAAAAAAAAAGAATTGGCTGATAACAAAATCTAAAACTACCTTCAAAAAATAATAAAAATAATGTTGTCTAATACAGTTTCGGAAGTCGATGGCTTCTTTAATTTGAGTGATTTTTTTGTTTTTGCCACTGACTTCCGAAACTGTTTTCGCCAAAGAGATTTTTATTATATTTTGAAGGCGGTTTTATTTTTTTGTTAAAAGTTATATTTTCAGTATATTTACTGCCCACATCTTATCAAATTTAAATGAGACCATAGCACTTTCAAATTAATAATTTTGATAGAAAATCTGCGTAACCCTTTAAGTTGTGTGATTGTGGTTTTATGATGTGTGATTGTGTATACAATGCAATTGCGATAGCAGCAATTGCGGTTCATTTGCTGTAATTTTTTGAAGAGTTGGTTTCTGTCTCCGAAATTCATCATCTAAACTGTATGAAATTTAAATGGGACCATTTCGGAAAAAAGCCCTTTTGAACAAAAAAATAATTTTGCAAATCCGTCTATATACGACAGAGTTATGCCCGAACATACATAAAAAGTATATACAAATAAACGTCCAAATTTCGGTTAAAAGTACTTTGCAAACATGCCATAAAACCTATAAAAATATACTTTGATACTCATACTGAGCAGTTTTAGCACTGTTCCATAAGTTCCTGAACATTTCAAATGACAAAATTAGATCAACACCCAACAAATTGAAAACATTATTATTTGTTAACCTAATGTGGTCGCTATTGATGTTCAGCGACTTATGGAAAATTGGTGTTCACTGCTTTTGTAAAGTTCAAATGATAAGATTATTTTCTCCTCTCGTCACGACACTTATTTATGGAATCTTTTAGTGTTCAGATGTTTTGCAATATTGTATGTGTTCATCAACTTTTGTTGCTGACTGTACACACTGGTGGACCGATGCCCGTCACTAAATAAGTGACCGACTAAGTGAATGTATATTGTCGAGTGAATGAATATTGTTTGGTTGTTGAGAGTTAATAACGCCTTTGCCATCGTTTTCAAATTGTGAGAATCATCGTTTTGCACGACACTTTTGATCGGACCGTCAAACGGAGCGTTGATTTATTATTTGTGAGAATTATATCGAAGAATATCTATCCAATCTTTGTATTATTTCTGAGTTAAAGTCTCACACAATAAAACCTGATGTGCAAATTGACCGACATGCACTAAGTTCGTTTGACGATTTGTTTTGCGCGGTGATCGACGCGGCTAGTACGTTGTCGTAAAGCGCGAAGAATGGCAACGTCACCGGTCTATCGATGGACGGCACGGGCAGCGCGTCGCTCCGAGGTTGCTTCCGATTCCAACCTCACATATTATGGGAAATCTGCATTTAATGCGCGTTTACCGAAACTTGAGTTACCCAAATTCGATAGTAAATCTGAAAACTAGCAAAGGTTTTATGATACGCTCACTAATTTAAGCTCCAAATTGTCTAAAAATTAAATTCACACAAAGACTTTCATCTTTCTTTTGTAAGTGTCCAAATTATCAGGGACGTGTAACTTGAATAACTAAATGTAATCAGATTTAAAAAGTCATAAAACTTTCAACTATCTTCAGACAGAGATAATGAACCTTTTTGGACACTTCATGTCTGCAAAAAAAGTTTTTAAGCGTTTGTGTTAGCTCATTTATGCATTTGTCTAGTGAAATAGACTAAAGTTTTAATGACAGAAGTGTACTTTTAAGTATTTATTTACAAAGACATATTTCTTTTAATTAAAGTTGGTGAACTAGTTGACTACGATGGTAAGTGTAGATAATTATGACTATAGAAAATCAATGATCTAGTGAACACCCTCCTTAACATTACACCCACCAAATCTCATAAATCAATGCATACAAAATGATAATAAATATCTTGGTTTTGGTGATGAATTAACATTTTATACACGGCGTAAACATTGGGCGGCTATACAAAGACTTCACGGTGATAGCCCGGTGATACAGCGGCGATAAAATGGTGATTAACGTGTTCACGGCGCATCTCTATTTACTTATCTTGTTTCGGCGAGTTTGTTGTAATCACGGCCTCACATACATCTAAACAAATCCAGTATAAGCTAACCTACTTTTGTACGGACATCCAATACAATGTGAGGTCAGTTAAATATAGCTATTTGTGTAGTAGTGTGTACAGGTAGGAGAGTGTTTTGGTTCTAGGGAGATAAAACAATATACCATCTCGACTGTATTTCCCAAAAGGTTAGGTAGAGTTGTAGATACTTTTTTTTTATGGGATAACTCGGCAAACGAGCAGGCGTGCTACCTGATGGTAAGTAGTCATCGCCGCCTATGGACATCTGCAAAACCAAAGGAGTTGCAGATGCGTTGCCGAGCCTATTTAGGGAAAGGGAGGTGAAGGAGAAAAGGAGAAGGAAGGGATTGGGGGAGGAATTGGGCCTCCGGCCCTCTCGCTCACCGAACGAAGCGCAGTAACGAAACGCTACTACTCGGACGTCGGTCTTCTGCGAGAGTGTGGTACTTCCCCGGTCAAGCCGGCCCATTCATGCTGCGAACAGCGTGGCCCTACCACAACATAAGCTATCTTACTTAAATTACTTTGTTACTGCACCCAAATTTCGCTGGTATGTTAAGTTCCCATGTAGGTATACCTACCGCCTGTTTTCCTCAAAGGGTTAGGCAGAGGTGTACTAATGTAGAATCACATTTCGCCGGTATGTTTAGGTCCCATGTAATAGGGGGCGAGCCTATTGCCATTAACCGGGCACAAATCCAGACTCCGAGCTTACTGCCTCGTTAGTCTAGTGGTCCCAAGCGCGACTGCTACGCTAGAGATCCTGGGTTCGATTCCCAGGTCGAGAAAAGTGTTATTGGGTTTTCTATGAAATTCCCAATAGCAGCTCGGAGTCTGTATTGTGCCCATGCCTAAAATAAGTTTTTCTTCTTTTTTTGTCACTAACATAATATTTTAATTCATAAAATATTACACAATCATACTCATACCATCATAGGCTTGTATTTCCGAAAGGGTAAGGCAGAGGTGTATGATTGTACACCCACAGTTCTCCGGTGTGTTTGGGTCATATGTAATAGGGGGCGAGCTTATTGCCAGTAGCCAGGCACTAATTCAAATTCTGAGTAACACGCGCTTAGAACCAATGAGTACCTACTAAATTTAAATAACTAAATACAGTTTAAAAAATCTTGCTTTACCCAGCTTTCCGATGCATGGAGAGAAATATATACCACGATAACCATTAAAGTGTAACTTTCTCGTTGGACTTAAACTCACTATTCTCTAAGCGTACAAAATTTAGTTTTGTGACACTCAAAACAAAAAAGTAACCAAGGAATAAGATCCGATATAAGAAACAAAACTCTTTAATATAATTTACTTGTCGTACTTTTGCGACTAAACTTGGCACTTACCTACCCGAAATTTGGGACACTTATGGTTAGCGTACACTAGGACAAAGTTGTGTTTTTATTGTTTACTAGCTTTTGCCAGCGACTTCGCTTGTTTCATGTCAATATTTTTTTTTTAAATATATTAATAAAGATGGTTGAGATGAGATTTTTTTTAAAAAGGAAACGGCCCGCCTGATTGTAAGCAGTTACTCTAGCCTATTGACGCTTATGGAAGCTTGCAAACCAGGGGTATCACTTACGTGTGGCCAACCTTGTAAAGGGAAAGGGAAGGGAAGGAGAAAAGGAGAAGGAAGAGTACTATTTTTTACTAATTTTAGCAAAAAGACTGCCTCATTAATCTAGTGGTCTCAAGCGCGATTGCTATGCTAGAGGTATTGGGTTCGACTTACAGAAACAAAGGTAAAAAGTTCCAAATCATAAAGCATTGTTATGTATTCATACCTAACCTAATTGTTCATTAGGTTAACTCGTGGCTTTACTTGCGTTTGAAAAGAATTTACTTACTATAAATGGGCTTCTAAGTGGCTTATCAATATGAAGCATGCACCAAATTTTAAGTTCTCCAGCCATACAAATGAGAAAACCAGATCTAATTCCATGATGTTTTTGCATGATGCGCGCACAAACATACAGACAGACAAAAATCTAGATATTTGTTTTGGCTTCTGTTGCTTTCATACAAATCCCTTTTTTTTTTTAAATATTTGCTACGTACAGACATCAGCTAGTTAATATGATATAAACACTCCTTTACGGTATTATTTTTGTAAACTTGTATGTAAGTTAACAATTTGTTTTGTGGTTATAGTGCTTTCAATAAAGGACAGATTCCTTTTACTTTTGTGTTAGTAACTTCTTGGAAGTTTGTAAGAAGTTGTGGGTTAAGAAACAACATCTTTAATAAATTCATGCAAGAAATCAAAATATAAAGCTTCCGGAAGAAAATTTCTAAAAGTTTGTGAAAATGGTATCAAATTCCGTTGCGTTGTTTAGAAGAAGAGCGGAGAAAAAGACAGACGAATACAGCACTTTGTGTTTTACTATGTAGTGGTTATTTGATAATAGGTAGACTACCTTATTTGTGTAGTGGTCCTGAAAGCGACTGTTACGCTAGAGGTCGTGAATTCGATGCCCAGATGGGGCATACCATAGTGTAATGATGGTATTAATGGGATTTTCTGTGAAATTATCAGTAGCACACGCGGTTTCGATTTCTGCCTGGCTAATGGTAATAAACTCACCCACTATTATATAGAACCCAAATACACAGGAGAACGTGGGTGTACAATTATACATTGATACACCTCTGCCTAACCCTTCCGGAAATACAAACGTAGGATGGTATGTATATTATGTTATGAGTAACTTACTAAAAATGTACTCAATTTAAAAACTAAATTACTTCGTGTCTCCTCCATTTAAAACTATATGTAATGTCCAAACTAACAATACGGTTACAAAATGCATACTTAAAATACTTTTAGGTGACTAATTGGTGTTGGAATGTTATGTAGAAAAAGGACTGTTCTACACTAACTAAAGCGAAGCGAAAGATATGAAATTTAAAGACTGACAGTCGGACACGTTTGAAATTAACTCCTTTTTTTTCTTATTCATTTCATCATTGTATTCTTAATATCAGTCTGTACACTCGAATATTTTCGAATTATTACCGGTGAAATTTAAAGCTTATTCGTTATGAGTACGGTGGCCAGCACATCAAGTACGACAAATGTCAAATTTTCTCAGTTGATTTTGAACTTTATCTTCAACAATTTAAGGTTTAAAATCATTTGGAGAAATTTGACAGTTTTGTATACCTTGACCTGCTGGCGACTGTAAATGTTTATTTTTGTTAATTCGCTGGTAAGACAAGTAAATAAATAAAATAAAAAACTTAATTATTATATTACTGCCGTGAGTCCCATTTAATACATTTGTTTGATAGATTTAAATAAATAAACACGGTTTATTGAAAATTTACTTTGAAGCAATCATGGATAAAAGTAAAAATTCTAGTGTGTGATTGTAAAAAAATACTTATTTTTTTTACACAATACCAAGGGTTGAAAATATACAGATAGTGACAGTCCTACAAATATTATAAATGTGGAAGTTTCTAGGTATGTTTGTTACACAATCAAGCAAAAACGGCTGAACGGATTTGGTTAATATTAAATGGCACGCAGATAGCTAGAAATCTGAACCATCACATGGGGTCTATTAAAATGGGACCCAATTCTCACGTAGACGAAGTCGCGCACAGAAAGTTACCGATCGAATAAAAACATTTAAAAATTAAATTACTCGTTTCTTCAGTATCCTGTTAATCAGATCAACACTTAAGATATTTAATAAATAAAAACAGTAAGATTTTTATCGTATATTTCGTAGTGTAAGCAGTAATTAATTGAGTGTTAGACATTGCGGCGACACGGCTTGGCACGCGTTTGCTGTTCGCACGTCTACCGCCTTTGAAAACAGGACAACGTTAGTTTTAATTAAGCTTAACGGTTTTTTATTGCCAGTATGAGTTTATCTTCGGATTACTATATTTTAGAGAAGTCTTTAGGATTTTCTAAAGAAACCTGAGAGAAGTTGTGTGTTAAATCTGACAACCCGAAGCAGGGTAGCGTGGTGAACTTATAGCCTTAAATGTTTAATTGCCTGAAAAAAGAATAAAAATAAAACAAAGCCCGCATATTAGTTCTTTAAATTTTCTGCGCACAGTTTAAAGTGCAATAAAGTAACACTTGCTTTATAAACAAACGAACATCGCATGTTTTGTTCATATTTACAACATCGCTTCGCTTTCTGTGGATCGGTGTTTTTATAAAATGAATCATAATATAAAAGCTTTGTTTTCCAAAATAAGTTTTACCGATAAACTTAAAATGCTCAACCATCTTTATTAATATAAATAAGTTACTGACACAACCTTTTAGACAAATATTGTAAAACCATTATTATGTAGGTACGTAATTAGTCTAGTGGTCCTAAGCGCGACTGCTACGCTAGAGGTCCTAAGTTCGATCCCCAGGTCGAGTAAAGTGTTATTGGGTTTTTCTATGAAATTCCCAGTAGCAGCTCGGAGTCTGGATTTGTGCCCGGTTAATGGCAATAGGCTCGCCCCCTATTACATGGGACCGAAACATACCGGCGAAATGTGGGTGTACATTAGTACACCTCTGCCTAAACCTTCGGGGAATACAGGCGTGATGGTATGATGGTATCTACGTAAAATACTATGGATAATATTATTGAAAACCCATTAATTTTAATTTATTCCTTCATAATAATATATATAAATTCTGCGTCATCAATATGAATCAGTTGGGTGCAGCCGAATTCCGTCTGAATGAATTTGAACGGTAGCTACTGATCTGAGTTTGTGTTTAATGTAGTGGTGAAAATTAAATCAGTATTATGAGGACGAGTGGTTTACATTAGTACACCTATGGTGTACATTAGTACACCTCTGTCGACTTGATTAAATTTCTGAATTACTCGTATTAATATATTTTATGGAATAAGAAACTATAGACCGCCATTTGCTACGATTCTTGCATATCTCTTCGACTTTCATACATATTTCCATACACACGCGCCTGTTGCGAGTACTACGCACCTGACCTTTTTGGAGAACTTCGCCGATAAGATCGGTGTACGTCCTTCTAGGGCGACCTCTCCTGCCACTGCCACGGACATAGTTACTATTGTTTCTGCCTACCCCTGTGGAAAACCGACGTGAGTGTATGTATGTATGTATTTATGGAAGAAGATAGAATAATAATATAAATGATTTAACAGATAAATATGCAGAATTAACAAAGAAATTAATTTATTAGTGGAAGGAGATGGGGGAGACCGTTTTGCTCAGTAGTGGGATCACGTAGGTAAGACAAATATATTAATAATTACACTAAACTTACACTCACGCCTTTATCACATACCGGTAGGCAGAAACTACATAACGCCCTTTGCTAAGATTCTGTCATAGGTTCTTCCTTTGCTTCGTCCACATTCATACATAAATGGATATCTAAAAGTCAATGAACATTTAATCGATTTCAAAAATAAATAGCCGCGAATTTGTCACACTTTAACGCTTATACACTGTGATCGTGAGCTTCCAATAGATACTGCTTTCCCTTTCTTACAAAGGCTTATCGTATAACTTTTTCTCACTTTCTCGGCACGCTTAGTGATAGATTGCAGAATATACGGAGGATAAGATAAAAAATATAATGTTTGTATTCGGTTCGTGCTACTTATTTATTTATTTAATTATTTATTGCATGCAAAATTAAAGCTAAATAACAACTGCTTGGTAGACAGATAGCCAAAAACAAGTTTTCGCGTATAGATACAAAACGAAAATTATTACTGAAGTTAAATAAAATTATGAGCAAAAGAGCAACATACTTCGGAAGATATAATTATTATTCTTTGTAATAAATAAGAATGATTACTTGAATAATTATTTTTATAAGCTTGGACCGGTTTTACTTTACTTTACTTGAATAATTATTTTTGTAAGCTAAGGAGGGATCTCAATGTACGACTCCCATCACAGACTGACCCGTACAAGTGGAGCTTAACCTTGCAGATTAGTTGATAACTGTAGTAATTGCTACTAGATATGAACCCCCTGTATTACATTCTAAAAAAAATAAACGGCACTAAAATAAAAAAATATTACATAAACCAATACTCTAATATTTTTGCATTTACTATGAAGTTTAATTACCAACGTGCGAACTAAGAAAGTTTAAGTAGATATTATAATAAGAGATTATCTCAGCGTCCCTAGTTGCTTTTTATTTATTTTTCCTATTTTTTATCTACATTTTTGTATACTACACGCTCCGCTTGGCACGCAGTTGACAATTGTCTATTCTAAATTCAAAATCTTCTAAGGATGTCACTTAGTATTTTAGTGTTGGGTTCCGTATGACTTTGACTATATATGATTTATGAATATGTGGCAAATTGTCAATAAGAAATTGTCAACAGTATGGTACAGTAATTCGATCTCACGAAGCCTTGTAGATAAAGTTCAAATTCAAATAATTTAAGAGCCTCGTGAGAGAGACTGTTTTGCGACATGAAATGGCAGACATCGATTTAATTAGAGATCATTATGCAAATTTATAATATACTGTATTCAAAAAAGATTAAAATAAATAAAAATCATTCTTTCGTATCTTTTTGTTTTCCACCGGAGAGAAAGTCGGGCAGACTTGCTCTCCGGTTCTCCCCTCAAATATCTTGATGTTATGTAATTCCCAGCTATGCTTGTACCATATTAATACTATATTCCCTATTGCCTTCATTACTTTCTCGTTTTTGAATTCATTATTTCACTGACATAAAATCATAAAAAAAAAACACAGTGTTGTTTGGTGGCAGAATTTGGAAAGGTTGGCACAAGTACCTACCTACCTACTTCCTCGGAGAGTCTCTTAAAAGGAGCGCGTTTGTTTTAACTTCTGGTGATAATGAGGCAATTATGAACTTCACGCCCTTTAATTTATTTGTTAATTTGAGTAAACACTGCAGTGTTTAATTTTTAGAAATAAGGTGCTATTAAAGGTAGAGAAAAGAAAAAGTTTTAAATGAATTTATTTATCTACTATAAAATTCATCATTTATCTTGTTATTATATTATTGTAAAGAATTAATGTATTGACATAATATTTGGAGCTTTTTCAAGGAATGATGATTATTCTGTTGTTACATTAACTGAATCAGGACATACGTTTAATTGACGGTTTCTAAGTGTTAATTTTATTTTGCTATCATCCTCTAAAGTCCCTTGTACTTTATGATAAAGTGTAATTTATTGTAATATTGTAAAGTGGACGATTTGGAAGGGGAAGACCTCGGCGAACGTACGGCAACCAAATTGCGGATGTCCTTAAAAAAGGCCAGGTTCCGAGCACCCTAAACCGACGGTCATGCATGAAGAGATTAATGAATGAAGATGAAGCGAAAGTAGTATGCCAGGATCGTAGCAGGTGGAAATATATAGTACCTACCTACCCCAATGGGAGACAGGCGTGACAATATGTATACATGTAAAGTGTTACCTTTGAAAAAGGATAAAGTGAAACAGTTAGGTAAGGTATTTACATAATTATTACCATGGGAAAGCTTTCATTATAATTATTATTACCACTATCGCTATCTTCTGTAAAAAGCACGAGATTCGAATACGTAAATGTCAATTCCAATGATTTCGTTGTAAATCAAATAAATCATGTCTATCACTTAAAGAACCCTGATTATTTAAAATAAAACAAAACACAAATGTCCGGATGCAACGGTCTTTGAACATGAACCGAACCCTAATCAGAAATGTCAACAGTAAGTAACTGAACTCAAAGGTGGCTTTGACCTTGAGAATGACGTTGGTGAAGAGAATAAGAAAGACACTGCTTTATTTATGTTTTATTAGCTTTCCGCCCACAGCTTCGCCCGCGTGGATTCTCGGCTTTTCTGCATTTAAATTTTCCCGTTTTTGCAACATTTTTCATTTTGCTCCGCTCCTCTTGGTCTTAGCGTGATGATATATAGCCTATAGCCTTCCTTGATATATGGGCTATCTAACACTGAAATATTTTTTTCAAATCGGACCAGTAGCTCCTGAGATTAGCGCGTTCAAACAAACACTCCAGCTTAATAACATAAGTAAAGATTAGTTTAAATTATATTATTATAAATAGTACATCAAAACCACGCGGGCGAAGCCTTGGGCAGAAAGCTAGTTACTTTTATATAACATTGTCTGATAAAGTAAGTGTCTTATTCATGAAACTTTGCTAAAAAGTCTTATAAACGCCTGGAATTCTAAGGTAATGTATTTTCTTTTGACACTTGATTATATTGTGACAGGGAAAAGAAGATTAAACATTAATTTAGCTTATTATAGAAAATTATTTTTATAAATAAGACGGTAAAACTTTTGCAGCAGCATATTAAAAAGAAAAGATTTTGTTTGCGTAGGAGGCTTTCCTGAACTCCAAATACAAAATAAATAAATATATAAATATGAAGTTTATGATCTTTTAAGGACATTTTATCTTCTTATAATCCTGTTTACGTTACCTCAAAGCCTCCTCGATTATTTTTAGTATTAACCTTATCAAAAGAAATCATGGTTTCTTTGTCTTAATCATTAAGGAAGGGCTATGCCGAAAAATAAACAGATTTAGCAAAGGATTTGAGGAAACGAATTGTCCTGTGCAATCCTTAAACGTCTTTTAAGCTTTCAGCACTTTGGTTTTAAGAAATTAAATTAGAAAATAGTCTTTAAAGAAAACGGCGTGTGATATTTTTCCACAGTTACATACGGACAAAAACGAAGTAACAACATACCAACACGCCTATACCCGGAAAGGTTAGGCAGAGGTGTACTTATTGTACACCCACAGTTCGCCGGTATGTTTAGGTCTCATGTAATAGGGGCCTTATTGGGGCCATAGCCAAACTCCGAGCTGCTGCTAAGAATTTCATAGAAAAAGCCCAATAATACTTTGGTCAGTGTGGGAATCGAACTCAAGACCTCTAGCGTAGCGCTTAAAACCACTAGATTAATGAGGTAGACATACTTACACGTAATATATTTTTTTTATATTTTAAACTATTAAGAATACTAAATATCTTTTAAATTAAATGTCATTGAAATACCGGCGAAGTTTGGGTGTACATTAGTACTCCTCTGCCTGACCCTTCGGGGACTGCAGGCGTGATGGTATGATGCTAAAATGTAAATATCTGCCATAATTACAATATCAATAGTTACAAGACCATTTTTGATGAAACAAAACAAACATACATTATTATTAATGTTCACAAAGCCAACATAATATCTCTTTAACACCCACATTCATTCTCTTAAAACAGATGAAGCACATTGCTAAGTTAATCTCGGCCCATCAGATTAAATATTCTATTCAATTTGTCCAAAAGTCCAGCTTGGGCTAACAGCCTTTAGGGAGTGAAAAAGCCTCGTGAAAATTAAAGCAAATGTATACGACTTGACTCTGTGAACACTGGTTCTGTATGTCAAAGGTTTTATGTAAAAAAAAAATACTGCCGCATGTCTGATGAGTTGTGGGCAAAAACCACGACAATGTGGATGCCACAGAATACCAGAAGGCATCGCGGTAGACCCAGAATGAGATGGCGGGATGAGCTTGACTCTTACTACGTGGGTTGGATGCTGAGGGCTCTCAACCGGGAAGAATGGAAGAAGGAAAGGGAGGACTTTGCCCTGCAGTGGGACGATCACGGCTGATAATAATAATAATAACTAACAATGTGTAACAATGATCTAGATACTTATTTTTTATAATTTTTTAGCATTAAATATTGCGAAATTTTCACAAAGAAATGAATTTTCTAATTAAAGAAAATTTCTAGTGAAAGAAAACATCGTTCGACATTGAAATACCTGTAAAGGCAGTCGTGTTGGCCTCAAGACGTAGAAGGTGGAAGAGAAATTCGACTTCACAGGCAGTGGTCTTGGTAGCTTAGTTGGCAAAGCGTCTGGTGTACTTAACCAGAGAGACGCAGGTTTAAACCCTGCCTGAGATCAAGTTTTTCTTTAACGAGAAATTTTCTTTAATTAGAAAATTCATTTCTTTGTGAAAATGATCTGGATAACTTAAACAGAATCAGGCTAATTATGACAGTAACCTCCAATGTTCTCACATCCTCATCATCATCATCATCAGCCCATACTCGTCCACTGCTGGACATAGGCCTCTCCTAGTGAACGCCACAGAGCCCGATCTTCGGCTTTCCTCATCCAGTCACTGCCAGCTGCGTTCCGCATCTTTTATTTAAAAGAGTGCCCATGGAGTTTCTTGTCGGATTCTTCTCCTTACGATCAACTTTTTGGAACCGTTCAACTAGAGTCCATAACGTTTCATAAACGTTTGCAAAAGCTTATTTGAAATAAAAAAAACATTTGATTTGAGATTATAAGGAGGAAGCAGAGAGTGGACTACCTACTGTCTGATAAAAGCTTTTGACAGGCAGAAGATATTATGATTTAAGGATGAATCCAAAGTTCAATTCAAAGATCCGTTAAGATCCGTCCATGCATCTTGGCCATGTGATGCATGCACCGATATGTTTCAAATGAAAGCTCAGGCTCTTCAACATCCCCCTCTGCATAAGGCCACTGCCTTCGTGCCTCCCTAAAAAAAATATTATAGTTCATCAAAAGTGGCCTTGTCACCACCCCCTTCCCACCAAGACTTTCTGTTCTTTTACTAGAAGAATGTAGTTTTAAAAGCTTAATGTAACTGACGTCTGTTATAAAATAAATAGAGATCCATTTTCCGTTCTGACAGAACTCTAAAAAAGGCGGAAAAAGTTTGTCTGTCCAGCCAGGCTAATTACATCCGTTGCGACAGCTAAAAACTCATTCTGAATAATTAATTTTAAGAGAGTTCTATATTTTGGGGAGTTTTTCTGCTGCAAATTTAGAGTTTGTGTCTTGTCTTCATTCAGTTAGGAGTTTTATCAGTTAGTCTAGTGCTTGTTAAAACGACTGCTACGCTAGAGGTGCTGGGGTCAATTCCCACGTTGAGCAAAGTTATTGCAACAGTGCAGTGTATGTATGTGTGTGTGTGTGTGTGTGTATGAAAAGATGTATGAATGTGGAAGAAGCGAAAGAGATATGCAAGAGTCGTAGCAAGTGGCAGTCCATAGTTTCTGCCTACCCCTGTGGGAAAAAGGCGTGAGTGTATGTATGTATGTGCAGTATTATTGAGTTTTTCTAGAGTGAAAAATATGGGCTAGAGTTTGGATATGTTTAAAAAAAACGCCATGCATACTAACATACATACATACTAACATAACATTACGCCTGTATTCCCTGAAGGGTGACGTAGAGGAGTACTAATGTACACCCACATTTCGCCGGTATATTTAGGTCCTATGTAATAGGGGGCGAGCCTATTGCATTAACCAGGCACAAATCCAGACTACGAACTGTTACTTTGAATTTCAAAGAAGAACCAATAAGTAACACTTTACTTGACCTAGAATCGAACAGTAGCAGCGGCGCGGCGCTTAGGATCACTAGACTAATGAGGCAGACAGGTTAATAAGTATATATAAAGATATCAGGAAGTCCTAACCCAACAATAATTACAATACAACCTGAGGTTACTTTATTCACTCTCAATTATTTTTTATATTGTTTACCACTTTATATAAACAGGAACTGTAAATGTGAGTACATCGTAGCCATTTATGTCTAAGTAGTTTATAGTTATCCTAGTTCATATTTTTGATAATGTGTATTCTTACACATAGTGTATCTGTTTTAGTTTGACATTGCGTTCTCATTTGCTGAGAACCTTCTTGTAATATTAGTCCCGACTTCAGGCTAATTATGACATAAACCTCCAATGTCCTCACATCCTGTTATCGGCATAATGTACCAGCAAATTATGTAAAAACAATATATTTTAAAAGAGTGTCCATGGAGTTTCTTGCCGGATTCTTCTCCATAGGATCAACTTTTTGGAACCGTGCAACTAGAGTCAATAACGTTTCATAAACGTTTGTGAAAGCTTATTTGAAATAAAAACATTTGATTTGATTTGAAAAAACATTCTACTACACGACTCCAATTAGGGCGTAACATACAAACGATCGCCTGTTCGCAACAAAGGGAATTAAAGATATCAAAGATTTAGAAGGCGCTGGAAGTGAAATTATATGGGAATCATTGTGTAAAACATAACATAACATACCATCACGCCTGTATTCCCCGAAGGGTTAGGCAGAGGTGTACTTAATGTACACCCACAGTTCGCCGGTATGTTTAGGTCCCATGTAATAGGGGACGAACCTATTGCCATTCACCGGGCACAAATCCAGACTCCGAGCTGCTACTGAGAATTTCATAGAAAAACCCAATAACACTTTGCTCGACCTGGGGATCGAACCCTAGACCTCTAGCGTAGCAGTCGCGATTGGGACCACTAGACTAACGAGGCAGTCATTGTGTAAGTTTTACTTAATTATATACAGAAGAATCGGTATACAATAGATGGATAGAATATTATTTAATGTACTTACACTAAAAATAATGCCAAGTACATGTTACAAATTACAGAATAGTACAATGGGCGGTCTTAACGCTAAAAGCAATATCTTACAGAAACCTTTGGATAGACTAGAGAAAAAAGAAATCGATAGTCTGGAATACCTACATCAAAGATACTAGATACTTTAAAAACACATACATTAATCAAATATTTTCAAAAAATAATAATGCAATGAAACAAACACCAAAATAAATAATTTTATGTAATCCAGAGGCAGCGAAAACCAATATTTTCAACTAGGTAAAAAAAAATCTAATAAAAATCATCGAAATTATGCTAAATGATTCATACAATGCTTTCAAACGAGTTTCAACCATAGAATTTTATGCAAATAATAATATAAAATCATCAGATATTATAACAACGCAATAAACCATAATTTCTAGTTCAATAATATTATTTTACCCCAAAAAAGCGAATCTCGGCCCATTATTTCAACCCTACGCTGCCGTTGGGAGGCGTGTCCCCAACCCTTTCCGTGCGATATACATTACCAATTTATTAATCGTTCCGTTAATAGGATACCAAATATAATTGCATAAACAACTGATAATTATTTCAATTAATATACTGTTGAATTTTAATTATTGATTGATTAATTAAGTGATTGTTTTTAAATACTGTGGTTTGCATTTGTTTTGTGATATTTAAGTAATTGGGTTGTGAGTGATTGTATTAATTATAACAGTAACTGATGACTACTTTCCTAGTTTAGTGGTCTTAAGCGCAACTGCTAAGCAAAAGGTCCTGGGTTCGAATCACAGGTCGAGCAAATTGTTATTGGCGTTTTCTATGGAATTCTCAGTAGCAGTTTGGCGCCTTGTTAATTACATTAGGACTCGCCCCCTATTACATAGGACCTAAACATACTGGGGAACTGTGGGTATGAGTAGTGGTGATGAAAAAATTTACACAAACTAAAGCACCTGTCTCAGTTCAAACCTATGACCAACAACTCGCAAGTCGCGGCTGTTAGCACTGGGCCATAACCGCTCCAGATAATACCCTCTCTAAATAATCGAGTATCTATAGTAGATGAGTAATATTGACGAGCGAACTCATAATCGGCAATATTGCTACAATATTTCGGCGTCCGTCGGCGTGACGTCGATCCTTAAATAATTGGCGTTGACATAAAAACGTCGGCGACAGTATGTATAGAAATCTTTTGGTGAATGATTCTGAGTATAATTTTGTCTATTGGGTGTCTCTTTATTTATGAAGCTAATTTCGAAATTACTTACCATTGAATTGCTTGCGTATTTGTGACTCTGTAAGGCCTTTTGAAAAAAGAAACAAAAATAAAATAAATGTTTTATTATAATCAAATAGTTTTGAAGACGCTTGTACTAATACTGAAATGTTTTTAGGCTTTTGGCATAAAGTCATATTAGGCCTCGTATTTTCTTTCATCTATCTATACTTACATACTAACAATAAAATTTTATCAGGCCTTAATTAAATTTCTGTCTGTATGTTTGTACACGCATCATGCAAAAACTATTGCACGAAAATGGATGAGGTTTTCACGATTGTATTGCTGGAGGATTAACTCGAAAACTGGTAACCCGGAACGTGAGTGGAACCGCAGGCAACAGCTAGTTAATCATAATCGACTACAGAAGCGATTTTTAAAGGCCCTCCCTTTTCCCTATGGAAAGAGAAAAAGGAGAAGGAAGGGGATTGAGGGATGAATCGGGCCTCCGGCCCTCTCGCTAACCAAACGAAGCGCAGTAGCGAAACGCTATTACTCGGACGTCGTTCTTCTGCGAGAGTGTGGTACTTCCCCGGTCAAGCCGGCCCATTCATGCTGCGAACAGCGTGGACCACAACAAAATGTTCGCATGAATCTAAAAAAAAGAACTACTTCTAATTCTATGCCTAATCAGTCAATCTACCAACATTTCTCTGCATAGTGAGATACCCTAGAAGATTAATAAAATATAATAAATTTTATCCATTACTTGGTCCCCCTCTAATTGTAACAACCTATAGATCATGATAAGATTTTATGAATCATAAATGGATGAAGGAGCCATTGTCATACAAAATGAATGGTCGATCCATTCACTTAGAAGTACTATTCATAAACGTGATGGGGAGATAGGATACTGAAACGATGATAATATTATTATTTTAGTGTCTACTAACCTCACCGGGTTGTTTATGTGATAAGTCTTTTAGCCTTGGGCGCGAAATCCTTTTTATGTTTGGTTTTTTGCAAATTGTTCGACTGTAAAACTATTGGAATTAGGCTTATGGACGTGAAATAAAAAGCACAGAGTGAATTTTAATAATATAATATACTTTTGAATTTATATTCACAAGGAAGGTTGTAACATCCATTTATTAGCACAGTGAAGATTGAAATGAGAATGAAACTGGGGGCAACCATTCCTTTTATAAAACAATCTTCTAACGACTATGTTGCCAAGTCTACTAAAGTAAGATAAGACTATTTTTGTAATTTACAATCAAGTAAATTCCAACAAAAACATTCTTGCAATTGCAATTCTTGACATCAACAATAACTTATTCGCGATTGAGTATCAAAACTTTTGGTTAAAATCGTTATCGTCGAAGATTAGGGTGTAAAATAGTGCTCTTCGAAAAATGTCAATTTACACCTAAATCTCCTACAATAATGATTTTTATGCAAAAGTTTTAATAATTTTAAAGTCACCTACAAGTTGAGATACATACATACACTCACGCCTTTTTCCCACAGGGTTAGGCAGAAACTATGGACTGCCACTTGCTACGACTCTTGCATATCTCTTTCGCTTCTTCCACATTCATATATCTTTTCATAGACACGCGGTTGCGATACGCACCTGACCTTTTTGGAGAACCTCGCCGATAAAAACCGGTCACCCTAGAAGGATGTACACCGATCTTATCGGCGAGGTTCTCCAAAAAGGTCGGTGTACATCCTTCTAGGGCGACCTCTTCCGACGCTACCACTAACATTCGCCTTATAAATTCCATTCGTTAATCGTCTTTCATTCATTCTCTCGACATGCCCAAACCATCTTGGCAATACTTACTTAAGAAAAACATATTTTGGTCCCATTTAGATTTTTCGCATGTTTTCAGTGTCATTCTGTATGTCTATAGCACTCTACTCCTCTGCACCCTCCGGCAATATTTCAACAAATAAACATATTCGTAGGGGTGGCTTGTCGAGGGGGAGAATGTGTTAAATAATTAGTTTGTCTGTGTATGTAAACAAACTTATGTACTTTGAATGTACTGGGGTTCATGGTCACGGGTAGATAAGGAACTCGTAATAGTAAGTTATTGATCGAATTCAGTTGTTTTGGACAGTTGTTTTTTTCAGTTGTTTTTTTTTCAGTTGTTTTTTGCAGAACTTTATTGCATTTATATAAACTGCCTCATAAGTCTATTAGTCCTAACCCTTCGGGGAATACAGGCGTGATGGTTTGTGCAGATATTTATATTTGAAGACAAAGCATTTATATGCTTTCTCTCCCTCTATCCATCTATATATATGTTAACAGATTTTAATACCAACATTTAAATACAACTTTAAAACATCGTGCAAGTCTTAGAGATGTTTCAACGGCGTGTGAATTCCGCCTAATTTTACGAGGCCAGCGTGACTACAGTCTAACCCTCTGATTAGATGGGTGATGATCATTTAAAAAAAGGTTGAGCTACACGAGGACGTATGTATGCGTGCCGTCAGTTAGGACAGGTCAACTCAAAGCTGCTATGGCTCTTTCTTCAAAAGCCCTGTTCAGATTCTGCCCTACATTGAAAAAACTCGCATATTTATGATATCACAATGTATGGACTTTAAAAGAGACCATGATTCTCTGAGTTTGTTTCGGTTTTTCTTCTTAGAAGTCGTCAGATAGAAAAAGTCGACGCCATCTAGCTTAAAATAAAAAGTTAAAACATCTACTTGTAAAAGTGTATTTAAATGATATATTTACAGAAATAAATTTCATTTCATTTACACGTAGATATTTCGTACATTTTACATCACTGATGAATTTGGTGGACAAAAATAATAACATCTCAGCCTACCCCTTCAAGGAATACATGCGCAATTTTATCTCGAATACGAAACTCCATATTGGCAACACGATGCCACCATACGGAGAATAATGCGATTATAGAACATAATGAACAGATTTTCCTCAAAGGAGTATTGCGAGAAACAAAAATTCGGGTTCGGTTAGGGTTGCCATCTCTTAAATTAGGACAAGAAGCCTAAAAACCCCGGATTTTGGAGCTTAGAACCCGGACATGTCGACAGCATTTTTTTTAAAGTTACTTCGTCTAATAATAAAAATAGTTCTTATTGCCCGGCAGCGATCGGTGACTTGACCCGACTACAAATGAAACCCCGTCCGGATTTTCACTGGACGCCCTCCAACGCTAGGAGAAATCCGGGGAAACTTGGACAGACGGTAACCCTAGGTGTGGTTGTGATAATGATTATTTTGAAAAAAAAATCTAACATATCTCATAGGAAAGTACCTATATAAATAGTTTTTCCATATCCTTTCTTGTAGCTAGGGAAAAGACTAGACTGGGGACTGCTTCAAGCAAGTGGTCTACGAATCAGTGCGTCGTCAGTAGGGATCGATCTAGGTGGAGTATATTTTCCTAAACTTCGAGGAAGAAAGTAACATAGAGTGATTAAATGATAAAATTATATTTATTTCTGTGTAATGATCTTTAGGTGCCGTTGCGGGTAGATAAGATCTCCTCTAGAATCCCGGAATAATTAAAATGTTCGAATAAATAATTTATAACAGACTATAAAAGAACAATTCGTGATTTTTAAATTTTGGTATTAGACTATATTACAGATAATTATTCCGGGATTTTAGAGGTATCCAGAGATGATACCTCTAAAATCCCGGAATTTTACTTCCTCGAAGTTTAGGTAAATATATATTATAATTTACCTATTCCGATCTGGACTTCAGTTAGCCAACTACATCTAAATCATGAGCAAAGTCATGTATAGGTGCTCACAATCACCCATCCATGGAATGATCGCGGCAAGGGCAGCTTAACCTGATAGTATTCAACCACAAGTCCCTCTAAGTTGAGACGTAATAATAAGATTATTCAATATGGCAATTATTTTACCCTAAACTTACCGACCTAAACCTACCGGCGAACTAGGGTTTACATAAAGTACACTTCTGCCTAACCATTCGGGGAATACAGTACAATTTTGTTTAATTTTCTGTAATAAATATTTGGATTATTATTTTCAGAATCAACATCGTAATTAATAAATAGAAGAAATAAATATCTGAAGAAAAAATTTAAAACTCTGAAAAACTTCCATGAACAAACATTTATGTTTTATCTTGCCTACGAGTTTCTGATTTCTTGGAAATAAGGAAATGTTCTTAATAACTTGGAAAAAGTTATCGCAAGAAAATAATACTCTTTATAGGTATTTCTTTTAAGCAATAGTCAAGTCAAGGTTATGTGAACGTTGTTTCTACTCCACAGAAGAATATATAAAATATAAGTATTAAGCTGTGAAATTGTGAAAAATTTGTACGTCATAAACATTATATGACAAATGTGCTGGACAATATCAATACTCAATTCTTTATTGCATTCCATAATGTAATGTAGGTATATTTAATACAGATGTAAGGCTTAAAAGTAGAATCAATTATGGACCCTGTCGGGCACAGCACAGTTTATGTAGGAGAGACACTATTCATATTTACTAGATAATAAGTTTATTTTTCATTAAATGTTTGACTAATTGCTATGATAATATATCTATAATAATCCTATATACGTAAAATGTAACCACATTTATGCAAACAAAATTAATTTGAATTTAAATTAAACATGTTTTTTAACATAGCGTACCATCACGCGTGTATTCCCCGTAGGGTAAGGCATAAGTAATAAGTGTACTTAAACTAAACCCACAAGTTGGCATTAAGTTTAGGTTCAATATAATAGGGGGTGAGTATGAGAATTTTTACGTGCATGGAAAAACCCAGAAACATTTTTCTCGACCTGGGAATCGAACCCCTCTAGCATAGCAATCGCTCTAAACCACTAGACTAATGAGGCAGTCATGTACACACGGCTACGGGTCAACATATACAAATCCAGTTTAAGCTGATCTCGCATTGTATAGGCTACAATGAAATCCAGCGTTAATGGTTTTGTATAGCTTGATGTGTAGCCGTGTGTACATGTTATGACTACATGTACTTTATGTCGCAAATAACAAGAATTTGCTTCAGAGAATAAAAATAAAACTGCCATCAGCTCCACCCCATCTCTGTTAAAAAAATATTGCAAGACGGACTTGTTGACAAGCCGCCAACCTTCGGCACATCATTTGTCAACGTCTGGCAGAAGAGCGGGGTATTATTAGCAACGACAAATGGTTGGCGATCGCTTATCTATTGATTCGTACATCCATCGGGTGGGATGTGTTAATATTGTGTCGGTTTTTTAGGGTTCTGTTCTGTTCTGTTCAGAGAACGATCTTATACATTTTGGAATTTGGATGTGTGATACTTATGTAGGTACGTAAAAATAAGAATTATAATTTTATTATTTTGTTATATTTTTTTATTTATTTATACTTCCATGCACCATACCGGTACATAAGGCGGACTTAATGCATATGTATTCCTCTACCAGTCAACCCTTGGTTTTGGGAAAAATATATTAAAATAGGTACAAAAGCAATGATATTTTGATTTCTAACTAGTGATGAGCAATAAAAACAAAATGTTTATAATTATATATTTATATCGTATCGTTTTAGTCTTACACGTGAAAGGGCCTCGTCATTTTCATAGGAAACTATACATACATACATACATACATATTGTCACGCCTCTCTCCCATGGGGGTAGGCAGAGACTATAGATTTCCACTTGCTACGATCCTGGCACACTACTTTCGCTTCATCTACATTCATTAATCTCTTCATGCATGACCGTCGGTTAAGGGTGCTCGGAACCTGGCCTTTTTTAAGAACATCCGCAATTTGGTTGCGGTACGTTCGCCGAGGTCTTTCCCTTCCAACTCGTCCATCCATACTCACCATATATACTTGTTTCGTCAATCTCCGTTCATCCATTCTCTCTACATGACCAAACCATCTTAACATACCTTTCTCAATCCTTGTTACTACATCTTTCACTCCACAACGCTCCCTTATCACACTGTTTCTCACTCTATCTTTTAGCGTAATACCACACATACTTCTCAAAGCTCTCATCTCTACAGCATTTATTCTGCTTTCATGTTTCTTCTGCCATACCCAACTTTCACTACAATACATTAGTGTCGGCGCCAACACTCCCCCAATCACAGCCAGCCGTGCCTTTTCGGACACTTTCCGACTATCCATGAAGGTGTGTAGCGCCCCATTCACCTGGTTACCAGCACTCGCTCTCCTTTCAATATCACTCTCATGTTTACCATCTCTAGTAAAATATAGTTAGACAAATTTTATCTTTTTTTCAAAATATTACTAGCAATGTGGGTCACATATTACTAGTATTCTTGTTCACCCCTCGTACGCTTAATATTTGTATTACGAGTGGGTTCACGTCAGCAGTGCAATACACGGCGGTTTCGAAACGGCAACCCAATAATAGCAACCAGGGTTGGTCGCATAGTAGAAATTGTGCAAAATAATCAGTATTAAAACAACGATGGCTACGTCAGACGACTAAATAGTAATAATATTTATTATTCTTGTGGTTTTCTAATTAAATTTATTTCCTTTAGTTATTACGTGAAGTTAGCAGAGAAGGGCTCCAGGGCATAAGAAAAATTATGCAGTGTCTTTAATTTCTCACTCGAAGGATTAACGCGTCAAGCCCCTTATTATTGAAACAATCTAGTTTCCAATAACCAGTATCTGGTGCGAGCGTCAGTGTATTACGAGTAGGTTTCAATAACCAGAAACTAACTAAAACTATAATTTATCTGCAATTTGATGTATTAAATCAAGTACATCGACGCTGTTTCAATTAGGTGTCCTCGACAGTGTCCTCCTTACCTTTGAGAATTATTAATATTATGTAAGTACAGTCAACAAAATAGATAGGTACCTACACAGTCAGCTGGGACGCCTGTGTTTCGGCAAAGATATATTAATATC
The DNA here is from genome assembly GCA_958496365.1 of Subacronicta megacephala. NCBI lineage: Eukaryota > Metazoa > Arthropoda > Insecta > Lepidoptera > Noctuidae > Subacronicta > Subacronicta megacephala. The sequence continues at coordinate 4,871,547 of OY292539.1, read as the reverse complement.
GCGTAAAATGTATCAAAACGCAGGTGTTTGTTTGCCGCCTATAATACCTAATTCTTTTGTCAACTGTATTTCACTACATGTAACGTTAATTTTCCATCATTTTTATTAGAATTCAATGTTATTTCTGTCTATATTACGAGCGAATATTTTTTTTATATACGGAACCCTAGCAAAATCTCCGGCAACCTACATAATTACGTGACCATTTTATTATGTTCACGAACCAAATACCACGATAACATATTGTGGCCAGACGATATCATTTTTATGGAAATTCCCTCCGTCATATTATATTTTACGAAATATAGAAAATATGATACGAATATCACAAAGAAAAGGTAAACGTACTCTTGAATTTACTTCGGGTTTCTTGTCAATACAAGAAAAATAATTTCTTTCCGTTACCGACGTAATATTATTTGCTTTTTTTGCATGAGTAACTAGATAATTTTTAGAGACATTTTATTGTTCTAGATTGCTCTAGATTCTAGATATACCTATTTCTTTCTATTTAATACCTTCAAGACACGAAGAGCAATACCTACTGGGTTGAAATGAAATGAAATGAAATGATATTTATTTCTGTAAATAGATCTTTTAAGACAATTTTACAAGTCGTTTTACTACATATTTTTTTTAACTAGATGGCGTCGACGTTTCGTATCTGACGACCTCTGAGAAGAAACGTCGAAACAAACTCAAACGGCAACCTTGTCAAACGAACACTAAAGATAATAATTATATGGGTAGTCACTCTTTTCTCTGTACCTAAGTACTGAAAATTGTTTCCAAAGGTCTTAAAAAAATTTAAACATTTAAAATTTAAAATTATCTAACGATAAATAATATTTATCGTTTGTTTGAATATGTTTGCTTGACCATTAATAATATTAATGTTCAGTTCTTGTTAATACATCTTGCCGGCGCGGCGGGCAGGCGAGTAGAATTTAGCCAAGTTGTTAAGACAGAAAATACATTAATTCTGACAAAAAAAAACTAATAATCGTGATCATTTTAAGGAAAAATACAAAGTTGGTATGCTAAAACAACCCCACAAAGAAACGTTAAGAAGGTTTTATGTAAAGCTACTAATTTACCATCTTGTTCAACATTCGGTTGCTTAATCCTCGAACATCGCTTTAAGCGCTTCAACACAGCGTTGGTCAAAGCGCTGAAAGTTTTGTGGTTTTGGGAATCATACTGAAATGTAGCGCTGGGATATCGCGGGGTCTGAATTTAATCAGCGAAACACAATGGCGTTTACGCGAGGGGAGCATTAATATGTCCGCTGAATATGGCCCGCCCCTATTGGCTACTAACAAAGAACATTCGTGGGGACAGCGGTAAAGTAGTAAATGTGGGTGCTAACTTTATTTTTCGTGCGAGTGTACTTGCCTTTTTCGTCGCAACTTTGGCTGCGGACTATGTGATGCCTTTGTAGTCGTAACTGTGATTGCGTACCGTGGGTTTTTCGGTACTGTTTCTAGTTTGAGCAAGTGTTATTAGATTTGATATGAAAGTAGTTGTGCCCCGCGCTTTCTTCTCGGCTTTTTAGGATCATAGTGTGATGCTAGATAGCCTTCCACATGAATGTGGCTATCATATACAAAAATATTTTTTCAAATCTGAGTGAGACCAGAGATTAGTGCTTTCAAAAAAATTAACCCTTCAGTTCTATACTAGCTTTCCGCCCACGAATTCGCCCATGTGGTTTCTCGGCTTTTCTGCATTTAAAAGGAATATTTTTTCCCGTTTTTGCAACATTTTTCATTTATGCTCCGCTTCTATTGGTCTTAGCGTGATGATATATAGCCTATAGTATTTCTCGATAAATGGGCTATCTAACACTGGAAGAAATTTTCAAATCGGACCTTGTTCCTGAGATTTGCGCGTTCAAGCAAACAAACAAGCTCTTCAATATGTATTAGTATAGATTTTTGGTAAATCACAATGCAAGTCGACACATGGCTTCACATTGTACAGTACATTACCAGTATAAGCTGACCTTGCATTGTATGAAAAACCTAAACAATGAACGTCCATATTGACGAACATCAGCGCGACCCCCCGTGACCATGGACGCCGTAAAAAGGGTCCGAATCGTCTAGATTTACCCAATAATTATGAATTTAAAACCCATAGACGATCGATGGCAATGATCATATATAATTATGTAATGTATGGTTCAACTTAACCCCCCCTCCCCCCTCCTCATTTGCATGGTCTGAGCGGGCGATCTGAACGCTCCTGTGGTTTGTTAATCTTTTAATGGAATTAACCCCCGCCCGCCGATGTCACTAGCAAAATAGCGGTATGAGAGAACTAAAATTCCTACTGGATGTGGCTTGGGATTTTGATGAATTGTACTCTTGATGGATTAGAATGTATTTGGCAGCTAAACTTTTGTCTTCTCATTTAAGTGAATGCTAAATGGGCCACTGTGTAACCAATTATACACACATACTACCCACATAAATACACAACCATTGTGCATAATCTACGCACAATGGTTTAGAAGCTAGGCGTTCAGCAATCGCGCTGATTTCGCGAATTTGTTTTCTTTTGTTTTTATGGTATTTATTCGGGTAGTTGATCTGGGTGTCTTTGTGTTGGTGATAGATTTGTGTTTGTAAATGGGCACAGGGTATAAAATACCAGTGTAGTAATTCCAATTTACCATAAATTAACTAGTTTCAATACACTAGCAATGTTCAGTAGAATCAGTGCGATTTTTTTTAAATTTTTTTTGGTATACCTCGTTGACGAGTAGGCGAGCGTTGCGTTTCCAATCCTATTTAAGGACAAGGGAGGGGAAGGAGAAAAGGAGATGGAAGGGGACTGAGGAAGAAATTGGGCCTAAAAAAGTATGTTATTTCCCAAGTTCGCCCGACGAATTATGTAAACCACGACTGACTGTCAAGATATCCTTGACACTTCTATCAATTATACTTCTTTACGTTCACCTAGTAGATTGTTTCGTTCCTTGCATAATTACTTAGCTTTTGTTACTTAATTGCAAAAAGAGGAGTGGAGTTTTTAGCACAATGAGATGAACGGTTAAATCGGTTAATTTACTTATATTTTTTACCATGAAGTAAATATTGTCATCAGAATTAAGCACTAGGGAATTAAGTTTTAATGAAGGGTAAGTAATTGGTGATTCTCGTTGCAATGTAATGTAAACTTAACTGTAACCGTTATTTCTGATATTTTTATAGTAGTTAATAAAAACGTTTTTAAATAGTTATTTTTTTGTTTTTAAATTGCGTTTTTGTCTATTTTTTAACAGCAAATTACATGAAAAGCATAACTTTTCATGTAATTTTCAACTTACTTCACAAAAAGCATTGATTTAAATGAAAAAAGGATGAGGTTTTTTGTTAATATGTTAAGTGTATAGTATAGGTTATATTATAATTTTGAAAAAAAAATAGTAAAGAATAGAAATCCCATTTTAATTTCATTAAAATTTTATGAAGACCTTTAGAGATAGGTTATCAAAGGCTCATATATACAAATGATGGACAAAGGTAAATTTCCTTGGAGCTAGCCAAGCCTTTAACTTTGGTACCCAACCTTATTATGAATGATCCGCTCAACAGAGAAACCGATGATCAATTCAAGACGTCATAAGGAAATTCAGTTTTAACGTCACTTAAAGCCCAAAGATTCTGACAAGTTGTCTTACTTCGAGTTACTACCAGAAAATTACAGGAGCTAACTGACAAGTCGTTAAACTTGCAGTCAGTGTATGCAGGTAAGTTAGCATAGTTACTAACTTACTTGACTCGTGTCAAAGTCGCTTGCCAAGCTAATCTTAAACGTTAGTTAAAACAAGCTACAACAAGAGAGTAGCACGGGTCTCCTCTCAGAATTAAACAGATTAACATTCCACCAGGCCTGTATTCCCTGACACGTTACAAATCCAGACACTGAGCTGCTACTGGGAATTTCATAGAAAACCCAATAACACTTTTCTCGACCGGAGGATCGAGCCTAGGTCCTCTAGCGTAGCAGTTGCGCTTAGGGCCACTAGACTAAACAGGCCGTGAGGCGGATTGGGCTATAATATACAAGAACCATGCTGGCCTTACGGCAGTGAGCAGCGTTGGCAGTCTTCATACGCCGTCGAGGAAATCTTTCAGGCATGCAGGTTTCGTCACAATGTTTTCCTTCACCGTTTTAAGCGCGTGATAACTGTAGGTGCCAGGATAAGGGAAACGAAATGAGGAACACAGGGTGCGAGCCAAAACCAACGAGAGAGCGCGAGCCGTGACCGGCCGTTCTCTGAGGAGCGTTGTGAAGCACTGAAAGGCTCTGCATCGTTCGGAAACAAGTGGCCTTTCAAATTAATTCTAGAACGATTCTAGAATTATTCTGACATAATGTGGCTGTGTGCCAGGCTCTCACTCCCTAATGCTTTATTTATTTTTAATATAACACTAAAACCTTCGTCTATATTTACATAAAACCTTTATAAAAACTATATTTAGTTCCGCGCGTCGCCACCACTGTAGCGGTGCCACGCGTCGTCAACAATAACTAATATGCATATGACTTTAAAAAGTCTAAAGTGCATGCATATAAAAATGTAGGTATGCATATTTTATAATTTAAAAATTAGCGCAATAAAAAATGATCTTTCATGGATGGACGGCTATTAAAAGATCTTTGACATTTCTCCATTATTACCGAAACAAAGTCGAAATTAAAATAAATATCTTTTATCAACAACAAAATGAAGACTAATACTATGCTTTACCGTAAGGGAAGTGGTACGGTTCAATCTATTCACTTAATTTTATTTCACGTTCGTTCCGAGCGCATCGAATGAAAACGTCTAGATAGACAAGTACAGACGGCAAAAGAAATAAGTAGACATGCAAATATATAAATAATGCATCTTTTTAATATGACATATAAGTTACGCCCGCGGACGGCAATGGAATGTGAACATATTCGGGTCAAGAGATTAAGGATAAATTACGTACCTAATAAGGAACTTTTAGTAATTTTGTTATGTACATAAAGTGTGCTTCACATCTTATTTAATATTTAGAAGCAAATTACTAGACATCTCAGATTATTAAAAAAATTGGGGCATCTGGTTACATATATAAGACTATAGTTTGCATTTTGCGAAGATTTTTTTGCTTACACACTAAACTGTTTTGTCGATTGTACATAATGTACTTACATAATAATGGCCTGCTCTCCAATGTTACATTATTTAGATTAGATTTTATTAGGTAGGTAAGTATTCCGTCTGCATGGTACGAACAGGGTGTAATACGAGATAGCTATATTATGAAGCGACAAGCAAGAACTAATAAATGAATAATCCAAGTAACTTGAAATCGAAGCAAAAAATAAATATTTGTAGTTTTTATAGGTAATATTTTTATGACAGTTTTATTTCACAAATCAAAATTTCATTGAAAATTATTGATAGCTAAGATAGATATCAAATACTTTATCAGTAAATCGAGTCACTAAAAACTCACTAAATAGCTTCACGTTAGTTTTTAGTCTTATTACAAAACAAAATACGGTTGCAGTCCACCAATTATTTATCGTACAAAGTAGCATCTATCCCAAAAGGCCAGATACTAATTATAAAATTGCATTAAAAGCACATTTGAAAGCTTCCAACACAGTTGAAACATTAAAAAATTCTCTCAATTGGCAGCCTACACTGTAATTGCAGAGGCGTTTCATATGACAGAAAAGAACAGTAGATTGACTCTATAAATACTCGCTTATTCAGATAAATATATCTTCGTAACATCGATTCAGGGAAAATTCAATCATAGAACGATTCATAGCCATCTGTTCTGTTACTGTCCGGACTTGTAAGGAGACCATGGTTCTCTGAGTTTGATTCGGCGTTTTTACTCAGACGTCGTGAGAAATGCCGACGCCATCTACCTAGTTAAAAAAATATACAATATTAAATTGTAAAAAAATGTTGAAAAGATCTATTTACAGAAATAAACATCATTTGTAAACAAACAAATTTTTAAGTAATTCTGCATTATTTTTGAAAATATTCTGAAACTGTTATGTTGTTAATTTCAAAGACGACATTTTCGTTCAGTTATGAGTGAACCTTGTCCATTTAATCAAGCTTGCTATGGGCCTTCTGTACCCTTTCAGATATGGCCATGTCAACCCACACCGGTCATACAGACCGAATGAATTAATTCTCCGCGCCGGACCAGTGAAGGGTTGAAAGTCTGTCAACGTAACAAATTCCTCTTAATTAGACCGTCTCATGGTCCCTTTAATAACGTTTTCATTCGGCTTTAGAAAAATAAAGAAGTGTGTTTAAAAATTATGCCGGGAAAGTTGGAAAAGCCATAACGGCAATGTTTGGATATTCATAATTTTACTGGTAATATTTTTAAACAGGATGGCATTTACACCATGCGACAAATCGAAATGGGAGGTGAGTAATAAATCCTTTTTTTTTAAGTAGCGTTCGTGAAAAAACAAACACAAGTTTTTTTATTGAAGCTTACTAGCAATGTGGGACGAACATTACTAGTAATCTTGTTAACGCCTCGTACTAAGCTAAATGCTTGTATTACGAGTAGGTTCACGTCGGTAGTGCAATGGGTGAGTTTCCAACCAGCGGTTTTGTTTTTGGTGTAAAGATACCTAAAGGTTTACCACGTCATTACCATTACGCCGTGTGTCGTGAGTTCGATTCCTACCCGCGGCTAATACTTGGGTATTCCACCAATATTTATTGCGAGTCTGGGTTTACTTTATTATAATAAATTGTATGTTTGGCGAAGTGTGGGTGTACATTAGTACACCTCTGCCTAACCCTTCGGGGATACAGCTCATGTCTGTATTTATGTTTATGTATATTAAACAACTTTCCTTCATCTTTTTGCGAAGTAAATGATGGTATATATCAGTAAATCTAATCACTGCGTAAAAAGGTTTCTGACCCAAGAAAATATAGAGACATCTTCTCATTAAGCTGATAGAGATTAACGTAACATTCCCGCCTTAATTGACAGGGGGAATTCCGAGTATTTCCTCTAACATAAAAAAAAATGTCCGCCCTTTAATTAAAACGTACCCTAAAGATTGACGTTTAATTTTTTTGACCTGATTGGATTTTGACAATTAAGAGTGATGATGTTACTTACCTATAAATTATGTCAAACGTTTTAATGTTTAGGGCTTCTTTGGGGATCAACAGAATTGTCATGTTATTAAATGTCATCAAGCCTGTATTCCTCGAAGGTTAAGGCAGAGGTGTACTTAATGTACACCCACAGTTTGCCGGTATGTTTAGGTCCCATGTAACGGGGACTAGCGTATGGCCATTTACCAGGCATAAATCCAAAGTCCGAGCTGGAACTGAGAATTACATAGATAAACACAATAACACTGCTTGACCTAGAAATCGAACCTAAGACCTCTACCGTAGCAGTCGCACTTAGGACCACTAGACTAATGAGGCAATTAGCATTAGCACACATAGGCTATCCTCTGCCTAACTTATCTACTAGTCGATAGAGTGAGCTTAAAGCCATTAAAAATACCTAATGTACACTGTTCGATCCTATCCTAGTTCCTAGGGTGGAATCGAACCTTACTATCAGTAGCCTCACTTGTGCCCACTAGACTACTTTTGCCCAGAAATTAAATACTTGAAACCATTGAAAAAAACATACTTCGAAACAAGTTTCGCTGGTAATTTAATTCCCAACTTTCTTGGAATAAAAAACTATTGTCCGAATTCTGAGACTCCTACTAAGAATTCAATTATTCTCCTAACCTTTTAAACCCGCAGTAAGATAGCGTGGTGGACTATAGCCTAATCTCTCTCGTTCTGAGAGGAGATCCGTGCCCAGCACTGGGACAATGACATGGGTTATTAAATGATAAATTATATTTATTTCTGTAAATAGATCTTTTAAAGACACTTTTACAAGTCGATTTTTTTTACATATTTTTTTAAGCAAGATGGCGCCGACATTTCCTTTCTGACGACCTCTGAGAAGAAAAGTCGAAACAAACTCAGAGAATCATGGTCTCTTTTAAAGTCCATACAATTGTGATATCATAAATATGCGAGTTTTACAATGTAGGGCAAAAACTGAACAGGCCTTTTGAAGAAAGAGTCATAGCAGCTTTGTGTTGACCTGTCCTAACTGATGGCACGCTTACATCAGTCATCGTGTAGCTCAACCATTTTCAGCAAGACATTTGGGAAGTTCATGTGAAATACTCAAAAAGTGTTATTGAGTACTTTATTACATGGGACCTAAACATACCGGCGAAGCGTGAGTGTCAATTAGTAGTACACCTCTGCCTAACCCTCCGGGGAATACAGGCGTTATGGTTTGTTTTGTCATACACAGCAATGAAAGTCGACTGTCTCTGAACTTTGCCAAGCAAATGGAGGTAATTAATGAAACGTCACTCACACCACCAAGTATTTGGCACCTAATAAATTTGACTTGCGATGTTTCGTGTTTATAGTTGACAGGTGTCATTTGTGTGTCAGTCTTGGAATGTCAAGCGAATCCTTTGCCAATGCTTTCTATATTAATGTTGACTTAAATGCCTTAAGTCAAAGTGCAGTGATAGCCTAGTGATACGCCATTTGGACTGCCAAGTCAAAGGTCTTGAGTTCGAACCTTTTCGAAGTCATGTGCGTATTAATAATTAATTATCACGCGCATAAACGGTGAAGGAAAACATCGTGAGGAAACCTGCATTCCTTAGAAACATTCTTGACGGTTTCAAGTCTGCCGAACCCGCAGAAGGCTATCGTGGTAGTTGCCACGCAAAGTTTTGCACAGCATGACTATAATTGGATAAAATAATAATAAAAATAGTTTCTTTCTCACCACAACGGTTTTTCAAGCATAATTTATACAAAGATAAAAAACCAACAGTCTATCCTCAGATCACCATAAAAAACCCCACCATTTAAAACGACGCTATCTTTTTTAATTCTACCAGTACGAAATCACGGCTATAAAATGTACCTCAATATTTTTACAGGTGAAAATTAAGCCATGGTGTTTTATCGCAACAGAAAATAACAACTGAATCTATTATGTAATAAGAACCATTTTCGCTTAAATAACCGACTGAGAGGAATCCGCATAACGTGTATAGAGGATAAAGTGTACTTTTCAAGCTTATTTCGACTTTATTATAGTAGTAGGAAGGTTGAATGTGTTGTGCGATGTGTTGAATCATTGTTGGAACAGATAACAAAGGATAAATTTGCATAGAAATAAACAAGGGTTGATTTCTAACGATTTATTGCGTAGCAGGATGAAATAGGTTTTGTTTTGGTCCAACTAATATCCGTCTTGCTTATATCTACATGAAGTGACAGTTGGCTGATTAAAAAAAATGGATTAAGGTATTTTTGTGCGGTTAAAGGCAATAGGCACACTCCTTATTACTTGGGACCAAAACATTGTGAATTGGCGAAGTGTGAATGTAATTTTTTGTTATTGTAGGTATAACTCAGCAATCTATCATTGCTGCCCATGGACATCTGTAAAATCAAAGGAGTTGCAGATGCGTTGTCAAGCCTATTTAAGGAAAAAGGAGGAGAAAGAAGCGGACTGAGGGAGAAATTGGGCCTTCGGCGCTCCACACTCACCGTACGTAACGCTACAGTATTGAAACTGCTACTTGACGACGATATGAATAGATATGTCCAATAATTAGTACACCTCTGCCTACCCCTTCGGAGAAAACTGGTGTAATGGCATGTTATGTTATATTATTTTATTATCTTTTATTGTATATATTTATGTTATTTTACATTCCAAACATATTGTTGACATATATTTATTTTATTTATGCTAATATATAAAGCTGAAGAATTAGTTTCTTTGAGCTGACGTCGCCTCAAGACGTAGAAGGTGGAAGAGAAATTCGACATCACAAGCAGTGGTCTTGGTAGCTTAGTTGGCAAAGCGTCTGGTGTACTTAACCAGAGAGACGCAGGTTCGAACCCTGCCTGAGATCGAATTTTTCTTTCACTAGAAATTTTCTTTAATTAGAAAATTAATTTCTTTGTGAAAATTAGTTTCTTTGTTTTAACGCCCTAATTTCTGGAACAACCGGTTGGATATTTGAAAATATATATTAGCTATGTTAATGAGGAAGGCTATAGGTTATCTAGCATTACGCTACGATCCTTAGGAGCAGGGCAAAGCAGGTGAAACAGCCGAGCAAATCTAGTAAAGTTATTCAAGTGAAAAATCAAACTGACTCCAATCAGTGAATGCTCATTTCCTCTATGCACGTTAAGATACTCAATTAACTCTCATTATCTTATGTGTCATCTTGATCACGGTCACTCAATTTATAATATGTCATTACCTCATCCGTGATTAACGATCTTAAGATGTCATATTCAACTTGCCATCACGCCTGTAGGGTTAGACAGAGTTTTACTGATGTATGTACCGCTAGTTTCTTGTTTTCCAGGTCAGAAGGGCGTGCCCATTAAAAAAACAAATAAGAATAAATTTTATGTAAAAAAATATAGGTAGGTATATCTTTTAAAAACCTTACCATAATAATACTTTAAATACCTAACTTTTGTTGTTACTAATAAGTATTGTTGTATTTTATATTTGTAACTTCAGATATTTATATACCTACCTATATTATCTTTTTGTTTGTACAGTTTTGCGGGACACTGGCTAGTTTTTATGAAATACTTTGTTGACTGCCACATAAGTCTAGTGTTCCTAAGCGCGACTGTTACGCTAGAGGTCCTGGGTTCAATCCTCAGGTCGAGGAAATTGTTATTGGGTTTTTCTATGAAATTCTCAGTAGCAGCTTGGAGTCTGAATTTGTGAGTTTCAAGAATTTCATTTAAGAACTCAATAACACTGATCAACCTGGGAATCGAATCCAAGACCTCTAGCGCAGCAGTCGCGCTGAGTACCACTAGACATTAAAATATCAAATCAGTTATTTATTTGTGAAATATAGGTTATATTAAGGTATATACTTCATTTTGGGTACATTTTAAGTGCCTCTAAATAAAAATAAAATAAAAAATAAAATAGGGATTCATATTTAAATAATTATGTAACAGGACAAGCAAGACTACAATACATTATTTCAAAAAGCGGCGGTAGCCTCATGGCTAGAGGATCGGACTTGTGATCATGTGGTTGCCGGTTCGAAACTCACCCATTGCACTACCGACGTGAACCCACTCGTAATACAAGCATTTAGCTTAGTACGAGGGGTTAACAAGATTACTAGTAATGTGCGACCCAGCTAGTAAGCTTTTTTTTTTAAAAAAATAACTAAATGTCAATACAAATTACGTAATTAAGAAGACTTGTAACATTATTTTTCACACGCTTCGCTTTGTATATCTGATGGTTATCAATGATTCTGATAAGTGATTATAAATGAGTGTACATCTTAAACTAATTGATGAATAAAACAGGAAGTGCTACTGGTTTTGTAGTTATTTTGATTTCTATGTGATATCAGGGGCCGTATTACCACGTATTTGTAGTGTATGTATACCAATATGAATGTGTGTGTATGCTAGTATACTATTATACAATGTATCTCTTAATAATTAGCCAGTAATAAATGTTTACTCATGAAGAGCAGTGTTTCTCTAAACATCCCGAACGCCCAACCTTATATGGCGACCCTGCCATGTACGGCGGTCGGCCTCGGGCTCGGTTCTGCGTCAAGCGTGAAATTTGAAAGTAAATGGACAGAATTAAAATTATATTCGGGTTTCGTCTGATTAGACTGAAAAAGAGTGCGTAGTGTATTAATAAAAAGAAATATAAGTCGATCAATTGTAGAAAAGAGGACGTCTTTATAACACAAAATGCACTGGGTTCCATCATTTTTACGCTATGAAAGAGGGACGCCACTATTTAACCTGTAGAGCGGCATCCCTCTCTCACAACCTAAAAATGATGGCATTAATACGTGGTAATACGGCCCCAGATCTAAAGAATGTAAGAACATTACTGCAATATTTTTTAGACATTTCCTAAGAAACATAACTATAAATTACCACATATTAGTAAAATATAAAATCAAATTTTTTCAAGTCTACTAGATGGACATTAAGTGCATAGATGCACATCTGCCTAACCCTTCGTGGAATACAGGCGTGATGGTATGTTATCTTATTGTTTTGTTAATCTCTTTGTGCTTTTTTCCCAAAAAATAGTATTTTATATAAAATAACGATGTTTAACATATTTTTAAGGCACTTCAACTGATTAATTTACATAAAAAATAAACCTATAGCTTATTGTTGGCGGTTTATAATAATATAACAAAAACAGCTGAAAGGTATTCATGAAAAGACAAATTTTTCACAGCTCCTTTCAATAGGTAAATGGTCCGTTTTGTAGACAATGCATAAAAAAAAACGCAACATTACAAAATCTATACAGAAGTATAACTTTGCACAACATTTTTTTATATTACTGCATGAATCCATATACTGGCAAACTACTGGGCGTGGATCTCTTCTCAAATTAAGAGCGGTTACGCTATATTATAGTCTTCACGTATGTTGAAAAAATCTCTAAGGTATCCCAAATACCTAACTATAAAGCATATCTCATAGAATGTAGACATCCGCTAAAAGAATTGTGAAAAATTCCACGGTATTTTCGAAAACGAGATCTATGTGGATAGCATTAAGGTCCATGATATTTTTTAATTGAGATTGGAGTATATCTACGAAATATGGACTATGCTTGTCATGCATCAAGTACATACTTGACATAAGCTGATCTGGGAACCCATTTGGTCAGTATTTGAGACACATACCCTCACCAAAACAGAATTATGTAGTAGTTTATTTTAGTAAGATTTTTTATATTCTTCGCTTTCAATGGTTTTTAAATGTTAAGTGGTGTCTCATGGTTCTGATTCAAATAAATGTATTTTCTTTCTTTCCTGTTTTAAAGATAGAACAAGAATAAGTCTAGAACGAAAGTTAGCGGCTTTTCTTAAAATAATGAACCTTCTGCTTCTCGTATATTGTGACTTTTCTATTGTTATTTTTCAGTCAATTTACTTAAAGCAATTTCTTTTTGTACAAAATCATTCTCGCTTGATTTTATTTGTGTAACGTTTTTTAATGCGTTTTTTAATGGAACGCAAAAATTCAACCTTAATTTTAGCGTGTCAAAGATGAATAGAGATTGCAATTACCGTTTAGCTCTGAATTTAAGGTAATTAAGGTAATGCGAAATACTAAAAGCACCAAGATAAGAAAAGCCGGAGATCGGGCTCTTTAGCGTTCAATAAAAGAGGCCAATTTACAACAGTGGACGAATATAGGCTGATGATGATGATGAAAAGTACATAGGAAAGGCTAGGGTGACAAGGAATTTTCATGGCCGTTTCGAATGCCACGAATCCTAATGACTTATAGAGCAATGGAAGGTAAGTAGCAGATATGCAAGTAGGTGATCAATTAGGATTTTTCCCATTACAAGAAATAAGAATAATAATCAAGAAATATAAATCATCATCATCATCAACACATTATTAAGGTTGCCTGGAAGAGATTGCAGATAGCGATAAGGCCACCAATTGTATATTTCTATTTACATATTTGTTTTGTTTATTAAGTTTTTTTCTGGTGTACAATAAAGTATAAATTATTATTATTATTATATTGTTCCACTGTTGGGCACGGGTCTCCTCTCAGAATGAGAGGGATTAGGCTATAGTCCACCACGCTAGCCTTCAGCGGGTTGGCAGACTTCACAAGCTTTCAAGAAAATCTCTCAGGCATGCAGGTTTCCTCACGATGTTTTCCTTCACCGTTTAAGCGCGTGATAATTAATTATTAATACGCACATGACTTCGGAAAGACAGTGGTGCGTGCCCTGGATTCGAACTCGAGAACTTTTGACTTGGCAGTCCAATGGTCATATTACAAGGCTATCACTAAACTCTAAATATAAAAAAATAATGAATTATCACTCGCTTAAAACGGCGAAGGAAAACATCGTGAAGAAACCTGCACGCCTGTGATATTTCCTCGACGGTGTGAGAAGTCTGCCAACCGACAGTAGGCTAGTGTGTTGGACTATAGCCTAACCCCTCTCGTTCTGAGAGGGGACCAGTACCCAGCAGTGGGACTGAATAATGGGTTGATGATGAGTGACTTTAAGGATAGGATATATTAATAAAGTATGATTATAGGAGTAGTGTATGCGGAGAAAGATTGGGTCGCTAAAACTTTGGATAGGTCGACTTGAAAAGACGGAAGGGAGGCCTTTGCCTAGCAGTGGGACGAAATGGGCTAAAAAAAAATAATAGGAGTAGTCATTAGACTAGCGGTTCACTCCTACTTTATCCAGGTAAAAAATATATTAGAACTAGATCGCAGCAACTATCAGGTCCAATTTTGAATCTTATCCATTCAGGGACCCAATGAAACACACATAAAAATGATATCAAAATTGGTCCGGCTGTTTAGGAGGAGTTCAGTTACACACCTACACAAATTGTTAATACATAGGTATATATAAAAAATATCATTAGATTGGTACTGATACTGAACGTACTTGTAAAGTTACTCCTGCGTCAAGTGTGCGAACTTTTCACCAGAGGGCGCTGAAACTCAACTGTCATTCAGACCACGTGACCCGTAATTTGGCGAACGGAAATGTTATCAAACTACGCTTCCGGTTAAGATTGTTCATAATGGAAGACCCTTTACTGACGTATATTTATTTATTTTACTCACTGAATACATCACATAGCTTACCATCAAGCATGTATTCCCCGAAGTGTTAGGCTCTAGAGGACTAATGTACACTCAACGGTATGTTTTAGTATCAAGAGGTGTATCATAATAGGTGGCGAGCTTATTGCAATTGACCGCATAAATACAAACTCTGTGCTGCTTAGCTGAACAGTTTTTTTGACCTACAAATCATACCCTAGACATGCATGACAGGTGGTGCTTACAGCTTACGAACACTCGACCCAATTTTTATTTAATTTCATATTGAAGTTGCATAAAACAACGATGTATTATGATATATACCTAATATAGCATAATATTTGAAAACAACAATCCTATGTCATCATAATCAACCTATTTTTTATCCCACTGCTGGGCGACTTTAGCCCCCTACGATTCTTTACCTATTGCAGAGTGCGTTTTCGAGAAAATGTCCTTCCCTTTACCATATTAAGCGAGAGATAATTAATTATGTGTGTGTAGTGCGTGGCTTGGATTCAGACTCGGGAACTTTCAAGTTAGCGGTTTTTATAACGGTTATATAACCGGTTATAAAAAAAATAACCAAAAAAAAAAACCTTATTAGTCGACTAGTGGTCGTACTTTTAAATTCTCAGTAGCAGCTCGGAGTTTGGATAATGTGTCCGAAGAACGGCAAATAGACGCCCCCTATGACATGGGACCTCAACATACCGGCGAACTGAGGGTGTACAGTAGATACCTAATTACCTATCTAAACCTCTGCCTAACCCATTAGGGAATACAGGCATGACGGCAAAATATTCTACTTGAAAAAAAAAACACCAATGGTCTCAAAAAATCAACTAAAAAGTACCACAATCTGAACATGCTCAATCGTGTGATCTGCATTCATTTCACGTGAGTACAGTCAGCAAAAATGTTGGCCCTGCGGCGAAGTAATGTATGTATGAATTTCACGGCTAAAACCATGTGGATATCTCCACAAAGGAATGATAGTAATGAAATGCTGAGTACTTACACCTGTTTTCCTCTTTCGGGAAATAAGGAAAAAGAGGCAGATGTTCGATCTCTTTTGAAGCTTTAGCGCTTTGCCAATATATTTCCCGGTAGGTAACTGTTATTTTTAAGTACCGATGTTAGTGTCGAGTATTTCCTCATTTGGGACTTTAATGTGGATTTGATTATGGTACTTAAATGTTAGGCGTAACAAACCTACTCCCTCTTATTAAAAAAAAAACTATTAACCCGTATTCGAGATCTTTTTTGGGCAGTGATATGTACAAAAAAAGGGTTATTTTTATACTTTCACTCAAATAATACTCAATTGATGACGATGAATGTCCTATTTTATAAGGTATCTAAGCGACTATTTAATAGAAAGTTAAACTATTTAACAAATATGGCGGCTTGACAGGTTAAAGTCAAGTTAAAGCGAAACTATCCGTAATTTCTAATTTTATATTGATCAAAAAATATACGCTATTATTTTTATAAACTGGGTTTTCTCAATACATATGTTGAAATATGAAGTCTTCACTTGGAATAGGATAAAACTGTAAAGATAGAAAAGACCCATCATTTCAAATCAATTGCGTATTGATAACCTTTTTAAAAATATACTCTTATTTTACTAAATTATATTACAACTAAGATTAATTTTATCTGACAACCCTCATTAGTTAGTGGTACTAAGCACTTACACTACGCTAGCGGTCTTGGAGTCCCAGGTCGAGCAGAGAGCTGTTGGTTTTTTCTATGAAATTCTTAGAAATAGCTCAAACTTTGGATCTATCGGAATAGCCTCGTCCCGTACAACATGGGACCTAAACATACTAGTGAATATTAGTACATCTCTGCATTACTGTTCGGGGAATACAGGTGAGATGGTATGTACCTACTTAGATTTATTTTTCGATTGTTTCCCATCGTCGAACTGATTGGTAAGACTGCTACTGTTTATATAAATAAAGGAACTAGAATACCTTTTGGGAAATTACAATGACATGCTCCAATACTTCACAATATAATTCCTACTGAATAAAACAACGGCTTCCAATTATCAAAAACAAAGGAGCATCTAACGGCTCCAGGCCTAGTCCAGATTGACACAGGCCCAAATAATCGACTGGGACGTAATCTTGACAATAAATTACTTTATCTCGAACATTTTCCAAGTGGCCTAAATCTAGCTAAACTAAAGGCTTTTATAAATAATGTGACAATCAGGTTTGTTCCGAAAGTAATGTTTTGCAGAGATTGAAGAGCTTAGTGCTTAGTTCTGAGAATTAGGTAAAGTAAAATAGTTGTCACTTAACAAAAGATAATATTACTTATTACAGAAAATATAAGACGGAGATTACATAGACATTTATTTCAATATTTTTTTATATTTTAACAAAAGATAAAAAATACAATAGATGACCAATCTGCATTAATATAGAGTAATATTATTATTATGATTAAAAGAAAAAATAAGAATAAGTTTAATTTTGTGAACCTGCATGTTAATACAAACAAAAAAAAACAGACAATGTCACTATAAATACAAGCTCTATTTTATAAAACTGAAAATAGTGCAGTGATAGCCTAATGATATGACCATTGGACTGCCAATTCAAAGGTCTCGAGTTCGAATCCAAGGCACGCACCTCTGACTTTTCGAAGTTATGTGCGTATTAATAATTAATTATCACGCGCTTAAACGGTGAAGGAAAACATCGTGAGGAAACCTGCATGCCTGAGAGATTTTCTTGAGGGCGTGTGAAGTCTGCCAACCCGCAGTAGGCTAGCGTGGCGGACTATAGCCTAATCCCTCTCGTAATGAGAGGAGACTCTTAAGATCTCTTCTAAACTACGACATAAGGTGGCGTCAGCAGCATCTATTGCTGATGCAATAATAAACAAAAAACGATCAAATATGTAATATCAATATACATTTTACCAATGATTGAAGGCGTGTTTTGTTTGTTGGCTTGTAACTTGTGTTAAATACAAGTTACAATCAAAACACGCCTTCAGTCAGGATTACAATGCAAACGTAATTAATCCACCCCGTCCAATCATTGTCGATTTTTATGAATACAACAACATTTACATTTAAATTGGGCAGTACGATATTTGAAAACAAATTGTTTGTACCAAAATGTTTATGTCTGATGCTAAAAAAGTTGTAGAATCAGTTATTTTTTCATGTCAGAAATGTGTATTAGCAGAATTAGATGCTATTTTCAAATAGGTCCATGATTTATTTTAGTGAAGGAAAAATACGACCGCGGCCTGCATTTGAACCTGCGTTTTCTGGTTAAGTACGCCAGACGCTATGACCGCTAAGCCACCGCGAGTCCCACCGCCTAGTCGAAAACGTTAACTCACCCCAAAGACGTAAATAAAAAAATGTGAAGGCAAATCTCGACTAGGCTGGTGGGACTCGTTGTGGCTTAGCGGTCATAGCGTCTGGTGTACTTAACCAGAAGACGCAGGTTCGAATCCTGCCCGCGGTCGTATTTTTACTTTACTAAAATAACTTAATAATCTTTGCATGGAAAATGCCTAAAAATACAAAAAATCCATGATAACATAACCATTTTTACCAGAACCTCTTTCATCAACATTTCATCAGAACTAACAGCCATGACCACCAAAACGCGACCACCTTTTTTTAATAAGGGAAATACTCGTGGATCGCCCTCCGCCCCTGCGGCACCCATCAATAGACAGAACTCAGAGTTTTATTTTAAGGGACAACTCTACGAACGAGCAGGCGAGCTAACCGATGGTAAGTAGTCATCGCCGCCCAATGACATCTGCAATACCAAAGGGATTGCAGATGCGTTGCCGAGCCTATAAAGGAAGGGGATGGAGAATAGGAGGAGGAGGGGGACGGAGCATAGAAGAAGGAAGGGGACTGAGAGAGGAATTGGTAACATCTTTGCCTCACAGATAGTTCGTATGCCTCTCAAGATAAAACAAATACTTCTCAAGATAAAACAAAAATTTGGACGAAATACAAAAGGAAATAGTGTGCCCTCAATATATCAAAATCCATAGCCAATAATATCAACTATGAAACCTCTTTTTGATAATACAATCCGAACTAAACCACGAGGGATTTTTTAAAGCAAAAAAAAAAAAGAACCGTAAAACTTATTTTTCTTTATCACCAAAAAGTTTTGGCTGACGCATCACTCCCAAATGTATAATTGATCTCGAAGAGACCTCTTTTATCACTTTCCATGGGGATTTTCTTGGAACGGGCAAGTGTGAGTTGGATTCACTTTTTAAAAATATGACAGGTTTAAAATTTTAACAGTTTTTGTATTGGTATTTAAAATACGACCATTTTGAATTGGAATGCCGAATTGCACCCCTGAGACCGACAATGTATTATTGCGATCGTTTTGCGTTTGAGAGAGAGAGAGGGATGCCACTCTATAGATCAAATAGCGCCATCCCATTCACACAATCTAGTTTTTTTTCAGCCGTTATCGTCACATTACAGGGCAAAGGCATAGGCAAAGGGGAGATTTTCTCCTTTCAACCTAGACATTATCGCGATATATTTATAGGTACACGATCAGATCCCGGTGAAGCCTGCCAAAACTACGCCTAACGCTGTACAACACACAATTACACGCACATAATTATGTATTAGTTAACTACGCCTTATCTTGTCAGTCGAGCTGTCGATACCTCGATAGCTCGACTGACAAGATAAGGTGTAGTTTTGGTATACGTGTGTTCGTGTAATTGTGTGTTGTACACCATTAGGCGTAGTTTTAGCCGGCCTCACTTCTTTGTTCGCAAAGTTCCGTCTTAACTTTTTATTTGATCTCAGGGTACATGTAGGTAATGTATAATTGTATATACGTGTAGGTTGTGTAAACTTTGAGGAATACGGGCTTGATGGTATGTTAAAAAAGATTCTCTTACAGATTCGAACATAAGCATTAAATCAAATACAATTTTGTCATACAAACCTATTGAAGGGCTATGTATTTCTACCTCATTTAAATCTTCCATTTAATTTGGGTCATCAACAAGTGAATTGCTAGTAGTCCGCATTTTCCTCACATAAATTTGACCTCAAACACGTTTAGTTTAAAGGCGTTTTTCTTAAATCTTCTTGGAACCCTAAAAAATTGTTAAACCCATATTGAATCTAGCGTATTGTCCACTGAAACCGTGTAACATAGAAATACCTATAAATCAATTTCTCCAACGCACCCCAACCAAGAAAGCCAAGACACTTCTATGACATATGCTACCATATGTTCAAGCAAAATATACCTTAAAACAAATAATATAGAGTTCCAAATATCGTGACAATATAATTTAATGTTTTTTGATAAAAAAAGGCGCCTGTAATGGTCACTGCTCTCCTGATAAGGCATAAAATAGTGCCTGAGGTTGTAATTTAAGTGATTTTGACAGAATATATTGCCCTGGGGGACGATTCGCTAATACTATTTTATCTGAAATGCTTTATTGTGTGACGGACTTTTTTATGCGCCTTGACTAAAACTGATTTGGACGCCGATAAGTCTAATGACGGTGGAAAAATACGACGCAAAAGTTATATTAGCTAGAATCTTATAATATGTATTGTTACACTAGAAAATTAATATCTTATATGTATTTTTGTCGTTGGAAGACTTTTTATATATCATACATTAAGTGTCATACTAATACAAAAAATATACTGGCCGATGTTTGTACACACGGCTACACATCAAGTTATAAATAACCAGTATAGGCTGGCCTTGAATTGTGGTGAAAACTTTTGCAATGGGAGGTCAGTCTTAACTGGATTTGTATAGCTTGATTTATGTAACCGTGTGTACGTACAAAAAAATAACATGAGAGGTAATAAGAGGAACACAAGCCAAAACGATATCTTCGTAATGTTTGCTTGTCCTTCTGTATATTTGTAAGTGCGTTACGCAAAAACTACTGCACGAAAATGGATGCCTTTTTTATGGTCGTATTGTTGAAGATGTAGGTAACTTAGATAGTTCACAATATTTTTGTCATCGAAATAAAAATAACCATAATATAACTAATCAAAGACGTTTGATTCTTTTGTTTCAGTTATAAGTGTAGCTTAAACAACCGCATTTTATAATATATGTAATAAGACCATTTACACAGATCACAATAAAAAAAATTAGTTCAATTTGAAGACATTCATACAACAAACAAGTTTCCAACCAAAGAGCTCTTATAGTTTGCACTTCAAGACAGGAATACCAATAATATGGTCTGTATTCCTTGGTAGAACACAGAATACAAAGCATATTGTTTGTATTCCTGTTCCATGGTTTACGTGGTGGATCGCCAGTCAAGCTTATACGTAGTATCATAACATATATACATACCGTTTTCGCATCAATGAGTTCCATTCCTTGGGGCTTCAATGCTCATTTTAGCGTGGCAATAGTATTTAAATTTATAAGTACCTACTATGTGAGGCTTTTGTGGATATCGCAGCTAAAAAGTTTTCAGATTTCATAAAAGAAGTAGGTTCAGTACGACTGTTTATTTTTTATATTTGTCACCAGAGAATACTTTTATTTATAAACCGATTTGGAAAATTTCTGTTTTTCTGTTTATATTTTTCGTTTGATCCCATTGAAATTTAGTGAAGATATTGTGAATACTCAAAATTTAGAAAACAACATTAACATGTACCATTCGTAAAAAGGATGACGTCGTCACCATAAATAAAACCTTGTACTTAGAACTGCTTGCCACTCTAAATACATTATCTGCTCACAAGTAGCATTAAAAGTAACGGTATTAATAAAAATTGCGAGATTTTTATTATAATCTTAAAGAATTAAATACATGTAAAGCATTTTTACAATGCAAATTTGACCGCCAAAAGTCCATCTTAACCGGATGAGGAGCGTAAAGTCCCGCAACCGGGCGTTGTCCGGGCATAATCCGGGTAAATCGTGGCCATATTTGGGTGGTGGCCGGTTAAGCACACGCCACAGGTGGCCTTGTGCCTTACTTTTGAATGTTTGTGATTTTTGTCGTATCATTTTCCGGGTTTTAGGCACGGTGCAGTCAATTTTGACAGCATTTTTACCCTTATGAACAGAGATGAGTTTATGGTGTGGATTTTTGGACAAAAAAATGCCGTCCCAAAAGATCCATCTCTTAATCTATAGTATATTTGATCATTTGAAAGAAAGAAGGATGTATTTGTTGGCACAAACCATCATCAACACATTTTCCACTGCTGGGCACGGGTCTCCTCTCAGAGGGAGAGGGATTAGGCTATAGTCCACCACGCTAGCCTACTGCGGGTTGGCATCTGTCAAGAAAATGACTCAGGCATGCAACTTTCCATCATTATCACTACACTTGGGTTCAATTCACGGAAGAAATATTTATATGACCTAGAAAATCGATAGAAGATTTTATGTTCGCATCTATGAAAGAGTTATTTTGCGAAAAACATTTAAAGTTATGAGCGATACACGGGACTCCATAAAAATATGGCTTTTCTAATACTAATTTCCCATAAGGAGAAAATTCCTTTGTTTTGTGTCGTAGGTCCGTCAATTTAACACACACGGATATTAAATCAAGTATAACCGGCCTAATGGTCCCACTACTGAAACACAGGCTTCCTCAGGTGAGAGAGAATGGGCTGTAATCCACCACGCGGGCCCAGTGCTGGTTGGTAGAGGTGATTTTTGGCGATGTTTTAGGAATAGTGGTGATGAAATATTTTACACACAGCAAAGCGCCTGAGGAAAGCCGAAGATCGGGCTTTGTGGTGTTCACTAGGAGAGGCCAACGTACAGCAGTGGACGAGTATGTGCTGATGATGATGATGATGAAAGCGCCTACAACTCGTAAGGCGCAGCCGTTACCACTGGGCCACCGTCGCTCTCCTTATTGCCAATTTCATATTGAGAGTATAATGATGTCACATTTCAAAATGAATCCTAATTAACATGATACCTTTCATACGAGAATGCCTCACCGCGACAAGTTGTAGTTGGCGTAACTCAAAGCTATTTTCACTGCAAAAGTTTTCAGTTTGGCCGACACTCAACACACTAAATTAACTCGAGTTGGTACGTTTGAAGCGATTTATGTTTCCAACTCGTTTTGGATCGTGGATTTTGAAATGTTAGTGTTGGACACTGCGAGTTGAGTTTGCTCAGTCACCATATGGCAACCATCGTCGTTGAGCTTTCCAAATTGGAGTTGAGCTACACGATTGCTGATGCATGCATGACATCAGCTGGAACTGCTCTAGTCATATATTATACGCGGCTTTAAGAGCACCATTCCAGATATTACGTTACATATCATCATAGCATCATGCCTTTACGGGGAGTATAAGCATTATGGTATGACCATGCAATCGTCTAACGTTCTTGTAAAAACAAGAATATGAGTTTAAATATAACATAACATACCATCACGCCTGTACTCTCCACTTCCAACTTTTAGGCAGAACTGTATTAATGTACTCCCACAATCCGCCGGTCTGTTGTATGCTCCCATGTATAAGAGAGCAGCTCGGAGTTTGGATAAGTGCCCGATGCATATGGGCGTACATTAAGTAAACCTCTGCCGAATCCTTCAGGGAATACATGCGTGATAGTATAAACTAAATCTAAAATCCGCTACATCCTTATCCTTAGAGCCAACTCACGCCATCTCACTTATTTATGAAAGTGATGTATTTTGTAGGATAGCATCTAAAGATTATGCCTACTCGTGCGTGACGTTCTGTGTAGTGTAACCTCTTTTTTTATGAATAAAATGTTTGCCCCCACTAGACTCATTTTTTCCTGTGTACAGAAACCTAGAAAATTGTTCCTAAAATTTTATAACTATAGATACTTACGCATTTATCGACTTGATAGAAAAATTATGTGGAAGTACTAAGCTCTTCAAATTTTATTTAGCTTATCGGTAAGTGATTTCTAAGATAGGTTTGGTTGTATGTATACAATTTGTGTTTGTAAATGCAACTTTCCTCCTATTGGCGTCCCTTTTGAAATTTAGAGTTCGAGAAATAGTAGAACAAAGACTCATGTCTTTGTTCTACTATTTCTCGAACTCGAACGTGTCAAAATATATGGCAATATCTAAAATTGCCAGTTCCAATATTTACTTCTAAGAAGCTCAACGAAGTTCCTATTTTATTTTTATTCTAAAGCCGGAAAGATATTTTTTTAATTTATTACCCAATTTTATATATTTGTTCTATTTATAATCGATCGAGTTCCACCCTAACTATAACAAACCCCAAAACTAAACAAACTAAAATCACCCCTAATACATACCAATTACAAACGTAAATTTGTTCTTAGTCAACAAATCGTAAATCCATCTTCTAAACAGGCAGACAGTGATAGAGAAACAGTAATGAGCCCTATTGGTGCGAAATCACGAGCGAATGGCGCCCGTGACAAATTCAGTGCGAGAGTCCGCGCCGACTCAACTGATTTACGTTGATGACATCATTAGGTTATGCCACGGTACGGACAAGGTAAGTCAAGAAAGAAAAAAATATCCATCTACACCTGCCACAATTTGGATTGAATTTGACAGGTGCCAAAATTCTTTGGAACTAACGAATCAGCCACTACAAAAGACGATTCTTGAGACTAGGCTGTTTTTTTTTTAATACCTACTGATATTATTCGTGTAAAATACATCAAGGTAGACTGGAACCGGATCCCCAGATGGTTGGGAAGAATTATAGCAAGCTTGGATGATGATGCGCTACGACGGTATTTTGGGAAATTCCCACAATTTGAGAAAAAAACTTACATTGTACGTTGATTTATTAAATAGTACTTAGTTATAAATGTACTAAGATTTTCAATTGAAATGCAGATTGCATTTGAATTGAAATACTTAGTGCTTACATAAATTGGTCCATATTTTTTTATAGAATAGTTAATCCCATTACCGATTAAAAATCGTCGTATTTACTTAATATTGATGTTGTACTATAGAGCACTAATTGAAATAAATATTGTATTCTGTAAAATAAATTCATCAAAAAATATGCAACGGGAGATTTTACCTCCACAGTTTCAGATTTCAATCTGGGAAATTTATTATGAATATACAGCCATATTTTCATAACAGATTTTTCCTGATTACAACCGGACTTAAAACCAATTTGCGTATCGTGTATCGTGTAATTTCGTTACACAATATTATAAAGCGTTGTTTAACTTCGACTTTTGCAGAGATGACAGCATGAGATAAACAGAACGAGATGATGCCAGCATAAGGTAATCCACGGAAACAGAACATGTACCTAAGTAATCAAAAACTAAGAAAAAGCGGTAGCTTACAAGATCAGAAGATATCTGATAGAGTCTAGAACAATCTGATACACGCATCTGACATTATTCAGTGAGAAAGGCTTTATTTCAAATTTTCAATTTGTTAACAATTGCATTGAATAGGAATTATTTCAGTTTATCTCTACTTACTTCTAAATACAACTCCAGATCTAAGTTGTTTTTAAATTATTCAGCTCAGTTCAGTTTAAGCGATCCTTAGATTACCTGGAAGACATCGCAAATAGCGATAAGATCGCTTATTGTTCTGCGTTAATAGAAAATTAATGTGTATTGTTATTTTATTAGTACAAATAAATATAATAGTAGTTCAATAACAATTAATATGTTTTGCTGTGGGTTTGTATAATATACAATACAAATATACATATACAAAGTAAAAAAAAAAACAATGGAAAAAACAATATACGAGGTGCTTTTAAATTCACAGCAGTTTTATGTAAAATCAAACCGCGTAACATAGCGTAGCGTATGCTAAGTATATTTTGCCCTTTATCGTTTTGCGTGGCATTCGGCAAAATGCTAAGATAGACAAAGCTTCGAATATGTTGTGATTTCTTTCTCTAACTCGAGAAAATGTTCGTAAGGGAAACGGAAAATTGAAATATGTTTAGCTTCGGATATTTTTCAATACATTTCAAAGACATTATTGTTAGCAGTATTGAGAATTTCTTTTATTCCTTCCGTGTGGAATAGTAATATCTTTCTTAAAGATTTTATTTATTCTATATCTTCCTTTCTTCTTCAATTCTACTTTTGTTTTAAGCATGTAACATTCGAAAACGATTTTTTTTTTCATTAAACGTAATGTCAATAGGCATACTCCCTATTACATGTGACTTACGAGCGGGAACAAGAACAAAGAACGAGAGGGAGCAAACAAGCGGGATCATGAAAAGACAGATCCTGCTCGGAAAAGAAGGCAGGCAACTGCCTGCAATATATAAGCCGGGCGTGCCTCTAGGGCCACGGGCGCTTAGAAAAATCATCGTGCTTATCGTGCGACCTTCATAGAAGACGGTAGCACAGTGGTTACGTGCTCTCGTGCACAGCGGGTTTCAGGGGAGACCTTAAAGTCCTCAGAGATGTGTCCTAACATGCGTTGCACAAGGCAGCTTCTGGGGTGATCTATTAAGGTCTATTAAGAGGACACAGTGCCTCCGTCCTTAAGCTGATCGTGACCACCAGGGTGGTTTCAGTGGGTAATAATCAGTAAACAATATTCAACGTCAAGTAGCAGTATGTATACTGTTCCGTTTCGTACTGTGAGTGTGGAGCGCCGGAGGTCCAATTCCTCCCTCAGTGCCCTTCCTTCTCCATTCTCCTTCCCCTCCCTTCTCCTTAAATAGGTTAGGCAACGCATCTGCAACTCCTTTGGTATGTCAGATGTCTATGGGCAGCGATGACTACTTACCATCAGGTAGCTCGCCTGGTACTTTGCCGAGTAATACCATTAAAAAAATTGGTCTTATCCTCAAAGACCGGTCGTCTTTGAAGATTTCTCCCCGTGAACAAAACAAGGTACCTACTTCCTGCGAGGAACCGGACCAGACTATTGGCCCATAAACTCCTGTCTAGGTTAAAAGAGCTAAGTGCTCCGATCCTTATTAAAAATGCATCGCTATAATTTCAGCCAACCACCCCTGTCGACACAATTTACCTCCCATACGAAATCCGATTGAATCATAATATTTTTAATATCGTCTGCATCGTTAAAAATGCAATTTTTACGCGGCGAACTCATAGTGACGTTCGGTAATAAATTTGCCATCGGAGTATAAATATTATTTTTAGTATCGTTTGGAAGGGTTTTAAAATAGATTAATTTGCTTTGCAATATAGGCTGATATTTTGTGACGCCAACTGAATTATTGCCAGAAAGATAATGAATTTATACAATCACGCCTGTATTCCCCGAGAAGTTAGGCAGAGGTGTACTAATCTTCACTCACAGTTTGACGGTATGGTTAGGTCCCATTCAATAGAGTCTAAATCTGTTGCCATTAACCTGGCACAAATCCAAACTGGGCAAAAAAAAAACAGATAAACCCAATAACACTGCTCGACCTGGATATCGAACCCAGGACCGCTTGGGACCACTACACTAATGAGGCAGACCCTATTTACACTCATACAGCTTTTACGATGATGTCTTTAAGAGAACATTGACAGAAAAAAATCTGAAAAGCAGCGCTGCGCTGTGTTGCAAGTATTTTGCAACGCATAACAGCAAACATAAATTTTAAAATCACATGAATAAATAAAACATTAAAAAAATAAAGCTGAATGCAACCCTTTTTACTTGCGGAGATGGGACGCACTATTTAATTATTATGGCACTATGTGCACATATTTTTTTATTAGAATCTTTTCATATTAATCGTAGTTTAGTTTCATAATTTGAATATAAAATACAATTTTCAGTGATCTAATCTTTGAATATACAATACGATTGTGTCAGCTGCATCACTTCCCACGCAAATTGTATTTTTGCAATCTTAAAAACATGCAAAGAAAAATTAAAAATTAAATTAAAAATTTAAAAAACCCCCGACACAAAAAAAAAGTAGCTTGAACGTAAAGCCTAAAACAAGTAAAAAAAACTATACAAAAAATTGCGACAAATATAACAAAAAAGGTATGAACGTGAAACCTATAAAAAGAAAAAAATAACCATTAAATTATGACCCTACGTAAGTACGTATGAATTTTTTTGATTAAATGTTGTCACGTCGGGGGACCGCTCTAATTTATTAGCCTAACGTTTTGTTAAAGTACATACGTAACATATGAAGTTTTTTTCCAAGTTTTCAATTTATGTTTGTCGTTAATGCTGTGATATTCATGTTTAAATATTGAAGAAACGAAATTTGCTTCCCGAACGCGACTCCCGTGAATTGTGGTGGATGGCGCGCCCGTCGTGGCGGCGCTCGTGTGGGGCGTAAAGTGGTTGGAGCGTCACATTATCAAGTTTGTCGACCCGAGCGGGCAGACGCGCGAGGGCAGACGTCGTTGACAGTTGTGTTTTTCCTTATTAATTTTTTGAGTCAATTTTATATTTTTTTTTTTGTTTCAGCATTTATCTGGATAGTTTAGTTGTAAATTCAGTTTTTAATTAGGTTCACTTGTAATTCTTAATACTTACTTTATAATTTTCGTTGTAATTTTAATATCATTTTATTTGGGTAGGTGTTTTTATATGTAAAGAGCGGTCCCCCGACGTGACAACATTTAATCAAAAAAATTCATACGTACTTACGTAGGGTCATAATTTAATGGTTATTTTTTTCTTTTTATAGGTTTCACGTTCATACCTTTTTTGTTATATTTGTCGCAATTTTTTGTATAGTTTTTTTTACTTGTTTTAGGCTTTACGTTCAAGCTACTTTTTTTTTGTGTCGGGGGTTTTTTAAATTTTTAATTTAATTTTTTATTTCAAGCTTTTTGAAGGGATTCCTTAATTTTATCCTTAAGAACATATAGCTTTTAGATATCTTAGGTATTTCAGATCTAGTTTATAAAATGGGACTGGGCAGAAAAACTAAAAAAGCTCAAAACGAAGCGAAAAGGCGCAAATTAACTCAGCCTGAAGAGAATAGTTCTAAAAATAATAGCTTTTTATTGTCAGAAGGTACTCGAAAAGCTGAACTGCGTAGTCAAGAGAGTTCATTAGATAGACAGCGTCGTTTGGATAGTGATGCTGCATCTAAGGCTTTACGGAGATCAAAAGAAACTAGGGTTGAACGTTGTTTACGTAATACAAAAAATGCTAAATATACTAGTACTTCGCGATCTAATGAAACTCCAGATCAACGTGCTTCCAGGCATGCCAGAAATGCACAGTGTACTGCTGAGTCTCGTTTAAATGAGACTCCAGAACAAAGTTCGCTAAGGCGTACTACGAATGCTCAGTCTACTGCAGAGGTTCGTTTAAATGAGACTCCAGAACAAAGTTCGCTGAGGCATGCTACGAATGCACAGTCTACTGCTGAGGCTCGTTTAAATGAGACTTCAGAACAAAGTTCGCTAAGGCGTGCAACGAATGCACAGTCTACTGCTGAGGCTCGTTTAAATGATACTCCGGAACAGCGGGCTGCAAGGCTTGCTAGAGATGCAGCAGCTACAGCTTTGTCTAGAAGCAAATTTAGGATAGATTTTAATAATTCAATAAACAAATTTGCTGATACAGTTTGTTTAATTTGTAATAAGCTTTGCTATCGTAAGCAAGTACAGTCAGTAACATTAGCCAATTTTCCAGGAGATATACTACCAAATGAGTTAATGGCTCAATATGACGTTATCTCTGCCTGTCACCGATGTGTCAGAACACTTTGTAAGTCAAGAACACCTACTCAAGCCTATTGGAATGGTATGTCATTAGACGAAGTTCCCCCAGAATTAGCGACACTATCTGATGTAGAAATACGTTTGTTAAGTAGGATAATTCCATTCGTAAAAATGGTCAAACTCAGTGGTCGCTTCGGACAACATGGTTTCCATGGTCAAGCCGTACTTTTCGGTCAAGATGTTGAAGAAATCGCTGAGCAGCTTCCTCTGAGAATTAATAGTGCTGGGCTAGTGATTGTTTGCGAACAATTAGAATCAGTTCAAAGATTACGTCGATTTTCTGTAAATATTCAAAAACTGCGAGCTGAATTAGATTGGTTGGTTGCCAATAATCCTTTGTATAGAAACGTTACGGTAAACTATAATAATGAAAATTACGATGTTATCGAAATTTGTCATGTTCAACATAACGACCTAATACGTCAGGAAAATACAAATGACACAATTTGTTTCCAAGATATTAATAATAACCGGCGTATACTGAGAGGTTCTTTTCATCAAAGTCACAGTAAATTTCTAAATTTTTCTCGAGGAAAGCAGTGTACTGCGAACGCAGCAGTAGCTATTACAGTTTCAAAAATTAAAGAAACTGAAACATGGTCTTCAAATATAATCGATTCAATTTTGATTTCCGGTGATCGTTTATACTCAAATAGTATACAGTCTCGAAGAGCTCCGAATTCGGCTGAAGTTAATATAGAATATTTACGTGTTCAAGAGTTACAAATCAATTTTGAAGTATTGAATCATTCATGTCTGATACAAATTCAAGATGAAGCTTCTTCGATTTGTGGCCATTTGTCCGTAAATATTGATGGATTTCCAAATCTAAAGAATGGCTTAATTCAGTTTTTTACAGAATCTGGTGTTGATGAGGGAGCTATTGTTACATGTAATGGTATATCGGTTGCAATCTGGAAAAGAGACAATCGATATTATTTGTTTGACTCTCATTCAAGGGGACCAAAAGGTCGTGTAGCTCAGGATGGAACAGCTTGCTTGATATCTTTCAGCGATAGTACACAATTGTGGGCAATTTTAAAATCAAATATACCCAAAACACAGGGAAATAGGCCAGACGATGATCAATATAGTATAACAAAAATCACCCCTGATATATATCCATTAAATCAAAATGAAAATGCACTCCTAAGTGACATTCATACTATAAGAAATACCCAGCAGTCATCAGAAACATCCATTAATTTGAACAACGATAATATTGTTATTACATCGTCAGTTTTACGTGTTGTAGATGAACCTATTCCTGAATTGTCCACTGTTATTGACAATAATAATTGTGATCAGTTACCAGTTCATCAACTGCGAAGAAAAACCGAGGCTCCTTTACAAATAACCAGGGAGAGAAGAGCAGAAGAATTGTCTTGGTTCCACTTGTTTCCTTACGGCAGAAATGGTTTGCAGGAAACCCGATCTCATCCGATTACACCATTAGACTACTGTCAAGCTAGAATAATGGGAGCTGATACACGTTTTCAAAGACATGACTATCTTTTTTATGCATTGTCGGTTATGGAGTTCTATAGAGCAAAGCAAAATATAGGGGTGGTTTTAAGAATGCGCCAGGGAGAAAGTCGACCTGAAAACCTGGTTGAAAATATTCACCTTAATATGCGCAATATGCGTGGATCGAATGCATACTGGCAAAGTGCTTGTTCTAATCTTATTGCTATGGTGAAAAACATAGGCCCTCCTACGTGGTTCCTTACCTTAAGCTGCAATGATCTTAATTGGTACGATATATTGAAAGCGCTCTTAATTGCTGCCGGAAGACCAAATGAAAGTCCAAACGATTTAACCTTTAATGACAAAGAAGCATTGGTTGACAGTCATCCTGTGACTTTAAGTCGCCAATTTATGATAAGAGTTAATGCTTTTATGATGTTTTTAAAGAATGACGATCAAATTCTAGGAGGTAAGCTTATAGATTTCTGGTGGAGGATTGAATTCCAAAACCGTGGAAGTCCACATTTGCACATGTTGTGTTGGATTCAAAACGCTCCTAGTTTTGAAACTCCTGAAGGTAGAAATTTAATTAATGACATTGTTTCTTGTTCGTTAAATAATGTAGACGATGAACTAAATGACATTGTGAAACGAGTCCAAATTCACTCACATTCCCATACCTGTTTTAAAAACAGGCAGGACCAACACTGTCGGTTTAATTTTCCCAGACCAGCAAGCGATGGGACAATTTTATTAGGACCTGACGAAACTTTGCGTAATAATGGACGATTTTGTATTTTGAAAAGAAATCCTGAAGAACAATATGTAAATAATTACCATCCGCAGATATTGAAACTCTGGAAGGCAAATATGGACATTCAACCGTGTGGTAATGTAACAGCTGTTTCTTATTATATAGCCAAATACACTTCAAAGCACGAACCACAGGATGTAGGTCAAGCGGTAAAAGATGCCATCAGCAAAGTTCGAGCCTGTCATGGGGATATTGGAAGGCAATTATTTGCTGTTTCTATGGCAATATTAAATCATCGCAGAGTGTCGGCATGTGAATGCGCATACAGATTATGCCATCTGAAACTGAGAGACAGTTCTCGAAAAGTTGTTTTCGTGAACACATGCCGACCTTATGAGCGCTACCGAATCTTAAGGTATGATAGTGACGAAGGTCAAACATATCAAAATATATTTGACAGATATATTCAAAGACCAATAAATCTCGAGCATCTAAGTTTAGCAGAATTTGCCGTTAATTACGAACACACAAGTAGACTTGTAGATGATGAAGAAAATGGTGATAGAGAAGTTTATGAAGACCTAGGAGAGTGGACTGAAACTACGCGAACAACGATCAGACTTCTAAATGGGAACATGATGAAAAAGCGAAGAAAGCCAGCAATTTTGAGGACTCGCCATTACACGCAAACAGGAGACCGAGAAGGCTATTTTTATAGCTATCTTGTGGCCCATGTACCATTTAGAGATGAAGGAGATTTGTTAGCAGGGTATGAAACTTGTGAAGAAGCTTTTATGGCACAACGAAATCTGTTACGTCCTTTCCATGGAGATACTGTTGAGCAATTTCAGTTTATTGAACGCGAGCTTCAGCAAGTTATTGGCCAAGTTCTAGCACTAGCTGAACCTCCCGCATTTAATAATTTTAATGTTCAAGAAACAGAAAACCACGATGTAGGAGCGGTTGTTGACGGTTATGATCTAAGAATGGCTGATGTTGATATCGAAGTAGAAGAATTGGAAGAATCAATACACGTCAATATAACCGACGCAGAGTTTTATTCCATGGTAAGCAGCATGAACATAGAACAAAAAAAAATATATGATGAAGTAACAAAACAAATTCGAGATGAGGTAACAAATCAACAAAACAGAAATATTCCATTAAAATTATTTGTTACGGGAGGAGCTGGTAGCGGTAAATCTTTCGTGCTTAAAACTTTAGTACACCATATTCGGCGCTGTTACGCTCCCACAGTAGACCAATTGTTGCATGTAAGTTTCGTTGAAATCACAGCACCCACAGGAGTTGCAGCGCGGCTTGTTAACGGGAAAACCCTTCACAGTGCATTTTCTCTCGGCATCGAAAAAGGTCGAGCCACAGTCTACAGGCAAATGACAGGACAACGTCTGGAGGACATGCGAAGAAAATGGCGTTATATCCGTTGGCTTGTAATCGATGAAATATCGATGGTGTCATATGAAGTTTTTCGATCTATACATCTCCGTTTACAAGAATTCAAAAGTTGTCCAGATATTTTCGGTGGAGTAAATATCTTAGTTTTTGGAGATATAATGCAATTGTCGCCCGTAAAGGGCAGTTGGTGCTTCAAGCAACCTCTAATATTCCAAGGAGAGCCGCATCTATGGCATTATTTTGGACTTTGTGAGCTCCAAACCAATGTCAGGCAACAAAATGATAGTCAATTTATTGACATTCTGAATAATCTACGGGTAGGAGAGTTGAGTATGGAGCAGTATGAAATTTTACTTGAGAGAAGTCGAGTCTCATTGACTGGAGATTTTGCCGACGGTAACGTTGTACGAATTTTTCCTACTGTAAAATTGGTAAATAGTTATAATGACAAAATGGTAGAAATAATGGCTAAAGCAGTAAAAATTTATACTATAAATGCTCTCGACGAGTCTAAAGAACCTGCCACCTATGGCCAAAAACCTAACCACGTTTCTATCCCGCAAGATCCAAATTGTACGGGAGGGTTGCTCAATTCAATTAAAATTGCAATCGGGGCTAGAGTGATGTTGAGAGTAAATTTAAAGGTATCTGAAGGGCTAGTAAATGGTAGCATGGGGATTATCAAAAAAATCGAATGGAATGGACTTCGCCGAGATCAACTCGAAGAAGGTGAACTTCCAAAAACAATATTTATCAAATTTGATGACGAGTCCATTGGCAAGAGTTCTAAAGACGAAAATGGTTGGATTCCCATACGAACACAAAGTATAATTTTTCAAGGTCTCCGAGGGTATGGCAACATTGAGAGAACAATGTTTCCGATTATTTTAAGTTGGGCTGTTACTGTACATAAGTTGCAAGGAACCACAGTTGAAAAGGCTGTAGTATATTTGGGCAAAAAAACTTTTGCAAAAGGCCAAGCCTACGTGGCTTTAAGCCGCGTAAAAAGTTTAAATGGTGTCACTATTTGCGAGCTTGACCAAAGGAAGCTGTTTAATAATCCTCATGATAAATTGGCTTTGGCAGAATTGCACAGATTGAGAAGCAGTAAAGATTAAACATTGGTCATCTAAACTTTTACCCCCCCCCCACTTAATTTAGTAAATAATGTACTAAAAGCTAAATAAATAATAATTCGTTAGGTCCTAGGTACCAGTCATCACTCCACTTTCCTCATCAAGCTAGGGCATTTATCAGACCAAAAAAATATTTTTCAAGTATAGTTTCCATTTCGCTACTTGATATTCCTCATTTCCTTTTAATATAGTTTACATTATTCTACTAGGTTAGCCCTTTCATTTGATACCCATATTGAGGGAATTATGAAAAAAAGAACATGTAATTCGCCATTTTGTGGTGGCGGCCATCTTGGATTTGAAATTTGTCAGAGTGTGTAGTGTTCTACTAGTCAAGCCCTATCATTTCATACCCATATTCAAAGAGTTGTGAAAAAATATGTGATCCACCATTTTCTGGCAGCGGCCACCTTGAACCGATTTTCATCAAACATAGCTAAGAACACTCCCGACTAATTCACCTTTCAAATAAAAAAAACAAAATTAAAATCGGTTCATACCTTCACGAGCTACGATGCCACAGACAGACACACACACACACACACACAGACACGTCAAACTTATAACACCCCGTCGTTTTTGCGTCGGGGGTTAAAAAAGGGCATCAAAGAATCTTTTCTAATTTTTAATTCTTTTTGTAATTAAGTCTCAACTTGTTTTGCAAGAAATAAATTGATTTTCTGTCTTTATTTTCATTCAAAATGATCTTTGAGTTTTTCGTTTTTCTTCTACTGAGAATTTCATAGAAAAGCCGGACCATAACGGACCAAAGACCTGTAGCGTAGCAGTCTTCAGCAAGAAGTTCTTAAAAATGCACACTTTTATAGTAATAGGTTACCGGTCCATTACCTCATACCGAATTTATAGCTTTTCTAGACAGAAGCACCACGCGGTAATAAACGGTAAATAAAAATGTTTTTATTATCATTTTACCGGAAAAGCAATAACATTAAAACAAGATACATACATACATACCATCACGCCTGTATTCCCCGAAGGGTTAGGCAGAGGTGTACATAATGTACACCCACAATTCGCCGGTATGTTTGGGTCCCATGTAATAGGGGGCGAGCCTATTGCTATTCACCGGGCACAAATCCAGACTCCGAGCTGCTACTGAGAATTTCATTGAAAAACTCAATAACACTTTGCTCGACCTGGGGATCGAACCCAAGACCTCTAGCGTAGCAGTCGCGATTGGGACCACTAGACCAACGAGGCAGTCAACATCAAACAAGATACCTACCTAATAAACAGTTTTACTCGGCGAGGTTATTTGTTTAGTAAAGGTTTTGTCTCAAGATAACATTATATAATATCACGTCTATATTCGCCAAGGGTTAGGTAGAGGTGTACTACTGTGAACCCAAAGATGATGGTTTAAACAGTTTCGGAAGCCGGCTTTAATTTGAGTGTTGGATTTTCACCACTGACATTCGAAACTGTTTCAGACATAACATTATTTTTTTAAGGCGGTTTTACATTTTGTTGAAAGATATATTATTTTTAAAAAAATAGTGGAAAGTAGAGGTATTTGTTAGTATATAACATATAAGTATCTATGTATTATAATATATAACAAAAAATAATTTTCCAAATCGGTTCAGGCATCGTCGAGTAATCGGTGAATATCCATAAAAAAAGGTACCGACGAATTAAGAACCTCCTCCTTTTTGAATGGGTTAGTAAAAAATAAAGATGTAGTTATTTTAGTAAAGGAAAAATACGACCGCGGGCAGGATTCGAACCTGCGTCTTCTGGTTAAGTCCACGTCAAGTCCGCGACCCAGACTCACCATGTCGAAATTTGCCTTCACATTTTTTATTTTTATGTGAAGGCAAATTTCGACATGGCGGGTGGGGGTCGCGGTGGCTTAGCGGTTATAGCGTCTGGTGTACTTAACCAGAAGACGCAGGTTCGAATCCTGCCCGCGGTCGTATTTTTCCTTCACTAAAATAACTTAGTAATCTTTGCATGAAAAATGCCTAAATAATACAAAAAGATAAATAAAGATGTATTTAATTCGGATTGAACTTGCAAATAACATTGTAGACTGAAAGTAATATTATCTTACCGCCCACTCATAGTACAAAAAGATACCCATCAATTTGACCCCAAAGCGTCTAGCACTATAATAATAATATATATAGCTTTTACGAAAGACCATTTTGTACCCCTGAGACGAATATCTCTAAAAACATAAAGGGTTGAAACTTCTGTGGTGCCGCATGGGACAACCCTAACATGTCAAACAAGTAATATTTTCATAGAAATAGTAGAGTTATGTATTAGATTCTGAGCTATATCGCTTTTGGGTCGAATACTGCGCGGCCGGCTGTCAAAATTTAATGATTATGCGGTGATAAAACATTTACGAGTAATTATAATTAGCAAGTACTACTACACTACTACAGATGATCAAACTAACTGTACGCGTTTGAAATTAGACGTTCCGAACGGCAGTGCAAGTTGAATCACATGATTCAGCGACGTCAGTACAGATCTAATGAGACGATGAAGGGTAAATAGGTTATTGAATGCCAAAATATCAAAATCAGTAAGGAAAATATTTATGACTACAATAGTTTGTATTTTAAAATGTATTACTGCAAAACCACTTTCAACCAACATCAGACAGGCACAGTTATTTCGACCGAACTGGGAGACAGATTTCACAAAGCTAATTTTTATTACCGTTAAGAAAACCTTAAAAATATCTCATATTTTCTCGTTTTATGAAATTTTTTCTGACCAAATCTGTGGCCATATTTAGTAGGGATACTGAAAACTGCTTCTCCAGCTGTGTGGCTATCTTGAACGGCTACGTTGGCTATACCTCTCGTTTTTAACCAGTTTAAAAGCAGTGAGTACCTTCTTATTCAGGGGAATTAATATTCATCTCGCAGGCTTCCTACTGAGGTCCTTATCTGCATAGACGGCGGAGTCCCTAAGTCAACTGCCCTCAGGCTTCGGCTCTTGGAAGCCTGCGATATGTCTGCGCCTTACAGCGCCCTCTGCATCTACCACAGATCGGAAGAGAGATGCATGCGACAGCTATCAGAAATCCGCAAACCCAATTTCGGGGCAATGCCGATACCCTAAGAATAAACTGGTGGTCAGGTGGATTACATGTTTTCTAAGGCGCAGGGGGATATCGATGTAAAGAATGGTCACCCATCCATAAGCTACAGACCGTGGAAAGCAACATATCCTTGTAGATCTATGTATTAACGTAGTTATAATCTAGCCTCTCTTATAACTTATTAAAGCAAGACCTACAACGGATCAATATGCGGTAGGTACAGTCGCCAGCACATCAGGTTTAAATAACAAAACTGTCAAATTTCTCCAAATTATTTTAAACCTTAAAGTGTTGATAATTAAGTTCAAAATAAACTGAGAAATTTGACATTTTGTTGTTACTTGATGTGCTGGTGGTACATTGTGCATTTGATACTATAAGTCAATTACGGGAAGCGAGTAGGCAGTTAGTGAAACAGATTAGGTGGCTGATAACATTAAGCTTGGGCAATCTGTTGGTAATTATGTACTAGAAATTATTGACACGTTATGACGTAGATTCAAGTGTTGGTGCGGATTTCTCGAGATATGATGACTACAGGGGCTAATGGGGGGCTTTTGATAAATCACAATATGATTCACGTTTACACAATGGGCTATCCTTTTCAGATTGTAGAAAGAAGTATCACTGAGTCACAATCACGTCTCAAAAGTTAACAACATATTGAGAACTTTTTTAACGTAAAATTTTGCCATGTAGCTAAGTTAGAATACAATGATAAAACCTAGAAGTCACAAATCTGCATGAAAATTAAGCCGTTAAAAAAGAAACTTCATATTTTGTGTGATTATTCACACTGTGAGCTTCATGATATCGTGTTTCACAGTGGCAAATGTAATTTAATAATGCAAGCTTGTACCAATTATATCTAAAAATACTATTGGGCTTAAAAGAAACGGGATGGGATACAATTTTATGTGAAAGAGGCTCATTCATTCATCATGCTGCAGCTTGATTTGTTTGCTGCAGCATATTATTGCTGAGATAGGGAACAATTCTGTCATCGCACAAGATAACTTTGATTGATTTGTTGAATTGATTCTTTGGGATTTTTTATTGTGTTTGACTGTCAGAATAAACTTTCTCTCTTTCATTCTTTTTATACAACACAACTTTCAAAATGGCCGAACGCGTCTTCTAGTTAATACTTATTCTATGATACTAAGAAAATTTTCCCTGGTTTCAAGAAGTTTGCTAAGAAATTTATCCCTAAGGGGGTCACATGAGATCCTAAAGTTTTATGAGAACAAAGTCACTGACATTAGCTCGCCAGTGTAGTGACAAGGCAGAAAGATAACTGGACGATACCAGGGGAATTAATTTCTAGATATCGTTCACGTTACAATAACCAAGCTGGTCAAGCAATAGATGAGTCACGACTTTTAATTTATTCTCCTCCGTTCCTTAAATAGCACGTTGAACCATAGATGGCTAATTTTATAAGAAATGTTAGTGGTAGTCAGATTAACGAAATGCCTAACAGGATACCGACTAGTATTCCACAACATGTTTTTTGCAAAAATCTGACAGCAGTCGCATCCTTTGGAAAGACACTTTTACAGGTCTTATCCTCAGATCAAATAAAAAGTTAAGATGGAACTTTGCGAACAAAGAAGTGAGGCCGGCTAAAACTACGCCTTGCCGTGTACAACCACAATTTTACATTTCGGGTTGCGAGGGACCCGATTGAAGTATTGGCGATAATGACCTACTCTCCATCTGGTCCACGTCATTACTTTGGCCCTTCGCTTCCATGATAATAAAAATCAAATATAAATTAATAACAATACTTTATTTTTAAGTTTTTAACTAAACAATAATAATCGACTAATATCAACAATATGATTCAGGCGTGATCCGAGTCACAATTAGAGATGCGGACGGGGCGGTCGCCTCAATCGTAATGCGCATTATTACTGCCGGCTTCGTGTTAAATATCCTCGACCCCCTCCACACTGGGCCTGATTCATTGAGTGGTACAATGTCGCATTTGTGGGTAGATTAATATTTATTTATTTTTCTCAAATAATTGCTCACGCCGACACGGCCATTCTGAAATAAGGTCGCCCCCGACCTCAAAAACAAAAATTAAGTCAAAGCACAGAATAATAAGATGATAAGTTTAGTCGTCAAGTAGGGAGACTCCTATCCTCAACCCACATCACAACAACATCCATGAGTAAGGAGGCCCTCGTCCTCAACAGACTCGTAAATGTGACATAATAGAATTCGGAGGCCCCTGTCCTCAACAAATTCTATAACAGTTTGGAGGCCCCTGTCCTACCACAAACTGGCAAACATTTTACATTGGAATTTGGAGGCCCCTGTCCTCAACAAATTCTAAAACAGCTTGGAGGCCCCTGTCCTTCTACAAACTGGTAAGCGTTTCATTTCAGAATTTGGAGGCCCCTGTCCTCAACAAATTCTAAAACAGCTTGGAGGCCCCTGTCCTTCTACAAACTGGTAAGCGTTTCATTTCAGAATTTGGAGGCCCCTGTCCTCAACAAATTCAAAAATAAAACTAGCCTACTTTTACGAATGTTTAGATATCTTCCACGATTCTCATAAACCGAAAACTGTATACAATTTGTACATACCGGCAGTGTAAATTAATTTGTGTTAGAGCATTCGTTCACGTCATTGCTTTTTCCCATGTCCATGATTTCAGTCTGTTCTTGTGATGAGCTTAGTTCACGTTCTTCCGTTACGGTCTCGATTTCCGCCGACACGGGATTCTGACTGACGCATTCCCCAGGTTTAGGCGCCAATCGTAGTTGATCGTGAGCAACCTTTTTGGGTCGCCCTCTACCTGTAACCTTCCTAACTTGATAGCGATCGTTAGGTAGGATTTTCCATATTTCATATGCATTTGGGAACTTTAAGTCGAGTCCAATTTGACTTCTTGGGTTGGTATTAAACAGAACCATCTCTCCTTTTTGAAATCTTTTAACTTTAGCTTTTCCTTTGTCAAATCTTACTTTGTCATCCTTGCCTCTTGTCTCGATTTTCTTTTGTACATAGTTGTTAAGTTGATTTCTATCTATTGTACATTCATCTTCATTTACTAAGGACATTAATTCAGCAGGTACTGCATATTGCCTTCCAGTAAGAGCTTTAATAGGACTTACGTTTGTGGTCTTATTTTTGGTGCAATTGATGGCTAATTGAAGGGCTTCCAAACCTTTTTTCCAGTCGTTTGCCTCGTAGTTACGTATGATGGTTAATCCATTTTTGACTACAGCCATTAGGCGTTCTACTTGTCCATTGGTTCGACTTACACCAGGTGCAATAAAATGTTGGTGGATACTGTAATTTTTGCAAAACTCTTCAAATTCTGCTTTGAAAGCTGTGTCTTGATCACTTATAATCTGCCTTGGGGCTCCGAATAAGGCAACAACGTGTTTAAGAGCACAAAGCATAGAGTTGGCGGTTTTGTTAGTTGCATATGTTAAGGTCACAAACTTTGTGTAAGCGTCAACAATAACTACTACATATTCACGTTTGTTGTTTCGACTAGTAAGGTGACCTGTCATATCGATATGGATAGTATCAAACGGAACTGGTTTCTTTTCGATAGGATACATTTGTATCTGTTTAGCGCCTGAAGGTCCCTTACTTGTTTTACATATGACGCAGTTTTCTATGAATCGTCTTATAGTTGTACTCATCTCAGGAAACCAATACGATTCACGAATTTTCGCAAGTGTTTTCTCCCACCCAAAATGCTTCAGTGACGTGTGATAGGCATTGATAATACTCCATTGGTATGATTTAGGAATCACTTTTTTCCATTTTTTGCATCCAGGCTCTTCTTCATTATATTGTCGTTCTAAAACAAGATCATGCAAGCGATAATTATTGACTTCCTCACCACGCTCCAATTTTTTTATTAGATTGGCTAGCTCCTCATCGCGTCTCTGTTCAATTTTAAGCCATGTATCTATATTTTGAGTAAGGTTAATACAGGCCACAGGATTTCGGCTGAAGAAATCGGCGTGCTTCATTCTGCTGCCTTGTCGATATTCTACTTTGAAACTGTAGTGCTGCAGAAACGACCACCATCTGTGAATCCTTGGTAAAAGTTCATGCTTATGAGACGACGATTTAATGGCGTTGCAGTCGGTGACAATGGTAAAAGCCCTCCCGTAAAGATATTGTCTAAAATGTTTTATAGCACGGACTATAGCTAATGTCTCCAGTTCGTAAGAATGGTAGTGACTTTCTGGTTCTGTCGTTCTCATGCTCATATAGGCCACAACACATTGCCTTCCATCCTTTATTTGGATAAGGACGGCACCTAAACCAGAGCTACTTGCATCGGTGTGGAGTTCGATAGCCAACCCTTCTTGAAATATAGTGAGGACCGGCGCTGACGTTAATCGACGAATAATGTCAAGCCTGACATTTTCACATTCTGGCGTCCAGATGAACTTAGCGTCCTTCTTCGTTAAATTGTATAAAGGAATCATAAGTTCTGAAAATGATGGTATGAACCGTCGGAAGTAACCTGCTAGTCCACAGAATTGGCGTACTTGTTTTACGCTAGTTGGTACTGGTGACTTTTCAAGAGCTTCTACTTTTCTTGGACTTGGGCGAACTGTGCCATTCTCAATCAAGTTTCCCAAGTATTCAATAGACGTCTTGAAGAATGAACATTTCTTAGCATTTACTGAAAATCCAGCTTTAGTTAAGGCATTTAGGACTTTATCCAGAATCTGTAATCCCTCAGAAAACGTTTCACATTTGATCAGGACGTCATCCATGTAAATTAAAATATCTTCAAGCAATGGTCTCAGAGCTGTCATTATAGCGCGTTGGAAAACTGTGGGAGCATTCATCAATCCAAACGGCATTCTCACATATTCGTAAAGACCGTCAGGAGTAATAAAGGCTGTTTTTGGTATTGAAGTTTCATTGATAGGTATTTGATAGAATCCTTGAGCCATATCAAGACTAATGAAATATGTAGCACAAGATAGTCTGTCGATCTGGTCAGAAATTATAGGAAGAGGGAACTTGATAGGAACTGTATTTTTGTTGAGCTCCCTGTAGTCGGTACACATTCTGTCATCTCCATTTTTCTTTTTCACAAGAATTATGGGACTCGCATAATCTGAGCTACTTTCCCGTACAATCCCGTAAGCAGTTAAATCTTCAATAATAGCCTTAACCTTCTGTCTCTCAACTGGGGCCATTCGATAAGGCCTCCTTGACACTATCTTTGAAGGATCTTTAAGTTGTATTTCTAAACTTCCAGTTAAAACTTTAGTTTTAGGAATGCCCGTAACAAAGGAGTCTTTATATTGCGATAGTAAGGATTTTAACTCACGTATTTCGTCTTCGTTTGTTAGATCAGTGTCCAGTTTTTCAAAATTGTCCTCAGTTAAATTAATTGCCGAAATAGTTGAGGTCCTCAGGATTCCAGCATTTTGTTCTGTAACTAGGACACTGTAGCCAGTGCCCCTTACGATTTCAGCTCCAATTAAAAGATCACACGGCATTTCGTGATCTTCCACAATGTGAAAGGTAATTTCTACAAATATGCCATTTATTTTGCAAGTCACAATAATTTGTTGGCAGGATAGGATTGGCACGCTTTCGCTACCGATACCTTTTAGCATTAAGGAATAATCACCGCGTTTTCCTGGCAAAGATGAACTTAAAGATCGTCGTACCAGAGAACGGGCAGCTCCACTATCGTACAAAGCTTTAAATTGGCGGGTGCCGATGTAAATTATCATTGGAGTAAGTATTTCATCATCCTCTCTTGCGATATTAATTTTTTCGACCTCGTCGTTCATTTTCTTGAAACAGTTTGCTTCCAAGTGCCCAATTTTCTCACAATAATTGCACTTTGATTTCGGACGTTCTGCTCGGTTTACCGACTGTTCCTTAGTAGTAATTTCGTTCAATAAGGGTTTTGGATCGCCTACTTTATCTTGCAGTTTAGTGCAGTTTGCTTGATAGTGCTCAGTCTTACCACATTTAAAACATACGATGGATTCTTCGCGACTAGTCCTGAGTCTGGGGCGTTTGGCAGGTGGTTCACCCTGGCGAGATTCACGAGGCTTTATTGTAGCTGCAACAGAGATCAATTCAGGTACAGTAACACACTTACTGGACAGAAGCCTTAAACGGAGAAAGTCATTATCTATACAGCCAATTACAGCCTCTACAGCATCAGCATCCTTGTTACCACTTACTACCCGCTTCCAAATGTGCCAGGCCTTAGTTATTGATTCTGCAGGGTTCGATAAATCAAATTTAAAGTTGCGTAACTTAAGGATATCATTGGAGTACCGTGCCTCCGGTTCAAATGTTTGTATCAACGCTTCACGCATGTCGTTCCACACGGGAGACTTTACGAGCCATGCATCTCCGACAGACTTTGCTCGGCCCTGTAATAGGCTCGCTATCTTGGTGC
Organism: Subacronicta megacephala; assembly: GCA_958496365.1. Taxonomy (NCBI): domain Eukaryota; kingdom Metazoa; phylum Arthropoda; class Insecta; order Lepidoptera; family Noctuidae; genus Subacronicta; species Subacronicta megacephala. The sequence continues at coordinate 4,827,823 of OY292539.1, read as the reverse complement.
AGATTTCGTAATCGGCAAGTCCCCAGTGGGTTTTTGCTTGATCAACGTGTTCGCACCAATCACGGATTGGAACATCTCCATCAGGGTTATAAGCAGCGATATAAATGTCACTCAATCTTGGTCGTCGTGTCGAACCCACATTATTATTTATCAATCCTGAAAGAAATTCATGATTCGTCTGCATGGAAGCTTGTTGCTGTCGCGTCAGATTTTCCAGAATATTGGCCAATGTAGACAGCACCTGATTGGCACTAGAGTCCTCTGGTCCTTTATTATTTAGGGCGGATGGAGCCGAAGATGTACTTCGGTCCATCCCACTTCTGATTTCGGGTTGCGAGGGACCCGATTGAAGTATTGGCGATAATGACCTACTCTCCATCTGGTCCACGTCATTACTTTGGCCCTTCGCTTCCATGATAATAAAAATCAAATATAAATTAATAACAATACTTTATTTTTAAGTTTTTAACTAAACAATAATAATCAACTAATATCAACAATATGATTCAGGCGTGATCCGAGTCACAATTAGAGATGCGGACGGGGCGGTCGCCTCAATCGTAATGCGCATTATTACTGCCGGCTTCGTGTTAAATAGTCTCCGACCCCCTCCACACTGCGCCTGATTCATTGAGTGGTACAATGTCGCATTTGTGGGTAGATTAATATTTATTTATTTTTCTCAAATAATTGCTCACGCCGACATACACTATACATAACAATACCGAAACTACGCCTTATCTTGTCAGTCGAGCTTTCGATAGCTCGATAGCTCGACTGACAAGATAAGGCGTAGTTTCGGTAGACGTGAGTGTCTGTAATTTGTTTGTACACGGCAAGGCGTAGATTTAGCCGGCTTCACTTCTTTGTTCGCAAAGTTCCATCTTAACTTTTTATTTGATCTGAGGTCTTATCTAATGGACTATAAAAATACTAATAAAGTAACTAAGCGGTCTACGTCTGCTTTTGTTCAATTATTTTTTTTTATCAACTAAACGTTTAAAAAGACAATTCTGTCCAAAAATTAAACTTATTATCCTTTACCTCTCAGCTACTAAAGTATGAAGTACTTGAACGCCATTCTCCTTCGCCTTACGCCACACATTTCCCAAGGCACCACGTTTGTCAATGTCTTCATATCTCTGTGTTATGATTTGAACAATCCTCAGATGGTGACTTATCTAGCATCTCTTGTTTTGAACCTTAATGCGTTTTTGCTTTGCTGAATATAAAATACGGTGAGCGGGTTATTTGGAACCCCGCGCATACTTTTTCATAGGGCTATGATTTAGATGTCAGGTTAGTCTTTCGCTTCTTATTTATTTATTTATTTATATACTAGCTTCTGCCAGCGACTTCGTCCACGTAGTAGACAAAAAGTCACATCTCCTATGTTAATTCAGGTAAATAAACTGTGTGCCAAATTTCATACAAATCCGTTCAGTCGTTTTGGAGTAACTGAGTAAGAAGCATCTATCCAGACGTTCCCATTTATTGTATTAGGTATAGTACAACTTATAGCCTTCCTCAATAAATAGGCTATACTAACGTATTTTTTCAACAAACTCTGTCTCTTTATAATGTTATCATAGATTTGGAATGTATTATCATACTATGGAATTGATCATCTTTCTTATACAAATATTCAAAATCATTACCATTAAACTGCTACATACACAAAACACAGTAAATGAATTTATTAAGCTACATACAACCGTAAGACGATCAAATCACTTTCGAATCTACTGAAGGTATCGATATCAACTTTATTGTCATCTGTATGATATTAGGCTAATCAATGCGACCTTTGTTACATGAAAATACCAATAATTGTTTGGAAAAATCGTTTGTTCATAAAAAACTCTTGATCGCCACTTTATACTCGTGGAATTTAGAATCAAGTATCTATTTTTTCAGAGACAGTTGAGAATTAAAACCCAATAAAATTATTTGGAACGGGTAGATAAACAGCGTTCATTTTTCTGTAAAAAACATTTCATATCCTACCCATAGGAGCCATCATAAACAAATTATCTGAGCTAGTGACCAGTGAGCAAGCAACACAATACATAATAACTTTGCCGTTTGAGAAACAGATTTTCCTGAGGACCTTTCACCGGCGCATCGAAGTGTCTGATCTTGCTTATGGTCATAGCGAAACGTACGCTCAGGAGATACTGCACGCGTTAAAATTTAAATTGGATAAAAATGTAAACGAAGAAAAATACTTGAGATAAATCTCTTTATACGAAATGAATGATTTCCTCTACCGAAGCAACAATCTTACAAAGGTTCGCTGGTAGAGTTACTAACTCATTCGATTGGAGAAATTAATCTTTGTCGATTTTAAGAAAAACGTCCATAAACTCTGTGGATGGAGGTTGCAAACTAAGTGAGTCCTCATGTTCCACATCAGACTCAATTTCTATACCCGGGGCCAAAGCACGGAACATTTGAGGCATGCGCTCACCTCATCGACTCTAGTTCCTCGGGTTATAACGAATAGAGGCTGAAGAAAATCCCCATAAATGAAACAGTAATCCTTCCTATGATGTGATCGTTTCGTCGGATGTCTTACAGAGTGCAATTGACGTCTTCCAAGGCCTTCTATTGCACATGCGTACACTCGTTCCAAACGATTAAGCTGCACTCTGCATCTATATTCAGGTCGAAGAGTATCTTAAAGAGTGTGGGCAGTTTTACCTCCGGTTTTACCTCCAGTTTACCGGAGTAAAGTGGCAGCAATCCTCGAAGAGGCAACAGCTAGTGCAATCTTCCCTTCTTCCTTGTCTTCGCCCTTCAGCTAGTATAGTCGAGTCAAAAAGGTTTTTCCTGTACCACCAAGGACGTCCGGAAAAAATGTTTCACTGTCCTGTTCATTGGCACTTCTTAATATTTCTTAATCAGTAAGAGTCTCGATATTATTGTTCACAATTTCGGTCATCGCAGAATAACTGTAATTTATCTCTACAACATACTCTGAGTAACTCACCAACATAAAGTGGTTTTTGCGGCTCTTGAAGGTAAGATCCAAAAGGCATTTATTGAAGTAAGAATATCTTGAAGCGAGCAAAGGCGATGATTAATAACACGCTCGTCAGACTCTGCCACACTAACCCCAGCTCCGTGAAAGACCGAATGCTCAACGCCATTAACAGTCTTAAAATACGTTTGTGCACGAAGTGGCTCCGCAGAACGAGCTGATAGAACTAACTTTTACTTGGATGAACAGTGTACACTCGTCCCAGTGCGTGTTGGCAAAATACACTTCGATACCCCTCTACAGGCAAACCCCATCGGCGTCTATTAAATACTCCTCTTTGCGGCTTTGTAGAAACTGATTGTTTTTATAGTACATTAAATTGTTATATATTCCACTCGGGATTTTTTTTCCACTTCTAATTTCTATGAAACCAAGCTAAATAATATATTATTGTAAGATTCGTATTATAGTAATCGGTTGAGATACACCTTTAAAATAATAAACAGCGCCATCTATAATTTTATTGCAGAACAACCTGAACTCCGGAAAATATTAAATTTAAAATTTCGCGAATACGTTACTTTCTGGGGTAAAATGTAGCCTATGTTTTAAGTTAGACCTAAAGGAATACATCGGTGAAAACTGCATTCAATTCCATGCAGTGGTTTTACCGTGATGCGGGTACAAACATACAGACAGACAAAAATTCTAAAATTTGGCTACTGTTGCTTTAATAAAGACCCCCTGTGTTATTTTTTCTTCAATAACTTCAATGTACAGACATCGGCCTGTTACAATTTTATTATATGTTGAGATACTTTATTGTACACCAAAAATAGTTAATAAAAGTACATCGATTTTGTAAAGATACATACAGTGGGCGACCTTATCGCGATCTGCGATTTCTTTTTCTTCTTCCACATTCATACATATTTTCATTCACACGCACCAGTTGCGTAACCTGAAAATGGCGAGGTAGGCAGACATATAGACCGCTACTTGCCATAGCAAGTGGCAGTCTATGGGAAAAGGCGTTAGTGTATATAAGTATGATTTAATCACCATGATTATATCCACCATATTATATGTAGGCATAGAACACTTTATGTCTAAAATGAATAGCATGGGAAAAATCATATAAAATGTTTTTTTTATATATCCACTTGCCTTACACTCCAATTAAATCACTTTCTTTTCTAGATACTCACAGATTATTTCTGACAAATACAGCACATCAACTTAGCACCTAAATCTAATATCAAAATAGCGACATCAATTTGTAAATCTAATAGGTAATCACATTTCATTGTAAGAAGTAATTGTAATATTCAATCAAATGACAGTGAAAAATACTGTATAGGCTGTAAAATTTCACAGTAAATCATTGTGAAATTTTCAATTTTCCACTTTGAACTATATCATTAGTCATTATGGACGAGCTTTTTAGCCTTGCTGAAGTCATTTAAAGATGGATTTTGACGATATAAAATAGCAGGTCCTGAATGAAAACGCATCATGATATAATATTATCCCTTCATAACAAGCAAGCCGGACATACATAAATTATTTAAAACCTTTTCACAAAAGAATTATGAATAAATTTGCTCTCATAATGCCCAATCGAGCGAGTTCACCATGCCATTCGATACGAGCGAATGAGCGATAATTCTTACGCTTTCCCCACATTATTCGATAAATCGTTGGACGTTTGTTTGCTGAAATCGCTCGGAAAATCTATCGAGCGATAAAACTGAGTGCGGTCGAATGCCATACTATTGTATGAAGAGGTAGGAAGCGTGATTAATGGAGGACTTGGGAGATTCTTAACTGAATATCTGATCAAATATAAAGTTCTGTAATTGGTTTTATACTGGACAATAGCCTAACATAACATACCATCACGCCTGTTCTCCCCGAAGGGTTAGGCAGAAGTGTACTAAAGTACACCCGCACTTTGCCGATATGTTTAGGTCCCATGTAATATGGGGCGAGTATTGCCATTAACCGGGCTGCCATCAACCCGTCACAAATCCAGACTCCGAGCTGCTACTGAGAATTTCATTGAAAAACCCAATAACACTTTGCTCGACCTGGGGATCGAACCCAGGACCTCTAGCATAGAAGTCGCACTTAGGACTATTAATAGCCTAATACCTCTCATTTTGAGAGGAGACCCGTATCCTGCATGGGGACAAATAATGGGTTGATGATGACGAAGAATAGTTTTTTTAATTGTAAATTTAAAATTTGACTGAGGGCAGAATTCGAATTTGAGTACCTACTCTGGTTGTATACAACAGGCGCTATGACATCTAGGCCACCCGCGCCGGGCCGAAATTTGCCTCTCAGATCATATAAAAAGTTAAGATGGAACTTTGCGAACAAAGAAGTGAGCCCGGCTAATAAGGCGTAGTTTCGGTATTGTTATTTCGTGTAAAATTATGTTTGTAAACGGCTAGGCGTAGTTTTAACCGGCCTCACTTCTTTGTTCGCAAAGTTCCATCTTAACTTTTTATTTGATCTGAGATTTGCCTTCACAATCTGAATAATAAACTATGACTTTGAGGTGAACTATAATCTTAGCATGAAAAAAGCATAAAAAATACAAAAAAAATAGTGAAGATGACAATTTTTGGAATTAAATACCATCGCGCTGCTTAGAAAATGAAATTATATCATTAGTTTAGTTCTGTTACTCAGTATACCTAACATAGTTAATTAATCGGGACTTAATTTGCCCTCTCAACAAAGTAACTTTATGTTGAAATAGTTGTCAAACTAAGTTAAAACTAACTACACAATAAATTAGTTTTGCGACTCGCAGGTGGACCTGAAACGTGAATCTAGGATAAATGGCGATATTTAACTAAGTTTTAACTCTGTGATTATATTCACATATAGAGCAGAGTAGAATTTTTTTAAACTTTTAAATGAAGTGGCGCTGATGGCTATAGCGTAAGACTTGCGATCATGTGGTTGCCTGGTCGAAACTCACCCATTGCACTACCGACGTGAACCCACTCGTAATACAAGCATTTGGCTTAGTACGAGGGGTTAACAAGAATACTAGTAATCTGAGACCCACAATGCTAGTAAGATTTAAAAAAAATAATTGAGTAGGCTTGCTGGTCTCGCGTTTAAGGGGGACCGTCCAGCATTGCGCGCCAAAAAAATAGCAGGTAGTTAAAATTGACGATTTAATCCTCCATTTACACTACTTCATGATACAATAACGATTTTTAAGCAAAAGTTTTAGTACTAAGTGATAAATACTTACATTATATTTGATGTCAAAATTCCTTTATTTATTTTATCCATTGTAGGTACGTAAAATTTGCGAAAAACCAAAACATCGCATATCAATCGATCTATGGAGTTGAGATACGCTTGCTGTTATGGATATATAGATGGGGGGTTTATCTAAGCTCCAATTTGCTACAGAGAATTAAAAAAATAAACAGAATAACGCTTCGCTCATCTTTGGAATAGTACCAAGATCTATTTTCGATCCTTGGTTACGAATACTGTGAAGTGTTGGGTGTTTTGATGTTCAAATTACTAACAGAAACCTTTTTGTAATTATTAACAATTATATGCTACGATTCTTGCATACTTGTTTTGCTTCGTCCACATTCATATCTGTTGTCATACACATGCGCCGTTTGCGGGTACTATGCACCAGACCTTTCTGAAGGATCTCACCAATAAGGCCGTGGTATGTCTTTCTAGGGCGTCCCGTCCCGGCGACTCCACTGACATTCGCTTTATAAATCCCGTTCGTTAATCGCCTTTCATCCATTCTCTCGACATGGCGTTCTGTAGTTTCTGCCTGCCCCTATGGGAAAAAGGCGTGAGTGAATGTATGTATGTATGTAACAATTATATCCAAGCATAATGAGGTCAAATCAGAAAGGAGCTTTATTAAAAAAACACGTCAACATTGGTTCGAAAACCGCAAAGTTAGAAACTCCCACTTAACATACAAACAAATTCACAATCGGTTTTTTTAATATAGTAGGTAAACAATCAGGAATATCCATTCTGTTAATAATGTTATCATAAAATGGAACGAGAAATTTAATCAATGTTTTAAGATCACAAGATAGCCGGTTTTGTCCGAGTTGGAATTGAATGTTGCGGAATTATTTGAAACGAAGATAAATTTAATAGTATATTTAATTTAAAATAAATATAATGAATAAATATCAATTTGAATAATAATATTTTTCCTTTTAATATACATATTTCTTAATTACAATGAGTAAGTAACTATGTATAGATACTGCCATGACTAATAGAAATAGAGCGTTTACGATTTACTTACCAAAACCAGAATATTTAAATATTTGCACCGTTGCAGGTTTTAGTCCCCGAAGCAGTAGATTAAACACTATTAGACAGAGGTGTAAGTAGTTATAGTATTATGATTAAAGTTAAATAAAATATGTTCTTGTTAAAAGAGATACATACTTTCAGTGCAAATAAAGAACAATTTTTTCTAGTTTATCAAATAAAGAAATCTAGAAATAAACCCATGTTATTTAAAAATACATGTACATGAATTTTATGTTATGTTGAAATCTACTTTTTTTATTGGGTCATGGAACCCTACAACAATAATTTGCTAAGAAATTATCAAGTCGTAATAAAATAGAAGTTAATGGACATCATTCCTGACATTTTGTGCCAAAGAACGCAAATATTTTGTTCCTTATAAAGGAACTCCACCACAGTTATTCAAGTCATTTTATCCAGGAATTTATTTATTGTAAATGTTTTATTGTGCGCAGATATTTAATTGTTGCCGATGTCATTACAATTATTTATGTTATTCATTTCGTCATTTCCAGTTATTTAGCCAATCCAGGTAGGTATGATGTCTAGGCTCATCGATTGACATGCTAGGTTCAGCTAAATAGTTGAGGATTATTTTATGGATGGGTCCACCTAAGCCCTTGATTTAGATTGAGCGCTAATAAAATGACATTTTTTATCCATATTATTTCGATTCATTCTAGGTACAAACGATTCGAACATGAGTCCAACTTATTTAAAAGCACAGGTATGGCTATTTTATTACACGAAACCGTTAATATTGAAATCCGATCATCAGATTCAAGACATCAGATCAACATAGGTACAGAGATTGATTAAGTACCTATAGAATATAAGTACCTATATCTAAATACTATAAATTTTGTACTTCTTTATTATGTTGAGCAGGCAAATATTAAGTTACCTTTACTCTGTAATTGTGTCCGTGATGTTTAAAAAAAATGGGTGCCTCACAAAACTCCACATAATAAAGAACTTTTTTTTTCTTATTTTTAATGTGTAAAGTTATAAAATCCATTATCGATTTGATCTTTAAGGTGCTAACAGTTTATTTGGTGTCAAACTCGTAACCGTGTAATCGATTTAAATCGAAACAATTTATCATCGATTAATCTGATTTATATCGTGTTTCTTTAGTATCGGATAACGAATATCGATTAATATTAATCGTTTTGGAAATATTGAGGGACTGGCTTTGATATTATGATAATAATTCAGTAATCATATCCCTTGATCTCATAGTGTTTTGATTAAGTAATTTGAAGATTGAAAAATTATTAAATGTCATTATTTAAACATTCGTCGTAATTATCATCATCATCATCATCATCATCATATCAGCCTATCGCTTACCACTGCTGAACGTAGGCCTCCCCCAAAGAGCGCCAACCATCCCGGTCATACATAATTAAATGTTAATCATTTCAAAAAGTCATTTGATTTATCAGCAAGGGGCCACCTCATTGGTCTAATGGTCGCAAGCGTAACTTCTCAGCGTAGAGTCCTTGGTTTCGATTCCCAGGACTGCCATGTCAATAGTCATGAATTCAAATCCACGGCATACCTCTGCCTTATTGGCAGTTTCAACGGTGAAGGTAAAACACCGAAACCTTCATGCCTGTGAGAATTTCTCAGTGGCATGTGAAGACTGCCAACCCTCAGTAGCCTAGCGTTGTGGACTATTGCCTACTATCATTCTAAGAGGACCCGTGCCCAGCAGTGGGACAATAAATGGAATAATGGTAATATCTATTATATCAGAACTAAAATACACCGGTGGACTGTGGGTGTATACTATAACACCTCTGTCTAAGCCTTCTATCATACAGGGATGATAGTACTTATGTATTTTTATTTATTTAGAAAACTTAACGTTAAGTTTTAACCGATAAAACACACTCAATTCCTCCATCGGTCACTTTCCTTCTCCTTTTCTCCTTCCCCTCCATTTTACTTGAATAGGCTCGGCAACGCATCTTCAACTCCTTTGGCTTTTAGGTGGCGATGACTACTTACCATCAGGTAGCTCGCCCGTTCGTTTGCCGAGTTATCTCATAAAAAAAACAACACTATACAAGTTTCTGTACTGTACTATTGGTAACTATCAACTAGATAAATTAATAAAAGAACCCAGGACAGATGAGAAGGCAAACATCCCGTTAGAAAAGTTATGTAAAGAAACTCAGATCAAATAAAAAGTTAAGATGGATATTTGCGAACAAAGAAGTGAGGCCGGCTAAAACTACGCCTTTCCGTGTACAACACACAATTACACGCACACATGTATTAGTTAACTACGCCTTACCTTGTCAGTCGAGCTTTCGATAGCTCGACTGACAAGTGATATGATAGATAATTGTGTGTTATACACGGCAAGGCGTAGTTTTAGCCGGCCTCACTTCTTTGTTCGCAAAGTTCCATCTTAACTTTTTATTTGATCTGAGTAAAGAAATTACAAAATTTTGCTTTTTTCCCCAGTACTTCCTATTAACAGTTTCGAAAACAAATACTACCAATGAAGCTTAAGCTGTTCTATAATCTGCATTTGTATTAAACAATGTACCCTAATAAACAGAGAAGTCATTATTTGCTGTAGGAGTACCCATTTTGTTTTCGTTAAGATTATCCTGTTAACAAAGTTGTTGTCCGAAGTTAGCTCGTTTTAACCTTTTAAATGAATATTTATATCTATTCATTACCAGGTAATTGCTGTTTATATTATGTTGGTGCCTAAGTTCGATTTCCACGTTGTGCTAGGGAAGTATTAAATGATGTTCTTAGTAACAGCTTGGATTTACCCACAATCGGCGCGAGTGTATGACAAGATTTTTAAATGTAGACGAAGCAAAAGATGTATGCAAGAATCGTAGCAAATGGCGTTCTGGAGTTTCTGCCTGCCTATGGGAAAAAGGCGTGAGTGTATGTGTGTATATATTTTAAATGTATTTTTTTTTAGAAATAGTGTAGTGTAGCATATTACTGGCATTATTGTTAACCCCTAGTGCTAAGCTAAAAGCTTGTATTATGAGTGGTAACCGGCAACCACATGATCGCAAGTCCAACGCCTTAGCCATTAGGCTATCGCCGCTTCATATGCTATTTTACATTTATTTTTTAGTTACATACCTTATACTTTTTTCGTAGGATAAGGTAAACGTTTCCTAAAAACCTGTTTTAACTTGAAAGAAAATTCTGTACTTAAAATGTCTTAGTAGCTACTCCGCTATGACACTTTGGTACCAAATTCGACCTTTTCCGCACTGAAAGCTGAAATATTCTTTCAGTGAACACTCAACTTCCATTTCCTAGACTTGGCGATGGCTAAATCTACGCTTAAACCTTTTCAGGCATCTTGACCTAGTTGGTCTAGTTTGGTCTAAGTTAGGGGTAAGGTTTGAGAGGGGATCTCATGAGACCTTTATAATAAAATTAAAAAAAGACATTAAAATTTTGTAGAAAATATTTATTTGCGTTTTAGTTTTTTTATTCTTTAGCCAGGTTTTTTTAAGTCGTAAGACAGACATAAGTCAAGTGTTAGGTATTTTACAATAATATGTTTCACACATGTGCCACTTCAATTTGTATGGCATGCAAGTAAAATAAAAGTGAAAAAAAAAAAGTATTTAAAATAAATTTAAGTTGAACTAAATAACATTGATATTAACATTAATACATAAAATGTTGTAAATAATAAGGTTATTAATGTAAATATTAATGTTATTACTGTAAATATTAATGTTATTTGTGTAAATATTAATGTTATTGGTAATAAAATATTCTCACAAAGATATGAATTTTCTAATGAAAGGAAATTTCTAGTGAAAGAAAAATTTGATCTGAGGCAGGGTTTGAACCTGCGTCTCTCTCTCTCTCTCAGCTAAACTATCGAGACCGAGACATCACAGGCAGTGGTCTCGGTAGCAAGAGTTAGTTGGCAAAGCATCTGGTGTACTTAACCAGAGAGACGCAGGTTCAAACCCTGCCTGAGATCAAATATTTCTTTCACTAGAAACTTTCTTTCATTAGAAAATTTATATCTTTGTGAACATTTCGCAATATTTAATGCTAAAATATAATAAAAAAATAAGAAGATAAAATATTCTGTCAAATTAGGTTTCCGGCGATTCACATTCACCGTGCGAACGCAACGTGCGAACGTGCGAACGTGCGAACGTGCGAACGTGCGAACGTGCAACGTGCGAACCGCAACAGTACCTATGCATACTGCTACTTGACGTCAATATTCTTTGGGAGGGTAGTACTTCCCCGGTCGTGCCGAGCCATTCATGCTGGCTAGTATAAATGCCAGCAGTCACTCATACTAGTAAACTACTTCAATAGATTATGACGTTTTTGTATGAGTCTTGTTCTTGTTACTTGCACCACCGTAACGGGCACTTTGAAAGTTTCCAATGTTGACTCAAACTTCCCTTTTAGTATCGATTTATTGTTTATTTAACGTTATATTTCTTAAAAAGTAATTGTATGTCGTATAATGAGTGCAGTGTCAGCTTGCTAGTTGGCATATTATTATGGGAATCTATCATCATCAACCCATTACATTGTCCCACTGCTGGGCACATGTCTCCTCTCAGAACGAGAGAGATTAGGCTATAGTCCGCCACGCTAGCCTACTGCGGGTTAGCAGACTTCACACGCCCTCAAGAAAATCTCTCAGGCATGCATTTCCTCATTATTAATACGCACATAACTTCGAAAAGTCAGAGGTGGAGGCCTTGGATTCGAACTCGAGACCTTTGACTTGGCAGTCCAACGGTATATCATTAGGCTATCACTGCACTGCAATATGGGAATAATGTAGGTAAATGTTTTTAAGGTAAAATATTTATTAAAATAACAGATGTAAAAATAATTCTTTCAGTAGATTAAATATAGATAACGTCACATTGTTTGTATATCTGCTATCATTGTTTAAATTGCTATGTTTCAGTCAACGTGGTTTTAGCGTTGTGTATGTTGGCTTCGATTCCCAGGACGAGTTAAAGCTCAGAGTTAGTTCAAAATTTTACTTGGAACTGCTAAACTGTAGATGTACATCAGTAAGTATACCTCTACCTATCCCTTCGAAGAATACAGCCGTGATCATTTATATTATTTGTATGTAGCCTCCTTTGTGTCCCACTGCTGGGCAAAGGCCCCCCCTAACTTTGTCCGGGATTGTCTATCGTCGGCTTCTATGTACATCGTTGGCAGATCGATATCATCTCCAAAAAACTATATTAGAAATAATAATATCGCATAAAACTATTTTATAACATACTTCAATTCAATTAAATTCTTAATCTTCCATGTTTTCCATTAAAGTTTACGTCAGGACTGGAAGCGAGTGAATTGGAAGTGCAGTAACATACCCATACGACTAATGGCTGAGCTGTATGTTCGAGCAAGTAATTTATTATGCAACAAGCTAGAAACGAGAGTAAAAAATGTAGCTAGCAATGTATTACGATCTTGACGGCATGAAGTCTGCCAACCCGCAGTAGGCTAGCGTGGTGGACTATAGCCTAATCCCTCTCGTTCTGAGAGGAGACCTGTGCCCAGCAATGGGACAATGTAATGGGTTGATGATGATGATAAATGTATTACATGGATATATTAAGCTGTGATATGGCGCAACTAACAAGACATACCGGCGAAATATGGGTGTATATTAGTACACCTCTGCCTGACTCTTTGGGAATACAGTCGTGATGGCCTGTATGTTGGTGTACTGTAAAAGTAAATTAAATCGGCTATAGATTTAAACGTCTAAAATGTTTGGTGGCGTCTAATATGTATTCAATATTATCAATATAACGTAGTTATATAATAAAAAAATACCTACTTATTCCTTAATTTATCTCAAGATTTACTTCAGAGTATATAACATACATAGCTCTGCTCACCCCTTTCACAGTCTTAAATCAAGGTGCAGCTAATGAGTGGCGGCGAGGAGGATGAATGGCTTCAAATTGCAGAGGAAACCGGATCAGCTTCGATTAATTGAGAAGAACTTCCGCAAACTAAAGCTGGGTGTTGATCAGCGGTGTTGAGAATACGTAAAGGTTAAATTTGATCTTTTTGGATACTTGTTATAGTATATTTAAAGCTTTTTAACAAACATACCATCACGCCTGTATTCCCCGAAGATTTAGGCAGAGGTGTACTAATGTACACCCTCATTTGGCCGGTATGGTTCGGTCCCATGTAACAGGGGGCGAGCCTATTAGGTACCATTAACCGGGCACAAATTCGAATATGACACGTGATGAAGGTTATGCCTTATGAAGATTTCGGATACCTATCTAATTTCGTTACCTATCGATAATGAAAATGTGACATTGTCGCGACCCCAGGAGATTTGATAAATAGATACAATATTTTTTATTGTACCAACAACGTAACAAAAAACATAATAAAACAAAGGGTACATACAATGGCGTTCTTATGCCAAATAGCGATTTCTACCAGATAAGACTAAGATTAAAGACGTATTAGTTATTTACTAGCTAAAAATAATATATGTTTAGTTAATGCAATTAAAAATAAATTCATTTTCAGTCAGCTCTAATGGACTGTTTTTGGCTCCAATGGACCTGAATAATAATTGTTATTAAATCAGCTAGATACCTTACGCGTTCCTGAGGACAAAGGGATTTTAAGTGATAAAATTATAAATGCCTTGCCTCCTTTTGAGATGCGGAATCTTAAAAATAACTCGACAAATTTTGTAAAACATTCTAGCTAGACATAATAGGGTAGGTAGGTATAGGTAGGGTGTCTAAATTTAAGTACTTAGGACATATTCTGACCTCCAACCTCAAAGACAATGATGACATTGAGAGGAAACGGAGGGCGCTGGCAGTGCGGGCGAACATGATAGCTCGCAGGTTTGTACGTTTTTCGACAGACGTCAAAATAACACTTTTTCGGTCCTATTGTGCATCATTATACACGTGCAGCCTGTGGGCTGACTATACTCCAGTCCAATTTAATAGTGCTTTCAGGGTGCTGATGGGGCTGCGGCGATTCTGTAGTGCATCAGGGATGTTTGCTGAATATCGCGTAGACTGCTGGTACGCTACGATGCGTAAATGATGCGCATCCCTGGTGCGCAGAATACGAGACAGTGCCAACAGCATCCTTAGCATGATTGCTAGTCGGCTGGACTGTAGCTACATCAATCATTGCTGCGCCATTTCTCATGGAATGGCGCAGTAATAAGTGGTGAATGTGTTGTTGTGGAAAGTTTTATGTATTACTAACACTAAGAACATTGTTACTAACAAAATGGACAACATAGTCTGAAATAAAGTCTTTAAATTAAATTAAAATAAAGAACTATCTTAGAAATATAAAAGCCACCCCGCTCGTCTGTCCCCGTCCTAAGCCACGTGAAAAGTAAACTGGAAGTCCGGACGCGTTGTCACTGGTTATCTTTTTCTAACAATGTCCGTGGAAAATCTTAGTTCTTCTCATGACAGCTTTTGTGCCAAGTTCTCGTGAAATAAATGGTTCTGGCAATTTTATTATTGTTGGGAAATTATTTCGTAGAACTGATGTCTGAGGTAGCGGACATTTCGCAAGATCATTATCGCAGTAATGTTATCAAACAGTATTCTATCTTCTTGCAAACAGAAAAAGGATCCCCCAAAAAGGTCAGGTGCGTAGTACTCGCAACTGGCGCGTGGGTATGAAAAGATGTATGTGAAAGAAGTGAAAGAGATATGCAAGAGTCGTACCTAGTGGCGGTCTATAGTTTCTGCCTACCCCTGTGGGAAAAAGGCGTAAGTGTACCTATGTATGTATGTACAAACCTACCTACGCGCCACGGGTTTGGTATTACATATACATTTGGTATACAAACAGTCATCAGTGATGAACGAACGGTGCGATGGTTTTGTAAGCAGTTATAAACGTGCGATTTGTGAACTGTTGTGTTCATCATCATCGTCGGCCCATATTCATGCAATGCTGCACGTAGGCCTCTTTAATTGTTGTGTTATTTGATTGAAATAAGTGTAAGTGCTTACTAAATATGGAAAAAAACAATTATGGCATATAATTATTATTAATTATATGCTTGAATTTTGAAATGACCTACCCAGAGATATTTTTTTTAAATTACCCGGAAACTCCGATTGCTAAGCCTATAAAATAATTGTTATACCTAATATAATAGTATCAACGTAATCTAATTATTTTTTAGGTAAAAGCCAAGAAGCCTAAGTGGAAAATGTGAAACACCTACCTTTTCACGTTTTCCACTTAGTAAATATCATGAGCAATTAAAATATTGTAGGCGGGCAGCCTTATCGCATCGTACCGTATTATTTCAAAGACAGGGCTGAGTCACAATACTGTATTTATGGCTAGAGAAGGCTAGAAAATGTATTATTTATATTATATTGTATCGTCGACTATTGTCTGTGGTTTAGAAGATACTCTGAATAGTTTCGTAACTAATATTTGATTCATGATGTCAATCAAAGCCATGCGGTCTGTCGAGTTATAAACTATTTATGTACTATGAGAAGGCAATTAAATTAATAAAATATATACCCTATATTTATTCGGAAAGAGGTAGCTGGATGATTTGGATGCATACCGTGAAGGCTGGTTCTGGAAGGAATTGGGGGAGGCCTTCGCCAAGCAGTGGGACAGTAACGGCTCGAATAAAAAAATATATACCCATAGTACAGTGGGTTATAGCTGTTACCTGACTCACTTAGACCCCGCCAACCCACCTAGGGTAGGTCAGGTAACAGCTATAACCCACTGTACATAAGTTGCTATTTGTTTTCTTAAATTCGAATCGACAAGTAGATAAACCTAAAATATATGGAAATTACATAATTTTTAAGGTCCAAAATGTTATTTCTACTGCTTCATTAATCTAGTGGTCGTCACCGCGACTACTACGCTACAGGCCTTGGGTTCGATTCCCAGGTCGAGTAGTGTTATTGGGTTATTCTATGAAATTCATCAGCAGTCTGGAGTTTGGATTTGTTCCCGATTAATGGTAATAGGCTTGCCTGCTATTACATGGGACCTTAACATACCAGCAAATTTGGGTGTACATTAGTACGCCTCTCTAATCCTTCAGAGATACAGGCGCGATGGTATGTTATAAATGTAATTTCCATACATTTAGCTTTGAAAGAAAAGAAACAGAATAAATTTAGCTTTGGTCCCTTTCGTCAATTCTAACATATTTGTATCTAGTTTACAGGCTTTGGATTTTATATTCATAGAGCAACTTAGCCTATAAATAAAAACAGGCATCGCAAAAACTACAGAACTAAGCATAGAGAATACATGTAAAGCATAAATCTTTAAGAAAATATCCGAGAAGCTAAAGCAAATATTCGGTAGTGGTATTATTCGCGAAAATGTCGCCATATTCGCCTCGAAGGGTAGGACAATGATAATACTGAGAGGCCTTTAGGGAATTGCCAACATAAAAATGGCATATTCCCATAAATGTATACGATTTTAACCCGAAAACTGTCTAAGATAAGTTGAAGAATTGGTTAATCTGTCTGTAAAATTGCTCACTAGAGATAGGACTTTGATCTAAAGACCATACAAGTAAAAACTTTTATCTCTATTTATACATTCAATCACTTTTCACTTCAAAAATAAGTGATCAATCTCCTAAAATTCATTTTATAAAACGTCCAAATCAGCGCCAGGCAGCTCACCAATAGGTCTGGCATTTTGCTGAACTGGGTCATTTGGCTGGGTCAACAGCCCACAATGGCACATCATGTTTTTTTTTTAGGTTAAATAGTTATTTTATCCATGGTATTGTGTGAAGTTTTTGTGAACGTGTCAATAGCCAGCGCCATCTAGTATAAAAGATAAGAAAATAATTGACTGTCCATCACTCCAAAGGGTTAGGCAGAGTTAGAAGTACTAAATATACAGCCACAGTTCGCCGGTATGTTTGGGTTCCATGTTAAGGGGGCGGCGAGCCTATGTACTACTGAGAATTTAATAGAAAAACTCAATAACACTGCTTGGCCTGGAAATCGAACCCAGCACCTCGAGCGTAGCAGTCGCGCTTGGGACCACGAGACTAATGAGGCAGTCATATAATTTATCAATAATAGCTTTTACTTTCTTTCATGTTAAGAGGAAGAAGAATGTTACTTATCACGTGGCCTGTTGCGTCACTTCCCTAAACAAAAAAGTAACGTTCGAATGCAGCGTCAGTACACGGACTACACTTAAGGGGTCTACTTATTGACGCATGACGACAAACGTATTGGCGTCTGTCAACGTCACGCTTCTATCTGTTCATAGCAATTCATATTGTCTTCTAAAGGAGGACGTGACGCAATTTTTTGTTGACTAGTTCACTCTATTAGTCTTATTTTAGGGTATTTAGGCTTTTGGTAGCGGTTGTGTTGAATTACAAGCAGTTGTGGGCCAACTAGTCGACTTTAGATTTGCGTTTAGGAAAAATATTCGATATTTGCTACAGTTTTCTGGTTTTTAGGCTTTAGAAATTGATTCGTGCAAACACGACGACGTGTTTTTAATATTATGTACTTATTTTATTTACCCAGATGAGCGTATTGGCGTGGATTTGAATCTCTTTCTGAGGATTTCTTGTAAATGAATGTATATAGTTTTTATTTATTTAATCGTTGCTAATCGTTGTTTTAACAGTTTAAGCTGACGTCACCGTAACACCTAGAATATCAAAGAGAAACTATATATCACAGGCAGTGGTCTCGGTAGCTTAGTGGCTTAAGTGTCCGGTGTACTTAATCAGAGGGACGCAGGTAGGAATCGGTGAGATCAACGAAAATTTATAATATCTTTGCGAGCAATGTTCTTAAATATCATATCAATCCATTACAGCGTTCCACTGTTGGGCAAGGGGATCAGAACGAGTGGGATTAGGCTATAGTCCCCCACCTTCTTTGGGTTGGCAGACTTCACACGCCGTCGAAAAAAAATCTAAGGCATGCAGGTTGCCTTAAGATGTTTTCCTTCACCGTTTAAGCGCTTGATATACCTAATACCGTCAAAAAGTCGTCTTCAGAAGTCACTAATGCTCGATAGTAATAATAATTCACGTCCGTTTCACCAGCTAAATTCCTTCAAATAAAATCCACATCTAAAAAACTGCTGAAAACAGCAAAAATGTCCACAAGCGCTCTGAAACGTAGCAAGCTGTCGATTTTGACAAATGGACAGATCTTCACACTATCACACAATGTTGGAGCGTGTCGGATTTGGACAAAAAATTGGTCCTTTCTTGTAACGAAAGCATCGGGTTGTTCGAGTGTGGGATGGAGACAATATGTCGCTTGTTATCGTTCGGCTTTTGTTCTTTAAATGGCGAAGGAAATAGAGTATGTATATAGCATAGATAGCTATAGATAACGGGTTTATTAAGAAGTGCAGCGATACGACAATTGGACTGCCAAGTCAAAGGTTTCGCTTTCGAATCCTAGGAACACATTTCGGATTTTTTTATGTCATGCCTATTAATAATTAATCATCACATCATATTTTATCAACGGCGTGTGAAGTCTTCCAACCCGCAGTAGTCTAGGGTGGTCGACAATAGCCTAATCCCTTTCCTTCTGAGAGGAGACCCGTGTCACGTTACAATATAATAATGAGTTGATGATTATCCACACATATCAGGGCTGGAGTCCTCAAAATAATATCGGTGCATACAATATGATGATTTTTTTTTATTTTTTTTATTTATATAATACTATGCGCACGATATTGTTTCACACACTTCGTGTCCGGACCGGCTACGAAGCTGTCATTGCCCGGGCAGGACCCTGATATAGTGAGATAAAGAGAAAACTTAAAACAGGTTGATATTGGCATCTATCTATGATGATGATGATGAATTTTCTACCGACTTCAAAAAGGAGGCGGTTCTCAATTCGGCTGTATGTTGTTTTTGTTTTTGTATGTTTGTTACGCAATGTTTCCTTCAATTATGGATCGATTTTGATGATTATTTTTTTGTTTGGTAGGTCATGCTTCAGAGGTGGTAATGCCCATTTAAATTTTATCGAAATCGGTTCAGCTGTTTTAAAAAAATCAACAAAAATCAAAAAAATGTTTACATCGATGATATAATCGTTTACTCCGAAAGTTTGGAAAGTCGGTGGCCAAAACAAAAGAATATTTTTTTCAGTAGCAGCTCGGAGTTTGGATATGTGCCCCGTGGGACATTAACATACCAGCGAAATGTAGGTGAATATTCAATACACTATATACAATACACATCTGCTTTACCCTTCGAGGAATACAGGCGTGATGGTGTGTTATATGTTGTTTTTTATAAATTCTCGTACACAGCAAATTATAATTAGGTACATAGGCAAAACTACCTAAAACTTTTCCCCTAAATAAATTCAAAACAATCTTCTAGAAATGTTCTTATTAACTTCTCAAGTACCCGAAATAAATTAAATTCACAGAGGCATTCACAAGTTGACACTATAAATCATTACTTTGGGGAAACTTAGCAACTATTTAATAAATTACCCCGAAGTGGGGTAACTTCGACAGAGACAGGAACACGTCTTGAGGAAACAATTAGTCAGTATTACAAGTTTATGCTTGACCCTTCATTTGCATAAGGTGATGGTACAGGGGGATTTATTTTATAAGGGTTTGCTGTATAAAATTAATAAGAAAAAAGTAAAACCTCCTTCAAACTATAATAATAAAATATTCCCCAAAGGGTTAGGCAGAGGTGTAGTTATATAAGTAGTAGGTACAGTGATAGGGGGCGAGCCTATTGCCATTAACCAAGCACAAATCCAGACTCTGAGCTGCTACTGAGAATTTCATAGAAAACCCCAATAACACTTTGCTCGACCTGGGAATCCAACCCAGGACCTTTAGCGTAACAGTCGTGCTCAAGACAACTAGACTAACTATGCACTATATAATATAATGAAATAATATTATGTCCAAAACAGTTTCGAAAGCCAAGACCTTTTGTTTTCACCATCGAGTTCCAACGACGAAGTGAGTTGTACCAAATACATACACTTATGTTGAAGACATCGTCGTTTTTCGAACAGTACAAAATGTAATTGTTTTCAAAATTTTGATTTGATAATTTTATGACGAAATCTACTTACCTACCATCAGGTGGCTTGTTTGCTCGTTTTCCAACTTAACCAATAAAATAAAATACCTACCTATTGGTAGGCTAGCGTGGTGGACTATAGCCTAATCCCTCTCGTTCTGAGAGGAGACCCGTGCCCAGCAGTGGGATAATGTAATGAGTTGATGATGACGGACGGTTTATAATGCTGTGGCATTTATTTTTTATGCCCATAAATACATTGCATTGATCCATCTCTACAAAACATCACGCCTGTATTCCCGAAGGGTTAGCGTACCAATCTGCCTTTGAACCACTATATTAATGAGTCGGTCATTTACACCTGGCATAAAAAAATCTGATAAGTACATACATACATAAATACAGTCACGCCTTTTTCCTACAGGGGTAGGCAGAAACTATGGACTGCCACTTGCTACGACTCTTGCATGTCTCTTCCGCTTCTTCCACATTCATACATCTTATCATACACACGCGCCGGTTGCGAGTAGGTACTACCTTACCATTCTGATAAGTAGAACCGAAGAATCTGATCTATGAAAGAGAATTAAAGGAACATAGATACTGTTTAAAATAGTTTCAAAGTTGATTTGTTTTTAATGATAAATGCCCAGCGGTCACGCCCCAAACATTAACCTGTATATTTCCTTTCGCACCAACCCTTTAGTCTATCACGTTACGTATCGATCCGTCATGGCCGGCGTATACTTAATTATTCTACTAGCTAAAACTGATTCAATGACCCGTTGTATAAATTACCTTTTTTTAAATAAATATAGGTACTTATATACCTATTTATTCCACCGAGGAGGTCTCGATTGATTTGTGCCCCAAATAAGGCAAGGTTGGGCTGTGTTTTGATATACACCTATTATTTATTAGGCCTTCGCATGGGTATTATTGTCACCTTTCAGTTAGGTTTTTTTTTACATTTGGTAACCTAATTCTTGAGCAAGGTATTTATCATAACGCTTCGACCCGACGACTACATGCCAGCATGAATGAGTCCGAAGTACGACCCTCCCACATAATATCGACGTCAAGTATGCATACTGTTGCGTTTCGTACGGTGTGTGCGGCGGAGGCTCAATTCCTCCCTCAGTCCCCTTCCTTTTCGCCTACCAAGGGGTAGGCGAAAAGGAAGTGGACTTCTTTTACTTAAATAGGCTCGGGAACGCATCTGCAACTTCTTTGGTTATTGCAAATGTCCATAGGCGGCGATGAATACTTACAGCAGGTAGCTTGTTTTCTCGTTTGCAGAATTATTCCATAAAAAAGACCCTGAAGAGCCGAGCAAGCGAGTGAAACAGCAGGGCACAGTATGTACATACTGTGCCCTGATGTTTCACTCGCTTGCTCGGCTGGTGGCGTGCACATCAAGTTACCACAAAATGTCAAATTTTCTCAGTTGATTTTGAACTTAATCTTCAACATTTTAAGGTTTAAAATCATTTGGAGAAATTTTACAGTTTTGTAAACCTTGACCTGCTGGCGACTGTATCTATATTATAATTTTGAAGTTTCAGAGTAATTAATGCAAGGTAACAACGTAGGCGCACTCCTTGTGGTAACGTTTGCATGTTTGTTCCGACTTTAAACTTTCTTACTTGACATTTCTTTAATAACTTTATAATTACTATTGTTCTGTTTATGTGTTCTACTTTTTCTACAATGGAGTTAGTTTTAAAGGTTTGCTTTTTAAAAAACAATACGCTTGCATTAAAGAAGGAAAGACTCACTCGTCTAATAGTGAGTACTCGTATAATAATTACAGGAAAACAAGCTAGTTTTTATTATATTTTGGCATTCATCATCATCATCATATCCGCTTATTGCTATCCACTGCTGAATGTAGGCATTAATTAATGCTAAACATCCACAAAAATATAAATTTTCTAGTGAAAAAAAAATTACCCTAAACAAAATTAGAATCTCGGTCCCTCCCGGTAAGTATACGAGACGCTTTCGCTTCTAAGCCACGGACCACTTGCTTGTACGAGTATGTACCCTGTTTTAACGGGGCTAGATTTTAGCTTAACAAAATACACCACAATTAAGTAGCGGCCTTTTCAACTGTGTCCCAATATTTAATCTATCATACCTAATTATACAACTATTTACGAAGGGTTGTTGCTAAGTTATAACTGCTATGATCAACAGATCAGCAAACCGATTTTGAAAATTCTTTCATCAATAGAAAGCTACATAATTCCCGAGTGGCTATATATTATTATCCTGAAAATGAAAAGAAACGTATCGTCCACACGGGCGAAGCCGCAGGCGGCAAACTATTATTTATACAAGACAGAATAATTATGTTCGTTAGCTACGCCTGTCTTAGTCAGTGAGTGGCTGAGTGACCATCCAACACATCAAGACTCCTTCGTGCCTCGGAGTGCACGTAAAGTCGTCGTTAGAGACACATCTATGACAATCATTAGTGGTAGTCACAAGACCAAAAAGCGTGACAACCAGTACCAACCATACTGGTTGTCAATCTTGATGGCAGTAGCTTCGTGCAAAATACTAATATTCAGTTGCAATTGGATAGACTGGAAGCAGACCACCACCAGAAATCTTTGGACTTAACCAAGCCTATAAACTAGTTTTTTTTTATGTAACCTCTTTCGTGTCCCACTGCTGGGCAAAGGCCTCCCCTAACTTCGTCCAAGATTGTCTAACCTGGTCTTCTTTATACCACGTTGGCAGAAACCGATCGAGATCATCCCGCCTACGATTTCTTGGCCGACCAGGTCTACGAATGGTATAACGAGGTTTCCACTCGGTAGCTGGCCTCGCCCC
This sequence comes from Subacronicta megacephala, assembly GCA_958496365.1. NCBI lineage: Eukaryota > Metazoa > Arthropoda > Insecta > Lepidoptera > Noctuidae > Subacronicta > Subacronicta megacephala. The sequence goes on along the minus strand of OY292539.1, from coordinate 4,804,580 downwards.
CCTGTCACGCCATAAACTAGTAATAAACATAGAATATGTTTGCTGTGGTGTGCAAAACCTGGGGATTTTATTTACTGTCCCAATTCAACAAACATGAAAACATTCGGGCGAAGGTTATGCCTAACATGTCCGATCCCATGCAAGGCAGAAAATATTGGGCTTTCTGATCGACAGTTTGCTTGGTGAACTATTAAAAGAACTCAAGACGTCTTTGCTTGTAAATATGGAAAAAAAAATCAAGAGCTCACACGAACGCTAACGACCTCTGGACCAATGAAGAGAAATTAACATAATAAGCACAGATTGGTTCTGGTACCCTTTAGAAGTTCATTCTTTTCCCGATATGTCAAATCAAACGCATCAAAACAGAAACATACTTCCCAGAAATAGGATACTTAGTAGAATAAACCCGCAATAGAGAACTATATTATTACTCATCATTAACATTTTTTGTTTTGTTTTTTAGAAATCTTACTAGCAATGTGGGTCACACATTACTAGTATTCTTGTTAACCCCTCGTGCTAAGCTAAATGCTTGTGTTACGAGTGGGTCCGCGTCGATAGTGCAATGGGTGGATTTCGAACCAGCAACCACATGATCGCAAGTCCGATGCCCTAGCCATTAGGCTACCGCCGCTTCTGATTACGCTTCTGATTACATTATCCATTAGGACTGCCTCGTTGGTCTAGTGGTCCCAATCGCGGCCATGGAAAATAATATAATAGGAGAATTTTTTTCTCTCCTCCGTGGTTTAGGCTATAGTCCACCACGCTAGCCTAATAAGGAGTTAACAGACTCCACATGCCGTCGACAATATCTCTCAAGCACGCAGGTTTCCTCACGGCTTTTTCCTTCACTGTTTAAGCGCGTGATAATTAATGATGATACTTCGAAAGGTGTGAGGTGCCTTTGATTCGGACTGGAGATCTGTGACTTAGCCGTCTATATCCGCTCTCTATTTCTTCTACTTTCCTAATATCTGCCTCTTAAATACTTTTACACATTACAAAGTTCTTACATTATTGTGTTCCGATTTAAAGAGTTATGCAGCCAGAGAAATTATTGTCATAGGTATCATCTTTAGTCTTAAGAGGATAGTATCCGCTCCGCGCTCCATACAAACGTAGTTTGGCCCTATCTTGAATTTTAACCAATGAAAGCCATTGAAATTTCGCAGTAACAATCTTATCATTAAAATACGTGTTTCTTTAATGTAAAATTTCATTTCAATATAGGTTAAAAAGTTGCACGAGCTAAAAGATTGGTAATTTTCGATGAACTCGACTCAACTTTATGCTAATATTTCGAGATGATGTATCAATACGGAGCCATTTTGACTCACGAGGAACCCAGATAATATAATGAATATCCTTTTACAAAAAATAATCTACGTATTGACTATATTAAAAGAGTAATCTCCAAATTTTGGAACAAGAAATGCGCGCGAAAATGTTGCAAATGTATTGCTATTTCACCTCTCGGGCACACGTTCGCATCGAGAGGAATAGAGACAGCGACAACAGTACAACATTTTTTCGTTCGCGAGGGACACTCCTCTTTAAAAAGGCCTAAAGATGATGCGTGTAATATTGATAGCGTTGTTGGCGTTTCGCTATTCTGATAAACTTATTTTTCTTAAGTACAACAAAAGAGTTGGGTACTTGCAGCTGACTACATACTTAATGTGTTTGACAAAGATTGTGTAATACCTTTATCATGAAATATATGTCAAAACGCTGGTTTTGTTAGCAGTTTTAATATAACACCCTTTGACGGATAATCTATATTTAATATTATAAAGAGGCAAAGTTTGTGACGTTGTGAGTGTGTGATGATGTAGCGGGTAATCTCTGGATCTACTGAACCGATTTTGAAAATTCTTTCATCAATAGAAAGCTACATTATTACCAAGTTACATAGGCTATACATTATTATCCCAAAAAAAAAAGGAACGTAAAATCAACGCGGGCGAAGCTGCGGGCGGAAAACTATTTATTTTTTATTTATTTATTTAACATTAACATTTAACATAGCCATACAATGTTATTCATTAAACTTAAACAATTACATTTAAAATTTATACATGGCAATTCATACTAATGAAGATCCGCTGACTCCCAAACTAGGAAGCACCACTAGAAGAAGCACTATTATTTATAAAAGACAGAATATGTTCGTTAGCTGCATAACTGTATACCTAAGTCTTTTGTTGACCTATCATAAACACAAAAGAACACAATAAAATATTTATATCGAATAATGAGCTCTAAAACTTTCCAATCTGTGTTGTTTATGTAGCGAACAATCAAAAAGTTAGTTGAAAGTCTTTGTGCGAAAGTATTTTTGAATAAACCACTTTGCTTTTACTGTCCCGATTTGATTTAGAATTTCGAAGTACCATTTCGAGTGGAATCGAGTTTTGAGTTTTATTCGAGTTTTTAGAGTTTTCAAACTACCTACATACCTGGTTGGAATTGTTTTTCATCACACAATTTGAGTGTTTCTGTGATTTATACTCACGGCAAAATAGTATGAACAACATACACCATCAGTTGTATCAACACCCTGAAGGGTTAGGTAGAAATGTACTTAGATAAGTGTAGATGTTTTTTGGTCCCATTTTAAAGGTATCTCCTATTTACAAAAACTGAGAAGCTAGTTGCTTGCTCGACAACTGGCTCGCTCAAAGTGCTCGGCCTTGGAATTGAACCCAGGACTTTGCGTTTAGAAGCCAGACTTGTAAGCAGCACAGCAATAAACAAAAATGTTGAAGTCGGCATGAGACCAACGTACCCTGTTACCGCCGATCCATAAAAAGTTCTCGCACTATAAAAGCTCAGATCAAATATAAAGTTAAGATGGAACTTTGCGAACAAAGAAGTGAGGCCGGCTAAAACTACACCTAGCCGTGAACAACACACAATTACACGCACATATGTATTAGTTAACTACGCCTTATCTTGTCAGTCGAGCTTTCGATACCTCGATAGCTCGAAGATAAGGCGTAGTTTCGGTATACGTGTGTGCGTGTAATTGTGTGTTGTATACGGCTAGGCGTAGTTTTAGCCGGCCTCACGTCTTTGTTTGCAAAGTTCCATCTTAACTTTTTATTTGATCTAAGACGTTCAGTGGACGAGTATGAACTGATGATGTTGATGATGATGGACAAGGGTAAGCAAGTGCAGTTTTCAATACCTGTAGAAAAAAATACTCGCTGACCTGACCACCCCTCATCCCTAGGCGTCTTGACAATCCAGGAATATTTTTTGCCCTCTAAAAATAAGTAAGTTTAGTTCGTCGATATTATGTCCCGTGTGTTACTCCGTCGCTTGTTCCCGTATAAAACTTAAACTTATCGCCTTAATATGGCTTAACTTTGACAGCAACTGCGCAAGAGTTGAAGCCCGGTCCAAATGTATGTTTTAAGTACGTTTTCCTGCTATAAATGATTTATGTTTACTTATACTGTTGGTGGGAAATTTATCGTCTTTGACTGTGTTCAACGATACTTAGACTTATCAACCTGTTTTTTTTTAATAAATCCCACACTATGGACCCAGCTTTGTGTCGCGAGGGACTTTGCAAGCATATCAATATTAGATAATGAGTCCTTTGGAGTCCTTAGGAGGACTCTTTGCCTATTATGTTGAAGCACGAAAAAGCGACATCGTTTCATGGTGGATATCCAAAAAACCCGAACGAAACGCTTCAAGTCCACTTTTATCATGTGTACCGCTAAAATGTGGAACGACCTTCCCGAGCGGTCTTCCCTCATGGTCATAATCAGGATGATGATGGGTATCTTTTTTTGTGATGGTTATAAACTGGGTCTGAGTCACGAGTGAATCGGTTTCTCCTAGGCAAGCGCGCTACATTTCGCAGTAGGTAGTAGTATTGCTTATCATCAGGCGAACATAGATTAAAAAAATACATGAACAATCCAATAACACTTTGCTCGATCTAGGTACCCAGGACCTAGCGTAGCAGACGCGATAAGGACCTCCAAATTTATTAGTCTAGAGGCAGTCTATTAGGCAGCCCGTTTAAAAGCATTTTATTTTCCCGATAGCTCGAATCAAATGAATCGACATTTATACAGAAACACACTTCCCAAAAATAGGATAGTAAAATACGCGCCTTCAACTAAAATCCCTTTTGGATCCTATGAAGGCAATTTGTTCCTTAATCTATTACAATAAGATACCCCACAATACGTTCGTGGTGTCTGTGACATGGGTACTGACGGCGCGATAGAATCTAATAGCAAATGATTTATATCTCCGAAAGATCCCACTACTACAGCTATTTTTGTTCCGTTCACAGAATTCAGAATTTGCTGAGAATTTTGGGACAAAATTGTCGAAATTCGGTAGACATCGGTGGTGACATCTGGTAGGCAGTTTAAATATAAGTAAGCTACTTGTCTCGCCAGAGGTTTACCATGAGGGTTTACCAGAGTTGGATTACGTAAGCTGTAATATATGAGATTTAAAACACCATTCATCAGGATGTTGGCACTGTAATAGTTTTAAATAGAGTAGCTCGTGGGACTAATAATAATTGAGATGGATAAAAACTTATAAAATGTAGGAACTTTTATAAGGCTTAGGTAAAAATATATAAATTCAACAGTAATATAAAAAAAAATCTGTTTCTAAAAAATCAGTAAGTTCTCAAAGATACAAAAAACAGAAGTTGCTAAAGGCCCAAATTAATGATTCTATTCCTGTCGTACTTCTTCCTTTGTCCCTCAAAGGGTCATCTATACCTACTATTAAGAGTAAAGATTTATTTGTTTGTAATCCATAGACTAAATCTACAGAACATTTTGTTGATCATTCCTTCATTAGAAAGCTACATTATTCCAGATTAACAGAGGCTAATTTTATTATCCCGTAGGACTGGAATTCGCAGGCCGCCACTGAAGCCTTGGGCAAATCTAGTAGTAACTTAATAAGCTTTTTCATGATCTGAAAAACATAGGTCAACCAATAAGACACTAGTCCATTTATAGGAAGCTTCAATTTTTGAAGACCACCGACCAAGGTTAAGATGACTAACTGGACGGGAGTCCATTGGGACTGCCTATTATAAATAGCGAATAATAACCACAATGTCAGTCTCTTTCTAAGAGCCGATAGCTGAAATTAATATATAAATAGAGCATGATTTTTCAAACGAAACCCAATCGGAGGAAAATATATCCTCGGCATCAGCAAGCAATCGAATAGGAATACCTTGTTAATACGCGATGAAGGCGTATTTATGTCACAACCCTCGTCCATCCCTTTTGTTTTATTTGCGTTAATGTAGCCTTTAGTCTCTTGGTCCCGGATATACGAACCTTTGCTCTTAAGGCATCCATCATCTATTTAGCTTTTTCCTAATACAGGTTGGCTTCCAGTCTAACAAGATAGGCTGTATACTTCGCAAGTGCCATCAGCACTCCGAAATCCAATTTCTGAACATAATATGTCCTAAGGAGAAGGTTTAGGCTTTTCGGGCTTCTGGTTATCACTTAAGATAGGTCTTAAGTGTTTGTAGTTATATGTGTATCAACAGACTACAGAAGGTATAAAAACAGACTACCATAGGAGGAGCTTAAGACAGCAACAGCAACAGCAAACAAAAAATAATATCCTGACGATAAAAATTATGCTATGCTAAATAATAATATTCGTTGGATACTTAATATTTTTAAGGGTTGGTTTTATTCTAAGAACGCTTGGATTTTTGGTATAGGCTACGAATAAATATTAGAACAGGATTTCATCTGGTAAGCCACAACGGAAATTATATAGCCGATTTTTAAATTTTATAGATAGGTACTTAAATTTTCTTTCAAAGTACGCTTTTATCCCAATTGGAAGACCCAAAAGATCCATTAGCTATCAGATTAATCCTAAACCAAATGAGGCGCTACATTAAAAACTCTTTACAAAATAACAAAATAAAACCTCCTTTTCAGAACCCTACAAAGTTCACGGTGGAAATAAAAATGCTTCGTTTACTGCTACGAATAAATAATACTCAGGAAATGTAACTGCGTTAAGAAAATGACCCAACAAAAGTTGTGTCCAAGTAGGCGGGGCTTCAAAATTGTGTCCAGCGCGCCATCAGTCGGACATTTTTCTTGCAAGCGAGCATATGTCAAACATTTTAGCTTAATATCATTGTGAATCATCATGCCATCATGTGTTGTGAAGTGGTGCAGGAGACATACAAGATTAAAATGTCCAGAGATCACTTTTCACTTGTAAGTAGTAGCTTAATTATAATTATATTCAAAGTTGTTCAAATATGTTATCAAAACGAGATGGTCAATATTATGCAAAATGAAGTCAGTAAATTTTTTACCTAATTTAGAAACATTTTTTTCTAGATGAAATATTGAAAAGTAAATCGATAAAATTTAGATATTTTTATAAGACTAATGTATTTTGTTTTTTATAGTAACCGTTTTAGTTTCCCTGCCGATCCCATTCGGCAATATAAGTGCAGTGATAGCTGCAGTTCAATTAGAAAGACGAGAGTATGACTGGATGCCTGTGAAAACTAGCAGAGTATGCTCCATGCGTTTTGATGAAAAATATTTTTACAAATCATTAAAGGGATATACCATGTTACACAAAACTGCAGTACCAGTTTGTACAAATATCCACATACAACTGAAGTACCAGGTCAACACTAACCTTAAAGAACCCTTGGGGACCTATTGCCAAGGTTATGATCAGAGCAAACAAACGACCCAATTGAATACACTAACACTATTTCATCGTTCCAACAATAGATGAAGTCGCAATTCTTGTTGGCAAACCATTGGCTTTGTTCGTTTTAGCACCATACAACAAAACGAAAAAGTACCCAATCTAAGCCTTTTTAGTAACCGACGAAAAATATCTACGCTGGGGGGGGGTCCAGAATCACGTACTGTATTCATGGCAAGCGGTTGTGCGTCGATGTCCCTTCCACCCTGTATTAATATAGTATAATTTAAAAAAATCACAATAGAATAAAATATTTAATATAATTATAATATTGTTTTATTATTGGCAATAGGCTCGCCCCCTATTACATGGGACCTAAACATACCGGCGAACTGTGGGTGTACATTAAGTACACCTCTGCCTAACCCTTCGGGGAATACAGGCGTGATGGTATGTTATGTTTTATTATTGACTTGGTCCGGTCTACTTATTGCATAATATCGTCAACGCCATTTTGACTCTGATGTCATAACAGACATTACAGCACGCGCGCGAACCAATCCCTGTTTTCTCTCTGAATTTAAACCAATTACCAAGCATGTCTATTTGAAACATCGCAAGTGATTTGAATTTTGAATCGTCGTCATTTGGTTTGAAGTAGGTCCACTTTTTGAGTGGAATTTGTTCCGAGTTACGCTTCCTGAGTATTATTTATTCGTAGGTTTACTGTTAATTTTTTGTTCTCACTTCATTTACAGGGGGATGTTTTTGAAGAAATTGTCCGTTGCGTTCGTTGTGCTACTACAAACCCTTGTCAGCTTAATGAGCCACCCTATTGTGCTTTGGCAGAATTCGACGAAATGTTTTTTTTATTTAGAACTTCAGTTTTATTTCTGGGTTGAGGTTATTGACTTTGTTTCGAAAGTTTCTCAGATTATTTGGGTAGCTGGCTCATTAGTTAAAACTGCTAATATTAAGAAAATGTCAGTTGCATCAATATTTTGCTTGTCGCTTGAAACTATACTGATGACTATAACTATAACTATAGTGATACCATTCCACTCGCCATCGATGGAAATTTCATCCATTCCACCTGGATAAATGGGTGTCGACCACCGTGCGTTTCTCAAGAAACTTCTTACCGCGTACGACTACTCTGTGGAATCAATTACCAGCGGATGTATTTCCGATCCGGTACGACATGGCAACCTTCAAGAAGCGAGCCTATTCGTATCTAAAAGGCCGGCAACGCATTTGAATCCCCCTGGTCTTGGTGTCCATGGGCGGCGATGATCACTTACCATCAGGTGACTCGCTTGGTCGTTTGTCTCCCTCTACTATAAAAAAAATGAGCAAGAATATTTATGCAATATTACATAAGTACTTTTTTTTGTATCCACTGTACAGTAAACAGTTTTTGCATTTTACTTTCCACTCATATTTTATTAGCTCATCTGCCTTGACCATCTCTGCATTACCCAAAAGATCTGTGGTAGAAAATTCTTAGGGCATTAGTCCATCTTTGTATACACTTTTTTTTTTGTTAACCCCTCGTGCTAAGCTAAATGCTTGTGATATGAGTGGGTTCGCGTATGTGCAAGGGGTGGATTCGAACCGGCAACCATAATATGATCGCAAGTCCGACGCCCTAACCATCAGGCTACCGCCGCTTTTATCTGACTCAGGGTATCACTTAGTATCTTGTCATTTTGGCTCGCTGATGATCGGTCATGTAGCAGACATTATTTATTTATATTTTTTTTTATGAGGTACATAGTAGGATTACCGGGCGTGCAGCAGCAAGATGGGTCGACGACATAATTCAAGTGGTTGGACTTACTTGGATGCAAAGACATTTAATACACTTTTGCTTGGATGAGAGTAGCACGGGTCCGAGGTGGATGACCCAAACTTCGGGAGGCCTATACTCAGCAGCGGGTAAAGTCAGGCTATGGATGATGATGATGATGACATAGTAGGTGTTATAATCAATCACATTGCCCCACAAAACTGGATCAAAAACATCAGCTCCATTCTAACCAAGGGGTGCTTGCATTAATTATAAATAAATACCAAATAAAATTTTGTATAAAGTAAAATATATATTTTCCTACATGATAATATTGCAAATACTTTACATATAATGAGACGACGCCTTCAGTTTGCTCCAACGGCAACTGGCCGAGGTGCGACGGTTCTGAAAATGTAATTGGAAGAAATATTATATGTCAAAGATTATATTAATGTGGAATGTTAGAATTATGAATGAAATGAAACGTGTGGTTGAAACCGAATGAAAGGAGTGAGTGAAAGAGACAGGTGAACGAATGACAGATTGATTGGAAGGATGACAAGATTAGATGTTAGACGGAAGACTGTGCCGGTGTATTTTTATTTAATATTTTTTTAAAAGTATGTTATCTTCTCCAACAAAGAAAATACAGTGTTTGTCCACATTGCTCTAGTTTCTTTTCACATCACGATCCCACATTAATATGTCAAAGAAACAAACAAATGTTAACTATTAAAATTTATAATAGAAATATCACAACTCTAAAAGTCAGAAATAGCTCCTGAGCAAGAAGTATGGACTTCGATTCTGAAGTCGAGAAAAGTGTTAGCGGGTTTTTCTGAGCTATTCTCAGTAATAGTTAAGATTTGTGTAACGTTAATGGCAATAAAATAATAAGCTACCAATTAGACCCAAAATCTACCAGCAAATGTAGCAATGTGGATCGGGTGGCGATTGTCAAGGTAGTAGGGAAGAATTGGGTAAAAGTAGTCTAGTAATTCAGTAATTCTAAATACTTAGTAAATAACCTGTTGTACAAGTTATACTATGACTTAGTTACCTGCAAAATGGCGAATTACAAGCTATCTTGTCCAATCTCCACGTCGGAAATTTCTTCGGTCGAATCACTTTCACTTTATTTATGGTTCTTGGACTGAAACAATGGTTACGATAAGAAACGGATTCAGAATTGAGTTATAATATTTACTAGGAAATAATAATTAAAGAAAACTGCTCTAATTTTGATAACAGAATTCTACAGCACACACAACTGCTTATGCTTCAAGGTTTGTTGTCGAGCATAGAAGTGCTTACCTTACTTCGAAAACAGGAATGGCATAAACATGAACTCCTTGCTCATAGACGGTGCTGGTGCCTTCTTCTTAGTCGTTTTGAAGGATTTAATGCTCTTTAACGTCTTGTTGATTTTTTTAAAATGCAATGATGGCATACTTCTTTTTTTTATTGACTTTATGGCTTTAATGGCATCAGTTACTTTAGGCAGATGCAATACTGGTAGGCTTATGTTGAAATTCGTCTGGATTCTTGTTTGGAATGGTAAGACACTGGGAATGGTCTTCCACGAAAATCTGGGAGTAAAAAAAACATGGTTGTATTAGCTGCTTATCATTCCAAACAAGACGCAAAAACGAAGGCACAAAGGAGGCGTATTTTAATATTTATCAAATTGGTTGTAGAATTACTCACATGTATGAAATTTTGCGGTTTAATGTGGTATTAATAAAGGATCACGATTTGATCATGAGTAAAGACTGTTGTTAAACAATAGAGAAAAGATCTATTTATTTATTGTTACACCAATTTAGTATTGAATTATTATTAAAGGCAGGAATTTTAAAGATGCTGATATATGGAAGATGAAGATAATCATCATTCCTTTCCAAGTCTCTATGATTTTCTCTGGCGAATTGATAAGCACTACAAATTATTTAGGAAAACTTTAGAAGACAATGTTTTTAAGGAAGAGGAAGAACTGGACAAAAAATGGAAAAAATGGGAAGAAGAAGAAGAAGTCACACATTGGCGATTGCTACACCCACAAGAGCTATCTGTCAGTGCCTCATTTGTGCCTAGCCTAAAATAAGTGCTTATTACTACAACGATGATTAATCAGTAGAAGTAATGAATGACTGTAATATAGTATAATGACGTAAAAACAACTACTATTAACATAAACAATTATGTCTCTGAAGTCTAAACCGAACTAAGCCCATCAAGAATAGTAACGGACTTACAAATATTAAATTATATTTTCGTGCTATTTTGCTTATTCTAAGACCTACCGATGATACTGATGATGCTTTAAAAGGATATTACATGACAAACGAATTAAAAAGTCTTTTAAGCAGTAGTACTCCATATCTGTTATGACATTATAGATTTTAATATTTGCATCTTCCAGTTAAAATATGGTTGTACTATATTTAGCTGCTTATCATTCCAAACAAGACGCAAAAACGAAGGCACAAAGGAGGCGTATTTTAATATTTATCAAATTGGTTGTAGAATTACTCACATGTATGAAATTTTGCGGTTTAATGTGGTATTAATAAAGGATCACGATTTGATCATGAGTAAAGACTGTTGTTAAACAATAGAGAAAAGATCTATTTATTTATTGTTACACCAATTTAGTATTGAATTATTATTAAAGGCAGGAATTTTAAAGATGCTGATATATGGAAGATGAAGATAATCATCATTCCTTTCCAAGTCTCTATGATTTTCTCTGGCGAATTGATAAGCACTACAAATTATTTAGGAAAACTTTAGAAGACAATGTTTTTAAGGAAGAGGAAGAACTGGACAAAAAATGGAAAAAATGGGAAGAAGAAGAAGAAGTCACACATTGGCGATTGCTACACCCACAAGAGCTATCTGTCAGTGCCTCATTTGTGCCTAGCCTAAAATAAGTGCTTATTACTACAACGATGATTAATCAGTAGAAGTAATGAATGACTGTAATATAGTATAATGACGTAAAAACAACTACTATTAACATAAACAATTATGTCTCTGAAGTCTAAACCGAACTAAGCCCATCAAGAATAGTAACGGACTTACAAATATTAAATTATATTTTCGTGCTATTTTGCTTATTCTAAGACCTACCGATGATACTGATGATGCTTTAAAAGGATATTACATGACAAACGAATTAAAAAGTCTTTTAAGCAGTAGTACTCCATATCTGTTATGACATTATAGATTTTAATATTTGCATCTTCCAGTTAAAATATGGTTGTACTATATTCATTATTATATGTAACCATAATTGTAAGCAAATACATATTTGACTTTGACTTGACATACCTGCTGAAGTAACTCTTTTGAACTTTAGGAGGCTTATACCGTCGATCAGGGCCGAAAGAGCCAAATTTTTTCTTCCTGTAAAACAAACTTGATCAGTTTTATAGAAAAATACCATCATAAAGATTTTGGAGAGCATTTCAAATCATAGAAACGGCGCTGATTATATTATGGTTAGTCAAAAGTTAGAGTTTTGTTTGTACGTTCTAGTATTTTTTTGCATGTTGGAGATCATTTTTATTGAGGACGGAGTCCATCAGACTCACAGCGTCAGTCACAATGTTCCACCTCAACATGTTGATATTCCACCGCTACCTCGTAATTTTTTTTGACGGCGTAACATACCCTTGCATAATCATCATCATCATCATCATATCAGCCAAATGAAGTCCACTGTTGAACGAAGGGCTCCCCCATAGACTTCCACAACGACCGGTTATATGCCGCCTGCATCTAGCGACTCCCAGCGACCTTTACTAGATCGTCTGTCCATCTTGTTGGAGGTTGTCCCTCACAGCGTCTTTCGGTTCGAGGTCTCCACTCGAGAACCTTTTTGCCCCAACGGCCATCAGTTCTACGAGCTATGTGCCTCTTGCATATCGTTGACATAACATACGGATCACATATTATGTTAAATTGTTTAAATAAAATCTTCCAATGATCACGGTGTCTTTTCAATGTGACAGGTTGGAGCGGTTCCAACCTTTCAAATATTGACCTCTCTCTCTTACGACCAGTTGAGCTAATTGCCACACATAGTTATGATTATAGAATCTTTGATATTGAATCGAGATATTCACGAAAATCCTTACGCGTAAAAAATACATAGAAATAGCCTCACTTTTGTGGATAGTGTATAGTGACTCCCTTTGGAGTCACCTTTTGTTTGCAGGGACCATCAGTGCCGCATGGACACCCCTTCACAGTACGATATGCTGGTATAGGTACCACTCTGAAATCATATTTAAAATTGAATTAAAATATTGTTTTTTAGTAATCTATACTGTCCCACAGCTGGGCAAAAGTCTTCCCCATAACATTCCACGTCCTCTTATGTCACTTTCTCCAACCAGTCAGCCGTGAAAGCATCCAAATTGTCTCGCCTAGGTCTGTCGCGTCTACTATCCCGGCCCACCTTTACGCTTGCATTTTATACACGTGTCCCGCCCAATCCAACTTAAACTTCGCAGATTTGTTCCTCAATTTTGTGATACCCATTTTTGAGCATATCAAGCTATTGCGAACTTGATCAGTTAGGTTCATATTTAGGATCTTGCGCTCCATCGCCATCTGAAAAACCTTTAGTTTGGACTTCTGACAAATTGTTCAAAGATCAAGTTTAAACACCGTAAGTTGGAGCAGGCAAGATTCCATGTTTCTGAGTTTGCGCTTTAGTGATAAGAGGAGAGCTCCTATCGTTCGTATATTGTTTATTAAAATACCTAATTATGTGCAATAAGGAAATGAAATAAGGTTAAGGTCGTTGTACTCGCGACTGGTGCGGGTGTATGACATGATGTGTGAACGTGGAAGAAGCAAAATGATGGATGCAAAATTCGTCTAGTTTCTGCTTAAATTTTCTCACTCATTGACACCTTATTCTTAAGAAAGATATTCTATAAAAAGGCGTACCTGTATTATGAAATCAACAAAATTAAGAAATACTGTTTTTGACTCACTCTTTCTTTTTAAAAACTTTCCATTTTGGTTTTTCAGTTATAACGTAACGTAAATTGGATAAACTGAAAAAGGAAAACATATTTTTTTTATAATTATCCATTTGACGATTATCAAGCACATTTGTTGTATATCAAAAGAATCAGATAAAATTCCAGATTTTACCGTTGTTATAATTACAATCTACTCAAAATGTTGCTAACAAATTATATCGGCATTGCTTATTGATAAATAAGCTCAAATCAAATCAATCAAATCAAATGTTTTTATTTTAAATAAGCTTTCACAAGCGTTTATGAAACGTTATTGATTCTAGTTGCACGGTTCCAAAAAGTTGATCCTATGGAGAAGAATCCGGCAAGAAACTCCATGGACACTCTTTTAGCAAGCTACATTTATTTCAAGTAGTATATAAATTATTCTAAAAGTACTTTACAGATGTCAATAATTTAGATTATAATACCAAACCCTGGCTACCTCTGAGAAAAGATAATCTCAAAAACCCCGGTATCTTTTAAAGTCCTGACTGTGGTAGAATTTTCTTTTTTAAATTGATTTATTTATGCTATTTAAAAATATTGATTAATAAGAGAAGGTAGATGCAGTAACCAACGGGATAAAAGAAGGAACATAGGCAATTATTGGCACTATGTATATAAGGCTTCGTTTTCCTAGAGGATAATCTGTGGATTATTGATCCGTTTCTAAAAATTATTTCATTGAGGCTACACTATCCTAAGTGATTTAAACAATGCATCCGAAGTATCCATAAGTATCCATGCAGACGAATCCACCATTGTTAGGCTCACACAGTAATTGATTATAAAAAGTATGCAGATTTGACTTTATAGATCACATTTCTTCATTTGACTGGATTCGTCCAAAAATATGAAAATATACTCATGTTGTTTACCTGGAATTGCTAGTAGCTTCATCAATCTTTCTTCTGGCCATAAAGTCTTTGCTGTTAATCATTCCCATTTTCAAATCTCTTACTTTCTTTCCTAGTTTTGTTTTCTTGGCACTTACAGCTATGAAACAAGCACCAAGGATTTATAATTTTTTATTCTAGAAATTTCTTTGTATGTATTTGTTTTTATTTATGTTCATTTTGGTGCAATATTTAATTATTATTTATTTCATCGTTTTGTGGTTATAAGTTTCATGTTGGACTTGACATTTAGTCAGTGACAGAATCTCTTTTCTAAAATTTTTTGATGTACGGTTTTTTGACAGTAGGATATAAAAGAGTATTATACAATAATACTCTTTTATATCCTACTGAATTTTGAAATTTTGCCTTCAAGGTCTTGGTCAATGGCACCCCATAATTTATACAGTTTTCTCCGTTCAATCAATAAATTCTTACTCTAGTGGTGCTAAATGGGACTGTGTGCTACGTCTTGGATTCGATTCCCAGGTCGGACAAAAGGTAATTGGGTTTTTCTATGAAATTCTTATATGAATAGCTTTCTGAGACTAACGAACAGATGATTTTTATTTAAATGAAGAAAAGAAGAAGCTTCATATTTTAAATGTTCAATTTTATTACCGTAGTTTAGGTATACCAATTATTAGTCAATTATATAAATACCAATTTTTGTACATAGCTTACTAGTTGGTATTACAAATTACCCTTAGAGCACAGAACTCAATTTAGACTAACTTCCATGTTTGTGCTCCCAAATGTTCACCGACATTGAACGGCAAAGAACAACCCGCTCTGAGCAAACAAACATAACTTTGGACGAAAACTTTGACAAAGCGTTGGTTGTACGGAGTTGTAATGTTTTAATTTTATCCTACATCACGCCTATATTCCCCGAAGAGAGATCTTAATATACATGCAATCTACTGTTTTACCTTTAGGCAAAGGTGTACTAATACACCTCTGCCTAAAGGTGCACTAACGTACACCCATAGTTCGCAAGTATGTTTAGGTCCCATGTAATAGGGGGCGAGCCTATTGCCATTAGACGGGCACAAATCCAGACTCCGAACTGTTACAAGAAAAACCTAATAACGCTGTGCTTGAAATAGGCCTTTGTCATCATATAACATAACATAATTTTTCATTTATGTGATATATCGGCAAACGAGCAGGCGAGATGCCTGATGATAAGTTGTGCAAAATCAAAGGAGTCGCAGATGCGTTTCCAAGGCTATTTAAGGACAAGGGAGGGGAAGGAGAACAGGAGAAGGAAGGGGACTGAGGGAAGAATTGGGCCTCCGGCGCTCCACAACATGACGCCTTAATTCCCCAAAGGGTTCGGCAGAGATGTACTAATGTAACAGTAGGCAAGCATGTTGCTCAGGGAACAAATAAAATCACAATAAAATTTTGAAGATTTTCGGAAGAAGCACTCGCGCTTAAGATCACTAGCCTAAGACAGCAGAATTGTAATCATATTTTATAATTTTTTTATTGATCCTTCATGACGTTAATTCAATAATGCATTTTCTGGTAACCAAACGTAAGAAAAAATATCATTTTATTACACAATACGGTTGTTATAAGTATGTTTTTATGATCATATTTCCGTACCGAAGCTTCTTCTATTAGTCGCGCACCTTTAAGAGGATATCCTTATTTCTTTACATACAAAACGTCTTTAGCCGTTACAAGAAGGGTATTCATATTTTTATAAATTGTATGGTGTTGCAGGAAGTAAAATGTTTGTTGATATTTTTTGTATTGCTACTGAGTGATGGGGGATATTGAATTTGTCCGATGTTTTGCCTTGTTAAGGAGGATATTTTTGCATATTTATCATTTGTAGTAAACTTGGGATATTCTCAAGGGACTGTCTCGTTAGTTTAGTAGTCGTTAACGAGACAACTGAGCTTGAGGTATTGGTTTTGATTTCCAGTTTAAGTACTGTAATTGGGTTTATTATTTAATTTGCAGAAAGGGCACCGACAAGGGTTAAGCTCTTAAATGGGTGAGCGCAGAGGTCACTTTGATTACACTACTATTCTCTTCTACGTGTCTATAGAAGTTCTAGGCGAATTTTTAGGTCATCGAAATTAAAACATGTACAGTCGCCAGCAGGTCAAGGTATACAAAACTGTCGAATTTCTCCAAATGATTTTAAACCTTATCTAATTTAATCTTATTGTAATCTCATCTTCCAAGCTCGGCAGGCTGTGTTGGCGCTGCTGCTGCGGGCGCAGAGACTCTAAAGCGGCGAAAATATAGTAACCTCAATGGAAGCTATACTTTTGAGCCGTTTGGAGTCGAAACGCTCGGGCCATAGGGTCCAAGTGCGCGCCATTGCCATTCAACGTGGCAATGCTGCCAGTCTTCTGGGCACGTTACCAGACGACAGTGATGCGGAGGAATACTTCGACGCCTGGGCGTGACAATTTGTTTTCATATATTGTGTATAGTTTAGTTCTCTTTTAAGTAAATACTCTTTCAATTATTTTGTAAATAAATGCAAAATAATCGTTTTAAACCTTATATTGTTGAAATGAGATGAAATGATGAAATGATATTTATTTCTGTAAATAGATCTTTTAAGACACTTTTACAAGTCGTTTTTTTACATATTTTTTTTAACTAGATGGCGTCGACGTTTCCTATCTGACGACCTCTGAGAAGAAACGTCGAAACAAACTCAGAGAATCATGGTCTCTTTTAAAGTCCAGACAATAGTTATATTATATGCGAGTTCAATGTAGGGCAAAATCTGAACAGGCCTTTTGAAGAAAGAACCATACCAGCTTTGAGTTGACCTGTCCTAACTGACGGAACGCATACATCAGTCATCGT
This sequence comes from Subacronicta megacephala, assembly GCA_958496365.1. Classification (NCBI taxonomy): domain Eukaryota; kingdom Metazoa; phylum Arthropoda; class Insecta; order Lepidoptera; family Noctuidae; genus Subacronicta; species Subacronicta megacephala. Next base: position 4,787,298 of record OY292539.1, on the reverse strand, counting down.
GTAGCTCAACCATTTTTTAGGGAGCCCAACGACCCGACGCACAACGATACCAGATCAGCAAGACATTTGCGTAGGTCATGGGAAATACTCAAAACTTTCAGAAATCTTTAATGTAAATAAATGTTATACGAGTTAAAACCGACATAGTACTCACATTTACATTTTGTATGGTACAGTGTACATTAATAATAATACTATGCATGATAACTATGACCTACAAGGCAACTCAGTCAACTCGTGAAAGGAAAAAAATAAAAATAATAATATTTGAGACACGATAGCCAGCAAGTCGACCAGTCACCACAAGCAGCACCCGTTCACGAGTATAACGCACGGATCAGCCATCACCTCCCTCGCCATTTTAGAGGGAAGGGGGTGACCCGACCAATGACGCTACCGCAAGCAATGACATCTAAGGGAGCATGACGACAATGCAGCCAGGTGTAAATTATGTTACAAAAACATGTTGTACTGAGGACCGAGGTCACTAGTAACTGTTGAAGATAAAGTTCAAAATCAACTGAGAAAATTTGACATTTTGTGGTAACGATGTGCCGGCCACCGTACCATCGACGCAAATAGATAGATAGATAGATTATTCTTTATTGTACACAAGAAACAAAAATACAAAACAAACGTAGTAAGTAGGTACAATTGGCGGTCTTATCGCTAAAAGCAATCCAGATCCAAAATCTGAAAGAATCCAGACATCCATTGGATGGACAAGATTGGTTAAAAGATAATGGGCTGTTGCAGGTGTACATAGTGTGATAAGTGATAAGTAAAAGTGATTTTTGGACTTAGTGATTTCATGAATTGGGCCACCCAAATATAATTATATATCCTGCTGATGCTGATGAGGACGATAATAATGTGATGACATGCAGAACTTTTTCTTTATGGTAGGCATTTAGTATAAGCCTTAGTGACGTTCCAACATTAATCTAATGTCTGGAAACCATAAAATAATGATGGCTTACCCTACGAATAAATAATACTCAGGAAATGTAACTGCGTTAAGAAAATGACCCAACAAAAGTTGTGTCCAAGTAGGCGGGGCTTCAAAATTGTGTCCAGCGCGCCATCAGTCGGACATTTTTCTTGCAAGCGAGCATATGTCAAACATTTTAGCTTAATATCATTGTGAATCATCATGCCATCATGTGTTGTGAAGTGGTGCAGGAGACATACAAGATTAAAATGTCCAGAGATCACTTTTCACTTGTAAGTAGTAGCTTAATTATAATTATATTCAAAGTTGTTCAAATATGTTATCAAAACGAGATGGTCAATATTATGCAAAATGAAGTCAGTAAATTTTTTACCTAATTTAGAAACATTTTTTTCTAGATGAAATATTGAAAAGTAAATCGATAAAATTTAGATATTTTTATAAGACTAATGTATTTTGTTTTTTATAGTAACCGTTTTAGTTTCCCTGCCGATCCCATTCGGCAATATAAGTGCAGTGATAGCTGCAGTTCAATTAGAAAGACGAGAGTATGACTGGATGCCTGTGAAAACTAGCAGAGTATGCTCCATGCGTTTTGATGAAAAATATTTTTACAAATCATTAAAGGGATATACCATGTTACACAAAACTGCAGTACCAGTTTGTACAAATATCCACATACAACTGAAGTACCAGGTCAACACTAACCTTAAAGAACCCTTGGGGACCTATTGCCAAGGTTATGATCAGAGCAAACAAACGACCCAATTGAATACACTAACACTATTTCATCGTTCCAACAATAGATGAAGTCGCAATTCTTGTTGGCAAACCATTGGCTTTGTTCGTTTTAGCACCATACAACAAAACGAAAAAGTACCCAATCTAAGCCTTTTTAGTAACCGACGAAAAATATCTACGCTGGGGGGGGGTCCAGAATCACGTACTGTATTCATGGCAAGCGGTTGTGCGTCGATGTCCCTTCCACCCTGTATTAATATAGTATAATTTAAAAAAATCACAATAGAATAAAATATTTAATATAATTATAATATTGTTTTATTATTGGCAATAGGCTCGCCCCCTATTACATGGGACCTAAACATACCGGCGAACTGTGGGTGTACATTAAGTACACCTCTGCCTAACCCTTCGGGGAATACAGGCGTGATGGTATGTTATGTTTTATTATTGACTTGGTCCGGTCTACTTATTGCATAATATCGTCAACGCCATTTTGACTCTGATGTCATAACAGACATTACAGCACGCGCGCGAACCAATCCCTGTTTTCTCTCTGAATTTAAACCAATTACCAAGCATGTCTATTTGAAACATCGCAAGTGATTTGAATTTTGAATCGTCGTCATTTGGTTTGAAGTAGGTCCACTTTTTGAGTGGAATTTGTTCCGAGTTACGCTTCCTGAGTATTATTTATTCGTAGGGCTTACCCCATAATTCTAAAATGCCAATACACTCAAGACAATCTTCGCAACAGGAACAACGCCTATTGATATGTCTATGTTGGCACTTGTCACCTTATGAGTGTGATCGATTGCTACCTATAAACCACCTGGTGCTTGTGGCTCAATTTGTGAGAAAAAGAGGTTATGCTATTTATGTTTTAATGACTAGAGGTGTAAAAGTAACGAAAAATGGCGTACCCTGATGTATTCGTTACTATACCAATCAGTACTCGTTACTATCGTATCGTTACGTTACTCGTTACTTTTGATCATCGCATCGGGTCGTGTTTCGTACCTAGCCGCGTAAGATGTTATATTTTATCTTATTAATAGGTAATAATAATTAGGTAAATTGGGTAAAACTACAAGTAAACTGTAATTTAATTACCCAAAGCGTCTGACGGAAAACTACTGAATTTGATTTACTGTTTTGAATATTATATCCGTGAAATTATGTTATATCACAATAACACCGCAATCATGCATCCACTAATTAAAAAGAACAATTAGGTATCGAACAATATTTATTGTCAATAAAATTAAAAAATTGTAACGATAAATCAACATCAAATATTATTCTTTACTCATAATGAAATGAAATTTCTGTTCTAATCTCAAACTTTGTCGAAACCATTCCTTTATTAAATTAAAATAAATAAAGGAACTGAACAGTAAACAGACAATCAAACATCTCTCTTTGCAACGTACGTTTTTAAAATAAAAAAAATGCGAGTAACGAAATAAATTCGTGAGGAACGTTTCGGTACTCGGTACTAGATGGCGTACCCGTTACTCAGTACCGAATACATACCTACGGTTTGTTACAGTTCTATTAATGACTGCCTCATTAGTCTAGTGGTCCTAAGCGCGACTGCTACGCTTGAGGTCCTGGGTTCGATCCCCAGGTCGAGCAAAGTGTAATTGGGGTTTTCTATGAAATTCCCAGTAGCAGCTCGGAGTCTGGATTTGTGCCCAGTTAATGGCAATAGGCTCGCCCCCTATTACATGGGACCTAAACAGGACCGGCGAAATGTGGGTGTACATTAGTACACCACTCTGCCTAATCCTTCGGGGAATACAGGTGTGATGGTATGTTATGTTTTAAAAGATCTCCCTTAGCATTAAGTCCTGAGTTTGATTCACAGGTCAGGAGTTATTGTGTTAATCTATGAAATTTGTAGGATTTGTGCCCAGTGAATGTTAATAGGCTCGCCCATTATTTGATGGAACTTAAAGATTCCGTAACAGCGCAATCACACATAACCTTCCGGCACGCGCGGCTATTGGATGCAGGCGGCAGTTCGCATTCGGTACAAAATGGAGCCCGACACAAAGTTTGTGGTATGTCAGTCTGAAAGACGGTGGTTAAGCAAGACCCATGTGGATGATCCATTAGATTCCGATGTATGTCTATGATAACCTGTTCTGGAATATTTTTTTTGGTTTGAGGGATATCAATTACTAACTCGTATTAGGCGTAATACCTACCTTTTTCTTAGTTTGAAGTGTATCACTTGTTCTTATAGGTCACTTCTTATAATTTTTAAGTCTAGAGTAGGAAAAGCGCCTTTTTAATTTTTGTCTTTGCCCACAGCACCTATGATGATGTGTGGCTCTTTTATTTCGCCGACGACTATAACTTGCAACCTCTTGCCACCTACTTATTCTTAGACCACCTATACAAAGGTAGTATTTTCAATATTATGCTTTTGTTTACGCTTTGGAGACTTGACAATCGTAACTAGTTGAATTTTATTCCACAAGAACACTAGCTTGTAGGGTGGCATTATTTTTATCATTACATACATACATACCATTACGCCTGTATTCCCCAAAGGGTCAGTATGTTTAGGTCCCATGTAATAGGGGGCGTGCCTATAGTCATTAACCGGGCAAAAATCCAATCTCCGAGCTGCTCTTAAGAATTTCATAGAACACTTTGCTTGACTTGGGAATTGAAACCAGGACTTCGAGCGTAGCAGTCGCGCTTTGGACCACTAGAGTAATGAGGCATAGTCATAAATAAATTAAATTTATTTCTCCATTGTTATTTAATTAATAATTCATAAATAGACTGCCTCGTTGGTCTAGTGGTCCCAATCGCGACTGCTACGCTAGAGGTCTTGGGTTCGATCCCCAGGTCGAGCAAAGTGTTATTGAGTTTTTCTATGAAATTCTCAGTAGCAGCTCGGAGTCTGGATTTGTGCCCGGTGAATGGCAATAGGCTCGCCCCCTATTACATGGGACCCAAACATACCGGCGAACGGTGGGTGTACATTAAGTACACCTCTGCCTAACCCTTCGGGGAATACAGGCGTGATGGTATGTTAATTCATAAATTATTTGGAATAATTTTATATATATTATTTCACGTGATAAGGGTTTCCAATTTTTGCGCACATTTATATTAACAAGGCATTTGCCTTGTTATTACACAAACATTCTTGGCTTCACAGCCCTATTATAATTTTGTATTATTTTCACATCAAACGCAAATCCAGTATCGAGCTATTATTATCTTAGAATGGCCTCATTAATGTAACTAGTGGTCCTAAGCGCAACCACATCTGGAACACAGGCGTTGCAGGTATCCATATGTTTTTACCGAGCCTATTAACTGTAACAGATGAGGAAACGCACCATGAGATGAAAAGTGACAACTACCGCCCATAGAGTAGCTGTGTTCTCTCAGCATTGTCTAAAAAATGCGAAGAAAATTGAAATAGAGCTACTTTACACGGATTTTATCGCGTTATATTGATATTATTTAATTCCCGACGTTTCGGATCCTAGGAAGCATCCATGGTCACCAATTATAAACCAGTATTGCGAAGAAAATACAAACTAGCCGCTGCCTACCATTAGGGAAAGGAGAAGAAGAAAGACGGAGTGAGGAATTGTGCCTTAGGCGGTATAATAGAGGAGGTCTATTATACATCTACAGCTGTTCTCGCGGTTTCTCCCGCTTTGCCCTACTTTTAATGATCGTAGCGTAATGCTAGATAGCTTTCTCAGATTTCTCATGAATTTGGCTATCATATACAAAAGTTTCTTTTTCAAATCCACTGGTAGTTCCAGAAATTAGCATGATCAAACAAACAAACTCTGATATAAAAAAAAATAAATCTGAAAACTTTATTATAATAGTATAGATTAGCAATACATTAGTACCACCCTAGATGAAGTCCTGCAACGGATTCCTACCGCCTTTTGAACTCTTTGGTTACTTTTTTATGTCCTCGATACATACTCGTGATGTCATAGTAGCTATTAAAGCCTTTTTCCACAAAGTGGCCTCCCTGGTACAGCTTTGTGCAATTCCATTGTCTAGAGCCCTCGGCGAGACTACAAAGAAAATTTTATTTTTAAAACGCTTATAGCCTGGAATTTATAGAGCCGCTGGAATGGCTTGTTTGGATGTTTTATGGTGTTATAAATCATAACGGTGTTTATTGTTTTCTAATTCCATTATTTCTGGAATCCCGCCTTTAGATCCTAAGTAAAAGGAAGCCAATTGACAATTTGGTTTGGTTAGACTTCTGTTTTTTTTTTAAATATTGCGTAAGGTAATCAGCCCAATTCAGCCTAGAAAATTGATATTAGATTCTTCAATTCTAAGCATTTTGCTCGTTCTCTTGTATGAATTGAATGATGAACATTTAACATTTAGTACAACTGTGCCGAACCTAATCTCTGTCTCGGTCTCTGCCTCGAGTTCATTCGAGGTTCGAGTTTGAATCCAAGGCACGCACCACTCCCTTTTCGAATTTTGCAATACGATAATGTTTCGGCATTTCTTCTCACAGGTCGTCAGATAGGAAATACCGGCGCCATCTAGTTAAAAGGGTAAATGTTCACTTGTGTCTGTGTCTTTAAAAGTGTTAATTGTTTAAATAATTAATCATCACGCGCTTAAACGATGAACGAAAACATCGTGAGGAAACCAGTATACCTGAGAAATTTTCTTGACGGCATTTAAGTTCCGCCTACGTGCAGTAGGCTAGCGTGGTGGACTATAGCCTAATCCCTCTCGTTCTGAGAGGAGCTCCGAGCCCAGCAGTGAAACAATGTAAAGGTTTACTGATGATGAAAGAACTCATAAGCAAATGAAAGATTTTACCTTATTGAATTCCACTTTTCTGTCATTACATCCATGTCACATCCAGTCCATTCTAGCTCTTACACTCTTGTCGGTTCCGGTTGGAGGGAAAACTAAGCGCTTGTTACTTCAGCAATGATGGCATTTCGAGATGGTCTTGTCACTTTGAAATACAGTGCTTCACTGGCCAAAGAGTCGGACTCATTTTGGTTCATGGATTTGTTCACGTGGACTCTTTTTAATTTAAGAAAATAATCGAGTTTCTTTTTTATGGAACAACTCGTCGGCAGACAAGCAGGCGAGCTACCTGATATTAAGTAGGCATCACCGCCCATAGACATCTGCAAAACTAAAGGAGTTGCAAATTCGTTGCTGAGTCTATATTTAAGGAAAAGGGAGGGGAAGGAGAAAAGGAGAAGAAAAGGGACTGAGGGAAGAATTGGGCCAGTTATTACAGACATAGAACTTATAATTTAGTAATAAGTAGTCTAGCCCCTGAGTGGAAGAGATTACCACTGACTTTTCGAAGTCATGTGTATTGATAATTAATTATCATGCGTCTTAAACGGTGAAAACATTGTAACGGAACCTGCATGCCTAAGAGTTTTCAGTTTTCTCGATGGCGTGTGAAGTCTGCCAACCCGCAGTAGGCTAGCGTGGTGGACTACAGTCTAATATCTCCCTAGTTTTAAGAGGAGACCCGTGCCCAGCAGTGAGACGATGTAATAGGTTGATGATTGAGTGAAAGATATTTCGCTGTTATTTAATAAAAGATAAATATATCACTCATTTGATTTAGGTTGAAATTCTGACTGCTACAATGTTACGAAACTATCTTTACCGGCCCATCGTGGGAATAATCCATCACTTATTGTTACATACAGATCGATTGCCTAAGCTATATGTTTTGGTTATTTCACATTGACTAAATATATTGCCTCATTAGTCTAGTAGTCTTAAGCGCGACTACTACGCCAGAGAAATCGAACCCAGGACGGTTCGATTTCTAGGTCGAGCAAAATGTTATTGAAGGTTTTTATGAAATTCTTAGTTGCAGCTCAGAGTTTCCATTTGAAGACCTATTTGGCAAAAGGCTCGCCACATGGTTCCTAAATATACTGGAGAACTGCGGGTGGAAATTAGTACGCCTCTGCCTAACCCTTCAGGAAATGCAAGGGTGATGGTATGTTATGTGACTAAATGATGCATTTGCCTTAAATTCTTTCTTCGTATCTATATCTATGCAAGTCCAAAATCGTCAATTTTCCCTTTTAGAATAGTGTTCGGAGTTATGTAGCTATGACAATGATTTATTAAACATTAATAAATATTTTAAGTTAATATCATGGTTAGTCGTTTCCTTCACTTTAAAAGTCTACAATTAAAATAAAATACCATCACGCCTGTATTCCCCGAAGGGTTAGGCAGAGGTGTACTTATTTACACCCACATTTCGCCGGTATGTTTAGGTCCCATGTAATAGGGGGCGAGTCTATTGCCATTAACCGGGCACAAATCCAGACTCCGAACTGCTACTGGGAATTTTATACAAAAACCCAATAACACTTTGCTCGATCTGGGGATCGAACCCAGGACCTCCAGCGTAGCAGTCGCGCTTAGGACCACTAGACTAATGAGGCAGCCAGTCAGTCTACAATTAAAATAAAACAATTAATTGTTGAATTTGGTGATCGTACCGTAAACCAGAAACAATTTTGGTATCATGATAAATGTCTTGTAATCCATAAAGAAAATAGCCACCCATACAACGTAACAAAGTTCTAAGAAGGGGAAGGGGGGATGAACAAATGTACGCAATTGACAACTCAAAAGTTTTGATGGATGCACATTAATCACTCCGTGTTTTGGAATGGATGGAATGAAAGCATCCATTTTTCTTATTAGATGTCAGAGCGAGTAATTTGATTCTCCTAATAGGTTATTTACATTTTGATAGAAATAATTATGCTATCACACATGTTTTTAACGGTTAGGCAGAGGTGTAGTAATGTACACCCACGCTTCGCCAGTATGCTTAGGTCCCATGTAATAGGGGGCAAGCCTATTGCCCTTAACCGAGCACAAACCCAGACTCCGAGCTGCTGCAGAGAATTTCATAGAAAAACTCAATAATACTTGCTCGACCTGGGAATCGAACCAGACGTCGAGTGTAGCAGTCGCTCTTGACCACTAGACTAACGAGGCAATCATTATCTAACTACCTAATACCATTACCTACCTCATCATCATCGTCAACCCAAATATTGTCCCACCGCTGGGCAGAATGAGAGGGATTAGGCTGTAGTCCGCCACGCTAGCCTACTGCGAGTTGGCAGACTTCACATAGCGCCGAGAAAATTTCTCAGGCATGCAGGTTTCCTCACGTTGTTTTCCTTCACGTGGTAATTAAGTATGAATACTTCGAAAAGTCAGAGGTGCGTGCCCTAGATTCGATCTCGAGATTTTTGACATGGCAGTCTTATGGTCATATCACAAGGCTATCACTGTAAATCTAACAACTATAAATTAGGTCACTTCCACCAATATTACATAACGTGATTGCAGATTATGTCGTCGTTAAACCAAATAACTAATTCAGTACTCGATGCAGATACTAATATGGTTTACTCAACTGATTGCGTTGAGATGAGGTCTAGGTATTATAATTATGATCGTCGTTATATCATCACGCCTGTATTCGACAAATGGTCAGGCTGAGTTACTGCCTATCGGGAATCAAAACATAGATTTTGCATTGCTTCTACAATATTGGAAGGGTTATTTATACAAATTAAAAGATACTTTTGGTCATAAAATGAGATTCTTATTGGGGAAAACCTTTTTATATGAATGTACTGAAAGTGCTTCTTTCTATGGGATTTTTGTATAACAATACCTGTTTATATTAATATTTTTTATGCATTTTCTGGGGTACCTCGGGGTGGGACTTGCGGTGGCTTGGTTGGTCATAGCGTCTGGTGTATTTAACCAGAAGATGCAGGTTCGAATCCTAACCGCAGTCGAATTTTTCCTTCAATAAAATGAGTTTATATACTCAATATAATTTAAATTTGAACATAACAACCTCTGTAATGTTGGGTTAGCTAATTTAGAAATAAACAATGATACCTACTGTCAAGTAAAAAGGGTTTAACTTCAAAGATTATTTGCGATTTGCCAATAAGTGGATAAAATGGTATCGTATTTTCTTATAAAATAAGTCTAAATAAATTCTGTTTAACACTCAGTTGGCGACACTTTAGAGAATTTCCAATTTAATTCACAGCTGAAACGTTCAAACTTTATATTTGAAAGAACTTTTAAATAACTACATCAAGAACTTTAAAGTCTGAAAGGACTGCGAAGTTTTGGAAACCCAAAAACAAATGCTACGCGAAATTTTAGTTAGTCAAATAAAGTTAGAAGCTTTTTGACAAAATTGTGTTTTGAATAGAATCTACTTTGGGCTAAATATTCTGATTAGGAATTATATTTCTTTGCCTTTTAAATCCGATGATGTCGACCAAGTGTTGAGACACTACTGGGGCAAACTATGGCTCACCTCCTATCCTGTCCTCTATGCCCTGAAACCTGTAATATAGACGACCTCTGCGCTGCCACTGATAATTCTTTAGATATGGAGTTTTGGCCAAAGAGTATACCTATAAAACAAAATCGTACCCAGACACGAAGCAGGAATCTGATTCTTTCAAAATTTTCGCTCCAAGATGTTTTCAGCTAAGAAATTTAAGTGTGCAAATAAATGGTTAATAGACTTGTAGATAAAGAATGACTGCCGTATTAGTCAAGTTAGTCATTCTTTTGAATCAGTCTTAGTCATTCTCGACTGCTACGATAGAGGCCCTTGTATTACCAGGTCGAGCAAAGTGTTATTGAATGTTAATATATCATATAATTCTCAGTAACAGCTCGGTTTCTAAAATTTTGTGCCCGATTAATGGCAATAGGCTTGCCCCCTATTACATGAACATACTGGTGAAGGGTGGGTGTACATGCACACCTAACAAGTACACCTCTGCCTGTACTTTCAAGGAATACAGGCGTGATGGTATGTGTACTTAAATAAAATAGTGCCTTCACATAACATAACATAACATCACGCCTACGTTCCGCGTATGGTTAGGTAGAGGTGTATTATTGTGCAGTTCTGCACTCATACAATTTGGCGGTGTTTCGTCTACTGGGACGAACTCAATAGGGTGCATCACGAAACTCTACTCTCAATATGCCATAATCTAAACCTACAAAATATTTCAAGAACTCTTCAAAAATGTAACATTATTTTCTGCCAAGTACCGAGTGGCGTCAGAAAATTCATTCATCCAGCTTACGCCTCGATTAACTTTTTTTTCGCGCTAGCAACTCCAATTCGAATACACGGCGTGTCTACTAAAGAGTTCTGTATACATTGATTTAGGAAGCTCATGGATATGTTTTTTTTTAAATTCCTAATTTACTTTGGCATAAAGATTTTGCCGTAACTTTAAATGACAAAATCTTGCCACGGCTTTTCTTGCGACAGTAGGGAATCGCTGCCACAAGAGGGTAATATTAAAAAAAAAATATCTAAAGTTTAAGCAGTAGTACCAACTAATGATTCACCGGTAGATTGGTTTCAGTTGATAAAAAATCCTAAATCCTAAAGAGATAAAAATATTATTTATGAAGAAGAGCAACTGACTGAGGTTCTGAGTTCTATTCCCAGGGCAATGCTGTATTAAATTTTTCCTTAATCCTGAATCCTAAAGAGATTAATTTAACTTATCTTTATGGATTTAGGAACAGAACTCAGAACCTTAACTGATTGTGAGGTTCTGAGTTCTATTTCTAATGATGAAGTGCTACTGCACTTCATGATATCAACATATCAGCCAAATGAAGTCTACTGTTGAACGAAGGCTTCCCCCATAGACTTCCACAACGACCGGTTATATGCCGCCTGCATCCAACGACTCCCAGCGACCTTTACCAGGTCGTCTGTCCATCTTGTTGGAGGTCGTCCCAGACTGCGTTTTCCAATGCGTGGTCTCCACTCGAGAAGCTTTTTGCCCCAGCGGCCATCAGTTCTACGGGCTGTGCGCCCCACCCACTGCCACATCGCAAAAGGTTCAGTTGAAAATCAGGCACTGGTAGCCTGACAAAATGCTCAACTGGACCTATTTGGTGCAGCCGTGAGACACAAAATTATACATTTAGATTTTTTTTTAAACGGAAGATGTACCTAATTTATGTAAGTTGTTTAACCGTCATCAAATAAATTTCTTTCTTTCTTCTTTCCACATAAGCTTGCTAATCATTTTGAGCTATGTCGACAACTTTGTTTCTTCTACGTATCTCCTCATATTTGATTTGGTCGCGTAGAGAAATGCCAAGCATAGCTCTCTCCATAGCTCGTAGTTGCACTTACTACTAGTCAAATACGATAGTTTATACAACCTTATTTTTAGTATATGCGAAACCAGAATATAGTTTGTTCAGAATAAGTAACTGAATCGATTCCAATAATTTTTACAGCATGTCATATTTTTTCTCAAAAATTTTAAGTACCTATACCAAGCACCTATTCGCAATCATACGCGCACAAAACAGGTCACTACCGGGGATAGCGGCACTAGGCGGGCGCACAGCAGGGTGGGGGGTAAAACAACACTTTCAGTAGCCTAAAGTCGATGCTACAGATTGGTGCGATAGACAACCAGATAACATAACAAGCTTATAACTTTGTCATTTTTCAAGATGCAGTACCTATTTAAACTTTGTACATAGATTTTTTACCTAAAAATACTAGACACGTGTTTCGTGTTTCGCATATACTAAAACTGACCTTGTATAAGTAGAGACAGCTGTAAAATTATCTTCTCCTTATTTTTTGTTTCTGTGTGGTGAGTACACCAACAATCGGTCGTCAGGTTTGACTGACGCGGCGGCTCGTTGCACTATGGCCTTTGTAACTTTTTCATTTCAACGTCAGGACAGTGTTGACGTAAGTTTTTGAACACGGTTGGAAATTCACCGTCAATTTGTATGTGATGTTTGCTTTGAAATGTTCCGTCTGATATTTTAAGATGAAAAATATTTTGTGCGAGTTTATTTTGCGTAGAAATACAGTTTTCGTTTGAATTTTAAGTGTTGTGCCGCAGTTTTGAAAAGGAAACGCTATATTCAGTTCTTGTGTTTGCCTTGTTGATTCAGATGCATTATTTTATAAATCCTTTTTTGACGATTTCAAAATCCAACAAGGTTCAGTTTTTTATAGGAGAACAGTATTTTTATTATTATTATGCTTATGCCTATCACAGAACTGGTTTCAACTGGTTCTTCCTGGAGATAAGGCCCTGTTACAAATTAAAATTAGGTTGAGATTCTATCGACAACTACTATTATAAATACTAGTTAAAAACTTATATTAAAATAAAAGAAAAACATTCAAAATTCAAAAATCATTTATTTCAAATAAACATGACGAAAGCAATCGCTCATAATAAATACGGGTGATATGTATACAAATCAGCTAAAGTAAATAATATCATGCTTAGCAATATTTGTTTAACTCCACGCTCAGATGAAACGCAAACAAACATGCGAAGGCGACTGACTGTAATTCGGATTCAAGAATATGTGTTTTTTTTTGTAACATCGATAGGTTTTTTTTTTATTCAAGCCTGAGATGAGATTTGGTGTTTCCACCCTAGTCATTCGGATATTTTTGAATGTTTTTGCAAATAGATCTCGCTTAATTTCTGACTTGGGTATTATGTACTAAATAATATTACATTAGCAGGATTCCTAAGTTTTTCTTAACCATGATTAATGTTTTTGTTACAAGCCTATTGACTGCCTCACCATTGTAGTGGTTCCAAGCGCGATTGCTATGCTAGAGGGTTCGATTGGGATATTTAAGTCCCACGGAATAGGGTAAGAGCCTAGTGTCCCAGCAGTGGGAAAATTATAGGCCGATTATGTCAAACTGTTTATACAGTTTTGTGGGAGACTATATCCAAATCGGTCCATCCGTTCGGGAGCTACGATGCCACAGACACACAGACATGAAAACTTATGACACCCCGTCGTTTTTGCGTCGGGGGTTAAAAATAACATAACATAACATACCATCACGCCTCTATTCCCCGAAGGGTTAGGCAGATGTGTACGTAATGTACACCCACAGTTCGCCGGTATGTTTAGGTCCCATGTAATAGGGGGCGAGCCTATTGCCATTCGCCGGGCACAAAATAATAATAATAATGCTTAATGCTTATGCTAAGGCAAACAAGTAACAAATTTGCAAACGGCCGCCGGGAACGCAATACTATGCTTAATGAAACTAAAGAAGTAGTTTCAATTTACCAGTAAATATTCAAAACTAAATTCACCCTACATCCATTAAAATAAACTACGTAAATGCTCAGTGCACAAAGTTAATGTGTGCTACAAACTATCCAAGTAGAGCCCATTTATCTTTTGATTAAATTCTCTATGGATTTGGCACAGCTTAATTTATCTTTTGATTAAATTCTCTATGGATCTGGCACAGCTTAATTTATCTTTTGATTAAATTCTCTATGGATCTGGCACAGCTTAATTTATCTTTTGATTAAATTCTCTATGGATCTGGCACAGCTTAATTTATCTTTTGATTAAATTCTCTATGGATCTGGCACAGCTTAATTTATCTTTTGATTAAATTCTCTATGGATCTGGCACAGCTTAATTTATCTTTTGATTAAATTCTCTATGGATCTGGCACAGCTTAATTTATTTTTTGATTAAATTCTATATGGATCTGGCACAGCTTAATGTTCAGAACTAAAGGAAAAGACCAGCGTCCAATGCTGTAGTAGAAGTGCCTGCTGACATGTCAGTATGAATGGGACGGCACGACTGGGGAAGTACTGCCCTCGCACAGAATATCGACGTCAAGTAGCAGTATGTATACTGCTGTTTCGTACGGTGAGTGTAGAGCGCCGGAGGCCCAATTCCTTCCTCAGTCCCCTTCTTTCTCCTTTTTCCTTCCCTACTCTTCTCTTTAAACAGGCTCGCAGCTTGCAGCAGGCTCTCCTCCTTGCAGATGTCCATGGGCGGCGATGAATACTTACCATCAGGTACCTTGTCTGCTCGTTTGCTGAGTACTTATTCCCGTAAAAAAACGCGCAACTCGTTTATCTTTTCATCCAAATTTCCGACTTTCCGGAAACTTTTTTCGAAAAATTATACCTCGACCAACTGATGGATCAGAGGACTATTACATAATCGGCCTATACCTAATATTCCCACTGCTGGGACTCAGGCCTCCTCTCGAGAGTGAGTGGGCCGTACCACCACGCGGGCCCAGTGCGTTTTGGTAGATGTCACATGTATACGAATGTTTGGTTTTAGGACATACCGGTTACCTCATGATGATTTCCTTCACCGTTTTGGGAGCAGTGGTGATGAAGAATTTACACAGAGTAAAGCGATTGTCTGGTTTCGAACCTACGCCTACAAACCCGTTGGGCATTACCACTGGGCCACGCCCTGGAGGGCCGTATTTTTGTATTTATATTTTATTCGTTAGTTTTATATATAGACACAATTGTGGACCCTGACTAGCACGGCAACATTCTAAAAAGTAGGAGAGAGGAGAAGCACTTAACTCCTGTTTATTTAATTACTTCTATAATAATAAATGCGAAATATTCATAAAAATATAAATTTCTAATGAAAGAAAAATTTTACCCATTATTACTTAACCGGAGGGACGCAACCCTGCCTGGGGCCGAATTTCTCTTTATTTCAACAAAATGTGGTCCTTTTGAACAAACTAATTTCAGTATTTTTTTTTGTAATTATTATGTTACACGTTGTATATTATGTTGAAACAGTGTGCTTATAATTAATCTCTACATAAGTAACAACCCTACAAACAATTTCACAAGGTTCTAAGATACATCAAAATCATATAATTTTTTTAATACCATCCAAGTCGCTTACACTACATCTGAAAAAAAAACGAGCCTAAACACACACGGAATAATTTATTTTGCGCACAAAAGAGAAACAAAATAAACAATATTACCAAAAGATTCCGCTCCAAAGCCTCGGTACTATAGGGAAAATATATACTTACGAAAAAAAATCAAAGAGTGAGTTTATTTCTAAACACCGCCTCTGGGGTATGAAAGGGCTCCAACGTGGTTAAGTGCCACTGTGGCTTCGCAAAATATGAATTCTATTATACATTTTGTTTACCCACATTTCGCATTTTCAATTGGCATACAGTCACGAACATAAATACCTTAACTAACATTTTTAAGCAATTTTATCAAGAAATCATTATACTTAGTATTGTTTCGAAAATACTATATTCGTAGTATTATTTTGCTACTATTTTCGAAAATCACTTTTAAATTTTTGAGTAGTGTTGATAATTATACTTTGGTATTTATTTATGTTGGTGACTGTACTTATGTGAATAATAAAGAGGTTCACATACTTTGACGCCAATAATGTGAGAAGACTTACAACTTTTTTTATACCCAAGCTTCACGTGATGTGGGAAATTCGCCTGTTACAAACATCAAACGTTGAAGCTTCGATCGAAGTGAAACGGTGAATATGCAAGACAATAATGTTAATACATACAATTAACATCAAATTTATCATCGCGTTAGCACTTTGGTGCGAGAAACGCTGCTTCTGACAACTGAAAGTTTCTAGGTACACACGGCTACAGATCAACCTGTACAGATCCAGTTTAAGCTGATCTCGCATTGCATAGGCTTTCCATACAATAAGAGGCCAGCATAAATCGGTTTTGTATAGCTTGATCGTGCGTACAAAGATTTTAGTAGGAAATCGCTGGATGCATCCCACCGCACCGCCGAGTTTAAAGGTAGATACTAGGTATATGCTTATAAAAACATAACAAAAAAGTTAAACCGCCTTCAAAAAATAATAAAATAATGTTGTCTAAAACAGTTTGGGAAGTCGGTGACTTCTATTTTAGTGGGTCTTTTATTTTCGCCACCGACTTCTCAAACTGTTTTAGACAACATTATTTTATTATTTTTTGAAGGCGGTTTAACTTTTTTGTTAAAAGTAATTTTATTTTGTAATTTTTAGTGGAAAGTTTTGTTTACAAGTGCTTGTTAGCCAACTAAACGCACTGCTCCAATAAGACAGCGATGTTTCGGAGTAAACGATAATATCATCGATGTAAGCAATTTTTAGATTTTTGTTGATATTTTCAAAACTGCTCAACCGATTTCGCTAAAATTTGAACGGGACCACCTCTGAAATATGACCTACCAAACAAAAAAACAATCATTAAAATCAGTCCACAACTGGCGGAGATATCGCGTAACAAACATACAAAAAAAAACATACAGACGAATTGAGAACCTCCTCCTTTTTGAAGTCGGTTGAAAAGTTATTATAAATAAAACCAATAAACAGTAACCAGTAACATAATTATGTTTTTTCAAAAGTACTAGAAAATGGCTAATTAAGGAAATCAAATCAAAATTCTTTATTGTGGATCATAGGTATGTACATAATACAGATGTTCTTAAAAGTTTTGCGATCGGCTATGTCCCACCCTTTCGGCATAAAATTTTTACAAGTATACAATATTACATGTCTTTTAACAATGATATTAATACATACTCATTATAACGAAATAGTAGGATTATGATTATTGATATAAATAATTCCGAGAAAAATATTAATTATTATAAATTGGGTATCAGTTATATGTACATATATAAATATTTAGGGAGAATACAAATTAATGTCTATTGGGAGTACATTGAACGCATCATGTCTGGGGTGAATTTGTATTGCAATAGTGATTTGTCAGAAAATAATTCCTTGACAGAGTAATATATAAAAATAGACATAAAACTCCATAGAATCTATATCTTAACTCCTACCCAAACGAACCCAGTTACGAAGTATTTTGACGTAATATTGCGTTAAAACCTCGATAATATTGTATGAAAGAAAAATAATTATTGTTAATAAGTGCGCGCCTCCTTTTTAAGGAAATCTCCAAGAGACTTGTCGACTCTTCACGTGACAGAATTAGTATTGCCATTCAACGTGGGAATGCTGCCAGTCTTCTGGGCACGTTACCAGATGACAGTGATGCGGAGGAATACTTCGACGCCTGGGCGTGACAATTTGTTTTCATATATTGTGTATAGT
Source organism: Subacronicta megacephala (assembly GCA_958496365.1). Classification (NCBI taxonomy): domain Eukaryota; kingdom Metazoa; phylum Arthropoda; class Insecta; order Lepidoptera; family Noctuidae; genus Subacronicta; species Subacronicta megacephala. The sequence goes on along the minus strand of OY292539.1, from coordinate 4,769,576 downwards.
TTAGTTCTCTTTTAAGTAAATACTCTTTCAATTATTGTTAGTATATTTAAAGATAATGCCGTAGTAGGTGCGTAGGTAATAAAACAGGAAATCGTGTAAATGAAGAAGGATCACATGATAATTTGAACCATCCCATTTGCAAAGGTTAAATCGCTTAACAGTTCATTAGGTTTACCTTAAATTATAATTTTAAACGTGCGTTTAGACCTAGGACCTATTACAAGGATTTATTTATGTGAGATGTAATTGCAGAGATGAGTTAATAAAAGTAAAGCAATGACTGAATTTTGACTGAAGCAAAGCAAAACGAGTGTGGAAAGTTCTGCAACAAGATGCGTTTACGTAATTATTCCACCTTGACATAAATGAGAAAGTGCTTTATGGTTTCCATGACTTTCTTCAATCTATAAACGTGTACTATATATTTCTTATCATATAGCCATATATGTCACTAAGGAATAATGTACCTTTCCATTGGTGAAAGAATTTATCAAATCGGTCTAGTAGTTTCAGAGCCTATTCAATGCAAACAAACGTTCAAATCTTACCTCTTTATGATATTAGTTTCTTAGACAGTACAAGTCAATACAATACAATAATAATGCAATAATGGAATGTAATTATCTATTTCCTATTATTATTTGAGAGGTTGAGTTATACTTAACGATAAAAATTATTTGGATTAATTCCAGTACCAGTCTCAAATTAGTTACATGCATAGTTATGCTGCAGGATAAATATAATTTTGATAAAATCCAGGCCAGTTTGGGTAAATAAAAAAAATATAATAGTGTAGATGAAACAGGCAGACTGTAAACTTTACGTAAAGATGCCCAATTTACACTCATAGCTTCATAACTGAGCCAAAAACTGTGCCGCATAAAAGCACAGTTTTATATTCCAAAAAGCGATACAATCCTATCCAACATTAACTGCAGTACAAAACTAATTTTCTCTTAAATTCCGACTCAATAAAGATGTACAGAACATAGCCTTAAGGCTATTATGGCGCTTTTTACATTAGAGACTTGGCTGATCGCCAAGTTGGAGCTGGAATTATAACTCTTTGGACCAGAAAGTTCCTAAAGCTATATCTCAATATGTGACTGCGGCTGCAGACTGAAACTAGTTAGGCACTCTAGACAGTCTATACTAGTAAGTATTTAAATTTCAAATCAATTTCCAGATAGACTTAGGATTTAAAGTATAAAAAGTTTAATCCGGCAGGTGGCGTTGCGATCCAGTTCTGGTAGGACCCCTGTTGGGTTCACTCCTCTGGTTATACTATGTTTATATAAAATGGTCAAAATCAATTCATTAGCATAAATATATGACCGAATATACATTTAGAACTCCCACATTGTATAGGTAAACATTACTGGTAGAATATAATTTTCAAGAAGTGAAAGTTGGGTATGGCAGAAGAAACATGAAAGCAGAATAAATGCTGTAGAGATGAGAGCTTTGAGAAGTATGTGTGGTGTTACGCTAAAAGATAGAGTGAGAAACAGTGTGATAAGGGAGCGTTGTGGAATGAAAGAAGATGTAGTGACAAGGATTGAGAAAGGTATATTAAGATGGTTTGGTCATGTAGAGAGAATGGATGAACGGAGATTGACGAAACAAGTATATATGGTGAGTATGGATGGACGAGTTGGAAGGGGAAGACCTCGGCGAACGTACCGCAACCAAATTGCGGATGTTCTTAAAAAAGGCCAGGTTCCGAGCACCCTAAACCGACGGTCATGCATGAAGAGATTAATGAATGTAGATGAAGCGAAAGTAGTGTGCCAGGATCGTAGCAAGTGGAAATCTATAGTCTCTGCCTACCCCCATGGGAGACAGACGTGACAATATGTATGTATGTATAATTTTCATCTCATGGTCTATAGATACTGTTTCTTTCTTTCTTTCAAGATACGTTTCAAAAATCTTTGAAGTCTTAATTAAATACTTTGTTAGTAGATTTTTGTCAGTAAAAAGTTATAAGCAACAACATATTAATAAAATATATGACATAACATACATCATCACGCCTGTTTTCCCCGAAGGATTAAACAGAGGTGTACTCATTATTGACAGAATCCGAGCTGTTACTTAGAATTTTATGGAAAAATCCAATAAAACTGCTCGACCTGTGAATCGAACCCGGGATCTATCGTGTACAGTGATATATGAAGGTGTGTGCTAATGTGAATTATCTAAATGTAGAATGCTATCTAGATTTTATTTATCTAGTATTTATAAGACCTATCCACATTTTCTGTTTCGCTGACAAAGCCCTTGTAATCCATGGGGTTATGGTGAACATTCCATAAATTGCGTCGGTTGCAGGTTGGACGCATTTATCATTGTTTTATTGTTTTCATATAACATTGAATTTGGTTTTTTTTTCGTTCATTTGCAACCGCCGAACGCCATTCGTATTGTACCCGTCCGTTTTGTTTTTGCTTTCATTAATTTTAATTGTTTTTTTGTTTGATTTCGTACCTTTTTGTTTTGTAGATTTTTTAGGAATATGTCCGTCAAAAGCAGGTATGGTTCTGATAGATTTATTATTGTTTTGTTTTGTTCCGGTCCTTCAATGAATTGAATTCAGTAGACATTTTTATCAATTCATACATAGATTATCAGGAAGGAAAAATTGAGATGAGAGAAATTCTCAACGGTATAGAATCATAAAGCGAAAGCGAAAGAAAAATTAAAACACTGCGCAGAAAATTGTAAAATATCAGAAAAATCGTCTGGACTCATTTGGATATCTTTTGTTAAGGCACAAAGTAAGTTCATACGTTAAGAAAAATTTTGAAAATTGCCCAGAAGAAAATAACACTTAGCTCGCCCTCGGAATCGAAACAAGACCTCTAGCGCAACAATCGCACTTAGGACCACTACACCAACGAGGCAAACTAATTTTCATCATCATCATCTACCCATTACATTGCCCACTGCTGGGCACGGTTCTCCTCTCAGAACGAGAGGGATTAGTCCACCACGCTAGCCTACTGCGGGTTGGCAGACTTCACATGCCGTCAAGAAAATCTCTCAGGCATGCAGATTTCCTCACGATGTTTTCCTTCACCGTTTAAGCGCGTGATAATTAATTATTAATACGCAGATGACTTCGAAAGACAGAGGTGCGTGCCTTGGATTCGAACTCAAGACCATTGACTTGGCAGTCCAATGGTCATATCACAAGGCTATCACAGCACAACAAACAAATTTTGAATTTTGCCAATTTGGTGGTTATCAGCTCAGACGAATTCTATCAGAGGAAAAAAACTTGTGTGATTGGATATTAAAAACTTTTTTCTACCACAAGCGGGTGATACACTAGAGACAACGTGATGGTATAACCGCAACGCAGTTTTGCTAAAACCGACATATTCATGATCGGAAGCCTATCGACATGGGTTCGGCGGGGGCGGTAAAATGCTGCATGAGAAATTGTTTTCGTTCAATTCCGAAATAATGTTGGTATACCTACCAATTTATTTATTTATTAAATTAATTACAACGGTTGTGTAACCAATTACAGAAACTTATATATATATAAACTAGGTATATGAAATGACTGCCTCATTAGTCTAGTGGTCCTAAGCGCGAATGGTTAGGCAGAGGTGTAGGTACTAATGTACAACCACACTTCGACGGTATGTTTAGGTCCCATGTAATAGGAGGCGAGCTTATTGTCACTAACCGGACACAAATCCCGAATCCGAGCTGCTAATTAACATCAATAGTAAAACTCAATAACACTATGCTCGATCTGGAGATCGAACCCAGAACCTCAAGCAAGAAGAAGCGTTTAGGACCACTAGACTAATGAGGCAGTGTATTAGTATAACCTAACGTACATACAACATAAATCTAAAATGCCGTAAAATAAAACCCAACCATATTTTATTGCGACATTTTATCGCCCCTCAAGCCTATCAGTACCATAATAATGTATGCGCATACATTTGTTTTGGATGTCGTGTCGCAGGCCTATCGCCCGCGTGTAGACGCCCTAACGCCTATGAAAATGTTTTAAAAATAGAACATAAAGCCGGGTACACGCTGACGACAATATTCATGTTGCCAGTATGATTGACCGGGTAAATTATGTTAGGGTTTTAGGCGAGATTTTTTTGCGATTTTGTTTGTAATATTTTTAGGTCAAATCTGGTTGTCAAACAGTAGGTAGTGTTTATTATTCATCCTTTTTATATTCGAATATTGTGCTAGATCTATAATATTATCACAAAGTAGTAATATTATAGCGGAGTTTCTACCAAAGGTCTCGATAAATGGTATTTATTTTTAACCGACTTCAAAAAGGAGGTTCTCATGAAGTCTGTATGTTTTTTTTTGTATGTTTGTTACGTGATTTCTCCGCCAATTGTGGATAGATTTTAATGATTGTGATTTGTTTGGTAGGTCATACTTCAGAGATGGTCCTGTTCAAATTTAATCGAAATCGGTTAAGCAGTTTTAAAAATATCAACATAAATCTAAAAATTGTTTACATCGATGATATTATCGTTTACTCCGAAACATCTCTGTCTTATTGGAGCAGTGCGTTTAGTTGACTAACAAGTACTTTTAAACAAAACTTTCCTCAAAAAATTCAAACAAATGATTAAAAAAGATCCACAGAAAACAAAAGAACCACTCAAATAGAAGTCACCGACTTCCCAAACTGTTTTAGACAAATTTATTTTATTATTTTTTGAAGGCGGTTTTACTTTTTTGTTAAAAGTAATTGTGAATAGATCTTTTAACGACAGTTTAACAAGTCAATGTTTTTGCATTATTTTTTTCCAAATTTGCACCGGCATTTCCTATTTGACGACCTCTGAGAAGAAACGCCGAAATAAACTCATGAATCATTGTCTCTTTTGAAGTCCAGACAGTACTTAGTTGTATTCATTTTAGATGCGAGTTTTACATTGTAGGGCAATATCTGAGCAGGTCTTTTGAAGAAAGTGCCATATCAGCTTTGAGTTGACCTTTCTAAACTGACGGCATGCATATATCAGTCATCGTGTAGCTCGACGACCCGTCGGACGACGATACCAGATCAGCAAGACATTTGCGTAGGTCATGTAAAATACTCAAAGATAATTAATCCATTTTCTTGCCACAAATTTAAAATGACAGTTAACCCGAACTCTATACTTCATTCTCTGCTGCTGTAACCACTCGGCTATTTGGCTCGGTACAAGCCGCGATAAATGATTATTGGGGCGTTATCTGTCCCGCATTTTTTTGATTATTTATATCATCACGCCCGCATTCCCCTAAGAGTTAGGCAGAGGTGTACGGTACACCCTCAGTTTGGCGATATGTTAAGATGAGTAAGTAGTAGTACATTTATACATAAGTATTTATATTTTATTTTCAATACTTCACTCCTCAGCTTCGTAACTGGCCGTGGTTTCACTTTCACTTTAGGACCTATCTGAAAATCAGCGCTGCGGCATTTTGTTATGTCGTAGCAATATGCTGAGATAGGGCCTGTTCGGTTCTCATGCAGGCCTTTTTTTTCTGCTTTCTCAAACTGTTTTTTCTTTTGGTCTCCTGCGTGTGGCCGAATAAATCTTTTTCTTTCTTTGTTTCTATAGGTGGCGAGCCTATTGTCACCGAGCACATAATTATCCAAACTTCCAGCTGCTAATGAGAATTTGTTAGGAAACCTAATTCCACTTTGCTGGACCTAAGGATGAAACCCAAGACCACTAGTACGTATAGCAGTCCCATTTAAGACCACTAAACTACATAATAAGACAGTTCAGTTAAAATAATTTTACATTCAGAAATGCCAGTTAAACTAAACCATCATACTCATTACCAAACTACAAAGAAAGCCAAGTTATCTTAGTACGAACATAGCAATTAAGTAATAATAAACTGAACTGTGCCAAGACATTGTAACAGTTAGGTACAAGTAAGTTTAACTGTTATAGCTACATTCTACAGTTAAATGTTGACTTTTGCTATGTAAAGAGCGTGATAACCTTTGTGTTTGAACGTTATTTTCTTCTTTTAATCTTCGGTTGCTGTCTTTATTCTGTTTACTGAAAAAAATGGCCATTAATAATATTATCTATTGGCTCCCTTACTAGTCTAGCCCTTGGCATACCATTACGCCTGTATTCCCCAAAGATATAGGTAGAGGTGTACTAATGTACACTCATACTTGGCTGGTATGTTTAGGTCTAATGTAATATGGGTCAAGCCTATTTCCATTGATTCAGAAAAGAGTTACCTACGACTAATATCTATGATGTGGTCGTACTATATAATAATTAAATATACAGCGCAGGAGTCCCAATTCCTCTCTCAGACCCCTTCCTTTTCTTTTTCGCCTTTCCCTCTCTTTTCCTGCAAAGGCTCGGCAACGCATCTGCAACTCCTTTGGTATTTCAGATGTCTATGGGCCGCAATAACTACTTCCCATCAGGTGGTCAGCCTGCTTGTTTGCCGTGTTATTAAAAAAAAGACTGGTTCTCAGTAAAACGTGTTAATAACTAAGGTATTTAAACTTATATTATGTTAACAAATCTCACCCACAACGCTATCACGCGCAATAACAAAACAATAACGATTAACCCTCTTAATAGCACCACTACAAAACTAACCCTCTCGCCAAAAAACGGATCATTATCCAAAACGGTTCATAAGAATTCCAAACGCGCCCGGACCAAAGGCTTGCGGTTAAGCAATAGAACCGTGAACTAAATTCTGGCAAATTCTGGCAGATTCTGGCAGATTCTGGCAACTAATAAAGCGATCCGCTGACCACAATCTGGGCGTTTAAGGCGATCTATGGAATCTTATCCGAGAACACAATACGAATTAAAATAACATTGTTATATTGTTACTAGCTGGTTTACTGGACTTCGGGTTAACTCCTCTGTCCTGAAGAAATATTTATTAATAAAAGTACATACCATCACGCCTGTATTCCCTAAAGGTTTAGGCAGAGGTGTAATAATGTACAGGCACATTTCGCCGGTAAGGTTAGCTCCCTCCTTCAGAAAAGTCAAGTGCGTAGTACCCGCACCCTTCGCATGTGTATGACAAGATGTATGAATGTGGACGAAGCAAAAGAAGTATGCAAGAATCGTAGCAGATGGCGTTCTGTAGTTTCTGCCTACCCCTATGGGAAAAAGGTGTGAGTGTATGTATGTATGGTTAAGTCCCATGTAATAGGGGGAGAGCCTATTGCCATTCACCTGACACAAATCCAGACTCCGAGCTGCTACTGAGAATATCATAGAAAAACTGAATAACACTTTGCCTGACCTGGAGATCTAGCCTTTCATATAGGACCACTAGACTAATGAGGCAGCCAGTATAAAAAAGAAATAACCAAAACAAAAGTGACATTGCATCCCAAACAATATATCCTATAATTACTTGAGGCCGTACTCAAGCGAGAGATGACAAATGTAGCCGGATACGGGATGAGCTCACAGACTGAGTGCTGGTGGATGTGCCAAGATAATGAATGTATATATATTATTATATATATTTGAAGCAGCGGTAGCCTAATGGTTAGGGCGTCGGCCTTGCGATTATATGGTTGCCGGTTCGAACCCCACCCATAACACTACCGATGTGAACCCACTCGTAACACAAGCATTTTAGCTTAGCACGAGGGGTTAACAAGAATACTAGTAATGTATATTTTTTTTAAAAACTTACTAGCAATGTGGGTACATTGCTAGTAAGCTTTAAAAAAATATATATATATGTATATATATATATATATTTTGCTATGTATATATAAAATCACAATAGTTGTAGTAGTAGTGTCATGGGGTTGGCACAATCGAGGAAATACTACCCTCCTACAAAATATCGACGTTAAGTAGCAGCAGGCATACTGTTGCGTTTCGCAAGGTGTGTTGGAGCACCGGAGGCTAAATTCCCTCAGTTCCCTTCCATCTCCTTTTTTTCTTCCCCTCCCATTTTCTTTACAAGGTTGGCAACACGCGAGTGATACACCTGGTGTTGCAAGCGTCCATAAGCTATGGTAATCCCTTACCATCGGGCGAACCTTATGCTTCTTTGTCACCTTGTGATATAACAAAACTCCTTAAGGATTTAATAATCTAAATATACCGCGATAGAATCCTCACAAAGAAATGAATTTTCTAATTAAAGAAAATTTCTAGTGTTTTCTATTTCTTAGTTTTCTATATCTTTCACTAGAAATTTTATTTAATTAGAAAATTCATTTCTTTGTGAAAATTTCGCAATATTTAATGCTAAAAAATAATAAAAAGTAAGCGATAGAATCCTTCAAGTGATTTTACATTAAAATAATACCTATTTTAAACTTTTTCAAGGTAAAATTCACATTAAAATAAGTATTATTTTTAACTTTTACAAAATAAAAAAAAAACGTAACAAAATTTCAACCAAGGATTAAACAAATCGTATCCATAAAATTCTTCTCTCCACGTCGCTATCCCCTACTTCAAATTCCCTTACAGTAATAAAAGTAAACAACGCAACATTGCTTTAATTTCCTCTCGCGCACAACGCACCATACGTTATTTGGGCCTACCGGTGTGGCCACAAAAAAAACGATATTTTTGCTGCTGTTGTTGCTGCAGTTTTTTTACTGCAGTTTCTGCCAGCCACCTTTTGCAAATCTTAAAAAATATTTATTAATGCACCTACTACTATTACCTACCATTCAGATAGACATCTCGTAATGTGCTAGATAATATAAGATTTGCTCAAAGGACCTCTCCTGGTGCCTTCGAAGTCTGTCGTGAAATATTTGTGTGCTACAGATATTTATTTCGTGTCTGGATGCACTGTGCGTATGTTAATTTTATGTTTGCGACACAGGGCTTGTACCCTAGTACAGGAGGTACCTAGTAAAAATAAAAATTAAGCGGCGGTAGCCTAATGGCTAGGGCGTCGGACTTGCGATCATGTAGTTGCCGGTTTGAACCCCACCCATTGCACTACCGACGTGAACCCACTCGTAACACAAGCATTTAGCTTAGCACGAGGGGCTAACAAGAATACTAGTAATGTGTGGTCCACATTGCTAGTAAGCTTTAAAAAAAAAATGTGGTAATCTTGTATCATTAAAACTGTTACTCTATATAAGCTTTTCGCTACTGATGTTATTATCAGTTCAAACAAACTTAGTGTTCTAAACCGTTCCAACCTCAAAAAATAAAATCATTTTGAGTTCTTGTGCAAAAATATAAGATAATAATCACGAGTGCGAAGAATTTACTACTCTCTTTAAACGGAGGTTTTATATAAAATTATATAGTGTACCCTAGTGATATAACCATTGGACTGCCAAGTTGCAGGTTGCGAGGTCGAATCCAAGGCACGCACCTCTGAGTAATCATAATCATCTGCGCATTAGTAATTAATTATCACTCGCTGAAAACGTTGAAGGAAAACATCGTGAAGAAACCTGTACGCTTTAGCGATTTTCTCGATGGCGTGTCAAGTCTGCCAAGCCGCAGTAGGCTAGCGTGGTGGACTATAGCCTAACCCCTCTTACTCTGACAATAGATCCGTGCAATAGGACAGTAAATGAGTTGATAATGATGAAGTGGTTAATATCAGACACGCACAATTATTTCGTCCAAACTGAAAACTACTAATAAGACAGTAAACTAAACGTTTTTATTCGTCATAAATCACAGTCTACAAACTATCACTACAAGCAAAACACGGCTTATAAAACTACGTAATAAATAAGAGAAACTATAGTCCCGCCCTCATCGTTACGCAAAAAAGGGGTCTATATGGTTGAACTTTGATTTACATACGAACCCTCCATCCATCACAACACTGTTTGGCCTGAAACTGTAAACAAACTAACATTTCCTCTTGCCATTGTGTTAATTTTATGTGTTGTTCAAAATTTAGGTCGTTTTGGTAAAACGTGCTGTTGTTTAAAAAATAATGTAAAAAAAAAAACAATTATTTGCACATTGTGGTAAAGGCATTCTATACAACGTTTTCTACCGGATACCTACATCAAAACATATAATCTAGGTATAAACATGAAATAATTATCACTCACGAGCACAATAGAGAAGTCGATTCCTGTAGGGTATAAAGACATACCATTATGCCTGTATTCCTAGAAGGGTTAGGCAGAGAAAGACTTATTGTATTGTAGACCCACAATTTGTCGGTATGTTTAGGTACTATATTAGCATCCAAACTTCGAGCTACTTCTGAGAATTTCATAGCAAAACCCAAAAATCTGATATTTTTGGGTCGGCCGTTTGCTCATCTGACAGACGATTATAAAAAAAAGAATAATAATTCGTTCTACCTGCGAATCAAAGCTTTGACATCTAGCGTTGGAGTTGCGCCTCGACTTAACGAGCCTATCCAAGGAATGAGTACCTCAAAGGATCTAAGGAAATTCCCACGGAATGGAGAGAACTAAATAAATCAGTTAGCCTTTGTATAAAAATTATAGGGAATGGAATGGAAATTAATGGAACTGTCTTATTATTTTTGTGTTCATAAGTGCGCCACTGGTACGGGAGGTCCTGTGTTCAGTCCCCAGGATAAACAAAGTGTTATTTTTCTTCTTCGTGTCAAGAGTACAATTTTTTTATAGTTATATACTCTTTGCCCAAAACTTGTGAATGTGCTATTGTGTTCAGTTCTTTGTTCACTTTACCTGGCAGTGGACTTCTGTGGCTGCGAATGTGATGATATATGTAGTTATTTAAAATCGCTTATTTTATGGCCACACACCACGCGTGTACAACAATCATTCGCAAAATGAAATTATCGTACCACAACTTTCGATGTTCTTGTGAAAATATTTTGTACGGCAATTTTATTTTAATGTAAATAGGTGGATTGTGTATTTTTCAACCGTCTTCAAAAAGGAGGAGGTTCTCAATTCGACTGTTTTCTTCTTAACTAGTATTGTATTATTTTTTGGGATAAAATGTACCAAAATTAATTAATATTTTTGCATTAAATAGTGCGAAATATCCAGAAACATTGCGAAACATTATATTAATGTTATAATTATGTTATAACATTATGTTATAATTATGTTATAACATTATGTTATAATTATGTTATAACATTATGTTATAATTATGTTATAACATTATGTTATAATTATGTTTCATCAATATTAAGTATGGTGCCAACATCACCTTAAGACGTAAGAATGTTAGAAGCGGCGGTAGCCAAATTGCTAGGGCGCCGGACTTGCGATCTTGTGGTTGCCGGTTCGAACCCACCCATTACACTACCGACGTGAACCCACTCGTAATACAAGCATTGAGCTTAGTACGAGGGAACAAGAATACTAGTAATATGTGACCCACGACTCACATTGCTAGCTTTTTAAAAAAGGTAGCAATGTGGGCAAGCTTTTTAAAAACGAAATTCGATTACACAGGCAGTTGTCTCGATAAACTACTGAGACGAGAGTTGGCAAAAGCATCTGGTGTACTTAACCGGAGGGACTCAGGTTCGAACGCTGCCTGAGGCCGAATTTTCTGTACACCGGAAATTTCTTATCTTTGTTAAACAAAAAAATTCAGAGGTCTGTTGGGGTATTATTTTAGTTTATCTTAACTATTAGGTTCTTAGTTACCTATCCCCACAGAATATATATATGATTTAATCCCGCGGGGTTTAATACCCGCAGGTTCAATAAACCCTGTATATCTATATCTATACTATTATCATTGGTGTAACGGTCCCAAGTACGGTTGCTGAGCTGTCCTGGGTCCAGAAGTGATATTGGGTTTTTCCATTATGAAATTCTCGGATCTGAATGTTTGTGTAGGTAGGTAGGTACAAGAATTTGTCTTTGTGAATTATATTGAAGGAAAACATCATTTATAAATAAAAGCTTATATCTATTATATTATCTTTCAAATAATGACAACTCAATCCAGTTTAAAACGTTACGTCTAACAACAATTTCTTAGTAATCCATCTGCGGTATATTCGCGCGCACAAGTGCTGCTACTTGAAAATTCCATTTCGTAGCGTCTTTGTCCGCACCACTCTCGCCGACTGTCCGATTGTACGATACTATGACGTATTACATGAATAATGCGGTACGCGTATACTTTGTATTCGGAAATTTTTTTAAGGTAAAGAATTCGTTACGATTATTTTGAATGTGGAACGTTTAATGGGGATCCGGAAAATACGAAGCGCGCAGGAGTTGATTATCATTTATGAAATGTAAGTAATAAAATTTGTATTATGACGTAGATGGGAATAAGATATGTTATCTTGCTAAATCTTCATTGGCTACTTATTCGTAAGTGTTGCTGTGAAGTCTAAGATTCGATTCATAGATGGAAAAACGTGCTATTAGAGAGTGAGATTTTTCTTACAGAAGAAAACTTCTGTAAGAAAAATCTCATTCTCAGTCCGGTGTTTGAATTTAAGCTTAGTACCTAAATTTAAATAATTATGCTTGACATTTATTGGGTACAATCTAAAAATGGGCATTACATATTTTCGAGTCAATTTCCACTAACCGGGCACTACTCCAAACTCCGAGCTGCTACTGAGATTTTAGTATTCCAGAGAACTTTGTTAATAACGGATAGTATTGGAACTGGATTGGTATTGCCGCATCGGCAAAAACTCTGTATAAACATTTTTTTTTGTACTGTGTCATGGTAGCCAATGAAATTACGGTACAAAAGAATCTCGAAGTACGCACGAGTGGTATCACTGGTGGTCTTATAACCACAGCCTATAGACCTTATCGTCAAACCCGGCAGCTTGTATGCCTGTTTTTCATCACATTCATCATCATCATCATCATCCACAGCCTGACTTCACCCACTGCTGGGTATAGGCCTCCCTAAGTTTGTGCCATCCACCACGGCCTCGTGCCACTCTCATCCAAGTAGGTACGTACAACGACGGGAATTATGTCGTAAACCCATCTAGCTGCTGGACGCCAGACACTCCTGCTGCCATCTCTCGGCCACCATTCAGTCGTTGCTTTACTTCACCTGTCGTCACTCCATCTCGCCAAGTGTCCTCAAGTGCCCACCTCCACTTAAATTTGTGTAAAAGATTAAATATCCAATAACCTTCTACTCCACCTAGATCTCGTGTTAAACAGGCTCGCTTACAACCACTTCACCAAGCAGCTAGTGTAAATTAAATAAAACCGTATTTAAATAAAAGCATAAAAAATCTTCTAAATGAACCATCAAATTCTTATCACGTTGTGAATTACCCGTTCTCATTGTAGCGTTTCGCTTAAAAACGGTTTCCCACTTAAAAAACGATTATTCACTTAAGCCCCTACTCGGTATTGTCGTCGGTGTAAAGGTGTTACTACACTTGTCGACTCGCGTATTATGTATTTAGATTTCTTCGAACCAATGTAGTAGTATGGTTGTCGCATTTTACAAATGCACTTTATGAATACGGACATAAAGATTAATTTCAAATGATTTTGGTGCACCCAAAAGTGTTATATACTATACTAGCTTTCCGCCCGCAGCTTCGCCCGCGTGGACAACACGATTTTGCCGGTTTAGGTTTTTCCAAAGTAACATGTACTATATGTATTTGTTATTAAATGAGCAGCATTCGTGTTCAGCTAGAGCGATAGTCAATCATTCTGGAGGTCTCGTAGGATCGATTTCCACGGGGAGGTACAAATAGTGGTAAACCACTTTGCTCATTGGTGCTTTTTCTGTCTGGTGTCAAAATGACCAGATTGGTATTAGTACGGACTCTGTAACAGGCAACGTAGAATGACTCATGAAGGAAGCAATGTTCTCTGAAATCTATGCCTGCCACCCTCAAGGACTCACCCTTAATTATTTTTATGGGCATTGCAAAGTAGAAATCGTACTCAAAAACATAGTCGGATGGTATCAGTGGTATTTGAGGTAGGAAAATAGATTCCCCCGAATACATCCAGTTATCACAGTGGCTCTTTAATATTTTTGTGCAATGCGGTTACTCGCAGTCTAGTCCCGTTACGTAGTTTAAATCGTTTAATGAGACGCAGCAGCATTACAGGTGTCCCAAGTAAGGTTAACACTGTTAAGGAACTCTTCATGATAGTAAATTGCTTCATCCGCTTGTAGCACTGAATCGATAGACCTGTATTCAATTTCTGAGCCCTCCAACGACTTAAGAAGTATTTAATTAATAGCAGCTGTAATGTTTTTTCTTATGGAGTTAGTATTGCACGTTTACACAGCCAATCTATAAACTTGTTTGTTTATTAGAAAAATCAGGGTACACTCTAACTATTCAAACTATCATAGCCACCTGTCACTACTGTTACCAGCAGAGATAGTATACATATTTTCCTTTCGGATTCGGGATAATCCGCATTTCCTATTTTAAGTAATAGCTCTGAAAACTTTCCAAGAACCGTATCTCTCATTTTTTTTTTACGGATAATCATTATTTTGGGTTAGGGCTATAGGTATGACAATGTTAAGGATGCTCTGATTTCGTCTGCTCAGGTTCCTCTAGATATAACAGAATCTGACGGCATTCCCCCGTCTGCAACTCAGGAACTCCACCGACCGCTCTTTTGCTGCCTCTGACATCTTTAAAAATCTAGTGTGTGCTTCAATTCCACCTTTGTGCGCCTTAGTTGTCTCATCCCACACGATAAATCTGCGATTTCGGAGAATTTGAGCCATGTCACTCTGCTAAGATATTATTGCACAACGGAGTTTCGACACGAATAAGACTAAGCGGAAGTTTTAAAGGCAGAGCCGCTTTCCCACCTTCCCACCAAAAGAGTTGTTATTCCAGATGCAGCTACAGCTAAAGTAATGTCCCGATTACTTTGTAATTTAGCCAAAAGTGAGTGCGTGACACAAACTGGTTGGCTAAATAATAATATGTACAACTTTGATATGATTTTCGAATATTGTGATTCTCGTATTTATTTATTTTGAACGCAATGCATAACGTATTCCGTTTTAAAGGTAATAATAAAAATTAGGTGTTAATACAAATGCCAGATTTCTTTACTTGCACTATATAGGGGAAGTAACTCTTTTTACGCGACTAAGGGGTGAAATTGAAATTTTGTTGCTTTAATTGTATTGTACAGCTTAAATGCATAAGTTCAAGCACGATAATAAACAATGTATTTAAAGACTGCCTCGTTGGTCTAGTGGACTGCTACGCTAGAGGTCTTGGGTTCGATCCCCAGGTCGAGCAAAGTGTTACTGGGTTTTTCTATGAAATTCTCAGTAGCAGCTCGGAGTCTGGATTTGTGCCCGATTAATGGCAATAGGCTCGCCCCCTATTATATGGGACCTAAACATACCGGCGAACTGTGGGTGTACATTAAGTACGCCTCTGCCTAACCCTTCGGGGAATCCAGGCGTGATGGTATATGTATTTAAAAATACGTGTTTCTTTTATTATAATGAAGAGTTTAAATACTTAATCTCAAGTAATTTTGATAATAAATAATTTATTTTTGTACAAACTTTAACACCCCTTTTTAACCCTTTTAGGGATGAAATTCAAAAAGTCCTAAAATATGTGATTCTTTAATCATATTGAAGAGCATAAATATTAAGGTTTAAGTAATTTTGATAGTATAAAAAACATTTTTCACACAAATTTTAAAACCCATTTTTACCCATTTAAGGGATGAAATTAAAAAAATCCAAAAATACGTATTTCTTTAATTGTATTGAAGAGCATAAATATTAAATTTCAAGTAATTTTGATTATAAAAAAATATTTTCCATACAAACTTTAACACCCATTTTTACCCATTTAAGGGATGAAATTAAAAAAATCCAAAAATACGTAAATCATTAATTATATTGAAATGCATAAATTTTCAATTTCAAGTAATTTTGATAATAAACAAAAAAATATCCATACAAACTTTAACACCCCTTTTTACCCATTTAAGGGATGAAATTTAAAAAATCTTTAAGAACGTGTTTTATTATTTTGTATTTAGAGGCTTAATACCAAATTTCATTAATTTTCAATTAGAAATGACAGAGTTTCATACAAACTTTAAACCCCCATTTCACCCCTTTAGGGGATGAATTTCGAAAAATCCTTTCTTAAATGACGCCTAGAATATAAAAGTAATATCCTCACAAAATTTCAAACTTCTATCATTAGTGGTTTCGGCTGGGCGATGATATGTCAGTCGGGACATTGCCTTTAATATATATAGATAGATAGATAGATAGATAGATTACTTACTTTTGTTGCGTTATCGGCTTTAGCTAGCTAGCTTTACGTATATATTTTTTTTTAATTCATGATAGGCCTACGCTTGACCGCCAGTTCAAGGGCCGCCATTTGCAAGTTATTCTAATGAAAATGAAACAAAAAAAAAACATCGGCAAACTAAACGTGAATACAAAATTTCAGCTCAATGAGTTTAAGATGTCTGCTTCAAAATTGAGTTGCAAGAATCCACCTGAACAAACATACATACATTGCAAGTTAAATAAAAGCTCGTAAAAAGGTACACTACACTACACGCTGTGGTCGACAGTGACACTGGCATTACGTATTCTGTGTCGAGACGCGGCGTATGCGGTCACGTTGCGTGCACCGACTAACAACGCCGAATAAAAATGTTTTAGGTACAGTCGGCATCATAAATATCTGGATGAGTAGACTGTTTGTAAACATGACATACTACCACGCCTCTCTAAAGGGTTTGGCAGAGGTGTACACTGCAGTACAGTTTGTCGGTAGGTATTATTAGGTGCCATGTAAAAGCCTGTTTCCATTATATGGATACAAATCCTAAATACAAAACCTGCGAGCTGTTACTGAGAAATTCTTAGAAAAATTCAACCTTGGTCCCTGGGTTCGATTCGAACCCAGGATCTCGAGCATAGCGATAGCTTACCATCACTATACAAATGACTACACCACTAAGGCTGTTCATTTATCTAAAATACTAAAACTAAAAAAAATAAACACACTAAACTTTATCTCACTATTATTTTAATTGGCATAAACGAAAAGAAAATTGTATATAATGTAAAGTTAAAAAATCATATTTTTATCTCAATAAGATCAAAATGTCCAAATTACAGTTTCTATTCGGGAACTGTTATTACGGGGACTATGTTTATTGTATAGCAGTCCTTATAACACTGAGATAAAATCGCATTTACTTTGTTACTCCGATAATTTTTAACTATTTGTACCTTGTAACAGATATAGTTTATGCTGTCTGTACCTACATACAATATTTACCTAAGTTTAACATGTTGTTGGATGCAGAAAGGTACACAAATTCCTTAGACTGTACGTTTTCTTTACTGTTTTTAGTTTCACTGTTTCGATATCATACTCCAAATGCAAATCGCGTAAGGAGCCCCAATTTCTTGTCTTCTTTTTCTTGGCTCATGGCTGAATTTTAACTACGTTGTTCAACAGATCTGCAAGTTTAAGTTGCGCCTACCGCGTTCAGCCTTATGATGGGTGACCATTCTTAACACATTGAGACCCCTTCGTGCTTCGAAAATCACGTAAATAAGTCGGTCCCATTTTTCATACTTCTGTATGAAAACTGGGACCGACTTATTTACCTATGACAATTGTAAGTGAGATTCAGGAGCCCAAATAGCCTCACAACAGACTTATCCTTCGAATATCGGTATTAAACAGAAATTGGCCTGGGGAAGTATAATGGCAGTCGCTTCGTGTAAATACTGATATCCAGCCTCATCTGGTACAACTGGAAGCCGACTCCATTCCCTTCCTCTCCAGCCAATCCCTATATTTGGGAAAAGAACATAATCAGCCAATAATTTTCCCACCAATGGAACGATCATATGATTAATTAGAGATTAAACTTCCATTTTTGCATGCCTAAATTAAGGGTAGATAGTATAAGGATCAACAAAATAAAACAAAACAGCTGTATCTTGTACCTACTTTCTGTGCAAATAAAGAATTTATTTATTTATTTATTATTCATTTAACGAAGGCCTCCTCTAGGTGAGAGAGAGTGGGCCGTTATCCACCACGCGGGCCCAGTGCGGGTTGATAGATGTCATATGTCTTCGAATTTTTTGTTCTAGAACATGCCAGTTTTCTTATGATGTTTTCCTTCACCGTTTTTGGGAGTAGTGGTGAAGAAATAATTAAGATAAAGTAAAGCGCACGTCTGGGTTCGAACCTACGACCATTTGTTAGTCTACCACCACTCCTTGTGTGTATAGCATACCTAATTTTGTGACGCCATGCATTTTTTTTTAAGAAATTAGTTTCATTGCTTCAGCGGTAATGAAAAATTTCATCGGTAAACCTGCATGCTCTGCAGTCTAAAACAAAAATAAAACTGCAAACAAACCATTAATGGCTAAACAAACACGTCCACCGTTTGCCGACATGCGGAACCTTTTGTTGTACCAGACTATACTTACCTAGCTATACCGTGCAAAAGTTTTTGCGATATCAGAAAACACGAAAACCTACACAAAAAAAAAGTTATCGAGTGAGTTGAAGCAGTGGCGTAGGGGTCCGTTCTCTAAAAATAGATTTATTTATTTATTTATACTTTAGTACCGAACTGTACAAGGCGGTCTTAATACCGTAGGTATTTTCTACCAGACAACCTTTGGGTAGTGCAGATATGATCATGGTAGATGCACTGAAAGGGGCAAATATTATATTAATATTATGTATTTGCAATCCGGCCTAAAAGTTCAACCAACATCGTAATTATTTAATTAAAATGTATACGAGATTTAAACTTCCTTTCATAAAAAAATATGTAAAACGTAAGAAGACATAAAATATTTCTCATATTACATATAGTGACGATCTGGAACAATTACCTATCTTTTGAAAGTTAGACAGGAGATTGAATTTGACACTACTTCTATGGATTTTTTGCTACTAGGTACCTCGAACAAAAAAAAAAGAATACTTATTTACCGACAAGATACGCAAGATAATGTTAGAGAAAAAAAATAAGACACAACAATTATATAAAATACACATTTATTTTGCCTTCAAGATTTTAATCTATCTAGTGCTGAACCCTGAAAACAAAACAATTCAACTCCAAAACTGGATGCAAACATACGAATCAGTATTCCGCGGCTAGTATTGTCACAGCAATTGTTTCAAGTTTGTTTGCAGTCGATAGACAAGATTTGTAAACATTGTGAACTCCGCACCTATGCATAACAACATTGTAAATGTATAGTGCTGTGATGTTGACACAGCTAAACACTGTATAGTCTGGGTGAGTGTACTTTGAGTTTCAAAAGCGACATCTTGTATTTGAAGCAAGCCATTGTACCTTTTTCAATTAAAAGAACTTGAAGCAAGACTTTTCCTAAAATAAAACATAACATAACATACCATCACGCCTGTATTCCCCGAAGGGTTAGACAGAGGTGTACTTATGTAAATACACCCACATTTTGCCGGTATGTTTAGATCCCATGTAATAGGGGGCGAGCCTATTGCTATTAACCGGGCACAAATCCAGACTCCGAGCTGCTACTGGGAATTTCATAGAAAAACCCAATAACACTTTGCTCGACCTGGGGATCGAACCCAGGAACTCTAGCGTAGCAGTCGCGATTGGGACAAAAATTATTTGGGAACCCCCAAAAAAAATTTTTTTTCTATTATTGTGTGAAAATCTTAATGCGGTTCATCTAATACATCTTCTTACCAAGTTTCAACAGCATTATTCTTATAGTTTCGAAAAAAAATGCTGTGACACGATCGGACAGACAGACAGACAGACAGACATGACGAATCTATAAGAATCTGTAAGGGTGAAAACACACGCAAAATTTCAACAATAGTAATCGGAGGAATAGTATAGGATCGAATGGTGAACAAACAAATGTTAAATTTTTATATTAAACTTAGGGTGATGGTAATGTCGAGTACTATAAAGTGTCGAGTACTAAAGTGTTTGATATTTTTTCAACAGTCTAACAAATATTTGGTTTATTTTTATAAGCCTTGTAGTAGATAACATAGGATTGACAAAAATACAAATGTTATTTTTAAAAAAGCATTTCTAAAATGTTGAATGTTAATATTTAAGTTGACTGTGAGCTGTGAAAGGCCAAAAGAAAATAAACATATGAAAAATGTGTGGGCAGCTGAAAAACCTTTTTGATAGAAGTATAATAATACGATTGGACTTGTTATTTATATACTACTAACCTTTGCCGGCGGCATCGCTCCCGTGGATGAATAGCAAGAATTGATCCAAGAACCAAGTGATGATATCTTCTTTCAATGGATATGCATACAACGGACAGGTCAAGCTATCTCAGGTTCTATTCAACTATTTAGATAGGCTGTACTGTTTAAGAACTTATGCTTTCTAACAATGAAAATCCATTTAGTAGATTTTGCACTAACCCCTAACAAAAAACTAATAATTCCAAAAAAAACATATTTTTGGGTTCGGGATCTTACATACTCCAAGCCACTAGTTTTTTTAATTTAAATAATTATGTCCCCATGTAGAGAAAAATAAATAAATAGTAGGTACCTATAGAAAACAGAATATGAAAGCTTTTACAAGCTGAAATATTAATGTTATATTTGATGTAAAATAACTGTGGGTAGATTTTTTTATGTGAATATTGCGACTAACATTTTAGTAAGGGTTGAAATAATACTCCATCATTCTAGCCTTTTTCGGTCGGCGCCGGCGGTTACAAGTACACGAGGCTACACATCAAGCTTTACAAATCCAGTTTAGACTGATCTCTCATTGTAAACGCTGTCCGTACAATGCAAAGCCAGCATATACTGGATTTGTATAGCTAGAAGTGGTAGCCATACGATCACTTAACGTGTCCTTAAAGTGTCGTTCTTATACCGGCTAAAAACTGCATTTGTCATTTGCCCTATTGTCATGGCTATGGAATTCATGACAACCACGACCAAACCAGGTCGTGGTCCACCGTTCATTGGATTCCTTTTTTTTATTATGTGCTTGTATGGCTGTCCGTAATTACATACAATTAAAATAATCTAAGTACAAAACTAACATTGCTAACAAATAAATAAGTACACAACACAAAGCAAAACAATATATGAATTACATGTAAGGGATAAAATAAAGCTAATAAATAAAAAAAAATGGCTGTCCGTGATCTCACATCTTTAAGGCCCTTTCGGAAGATCAGCGGTGCAACGCTTAGTTGCGGCATTTTGCTGAGATAGGGACCTATTCTGGCATCGCGTAGGATAACACTCCTGTCTTTATATCTGATTTCTTTTTTAATTGTATTCTGTGTTGTCTTGTGGTTGCTAGAATACATTCTTTTTCTTTATATCTTCTTTCGAAAAAGGGCGAGGCCTCGACTCGCATCGCACTCGGGCTACTTGAGCCAAGGCCTGGTCGTGTGGCTAACTTGGGAGTCCATCTCCGCAGGCCACAGCTCAAGGAAGACAGAAGTTTGTTTGCTCCCTCCGGCACGGGTGCATCTACTGCGGATCGGGAAGCCATATATTAACCCTGGTAGGAAAGCTTAAACTTGTCGATTAAAATTATGCAGCGATTAAACAAATGGCAGCGGCAGCGTTGGGAGAGGTCGCCCTAGAAGGACATACATCGACCTTATCGGTGAAGTCCTCCAAAAAGGTCAAGTGCGTAGTACTCGCAACCGGTGCGTGTGTATGAATGTGGAAGAGCCGAAAGAGCAAGAGTCGTAGCAAGTGTCGGTCTATAGTTTCGTGAGTGTATATCTGTTTAATATTCTTTATACCACCTCATAAAAATTTTACTTGTTAACAAATAATATACAAACGCAAATTTTAACTCTGCTATTGGGACTAATGATATCATCAAGCGGGCCCCTACCCTCCTATATCCAGCAAATTCACCTAATAAACAGTTTAAACGTCGAATACCTTCACAACCTCGCCTCGAGTAGATCACATTATTTGCGTCGGCCCCACGGCCAATTTCGTTGAAGCCAACCAAAATAATATTAGAATCGAATTGGCCGTCCTACGATTGCCGGAAAACGAATTTCATTGAATTTCCATAGCAAAATGTTATGATGGGAAGACTTTCTGGGAAGTTACTTACCGATAAATGTAGGCGTTTGAGGAGTGGGAAGTAAAGATTGCAAATTGACTCGTAATATAGATTTTATAAAATGGCAATATATCAAGACCTGTATTAGTAGTATTCCTCAACTACTGATTTTAAACACCATGAGCCCCAAAATTTTGAGCAGGTAGGTACTGAAAAAATCCGTATGGAAAAACCTGATAACACTGCTCGAACTGGGAATCGATCCTGGATGCTCACGCTCAGAAGTCACATTTAGATCACTAGCCGTATTTGTTTGTATTCTACAAAACGATCAGAACGGTTTTCATTTTAATAATAAAAAATATTTAAAAAGCTTTGCCATTTTTTACAAGAAGGTAAATCGCTGGGTCATTTAAGTGCTTTAATTTTGTCTAAGTTGCCAATTACAAGTAATATTTCACTTGTAATTAAAAACAATTAACAAATAAACCTGCTATACAAGCTTCAGGTACATTCGAACACACAAAGATAAAAGAGATGTTGGAAGAAGCATGTCATAAAAATAAACAACTATAATTACAATAGCAATGTGTGCTCGCCAGTACTC
The DNA here is from genome assembly GCA_958496365.1 of Subacronicta megacephala. Classification (NCBI taxonomy): domain Eukaryota; kingdom Metazoa; phylum Arthropoda; class Insecta; order Lepidoptera; family Noctuidae; genus Subacronicta; species Subacronicta megacephala. The sequence goes on along the minus strand of OY292539.1, from coordinate 4,746,960 downwards.
TGTGATGTTTGTGTTCAAACATCGTGAAAACAGTCCCACAGTTCTTCACACAAATGCAATCGGTGTATTAGCTCTTTGGTTTTGTGTGCGCCAGGTAGAATGGATTTTACAATAGGGATACTCTGCCTAATCCTTTAGGGATTGAGCGGGAATGGTATATTATGTTATGGTACCTACTATCAACAATCTTTTACAAGTATATTATTCGTGAAATCCACAAGATAACTTGTTGAAACTGACGAAACATCAGAATTCTGTACTCAGGGCTTGCCAGCAAGGCGTTAACGCAACATTTTAGGAGTCCGGTTATCACCCCGCGTTCCCATTGACGACAAAACATGTTGCAAACAGCTACCTATTCCACTCACTCTTTGAGAGTTAGATAAACGTTTGCAACATATTTTGTCATCAGTGGAAACGCGGGGTCAGACCCTATTTACTGCGCCCCAAAATTCAGATTGCTAACGTCTGACAAAAGCCGCAAACTTGGACTCGCTAATCACTGGAACTACCAGTCGCATTTACTTTTTTTTTATTTATATGACAGCTGAAATGGGACTGGGCGGGATACGTTTGCATGCCAGACCAACTGTGGGCAAAAGCTACCACAAATTCGATCCCACATGGAGCGAAGCGACAGCGCGGTCGGCCCAGACGGAGGTGGCGCGATGAACTCAACTCCTTTGAGAAAAATTGGGTTGCTAAAACTTTGGATAGGTCGGCCTGGAAAGAGGGAAAGGAGGCCTTTGCCCAGCTGTGGGACGAAATGGGCTAGAAAAAAAAAATTATAGCCACATCCATGAAGAAGACTAGATGACAAGAATAAGCTATCTATAGGCCGACCGTTTAACTCTCGTATCGCCTGTGCGGTAAGAAGGGAGCGAGGAAGGAAAAATAAATACTTAAAGAAGATACTTATTATTTTATTCTTTACCAACAATGTCTATCTCGAGATAAATCTTTGGATTATTGACTCCGTGTGTAGCGTTACCCGCCCCCACTCCCTTCTTACCGCGCAGGCGATACGCGAGTTCAACGGTCGGCCTATAGCATCACGCTTCGGTCCTGAAACCACGGGGCCAGCTATGATAAAATATTTCTGTATTTTCTTCTAGTAAAGAATTCTCAGATTCTTCTACGATTTTATTTCAAAGCTTCCAAGACAGATCCAAAATAAAAGGATGGTGATAATGTTACGATATTCAAATCCGGCATCCAATACATGTACCGCATCCGCGCGGATCATCCGTCAAGTGACGTCATACATTTGATTTATCTTTGTTTGCTCAACCCGCTTTTGCTACCTCGTAGATTATCTACAAGTAGGTTTTCTTGGGTAAAAATAAAAAGCAATTTCGTTTTTGTAATAGGTTGGTAATAAGTAATATTCTGGCCTGGAATTATCAGATATTGATAAATCAATAACTCATTAAATTTGAGGGTATATTGATTTCTATAAATAGATCTTTTAAAGACGCTTTACATTTCGTTCAGTGAGTGTGCCGGTATGTCCCTTTCTTTCCTCTTTTTGCTCTTTAAGGGCTGTCAACGCATCAGCAATCACCAACCTGCACTAGGCGATGTTGTCCACGTGGTGGATGTTGCGTGGTGCGTGTTGGAGTTGCACCAACTCCAACAACGCATCACCTACTTCTCTGGTTTTCCAGGTTCCATAAACGTCAATGACCACTTATCATTAGGTGGGTCATTTATGTACTTGTTTACTGACTTCTAAATATAAAAAAAGTTATGAAGTCAAAAAAGCAGTAATTTTTGTAAAATAAGCAGCCCGGTGTAGTAAATACAAAGGGAGTAGCTATTATTCCTCTTATTTGTATGCTAATTCAGTTTTATCGCGACAGGAAATTCACGTCACCTACGCCAGGAGCGCTTAGCAATAATTTGGGTAAATTTTAATGTGTTTGGTGTGTTATGTAATGGTGTAAACTGACTTATTAGTCTAGTGGTTATACCTAAGCGCTATTGTTGGGTTCAATCGCCAGGTACTAGCAAAATGTTACTGGGTGTTACTATGAAATTCTCATTAGGAATTTGGATGTAAATAGGAGCATACCCAATGTGCCATGGGACCTAAAAAATATTGTCTATTGGGTGTACGATACACGAACTCATTACCTTTGACTTGAAACAAGCAGACTTCATCATAAACCATATATTGTCCTACTGCTGGGCAGGGTTCTCCTCTCAGAACAAGAGGGATTAGGCTATAGTCCACCACGCTAGCTTACTGCAGGTTGGCAGACTTCACACGCCGTCAAGAAAATGTCTCCGGCATTTGAGTGCGTAATAAGCAATTAATTATTAATACGCACATGACTTCGAAAAGTCAGAGGTGCCTTGGATTCGAACTCGAGACCTTTGACTTAGCAGTCCAATGGTCATACCACAAGGCTATAACTGCACTTATGTTTTTGTATTAAGTATGTGTGTAAGTTGCATAATAAAATAAAAATGCGACTTAATATTAAAAGTACTGCATGAGGCGAGTTATGAAATACACACCATAAAATAAATAGATTTACGATTCTCATAAAATGCTGAATGAATTTTCAGCAAACTTTTATAACTGCATGGAACAACGCATGCAGAAAATTTTACGACCTCAATTAGTACTAGAATTGTTATAAGCGGATATGCTGTGAATAATAACACTGAAATTGGATATATAGAGTAGTTTTTTCAACAGAGACTTTCAGGGAGATAGTTCTTTATTGTCCTAGATTTTTATTCAATTGTTTTTTTTATTTACTGGTGACAGTGATTTTAGTACATATGTACTATGCTTCTGTGTGTATGTTTTATTTTATAAATTAGTGTTATCTGATAGCGCAACTGATATCAGTTTACGATTTTTTGTTTACGGGGCGAAACCTTCAAAAGGCGAGCGGTCTTTGGGGATTAAATCGGACAGTGTTGATTTCTTAAGCCTGTATTTCCTAAAGGATTGGGCAGAGGAGTACTTATGTTCACTAGGAATTCGCTGGTATATCTATCTAAATATATATTTAACTCAAAGGTGACTGACTGACTGACTGACATAGTGATCTATCAACGCACAGCCCAAACCACTGGACGGATCGGGCTGATATTTGGCATGCAAGTAGATGTTATTACGTAGGCATCCGCTAAGAAAGGATTTTGATTAATTCTACCCCCAAGGGGATAAAATAGGGGATGAAAGTTTGTATGAGATATTACGCGGGCGAAGCCGTGGGCGGAAAGCTAGTTTAAGATAATTGCGAGCTTATTACCTGGGTAATTATCTAAGCTACTAATGACACTTTGCTCGACCTGAAAATCGAACTTATGACCTCTAGCGTAGCAGTCGCGAAATTCACTGGATAACTTTACAAAATAATCCTAACGTGAAGTTGAGACATTTTGGGCGGGCGGCTAAGTAAACTGGGCGCGCGGTTAACGTGCCAAGTTAAACATGTTCAAATGGAACGGTTTTATAAAAACGGTTTAAAAGTAAACCAACCTCGTTTACTAACGTTTTGGAACGTTTTAGTTAACTTTCAAATAAACTTTTAGGTTTTTTCTTTTATGTACTTATATACAGTACTGACAATCGTCTATAGGTTTTATATAGGTACTAAGTGTCTCGTTAGTCTAGTGGTCCTCAGCGCGACTGCTACGCTAGAAGTACTGGGTTCGATTCCCAGGTCGAGCAAGGTATTATTGAGTTTTTCTATGAAATTCTTAGTAGCATCTCAGAGTCAGGATTTGTGCCCGGTGTGGCAATAGGCTCGCCCCCTCTTACATGGGACCTAAGCGTTCAGGATAAGATGATTTTGGTTGATATAAAGCTTCTTAAATCTAAATTTAATTCTCGACTTTTCGGATCTTCGAACCGGACCATGGATGACCACTAAAAAACGCAATAAAATCCGTAAAAAGTATTTATTTCGATGTCTAATATTCGTATACGTTTATTTTTGTATTTTTTTAGGCATTTTCCATGCAAATATTATTAAGTTATTGTATTGAAGGAAAAATACGACCGCGGGCAGGATTCGAACCTGCGTCTTCTGGTTAAGTACACCAGACGCTATGACCGCTAAGCCACCGCGACCCCCACCCGCCATGTCGAAATTTGCCTTCACATTGTTAAATTTACGTCTTTGAGGCGACGTCAGTTCGACGTCATTCGTATACCTGTTAGAAAGCAGTGTGATTTTGGTCACATTGATCAAAGATATAGGTATATTTTTATTAAATCTTTACCCTGTTACACGGGGAGTCGGCTAAAAGTTTATTCATACACCTACCGTGGCACAATTATCAAAAGCAAAGACCAGCCCAACAAACAAGTCGCATTCATTTAAAAGTTGTTATTACCTCCCCTCTTTCCCCCCCACCCGCAAAGTAATAGAGTCAAAAAACTTGGTTATTTGTTAAATGCAAGGATTCTTTGGTAGACACGAAAGTACCTAGCTCTGAATGTTTGTTACGTCTTTCCGCCAAAACCGCTTGTCCAATTTTGATGAATCTTGAAATAAAGATAGACTAGACCTTGGAGAAGGACATACGGTACCTTTTGTCTCAAAAAATCTATTGGTATGCGAGTGAGGCGGATAAATATAAAAGCAAAATTCCATTGACACTGATTAATCAGCCAGTTTTAAAATACTGCTGAACTATTAGGGTTCAACATCAATACACCTAATATTAAACTTCATCATTATTGTAAGGAGTACTAGAAAAAGCTTGCATTTCTCAAATGACGACCTCTGAGAAGAAAAGAAACAAGCTCAAAGAACTACAGTTTCTTTTAAATGAGACACGGTGGAGTGTCGATATGTTAAGAATAGTCACCAATCCTCAGACTGACCGCGGCTGGCACAGCTTAACCTTACATATCTTTTAATCAGCTCAGTCATAACGTAGCCACGAGCCCGTGAAAAAAATATAAACAGTTAAGACTGCAAGCAATTAGGGCTGCCTCATTAGTCTAGTGGTCCTCATCGCGACTGCTACGATCGAGGTCCTAGGTTCGATTCCCAGGTCGAGCAAAGTATTATTGGGTTTTTCTATGAAATTCTCAGTAGCAGCTCGGAGTCTGTATTTGAGCCCGGTTAATGGCAATAGGCTCACCCTCTATTACATAGGACAAGCACACTTGTACATGTGTACAAGCACACTTCGCCGGTATGTTATGGTTAGGCCATAACCGTGGAGGCTATACCGGCGAAGTGTGCTTGTACACACACATTAGTACACCTCTGCCTAACCCTTTGGGGAATACAGGCGTGATGGTATGTTATAAACAGTTAAGACCACATAGGCTTCCACAACGCCCATTACCTGAGTATTTAAGCTCGCCGACGTAGATAAGGCTGAACTACCTCGCAAGCTTGTAATTACCACCAGTAAAGTTTCAGAACGTTGATCTAATGATAACGATTTAAAATTGCGTCTTGAATGCGGGTTATTCCAGCTTTTATAGCGTTAAATGTGGACTAGAGGATCACGTGAATCTGAAGCGAATAAGCTTTGAAAAAACAAACTGCTTGCCGCGGTCTTTGGACGGATGGGTGACCATTCTTAAATAATGTATAATAAAAGCGGCAGTAGCCTAATGGCTAGGGCGTCGGACTTGCGCTCATGTGGTTGCCGCTTCAAAGCCCACTCATTGCACTACCGACGAGCCCACTCGTAACACAAGCATTTAGCTTAGCACGAGGGGTTAACAATATTACTAGCAATGACTGTGTGACCCACATTGCTAGTAAGCTTTTTTTTTAAAAAAAAATAATAAAAAATATATATACAACATTAATCTTCAGCATGCCAATGCTGCTTAAGGAACCTCTCAAATGGGTTCGGTACTATAATTGCCAAAAAATAACTTGTGTGGGAGTAATGTTTTTAGTTTTGCCATTTCAATAAAATAACTATGAAGTTAATCACACTGAATTTCCACGTCGACAACAGCACAAAAATATGTGTTTTTAGCAAAAATATCGAAATATGTAAGGACTACTTTTCTTTTTTATTAGTATGAATGTGCTTTTTATTATCCCTATTAGATCTTTATAGATATGGACAATAATCACGTGCCGTTAATGTAATGGTTATAAATGTCTTAAATTCGATTCCCAGGTCGAGTAAAGTGTTATTGGGTTTTCTATGAAATAAAAAATAACTATTATTTTTTTATTTTATTTCGTCTGTATGTTTATATACAAAACTATTAAGAAACAAAAAAATACTATTAACTATTCACTTATTAACTTTTATGATATAATATTTAGTAAGATAAATGATACTTTGCTCTAATAATAATTTATAAATGTACTTGAAACTTAGAAAAACTGTCTCGGGAGTTATTCAGAAAATAAGTTTTGTAATAAATTATTTTGCAGACGTTTATAGTGTCTACAAGTTTCTTGAAGACTTAATTTATTTAAGCACTTATTTTGAAAGATTTGTGAAATATTACCTACCGGTGACAAAATTATTTAAACATCATACCTTTTCGCCTGTATTGTCCGAAGGGTTAGGCAGGGGTGTATTAATGTACACCCACAGTTTGCCGCTTAGCTTAGGTCCTATGTAATGGGGGCGCACCTTTTGCCATTAATCGGGCATAAATCTGAACTTGAGAGTTGAGCTGTTACTGAGATTTTTCATAGAAAACCCCAATAAGTTTTTGCTCGATCTGGGTATTGAATTCACAACCTCATGCGTAGTAGTCGCGGGTAGGCTAAGAGGTTGAATGGTTTTTAATAGTAGGTATTAGAATATTGTGGATGCGTTAATTGAACTTCTGATAAATTATGGCTATGTTCAAATCAAATCAAATCAAATGTTTTTATTTCAAATAAGCTTTCACAAGCGTTTATGAAACGTTATTGACTCTAGTTGTACGGTTCCAAAAAGTTGATCCCATGGAGAAGAATCCGACAAGAAACTCCATAGACACTCTTTGAAAATATATTGTTTTAACATAATTTGCTGGTACATTATGCCGATAACAGGATGTGAGTGCATTGGAGGTTTATGTGATAATTAGCCTGAAGTCGGGATTAAAATTACAAGAAGGTTCTCAGCAAATGAGAACGCAATGTCAAACTAAAACAGATACACTATGTGTAAGAATACACATCATCAAAAATATGAACTAGGATAACTATAAACTACTTAGACATAAATGGCTACGATGTACTCACATTTACAGTTCCTGTTTATATAAAGTGGTAAACAATATACAAGATAATTGAGAGTGAATAAAGTAACCTCAGATTTCCAGGGAGACCACAAGTGCACCCGTATTTTAACACCACACATTTTCATCATCAACGTAGTCCTTGATTTTGTAATATGCTTTCTTAACAAGGACCGATTTAACATAATTTTTAAATTGTTTACCGGTGAGATCGGTGACAGATTTTGGAAGTTTATTGTAAAAACGCACACAATTTCCTAGAAATGATTTATTGGTTTTAGTTAATCTAAATTTAGGTACCACTATTTTATGTTTATTTCTAGTATTATGGTTGTGAAAGTCGCTATTTATGCTGAACATATGCAATATGTTAAATGTTAAATAAATAAAAAAATATACTAATGTGTATTTGTAATGTTTCTTATTATCTACTGTTGCTAGGACAGAAACCCTAATTAGAGGACCTCGGTTCAACCCGGATCAAGCAGCCTGGAATTTGGATTTGTCCCCGGTAAATGGCAATAGGCTTTCTTCTAATACATGGGACTTAAACACAACGGCAAACTACATATACCTAAGTTTACTGCCCGATCACAGAACTTCACAAGTATACCTCTGCTAAACCCTTCGGGGAATATCTACAGGCGTGATGGTATCATCATCATCAACCCATTACATTGTCCCACTGCTGGGCACGGGTCTCCTCTCAGTACGAGAGGGATTAGGCTATAGTCCGCCACGCTAGCCTACTGCGGGTTGGCAGACTTCACACGCCGTCAAGAAAATCTCTCAGGCATGCAGGTTTCCTCACGATGTTTTCCTTCACCGTTTAAGCGCGTGATAATTAATTATTAATACGCACATGACTTCGAAAAGTAAGAGGTACGTGCCTTGGATTCGAACTCGAGACCTTTGACTTGGCAGTCCAATGGTCAAATCACTAGGCTATCACTGCACTGTACATACGTGATGGTATGCTGTATTCACTTATGCAACTTTGGGAAAGCATCGATATCAAAGTCACACTTAGTTATTTCTTCTTCTTTGCTATATTTTATGTAAAAGACGTTAGATGGTTCCTTTAAACTTTTTAATTCACTACCAACTAGTTGGAAAAGAAATCACTTTGCAGCAACAAGTGGATGTATCGATATTCTGTATTCAATTTATGCTCGCTCGCCCATTTTCTGATTTTAACACAAGTTGTACGAAAGTAGTATGTTGATATGATATGTGAAAATTTGAAATTAGGTATCTTTGCTATTGGACATTTATTTTTATTTATTTTCATAATATCAAATAGCTGCTATAAAAGCTTAGAGATCGCCTAGTGATTTGTCCATTGGACTGCTTAGTCAAAGATCTTAAATTGGAAAACAAAGCACGCACCTCTGACATTTCGAAGTCATTTGCGTATTAATAAATTAATTATCACGGGCTTAAACGGTGACGGAAACTTGCACGCCTGAGAGCTTTTCCGTCGGCGTCTGCCCAGCATTTGGAAGGTGTAATGGGTTGATGATGATGATAATGATCAATAGCTTTTATAGGTTTGATTCCCGCACGTTACGAATATTTATATAACCTGTAAGGTAATAATTGTTCCGAATACTTAATCACTTTTAATAAATCTGAAGTAATGCCTTTCAATAAGACCTTAAAACATTTAACATAAAAACATGTGAATACTTATCACAGGACCGGAATAAATAATTCATGCGGGTATAGGGCAAGACTGAGGTAAAGGGTCCAAAAATATTACCAACAGCGCCACGTGGCAACAAAATCATGACGTGTTTTAGCGTCACAATGGAATTGGAAATGTTTTATAATGGTTAAGCTACACGATGACTAATGTATGCGTGCCGTCTGTTAGGATAGGTCAACTCAAAGCTGCTATGGCTCTTTCTTCAACAGACCTATTCAGAATTTGTCCTACGTTGTGAAACTCGCATATCTGATAATTCTAACGACCGGACTTTAAGACACAATGGTTATGGTTCCCTTCACCGTTTGAGCGCGTGATAATTAATTATTACTACGCACATGACTTCGAAAAGACAGAGGTTTGTGAAAAGAAGAAGAGAAAAGACAAAGCCTTGGATTCGAACTCGAGACCTTTGACTTGGCAGTCCAATGGTCATATCACTAGGCTATCACTGCATTGCACAAATAAATATGATTTATCATAATCAAATAGACATGGGAAATGTTACATGGGACCTAAAAATACCGGCGAAATGTGGCTCAACATTAGTACACCTCTGCCTTATCCTTCGGGGAATACCGGCGTACTAGGCAGCATATTGCAGGCTAAAAGTCCTTGAAGCCTTCTTCTGAACATCAAATGCTGTTTGTGTTTTGTTTTGAAAGATAGATTACGTCAAATAAATTTTTACCAATATTATGTAACGTCAGATAAAGAGGATGTAGTAACAAGGATTGAGAAAGGTATGTTAAGATGGTTTGGTCATGTAGAGAGAATGGATGAACGGAGATTGACGAAACAATTATATATGGCCAGTGCGGATGGACGAGTAGGAAGGGGACGACCTCGGCGAACGTTCCGCAACCAAATTGCGGATGTTCTTAAAAAAGGTCAGGTTCTAAGCACCCTAAACCGACGGTCATGCATGAAGAGATTAATGAATGTAGATGAAGCGAAAGTAGTGTGCCAGGATCGTGGCAAGAGGAAATCCATAGTCTCTGCCTACCCCCATGGGAGACAGGCGTGACAATATGTATGTATGTATGTATGCAACGTCATAAATAATATTTTTTTATTTTAAAATATTTTGACTGAGACAACTCAATCTAATAAAAACATATTTAATCAGTTCACCGTGAGACCCATCAAAAAGATTAATATTAACGTACCATTGATATTCAAGATCATTTAACGGTAAAATAGCCCATTAGTTAGTCTAGGAGCTAGGGTACAGAAGCGTACGATATTTGAATATTTCTTTATTCAAATTAATTTTAAAATAAATTGAGGTTTGTATTTCGAATTGAAAATTGTGAATATTATGTAGGTAATACATGTTTTTATATTTGTGAAATCTTGGACCCACAATTAAACAGAAACCTTATTTTTAATATTATGTAGTATCTAGATCAGGTATTAGTGTATCATTTATAATATTGTGAAGGTGGAAAAAAATCTCAGCCTTACTAGGGATGTGATCACCATTGGACTACCAAATAGTAGGTCTCGAGTTTGAATCAAAGGCGTACCTCTGGCTTCATGGAAATCATGTGCTTATTGATAAATTTATGATCATTTTCAATGTGAACGAAAACATCGCGTCACTATAATAATGACTACTAACCGCTATACTATACTTTACTTTGGGAGTATTAAAAAAAGTCTTGGTCTTGAGAATTCTATTTTAAATCTAGATTAACATTTATTAAAATATCTGTAACACACATCAAAATTAGCTTGTGATGAAGCAAAGCTAGTATTGTCATTAGAAATCAATAACACAAAATTACAAGAAATCTTACATTTGGTATTAATAATTATGTTATCGAATCATGAGGTATACCGATAGTACCTACTTCTCACTAAAATTGATGCCTCACAATCAGATACCTACTTCACAAGACTAGACTTTGATGGATAGTCAATATTAGTAACATAATTACGAAGACAGATTTGACAGTAAATTTAGTTATTTTGACCTACCTTCACTTTGATTAACTAAATAAATTTTTAATAACTTGAAGAACAATAGCTGAGTAACTTTCATTTATTAGAAATTTTAATACTCTAGTGAGTTTATATTATTACATTTCTAATGAGAATCTTTGGTCAAACAATTTCTTTCAATTTATTTGCTTAACTTCATTTATTAAAAAATATAGTTTTTTATTGAAATGAAAATTCCTTTAAATGCAATAGCAAATAGATAAAATTAAATACAAATATAATGTTTCACCAAACCATTGAATTATTGAAAGCACATTAGTGAATGAAACTATTGACATAATTATTATTAAAGATAAAAACAGTCTAAAGCAAAAGAAGAAGAATGAGTTGACCTACGTCTAGCAGTGAACTGGTATAATATTCTGTTGAAGACAATGATGAATGTAAAAGACTAAATTTGATAAACAAGCAGAAAAAAAAAACAAAAATATATTCATAAAAAATCTACTTCCTAGCTCCTAAACTAAGTTAATCGAAAAACAGGCCCTAATAATTGGTTTAATTTCCCTCTACATAAATCATGGTGCAGCATTTTATAATGAATCATTTAAAACGCGTGTTGGAACAAAATGAACCGAATTGCTACAATTTAACGCTGAAATTAACAGATTGTGGGATAAATACGTGTATCGGGTACGTGGATTGTGGTTAATTTACTGTTCCTCGATTAAGATGTATTGGTACAGCGAAATGTACTCTGCAGATAGTAACATATAGCAGATACTTCCATAGCCACATATTATTACTATGTAATACATACTTATCAACGCGCCTGTATCCTGAAAGAGATAGACAGACCTGTACTTTTAACTGTATAAGTACCCATAGTTCGCCGGTATGTTTAATTCCCATGTAATTGGAGGTTGTTGCAAATCTGAAACAACAAACTCTGAGTTGCTGCTAAGAATTACATAGAAAAACCCAATTACCCTTTGCTCGACCGGAGAATCCTGAGTATAAGTCACTTTAAGGATTTCTAAACCGATGAGGTAATCAACTATAGGTACTGTAATAAAATTAATACACAATATATAATTAAAGTTAATATGCATAAACTCACGCCTTTCTTGCCTGGCAATCAAACCCAAGTCTTCTAGAGTATGAGTCACTTTAAGGACTTCTAAACTAATGAAGTAATCAACTATAATTATAATGCTTTTTTGCATGCAATTAGGGTAAGATAGAGAGTGTAGTATACTAATGTCACCCATATTTTGTTTCCTATCACACAGAACCCTTGTATCTTAAGTGATAGGGGATAACCCTAAATTGCTATTAACCGGGCACATATCCAAGCTACTAATTATTGCATAAAAAATACAATTTTAAAAAACCCCCGACAATTGCATTATATCTTGACAGATTTACATCAACCAAAGATAAGAACACTCCCTAATGTAAATCGGTTCATCCGTTTGGGAGCTACAATGCCACAGACAGACACACACACAGACACGTCAAACTTATGACACCCCGTCGTTTTTGCGTCGGGGGTTAAAAACACAATAATTCTCTAATCGACCTGAAAATCCTGAAATTCTTAATGAGTTTTAAATGAAGTAAGTGTCTATCAGAGTAATTACAATTTAAAAAATCTTTGAAGTTTTTAATACTTTTTTATTGATAATAGTCGATTAACAAGGATTAATTGTCTGGAGACAGTAATTAGAGGGTAGATGTCACCTTCACACAAACTGTCAACTTTTTAAAAATATTCTATTTAGCAAACGAGCAAGCGGCACCCACCTGATGGTAAATATGGGAAAGGAAAAGGAGAAGGAAGGGGACTGATGGAGGACACCTATTCATGCTGGCACGTTGACATGGCAGCGAGACACTATTTCCATCTTTAGGGTCGTGGGGCTTTTGGGACCGGGATCGCGGGCCTGGATTCCACCTGGCTAACATGCATGCCGTGATATTATTTTGTCGTCACATTATATCGTCTCCAGCCATAGTTTCGGCACGAGGTAATCGACGATAAATTTCTTTATCGTACTCAAGCCCTCTAGCCTAGCAGTTATGCTTACGACACTTACACTGCACTAACGAGATAACTAATCATTAAATAACTAAAACTTTACAACTCAGGTGGAACTCAAACCAGCGTCCATCGGCAAATTAATAGTATTTTTCTTAAAGCTTTTATAGTCCGCCATATTGGATTTAAACTGACGTCGCTTAGCTAGGTATGCATTGTCATCAAAACTAAATAGGTATTTAAAATTTCAGCTCATTCGGTTGAGGATAAGTGCTTTAAAATTTAGTTGCAAGATTTGACCCGAAAAGTAGACATACTTTTATTTTACAAAAAAAAATTACTGATTTTATCCCGTTATATTGATATTATTTAATTCTCGACGTTTTGTATCCTTAACAGCATCCATGGTCACTGGTGAAACGAAATAATATCAATATAATTATGTAACGCGATAAAATCCGTAAAAAGTAGTTTTATTTCAATGCCTAACATGCGCAAAGTGTTAGAAACCAGTATAAAAAAACTAGTTTACCTTTAAAGCAATAATTAATGCCTTAAAACTAGAGTTATCAGTGCCTAACTTGTCAGTCACCCTAGTCCGCCATCTTGCTATCACCAAGGATATTAATTTCGTAGAGGCGTGGGCTTTGAAAAGGGTTGTGTCATGATAAGGCATCAGGTGTAAATTCCTGGCGGGAGGCTTCGACCGGATTTCAGCCATGTTTCAAGTTGTCAAAGTGGATTTACAGAGAACCTGATGGTTGGCAGAGGTGTAGTTACAGTCGCCATCAAATACATCGAAGCAGACTGTTCAAAATTGTCTTTGCGTCATAAATTGCGTGATGGTATGTTCTATGAAATTCTCACCAGAAGTTCAAAGTTTAGATTCCTGTCCAGTATTGCCATATTAGGTACATGGGACCTAAACATACCGGCGAACTATGGAAGTACAGTCGCCAGCAGGTCAAGGTATACAAAACTGTCAAAATTCTCCAAATGATTTTAAACCTTAAATTGTTGAAGATAAAGTTCAAAATCAACTGAGAAAATTTGTCATTTTGTGGTAACTTGAAGTGCTGGCCACCGTACATTAGTACAGTCATCATCAAATCAGAGCAAACAGACTGTTCATAATTATCTGAGCAACTACTACTACTACTACTACTACTACTACTACTACTACTACTAAGAATTAGGGTTATGGACGTGAAATAAAAAGCACAGAGTGAATTTGAATCTTTTGACTTTATATTATTTGAATTGATAATATTCACAAGGAAGGTTATAATGCCCGTTTTTTAGCACAGTAACGATTGAAATGAGAACAAAACTGAGGGCAACCATTCCTTTTACAAAACATCATTTAGTGACTGTGTTGCCAGTAGGTATTCATCATACAAGATCTACTAATGACAATGTTGCCACTACTAAAGTAAGAATAGATTATTTTTGTTGTTTACAGTCAAGTATATTCCAACAAACACTTAGGCCAGGATAATACTGAATTATTTACAATAAAACAATGAAGTATTATAATTATCTCATAATTTATATTAATTCACTGATGCATACAGTTTCCTCATGAGGACAAAACAATAGATTTTGCATTGTGTCTACAATATGGCGCTTGACGGGTAAATAATATAACAAATCAACAACAACAACGTTGAATTTTTAAGTATTTTTAATAATGGAAAGTTTGAATAAGTTTGAGCGTTTAATAAACTCATGCTCTCTGCCCACTCCGAAAATTAAAGTCAGGCGTGATATGCATAAAAGCTTTATTAATTTTTTCATGCTTATTTAATAAAACATAGGTATCTACACAAGTATTTCGCATTTGTTTAAAATAAATAAAGTTATCACAAAAAGTTTACCATCAAACTCGATAGATGGCAGCACAGGAAAAATTAGATCGCGCTATGGTTTCGTTACCGCGAGATATAGACGTTCGGTAGCTCGTCACGATATTCTAACGTTTTTGACGGACTCTGTTACAGAGACAAGATTTATCTTGAAAGGGGGCTGACTGGCTAATTGTCTGGTCAGAACCCATAGAAACTGTTATTATCAATACCACAGGTTGCTGTGGCTTGATGAGGATTGAGGACTATCCCTATTTCCTTATGGGATGGGGAAAGTCGGACAGTCTTCGGCAAAATCTGTCCACTCCTATGTTAGGAATATGTCCGTACAAACATGTGCTTACATAAACATTTTTATCCTTGTAATTATCTAATAGTAATGTTATTAAAAATGTATGGAAAAGTGATGTTTTTGGTTAATTTTATTATTATTCTTATATTAGCTGTACCTTCCTGTGTCACTTGTAACCTAAAAGAACTATTTACTAATTTCATTGTGACATAAAGGTAGACTATTAATTTCTTACTCAGGATGCAATGAAATGTGTATAGTGGTTCAGACGTCAAAATGAAACAAATAAACATGCAGAGTAACCATCGTAATTGTAATAGGAGTATTTATTACAACAATTATATCGGTAATTATAACCTTTTTGTACCTAACGGCTCCATTAGTCTAGGCACTCTAGGTTTTAAAGCAAGATTCTACGGTAAATCGTGTAACAAATCCATTTTTCCTAGGTGTGTCTTGTGTAAATTTTGTATTCCATAACATCAAAACAACAAAGAAAGGTATATAAAAAAATAATAATAAGCGTTTTAGAAAAAAGGTACCTACTAACCTTATTAATAAATTTGTATAAAAATAAATAAAGTAATCGCAAAAAGTTTACGATCAAACTCGATAGATGGCAGCACAGGAAAAATTAGATCGCGCTATGGTTTCGTTACCGCGAGATATAGACGTTCGGAGCTCGCCACAATACGCTAACGTTTTTTGACGGACTCTGTTACAGAGACAAGATTTATCTTGAAAGGGGGCTGACTGGCTAATTGTCTGGTCAGAACCCATAGAAATTATTGGAAAAACATCTGTAAGCGTCATACTTACGACTTTCGGATGAGTTGTCACTTTCAACGGCTTCAACTGAAACAGTCAATGAGTGCACTTTTTCTGTTGTGTAATTTTGCACGTGTAAATTAAATTCTAGTCTGTTAAGCTGCATTCGACTTTAAAATTTATTTTGTCTATTTTCATTGTTTGTATCTAAAAAAATAATTATCTACCTAATTATTAACTCGATAATAATAAAATTGTTATAAGATACTAGTTAAGATATTATGAATATTTATTTTACAAATAAATAACTATGTAATTCTTTCTAAATATATTCTTACATGCGAAAATAATAAATACAATTTTGCCATCGTAAGTTAGTTT
Source organism: Subacronicta megacephala (assembly GCA_958496365.1). Lineage (NCBI taxonomy): Eukaryota > Metazoa > Arthropoda > Insecta > Lepidoptera > Noctuidae > Subacronicta > Subacronicta megacephala. Next base: position 4,730,766 of record OY292539.1, on the reverse strand, counting down.
CTAATATGTGCCACTAGTTAGCGCCACTGAGTGACGGGGCAAGCGCAACTTTACTTACTTTGCAGAACGTTATTATTATATCACTACAAAAACCTTTTTATCTTTATTTTTATTCTGAGTAGGTTTTATTTTACCTACCTACCATCAGTGGTATAATTCGCGCGTTGTTTTTAAAGCCACACTTATTTTAACGTCATTTGCCCAAAAATTTCACTGGCTACAGTATCGTCCAAACCGATAAACAATATTTTTGAAATATTATTGCATAGCGACGGAGTATAGTAAGTTCATTTCTCAAAATCCTGTTTTATGGATTTTTTATGGTGGGCCATAGTGGGAATTTCTTATCCTTGCCCCCTTTACAAAGCTGCGCCCATATCCATTTGTAAAAATGATTCTAATGTAATTGTAAAACTATATACCTATGTGAAAGCTTGTAATTTGCAATTGTCCAGAAGCATATCATATACTTTAAACTTGTTATTAGTCTGTAAGCTTTCTGTAAAATAAGGCGAAAAGCTTGTTTATTTGAACGCACTAATCTCTAGAACTACTAGTCAAATTTGTTGTTTTTTTTTTGCATTTGATAGCCCATTTCTCGAGGAAGGTAATACGCTATTTGATATTACGCTATACCGCTTAGGAGCGGTGCGAATCTGTACTCGGGAACAGCTAGTTATTGGTATATTCTCAGCTCACAAATAACGTGACGTAGCGTGACCTATTCTTAGTTCTCCGGACCATATAAATCCCCATTCCACTCCGTACTCGGCTCCACACAAAACCAATATCGACTCATTAATTATTGGCATATACAGAGTGCTTGCTGCCTTTTAAGTAACCCGCTTTAGCCCAGCGATTAAACTGTATAAATTATTAAGCAAACATTTACTGAGCCAGCAATAACATAGTCCTTCGTGTTGATCTTAATAGATGGTTGGGATTTGTGAGATGAATGTTTTTTTTTCAGGACTGGTGTTGAAAGTATTTCAATCCTTCTTTTATTTCTAAAACTCTTTGCATTGTAAAACTCATTTTATGTATAAAGCAGCTTAGGTATTTTTTAAATTTATTTAAATAGGAAAACCAAAAGCTCAAAATATTGAACTAATCTAAAAAAATATACAGCCGTAATTATAGTTTTTCACGAATAAAGTAAAAATTGAAACAAACTTGAAATACGATTACTATGAATATGATGAATAATTAATTTTAGAAAAAAAAAGATTTTACAGTCTGGTTATGTGCCCGGTAAATGTAAATAGATTCGCTCCCTATTACATTGGACCTAAAACATACCGGCGAACCGTGGGTGTAGGTACAGTAAGTACACCTCTGCCTTACCATCCGGGGAATACTGGCGTGATACGACGGGTACCGCATATAGCCGAGTTTACTTAAAAACTAAAATATTCTACCAACATTAACCATAATAATTCTCACTTCCTTAATTAACAAGGATACGCAATTAGAGCACACATTCAGATTAAAGATGAAACAAGTTTAAACAGGTTTCAGATGTTCCATTAAATATTCAAAACACGAATTTTTCGTCGCTAGGACCTTTAGCAAATTAACCCAAAAGCTGTCGGGTTAAGGGGGCATTATGAGAATAAATAATGAGGTGCCCTCTGTAGGCTCACAAGAATCCTCCGTGCCCTCTCAATTAACGTGGAGTTGAAATTAATTTATTCTTACTCCTCTTACTGGAGGATTTCGGGCGAGGGGCGTGTGTAAGCCGTAATTTTTAAGGAGATTGTTATGAAGTTAAAACGTAACCTCTGGGTAATTATTATTAATGCAGTGTTTTATCTAATTACATTACTCTCAAGAGATGGGCTCGTAGTTAATTAAGTATCGCTGATCAATCGATTCCAGCTGTAAGTCAAATGTCAAATGTCATTATGTCAAAATAGTCATTTAATGACTTTAGATATTTTTTTAAAGCTTTCTAGCTATGTGGGTCGCACATTACTACATAGTATTCTTGTTAACCGCTCGTACTAAGCTAAATGCTTGTATTACGAGTGGGTTCACGTCGGTAGTGCAATGGGTGGGTTTCGAACCGGCAACCACAATATCATCGCAAGTTCGACGCCCTAGCCATTTGGCAACCGCCGCTTCAATTGATTTCTTGATTGAATTGTTGATTGCTGTCTACATACTATTATCATAATCAAATATTGCATGCTAAAATGGCAGAGTACAGCTGCACAAAAATGTTTGTTCTTCGACAAATGTATGTACTTACCACCTTATTTACCTGTATTCGCAATAAATGATTGAAATTGAAAGTGTCAGATTTTTCTACGAAATCTGTTAGTTCTTATGTCATTTCATCATCACATCATCATCAGCCCGTATTCATCCACTGCTGAACGTAAGCCTCTTGAAGTGAACGCCTCAGAAACCGATCTTCAGCTCTTTTCATTCAGTTCCCGTTTGTCATCTCATGTCAGTGCTATTGGTTGACCATACGATTCTTCTCCATAGGATCAACTTTTTGGAACCATACAACTAGAGTCAATAATGTTTGATAAACTCTTGTAAAAGCATATTTGATTTGATTTTATTGAAAAGTAGATTTGGGCTCAAGTAACGTTAAGCTCCGCTTGCTGCTGTCAGTATATGGATGGCAAGGTAATCAACTATTTTTAGCATACCGAGACTCTGCTGTCGGAGTTGATCCTGTTGATTCCACAGCCTTAACCATCACTCCTGCAATCCTAGGTTCTATCTATTTAGTAAACGTTACTCCTCAGATCCAGTAAATGCATTAGTTCGCTACTAATCTTGAACTATAGCTACAGCTTCATTAAAGACGCATTAATGCTGCAACTATGAGACACAGGATGCTCCAAGATACCTTTGATATCTAACGGATTAGGATGAATACTGTTACTGTAAAGATGATAAAACTTAGTTCATGCCTCCGCCTGTGTACTAATGTATAAGAGGGGACCCTATTGCCATTCGTTATCATCACCATTGTCCCACTGCTGGGCACGGGTCTCCTTTCAGAATGAGATGTGATTAGGCTATATTCCAAAATGCTAACCTACTGCGAGTTGGCAAACTTCACACGCCGTAAAAAAATCTCTCAGGTTTCAGAAACAAGTTCCCTATAAGACACTTCTCATAGGGAACTTGTTTCCCGATGTGAAGAAATCGCTCTGCTTCAAATTATGTCATACGACATACCTACGTTTTGTGATAAAAATGTCGTCAATCTCCGCTCTATAACCCTTTTAAGTCTTTGTAGTAGATCTTTGGGATCACAAGTGTGATTATATATTTGACCTGTACCGTCTTGCTTTTTGGCAAGCGTCATGTGGAACGCTTGATGGCACGATGGACCGACGATTTGAAGAAGGTGGCTGGCAGCGGATGGATGCGAGCTGTCCAAGACCGGGATGGTTGGCGCTTTTTCGGTGAGGCCTACGTTCACCAGTGGATGGCAATAGGCTGATATGATGATGATGATGATGAAGCTCGTTTTCAAATACCCACCTGTATATAAGGTAGATTAGTCTTAGACAGAAGCAATTCATGTGCTATATTCAACAAAATATTGTGCAGAGTATTGAACATGGTACGCTGCATAGTGCCCAAGTTTCTAATCTACATTGCGAGTTTCATTTGCAAACGTGGCTGTATGTCACACCGTCGCGAACTTGAGTTTTATTAATGATGACTCATGTGTCGTTTGATGTTACGGAGCTACTTTTCAGGCGCTAACGGTCAACAAATTAAATTATGACAAAAGCTTCTACTTGAGGAGGTGCGGTGCAATTTTAAGGCCTACAAGTTATAGTTTTTTTTAGGATGTCGTCGAGTTCCCGGACACTGAGAATGTCCAATGTCACAAATATACCCGTAAAAATTACCAACTCTTATTTAAAAAAAAATCATTTAATCTCTACCCCAATCATCTCCTTCTGGTCAACTTTTTCGAACCGAGCAATAAGAGTCACAACGTTTCTAAGTACTTCATCATCATCATCATCAGCGTATACTTGTTCACTGCTGGATGTATGCCTCATCCAGTCACTGCCAGTTGCCTTTCACAAGTCGTCAATCCATCTAGCCGGCGAGCGCCGTACACAACGGTTGCCTAGACGCGGTCTCCACTCGAGAACTTATAAGTACTTGTAAAAGCATATTTGAACTTGAATTTGGAAAAAAGTAGGTATTTTTCTTTCGGATTAATTCTATTGTGCGGTGTGTGTGGAGACTGTTACACAACGGTGTAACAGTCGCCCATCGTAAGGTGCTTATGCCGCTTAGTTCGCTACTTGCCCGGGCTATATGAGTATTAGATACATAATCAACTGTGAACTCGGCCTGCCCCTTTATATTAAACTGTTCAGGCTTCACGCTATTATCTGTTAGGGGCTTGTTAGTTTTAATAGGTTTATCTTCGTGTTTAAACAGAGATAACTCGGTTAACACTCGTTTATAGTGCATGAGTACCCAATTTGAAATAGAAATAAAATGGGATTTTCTGTGGAATGCGCATTAGCTTGGATTTTGGATTTGTGCCCGATGTCGCCTTTTGGGACCGAAACATATTGGTAAAGTTTTACATCTAAATTATTCTTTGAAGATACTGTCGTCTTAGTATATCAATCATCATCAAGCTATATACCTACTTAACACGCCGCCGTCGAGGAAATCTTTCAAACAAGAAAGGAGGAAACTTGCATTTTCCTCTCAATGTTTCTAATAACATAATACATATAAATACTACAAATCACCGCTTCATTAGCCTAGTGGTCCTAAACGCCACTACCACGCTAGAGGTCTTGGGTTCGATTCTTAGGTCTAGCAAAGTATTATCGGTGTGTTGTAAATTTTTCAGCAGCAGCTCGGAGTTTGGATATGTGCCCGGTGGAATGAAGGCAATCCCCCAATGGGCGAGCATTACCTCGACCGAAACCTACCGGTGTTATGTGGTTGTACATTAGTATACCTCTACCTAACCCAGGAATACAGGCGTGATGGTATGTTAAAAGTACCAAATATGTCGGCTTAATATCTTAATAGAAGTTTTAGAATAATAACACCATTCTATGATATTCCAGTAAACCATAGTTTAGTAGGCAAGTTCGCGTGGCCCAAACTAGTTATGACCTCCATTATTTGGTCTAGATAAGATTAAGCTCGCTAAAACATAGATTTAATGTTGAATAAACGACCGCGTTTTATGTATGACGTATGATAGGCGCGGTAATTGAATTAAAATGTAATTTTAGGTTATAATATTATGCTTTATGGCTGGGAGGAGCTCGTGGTTAAGTTATAACGACACTGATCAGCAGATCTACAATGTTAAGCTACGCCTCCCCTACCCTGCCTGCAATGACAAAACACTGTATCTAAAAACATGTCAGTTTTGGGAAATCGCGTTGTTGTTTTTTTTGAAAAAATGGTCACAATATTAAAAGGTATATGCCGTATTCCTTTGAAATTTGGATATATTTGTCATCAGATTAGCTTCTAATCAGCCATGTAAAAAGATACACATTTCAGGTTATTTAATAGGTTATTTATCTACAAACGTGTTCGAAACGTATAAGTACATTCACAAAAAGAGAACATTATTTTTACAGAACATTGTATTTATACTTGCAGTGTTATGTCAAAACAAATATGATTCTTACGTAAAGGAAACTTGAAAATGTAACTCAACCTTTTTTTCCTGCCATTATCATTCCACTGCAGGACAAAGGCATCCCTACTCTCCTTCCACTCCTCTCGGTTCAGAGCTTTTTGCGGCCAATCCTTCCAATAAAGGTCTAGTTCGTCCCGCCATCTCCTTCTAGGCCTGCCCCGACGTCGTCTGGCGTTGTGTGGGCTCCACTCAGTGGTGAGTTTTGCCCACAGCTCATTCGATATGCGGCAGACATGACCAGCCCAGTTCCACTTTCAGCTTGTGGCTTTTTGATGGCGATTTGAGTTTTGGAGCGCAGCATATTGTTCCTTATACGGTCTGAAAGCCAGACTCCTAAGAAGCTGCGCTGCATAGCTCGCTGGCAAACCCCGAGTGCGGATTTCTGATGTTTCGTCTAATGCTTCTGATGTTTCGTCTGATGTTTCTGATGTTTCGTCAAACTCAAGCTTACTATAGATATGCTATGCTAAGAAAAATACTTTCTAGTAATACAAAGTAGCCTATGTTCGTCACCATCATCATCACATTGGGAACATCAACTATTGATCATAAGTGGTTTTTTTTTATAAACTCAGTCGACAAACAAGCAAACGGTTGATGGTAAGCAGTTTTTTTTTTTTCTCTAGCCGTTACTGTCCCACTGCAGGGCAAAGGCCTCCCCCAATTCCTTCCAGGTAGTCTTTTCTTGCGTCACCTCGAACCAGCTCTTGGTAGTGGTAGTTAGATGTCTGAAAAGCCTGACAGCCAGTCTATCTTTTAAATATCGGTATTGCCCAGAAATTGGGTTGCGGAGGTCTGATGACAGTCATCGTCGTCGTCAATCCATGATTTTGTCCTACTGCTGGGCACACGTCTCCTCTCAAAATGAGAAGGATTAGGCTTTAGTCTAACACGCTTGCATGATGCGGGTTGGCAGACTTCACACGCCTTGAAGAAAAATCTCTCAGGCATGTAGGGATTTTCACGATGTTTTCTTTACCGTTTAAGCGCGTGATAATAAATTATTAACTGACCTTTGACTTTGCAGTTTAATGGTCATATCACAAGGGTATCACTTTCAACAGAGTAAGCTTATGTACACATAAGAATTATCGGATCGATGTCAATTAGTCTCAGAGTTGTTAACCCGGTCATAAAAAAAAATCCTAGCACAATAAGTACTAGGTAAAACTTAAATGGTAATGATAATTAATCTATTTAATTTACAAAATATAAAACATAAATATTTATTTCACGTCCAGGCGTCGAAGTACTCTTCCACATCGTTGTCATCTGCTAACGCCCAGAAGACTGGCAGCATTGCCACGTTGAATGGCAATTCAAGAAGCAAATTCATGAAGCGGCGGTAGCCTAATGGCTAGGACGTGCGATCATGTGGTTGCTGGTTCGAAACCCACCCATTGCACTAACGACGTGAATTTACTCATAACACATGCATTTAGCTTAGCTGAAGGGTTTAACAAGAATTCTCGTAATGTGGAAACACAGTGCTAGTAAGCTTTAAAAAGAAATCTACCATCGTTGAAATTAATTTCTATTAAAACAGCAACCTGTATCCGAACTGGGCAATTCCACAAAAAGTCCTACTTCACACATTTTCCGTGACACACAACAATACCCAGAAATTCTATACAAAGTCGCACATCGTACATTCACAGCGACATATAGAATTGAAGCACACCGAACGATTCAATGGCTTGCACACAAAGTTTTTAATTTCCTGTGCTACGGACCAGGTTTAACTGTCTTTGGTCCATTTTGATACCAGACCACACATTCGAGTTTTGTTTTAGTTTTCTATGCGATAGATTGTGATTCTATTGTCGCAGTCGTAGTCGTTGTCGTAGTCGCAGCTGTTGTGTCGGGCCATATAGATTAAAATGTTGAATGAAATTTTGCGTATCGCTTTCACGTATATTTTATTGACAGAACAATTATTAACAGTTATAGTGTCACGCTGATCAGCTATATGCCATCATGAATGGGTCAGAACGACCGTGATCCTCTCCCACAGAATATACACGTTAAGTACCAGTATGCAGAGCGCTGGAAGCCAATTCCCCCCTCCGTCCCCTTCGTTCTCCTTTTCTCCTTCTCCTGTTCCTTTACAGAGTCGGTGGTTGTGGTGTCGCAAGCGTCTTCAGGCTACGGTAACTGCTTACCATCAGGCGGGCTGTATGCTTGTTTGCATCAAGTTCATTAAGTGTATGGGGTAATTCTTTGCTCAGGAGTGGAGCTTTTTTTGCTGATTATCTATCTTTCTCTGTGAGTTCCCCTAATTACATGGAATCATTATAAGTATGCAAATGCGCAGTGATAACCTTGGGATATGACTATTGGACTGTCAAGTCAAAGGTCTCGAGATCCAATCCAAGGCATGCACCTCTAACTTTTGAAGTTCATATGCGTTTTAATACTTAAATTACGCGCGGAAACTGTCCTGAGGAAACTCGCATGACCCAGAGGTTTTCTCAACGACGGCATTCGGCCGGCGAGGTGGACTAAAGCCTAATCTCTCTCATTATGAGAGGAGACCCGGGCCCAGCAATGGGATAGTACAATGGATTGATGACATGTATTATTTTCAATGGAATTTTATTAATATGAACTCAAGATAATTCAAATCTGGACAGGCTATCGACTGTTAGGTTTGCAAAGCTCTTGTTTGAAAAATATACAATAGATGACAGTAGATAGAAACCTCTTCAATCACCAAATAACTATATTTAGTTGGATTAAAACTCAATGTTGCATACCCTATATTTACTTTAGGGAATAACAAACGTGACAGTACTAGAGAAAAATATAATACCTTGATTCTGTTTGCAATAGCTACCGACATTTATCAAGTTGATGAACGACTTTGGATTGCGTTTGCCTAACAACATATGAGGGGTGAAAAATATTACCTAAATCTAGATGGGGTATAAAAAAAGGGGGTAAGTGAAAACACAATTACACTGTGGTGAAAGTGACATCTAGATATTGCCTTGGTGACTGTGTTGGTGAACGAAAAAGCGGGTTTGATCCTTGATTTTCTTGGGTTTTCTATGATTTACACAGCGGCAGCTTGGAGTTAAGATTTGTGCCCGGTTATTTGTTAGGCTCGCCGCCATATGATTGAATTAAATTACTTTTATTTATAGTTTATCTATAGTTTTAAGCTTACCATCTGTTTTAATTTTTATGTAGGTAGTAGGTACATTATGGAATGCAATAAAAAATTGGCATAGATACTTTAGTTTATTGTTTGGCAACACCGTTAACCAGGGAATTACGGCCAGTGCTTACGCATAGAAAAAACCTAACATAATTTTGTGTGGCAACAACTCATTCTTCATTCAATTTATGTTTCGCGCCTACCCCCGTTTTTATGTTACCAATGTAAACACACTTGTCTGCTTATACAGTCGTGCAAATGGCCGTATGTCAAAATACTACGTGCTCCGGGTTTTGCATTTAGCGAATTCACCCTTGTCCCATAAAATTGGGAAGGCCTATAGATTTCGCTGAGTTTGTCGGCCCCAAATAGACGCGGTACATTCTTATGGTGGGGTGTAAATAACTTTTATTTATGTGTCTGAAAGGTTGAAAATGATGCTGAATGAGTGTTAATGTAAATGAGCTGTTTTGTGAATGAATGAATGATTTTTCGTGTGTTTTAATATAAGCTTGTAATGAGGATTTGATTTTCGATGGGTTATGAAATTTATGAGGCGAATATCAGCGGCAGCGTTTGGAGAGATTGCCCTAGAAGGACATACACCGATCTTATCGGCGAGGTCCTCCAAAAAGGTCTGGTACGTAGTACTCTCAAAGGGCGCGTGTGTATGAAAAGATGTATGAATGTGGAAGAAGTGAAAGAGATATGCAAGAGTCGTAGCAAGTGGCAGTCTATAGTTTCTGCCTACCCCTGTGGGGAAAAGGCGTGAGTGTATGTATGAATATATATTATGTATTATTTGGTCAGTTATTGAAATAACTGAACAGTTGAAAAAGGATCTCGACTACAAATCGTCGCAACATCGCGTCAGTCAATTGCTTTTTCAGGAGTTTTCCGAAGTTTTCAGGAGAAACAAAGAACTGTTTATACGGGTAGCTTCTAAGCCGGTTCAACGCCGCATAATGATGACATTGTAACCGAAACAAAACAAAATGATGCATTGTAACTGAAATAATTTAACATAACATACCATCACGCCTGTATTTCCCGAAGTGTTAGGCAGAGGTGTACTTATGAATACCCACGCTTTGCCAGTATGTTTAGGTCCCATGTAATAGGCGGCGAGCCAATAACCGGACACGAATCGAGACTCCGAGCTGCTACAGAAAATTTCATAGAAAAATCCAATAATACTGTTCGACCTGGGGATTGAACCCAGGACCTCTAGGGTAGCATTCGCACTTGAGACCACTAGACTAACGACGCAGTCATAATAATTTTAAAGACTGAAATGTAACAAAACCTGAATTTCAGGTTGAAATAAAACAGGCTGATATTAAAAAAAGGGGGAACTCAGCACGCCCATAGCCAACGTTGGTCCCGTACGACATAAAATATATTTGAGCACAATAAATACGTGGAGCGGTTTTATTGTTATTGGTACAATAACCGTAAGTTACCGGTGACTCGGTTGAATTAACTGTCTGTCGGTACGTGAGGCTAATTGTGGTTGGTTTTTATTGCACAACAGAGCAAATGAGACGTTATTGGATTTTGGTTATATATGTGTTTTAGAATACAAAAAAACAGCTTCTCATCAATCAATCAGGCTAGGGCGTCCGACTTGCGATCATGTGGTTGCTGGTTCGAACCCCACCCATTGCACTACCGACGTGAACCCACTCGTAACACTAGCATTTAGCTTAGTACGATGGGTTAACAAGAATACTAGTAATGAGCGACCCACATTGCTAGTAAGCATTTTTTAAAATTATAATTCTTAGTGCTATTTTCTTCCCACAGGACACAAATATTTACGTGATGGTGAACATAAGTATTTGTGTTCTTAGATATGCCCGCTTTTTCGCCTGCGTGGAGTATACGTTTATCACTTAGGGGTATGAAAAATAGATAGTAGCCGATTCTCAGACCTACTGAATATCGATGGTCAAAGGTTGACAACATTTAACTGCAATGTGTCAAATTTTACAAGAGAGGGAAAAGCTGTATAATTTCGAAAATAAATTATAAACATATAAAATAAAAAAGTAGTTGGTAGATAATCACATTATTTATTTATATATGTTAAAACAATTAAATGCCCACATAGGTTATTCATTAAGCAGAGGTGTACTAATGTACACCCACATTTCGCCGGTATGTTTAGGTCCCATGTAATAGGGGGCGAGCCTATTGCCATTAACCGGGCACAAATCCAGACTCCGAGCTGCTACTGAGAATTTCATAGAAAAATAAAATTACTTTTAACAAAAAAGTTAAACCGCCTTCAAAAAATAATAAAATAATTTTGTCTAAAACAATTTGGGAAGTCGGTGACTTATATTTGAGTGGGTCTTTTATTTTCGCCACCGACTTCCCAAACTGTTTTAGACAAAATTATTTTATTATTTTTTGAAGGCGGTTTAACTTTTTTGTTAAAAGTAATTTTATTTTGTAATTTTTAGTGGAAAGTTTGTTTAGAAGTACTTGTTAGCCAACTAAACGCACTGCTCCGATAAGACAGCGATGTTTCGGAGTAAACGATAATATCATCGATGTAAACAAATTTTAGATTTTTGTTGATATTTTCAAAACTGCTTAACCGATTTCGATAAAATTTGAACGGGACCACCACTAAAGTATGACCTACCAAACAAAAAAACAATCATTAAAATCGGTCCACAACTGGCGGAGATATCGCGTAACAAACATACAAAAAAAAAAAAAAAAAACATACAGACGAATTGAGAACCTCCTCCTTTTTGAAGTCGGTTGAAAAGTGAAAAAAGAGTGATAATCTGACGGTATAACAGTTTTAAGAGCTTGCAAATCATTAAATTTGCTTGAAGTAAGTTTAGGTGAGTCCTTAAAAGTTGCTCGTATGTTGTTACCGGAAAAATAATATTTCTTGGCCTACTTGGCAGCAAATAATAGTTTTCGTCGCAAATGTTAATTTTATAGCAAATTTTGCCATCTGGTTGGTACAATAAAACTTTAAGATCTGTGACAACAGGATCTCCTCTTTTCTTTCCAGGCCTAATACTTTCGTAACGCATGACTTTTGGATCATCAAACTTTTTAAAAAAGTCAAATTTTAACATTTTGACGTCATATGGATCTTTGCGTGATTTCCTAGTTATGTCTGCATATTGCGATGGAACATAAATATCATCATATTTTTGGATGCCACGTTCGATGGCAGCATGAACGCTATCCACTTCCATCTGCGTATGTCCAGGTTCTAAATATTTGTGGTAAATAACCACATTCTTCACTGTAGCAAAGTTAGATAAAGCATTTGCTAATACGGCATTCCTATTTTGATAGGTGCAACCGTCACTCCAAATAATAATAGGTTTTGTTTCAAATTCGCCTTCAGAGTTGGAAATCATTTCATGTAGGTAGTCTATTATGCAGCTAGCAAAAACTGATGCTTGATTATCAGAGTTGACCTCTGAAAACCAATAGCATCTAACTGTCTTAGATGGATATTCATACACCGTAAAATTGTGATTAATTAGCTTTCTTTGGTAATAGGCGCTGCTGGCTCTGACGTATGGACATACTTTCACAGCTTGAACGTCCTGATCTAATACAATACAATTTCCTTCACCTGACTTCTTTAAATCCTTTTCTTTTTCTGTTCTTGCATTTTGTTTCCTGAGCTGATGATCTTTATATTGCTGTTCCGATATTTGTTTAGTGTTGTAGCTTAGACACATACAGTAGAATCCGTTTATTATGACATCGAAAGGAATTGACAAACACGTCATAATAAGCGGACGTCATACAAAACGTTTTGTGAAATGAAAAACCTTTTTTATGTAAATATGTATGTACTTAAGTATTTTAATACAGAAACATAGTAAATACATATGTATACATACATATTAAATCAAAATCAAAATTGTGCATAATCATCACATTATAACACATACAAGTGTATATTTTACTGTAAGAAATCTGTAATTTTTGACTGCTTTTGTTTTTTCATTTTATTGTAAAAACAGTCTCTAATACTATTGTGTATAGAAGACATAGCTATGGTCAAATTACGTCGTCGGGAATCAACGAGCATTACCTGAGGTGTAAAGAATCATGTCGGTCATTATAACCGGACATAATTTATTAAAAATGGGTCATAATAAGCGACATGTCACTGTAAGGGAAGTCATTATATCCGACTTTTTTATAAAGAATTTTATATGAAAACCAAACTTGGTGGTGTAATTACGTCATAATAACCGGTTGGTCAATATAGGCGGAGTCATAATAAACGGATTCTACTGTATCACACAAATCTTTTTTCGGCTGCTGGAAGCCAATATTTTTTTTCTTTTATAATCTTATCAAACATAGTTAGACATAACGGTACCAGGTTTTTGATTTTGCTCGCTTCAGTGTAGGTTGTATACACTTCCGCCATACCTCCAGGAATGGGTTCTAAGTATTCCTTACTGGTATTTTCGCGGCAGTAGTGTGATGGGAGCTTTGGTAAGTTATCTATGAACTCGACTAAAAATAAACGTGACAGTCTTTTCTTCTCTCCCCTCTTTTTTCTCTCTATTTGCTCAGCACTTTCTCGCAAACATACCACTATCGGATTTATTAACCCAGCTCCTGACCGACCACTCTCCAATACCTAAAGTATTTAAGTACATTTTCTTACAAACTCTTAATTTTGTATCCCCTTGTTTCAAGTAATATTGAAGTGATGCTGCTCTTCTGGTACTACCGTTGGGTCTCAAAGGTTTTATTTTTCTTGCCTTAACTGGCCGGCCAGAGGGGGGCCGCCAGAGCTATATGCTCGGGGGTGGAAGTGTCTAATGGCATAATAGCGGGGAAACCCACTCCGGGTCTTTTCTAGACCCGCGATGGTGAAACCGGGGCCGCACTTCTCTACACCCTTGGCCGCTCACGCCGCTGTTGCCGCCTTCTGCCTGTACTGGCAGCTTTTTGGAGGGCCCAGCTAGTTAATTGGCTAGTCACCGTCTGCCATCCCTAAGGATGTAAGTTCGAGGTCGTAGGCAGACGCCGTTTTCTTCCGGCAATAGAAGTTATCGGTCCATCAAACACACATCCATAATCCTATTAATTTAAATTCTATATTTTAAAATAGACCTGCTCCCACCCGGGATACTCCATGGCTGTACTTCTATAGTGCAGTTGTGGAGTGTCCCGGGTTGGTGCCCCATCCCATATTATATTAAAGTTCTCCAAAGGGCCTCTGCTTGTTGGACCTGTGTCCCCCCGCACGCCTGCCAAAGGACCGGATGTCTTCCTCACGGGAGGCATGCCGTGATATCCAAGGTGGAGATACAAATAATAATAATAATCTATTATTAGAAATCTATTAAATGGAATTACAAAAATATTGATTATTGATAATATATTGATATTAAATCTTACTTAAGATATGAAATTTCTATAGAAGATAAGTTGAATATATATCCATTATGTGGTACCCATCAAACTCTGCATAGTGTGTTCAGTTCTCATAGGCAAGACAATGATAGCGTTTAGAATACTCCAGTCTCGAGAAGATAGAGTTTACGTATAGGTATAAATTACGGTGAAGCCAAGTCCCATTATGGTCCTTTCTGTTAAGCTATATACAGGGACGTCTACATTGGGCAGTCAACGTTTATGAACAGCGGTATATGGCATCATAGGTTATGATACCTTGGGGCTTAAACAGAACTGCAATAGCCTGAACAAAGTTGAATATAATCAGCAGTGACGCTTAATGTTAAGGGTATTTGTATGCTAAGAAAATCAAAAAGAAACAGTAAAAATTATTTGTTTTGGTACGAAAACTCAGCCTCGCAAGCAATACGAAAATAATTCTTTAAAAAAGTATCATCATCACGCCTGTTTTCCCCTAAGGGTTAGGCAGAGGTAAAACCTACTTATTATTGAATACTCACAGTTAACGGTATGTTTAGGCCCCATGTAATAGGCAAGTCTATTGCCATTAACTGGGCACAAATTTAAACTCCGCGCTGCTACTGAGAATTTCATAGAAAAAACCATTATCACTTTGCTCGGCCTAGGATTGAACCCAGGACCTGTAGCGTAGCAATTGCACTTGGGACCACGAGGCAGTCTGAAACAGTTTTTATATAACACGGAGACGATCTCGGCGAACGTACCATAACTAAATTGCGGATGTTCTTAAGAAAGGCCAGGTTCCGAGCACCCTAAACCGACAGTCATGCATGAAGAGATTAATGAATGTAGATGAAGCGAAAGTAGTGTACCAGGATCGTAGCAAGTGGAGATCTATAGTCTCTGCCTACCCCAATAGGAGTTAGGCGTGACAATATGTATGTATGTATAACACGGTATGACGCACATCGCCCGAGTTCTTCGCCAAAGAAATTCAATTTGTACTCCATCAGGCTGGTATAGTATACCTAGTTTGAATTCCAACACTTATTTGCATGTTAAAATGAGATCCCTTGCTTAGCGGCAGCTCCGATGGATCCAAGATGGCGGCCAGTTTCTAGAATTTTCTCGGCTTATTTTTTCGTTATAAATATTTTATTGTGATAAACTTTAATAAGCGGTATAGCCTATTGATATGACCATTGGCCTGCTGAGTAGTAAGTCTTGACTTCGAATGCTAAAACAGGTACCTCTGCCTTTCGTAACCATGTGCGTATTAATAAATAATTATCACGCGCTTAAACGGTGAAGGAAGACATTTTTCTACAGAAATCTGTAGAAAAATGTCTTGCCGGCGTGTGTCTGTCAACCCGCAGTAGGCTAGCGTGGTGGACTATAGCCTCCTCTTTGTGAGAGGAGGTCCGTGCCCAGCAGTGGGACAATGCGATACATTGAAGATGATGATACAGGTATTACACTAGTGGTATCGACAGACATCTTGCCCAAACTCGATCGTAGCGCCACGTACCGGGTCCAATTGTGAATGTAAGCCACCTAGTGACCCACCAAACACGTATAATAAATGTTCAATGAAATTTTTTGTAAGTAGCAGCTGCAGCAGTTTGGATTTCTGTTCGGTTAATGGCAATAGGCTCGCCCCCTATTACAGTTTGTTCGAAATAAGAAAGCCGATCGGAAGTTAGCCGTTCCGAACTACCGCGGTGATAAAATCGTGTAATTAAGTGTTTTTATACATTTTATACATACACAAATAATTAGAAATGTGAAACATATACGACTCTAATTATCTTTACACCGACTCTTTCTATTAAAATTTACCACTTCAAAACCACTTGCAGACAACTTCCGATCGGCTTACTTATTTCGAACAAAGTGTACATTTGACTTTAAAAATCCCTTTAACATACTACCGAACTGTGTGTGTTTTCCGGCCTTAGGTACCTTTAGGAGAATACAGGCGTGATGGTATCTTTAGTGATGCGGTATTTAAGCTTTATTTATTTAAGCTTGAGCATATTTTTTTTATATAACTTGATCTAACATGCCACTTTTAACTAGGTCAGTCTATCTTTACTGTATCGTGTTTATACTTGAGCACATTTTTGTGACTTATAAGTTTATTTAACATACCTCAGTTAACTAGGTCAGTCTCACAGAATTATGACAAAATTGTACAACAAATCAATCGTAATTAATGCAGAATAATTTAAAAAAACAAAGGGCTAAGCGACAGTCATTACTACGGAATTATGATGGATGGCGGACTGCCCCCAATTACAAGGGGTGCTTTAAAAAACAGAACAAACGGACAAAAATCTCTTTCTATTAATAATTGTTAGGAGAAAAGTTTGTCAGTTTTTTTCGGGTTTCCGATTTTTTATTGAAAAGTATTTTTTATTAAAGCGGATCGTTCCACTTTGGGCACCAAATTCAATTTTTTTTTTGAGTTTTTTTGGTAATCACTGCTTTTTTAAAAGAAAAAATCGATCTCAGGCAGGGTTTGAATCTGCGATCCTCTGGTTAAGTACACCAGACGCTTTACCAACTAAGCTATCGAGACCACTGCCTGTGATGTCGAATTTCTCTTCCACATTTGCGTCTTTTAGGTTTTCAGCAACATATGTCTTTCAACTTTCTTCTCAGTCTTTCAGGTAGTTCAATGTTGGACGATGTTGCCTTACCGTATTTTACTGCTTATGTTTTATGATATTTTAGCATTAAATAATGTGAATGACGTCACCTAAAAGACAGTGGACGAATACGGGCTGATAATGTGAGTATGTGTGCATATACTTATATCACAAGATTCAGGTTTCCCTCAAAGACCACTAACACTCCAAAAAAATCTTTTTTCCTGACTGCCTAAAAAGAGGTAAGGTTTTTTAATTTTGCAATTTTAATATCGACTTCCAACTTTTTCTAACTCCATAACCCCCCAAACAACAAAACAGCAAGGAACGAAACTTTTTTTTTAAAGTACGGACTCCTAATGAATGTTGGACAAAGGGTCGTATACACCGAGTAATTTTCAGCCAAAAAAATCTCCTCTCACATTCTTTTCAGAAGGACTTAATCAGTGCGAGGGTGATGAGTGAAGTTTTAAGTACATAAATGTTTGATATAATGAACATACTTTTGACTTTTCGGCCCAGATTACTATGTAAGTTCCAGATTTGGAATTATTAAAAATATTGTTCGTGTATTGATGTACAGTCGACAAAAGAGGCTTTTATTAGGTATTATGTTATTTAGGCATAACTTTGTTTTGTTTTTACTTGAGAAAACCTTCAAAAGGCGATCGGTCTTTGGGGATTAGACCGGATAGTGTGGGACTTTTACCCACTAAAACCAACAAGTGGCCACCATCAGCACAAGGCGTTTTGTTGTAGTTGTCGATTCTTTTATAGACACATAGTATGTGTTGTGGTAGGGCCGAGCTGTTCGCAGCTTGAATGGGCCGGCTTGACCGGGGAAGTACCACACTCTCGCAGAAGACCGACATCCGAGTAGTAGCGTTTAGTTACTGCGCTTCGTTCGGTGAGCGAGAGGGCCGGAGGCCCAATTCCTCCCCCAATCCCCTTCCTTCTCCTTTTCTCCTTCCCCTCCCTTTCCCTAAATAGGCTCAGCAACGCATCTGCAACTCCTTTGGTTTTGCAGATGTCCATGGGCGGCGATGACTACTTACCATCAGGTAGCTCGTCTGCTCGTTTGCCGAGTTATACCATAAAAAAAAGACACTACTTCAGCTTGCTAATCCAGTGCGCTATGTCGGTAACTTTTTTTCTTTGTCGGATAATCTCGATGCGAATTCTGTCCTCCAAGAGACTCCGAGCATAGCACGCGCTATAGCACGCTGAGTGACGTTAAATTGATGGACAAGCCGCATTGTAAGTGTCCACGTTTCAGCATCGTAGGTCATCACGGGTAAGACGCAATGATTGTAAACTTTCGTTTTCAAGCTTTACGAATAGATCACCCCAGCCCCCTTTCTGCTACACCTGTGAGGGCACATACCTGGGGAGACAGTAAAGAGGAACCCTGAAACCCAATGTTCTGTACCACATGGCTATTATGCTACCGTCTTCTTTGAGGTCGGACGATGAGCGCGCAGTGTGCCCTTTCTAAGCGCCCGCGATCCCAGAGGGCCGCCTGGCTTATATGATACAGGTGGGGTTTCGGCATGTTAGTACCGAGGCGCTTGCCTACCACCTTCTTTTCCAAGCAGGATCGTTCCTCTCACGATCCCGCTCGGCAGCGTCGTTCTTTATGCCTAATAAGAAGAAGGATTCATCCTTAATCCGCGTTTCGACTTTGCATGGTGCATTATCACACAATTTTTGTTAAAGTAGACATGTCGCGATCCGCCTGTTTACATCACTCTTTTTACGAATGTACCTACCTACAAGTAAACTCTCACGCCTTTATCCACAGGAGTAGGCAGAATGTACAGATCCCCACTTGCTACGATTCTTGCAAACAAAAAAATATATATCAATCTGTATTGTCTGTTATTATCATTAATTTCTGGTTTATGATGAGACATACAAGTTAATTATGGTTATTTATTGCACCTGTATTGATTCTTCATTGTTGTTTGTCTGACATTTTGCTATATACGAGCACCGGTTGCAAGAATCATGCACCTGACGTGGAAAACAGTATGGAGCAAAAAAAAACATAAAACAATAAACACGTGAAAGTTATTCACAGATACATATTCATCATGAAATCGATTCACATTGATACATTGTCATTGTAACATTCCTACATGAAAATCGTGCCTGAATAATTCAATTTATTCGTTCAATAAATGTCATCGTTCTATTGAAAAGGGTGCTTGTAAATCAGTTGAAAAATAACCAATGAAAAAGAGTGACAATCCTTTAGTTATGCTGTCATTTTTTGCAGTGATCATAGAGACATATTGGCGCTATAACTGGTAGTTTAAGCTAGTGTGAATTTCCTGTTGATGGTCACATTATATTTCGGGTCGTTATTTATTTATTTATTCCACACACTATCTTTCAAATCAAATCAAATGTTTTTATTTCCTTTTTCTCCTTCCTTTACAGGATAACCCCAATACAATAGTGGTTTGCAAACCTACACTTTATAATAATACAAACTAATACGAAGCAATAACATAAAGAATAATAATATTTAAATATAACTAACAAAATTCAACAAAACTCTTGCGAATTCACTGAGATTGCACGAAAATATGTCAATTCTCTCATGCACTACGTTTAATACACATATTGTGCGGGTGAGGGGTGTTTTTGACAGCAAGTTGGTTCTGGCAACAGGCACTGCCAGCAGTGGCGGCCGCCGCCGCCTCCATACATACTGATCTGGCACGCACAGCTTCAGGTGACGCAGTACACTCGGGTTATGAGCTACTCCACGCAGGAGCTTTAGTGCATACGCCGCAAGTGCAAATTCCCGGCGCACTCTAAGTTCGTTGTACCCCACCATACCCAGTACAAACAGTGTTGGATACATCAGCGGGTAAAATGGGTACACCCCATGAAGTTTAAAATACAGGTGTCTTATAAATTTATTCTATTCCCTATAACATGGTTGAATCTTAAACAACTTAGATAGGGCCAAGAAGATGATCCAGTTGGGCTGGGCAGCTTTTGGAATGCCGCTAAGATTGAAGACTGAAGTTTTCAATCAGTGGGCCGTACCCATGATGACCTACGGTGCTAAGACGTGGGCACTCACAGTGTGGCTAAACCTGAACTGGCAGCGGGCTGGCCATATCTGTAGAAGAACCGACAACCACTAAGGTAGACGTGTGGTCGAGTGTAGCAAATATAGTGTAGGGTGCCCTCCGGCAAGATGGTGTGATGATTTGCGAATGGTTACTGGCAGTAGTTGAATGTGAAAAGGTCCACATTAGGGGAGGCCTCTGTCCAACAGTGGACTAATATAAACCGATGATGATAACGATGACTATGGTTGTTTCCAACGAAGCCAATGCTGATATCATGATCGTGTATAGATACCGTCTGTCGAGACTGATCCGGTCCTATATACCATAGCAATGTGGTTTCTGATAACTACTACTTTTGGGAGGTAAATATTGATCTTTTATTGATCTTACTGCGTTATTAGTCTAGCGGTCCTAAGCGTGACTGCTACGCTAGAGGTTCAATTTTCAGGTCCAGAAAAGTGTTTTTGGGTTTATTTTAATAAAATTCTCAGTTTTATAGGTTGTTCTTCATAAAAGCAATAGACAATAGACTACATTAAAAAAATATGGTCATGTAGAGAGAATGGATGAACGGAGATTGACGAAACAAGTATATATGGTGAGTATGGATGGACGAGTTGGAAGGGGAAGACCTCGGCGAACGTACCGCAACCAAATTGCGGTAGTTCTTAAAAAAGGCCAGGTTCCGAGCACCCTAAACCGACGGTCATGCATGAAGAGATTAATGAATGTAGATGAAGCGAAAGTAGTGTGCCAGGATCGTAGCAAGTGGAAATCTATAGTCTCTGCCTACCCCCATGGGAGAAAGGCGTGACAATATGTATGTATGTATGTAAAAAAAATATACCTACTGTCTAAAATATAATTTTCTCGCGACATATTTTTACTTTCTTATTCTTCTCAGTAGTCTCAAATTACAATATGCTGTGACATTTTTTTTATATTTCCTAATTCCTACAACCAGGAAGCGAAAACTGTCTCATAATTAGTCTAATTCATTCAATAAATGTCGGCTACATTGAAAAGGGCTACGAATTAATCTGGGGGGTGTTAAATAATCAGTGGACCGGGATGTCTACGGCCTCCGAAGGTCGTGAAGTATTAAATTATTTCGACGGTTGACAAATTTCAGAGGCACACAGATGGGTGTACGTCTGAAATTTGTAATTGAGACGTGAATTTTTGACCCTTGTGCATTTGTATAGAGTTGTTTATACTATAATTGGCTGTTAGTCATGAATTGTCACATAAATAAAACCTTATCAGTTATTAGTGGCAACTTATACACTGTTTGAAATAGCCAATTATTATTATTAGCACTTTCATATTACCCTTCTTAGGTACTGCGTATTTATAAAAACGACCTATTTGACAACCTGTTTTTATTCTGAAATTGTACAAAATGCGAATAAACCCGACATAGTCACTAGTTATTTAAATATGTGTGTTTGACCTAGATCTATAGTATAGCAATGGATACTTCAAACTTTTGCTATTTATCTTACTATTACGCATGTTCTTTCAATGTGAGGAAGCAATGGTGTACTACTGTACACCCACAGTTATTGAGTATTTTTTTATTCCCTATATAAGGGGGCGAATTCAAAAAAACAAATCTAAACTCCTGGTAAAAAGAATTTTATTGAAAATAAAACTGCTTGACGGGCAAGTCAGCTGCTGCGCTGACAATCACTAGAATTTTTAGGCAATTCAAATATCGAATTAGTTTTATGTCAACATAATTACAGTATTTTGACTTTCGTTTGTCAAATTTCCGTGGTATAAAAATGGTTGGTATTAACAGCTCTATGTATGTACGTAATGTTGCATGTGACCTAATTGTAGGGTCCAGTGAGCCTTCGAGAACACATATTTTTACTGTCGTTTTTTATACCAATGCTACTGGAATTTATTTGGTTTTTCGTTATTTTAATTTTGGTAGCAATTACATATTACTTTATTGTAGTGGCTGTTTGTTCAAGTGTTGTATTTAAGTTAACAATACAACATAACTTTTCCGTATTAAATGTGTTGTAAAGGTCAAAATGACCCAACGCCCTCACGTGTGCTCACCGTGACAGTCCCTAAACAGTTTCTCTGCGTATTTATTTGATTTCCATGCTGAAGGCTTCTTTAATAAAATAATAAAACCAAACATCTACTTACAGCCTAAAATAATATAATTTTTAAGTATACTTCAACATAAACATCCTACGCACCTGCCTACGCTCATTTAATAAACGTAAAAAAATACATAAAATTTCGTTCGCTGTTATAAAACGGAGCTTTTAGATAATTAAATGTTATAAGTATAATTATATTTTGTATAGTTTGTGTAAAAGCCTGTTTTAATAAAACATACTATATTGCCTGTATTTCCGAAGGGTTAGGCGATGTACAGTCGTCAAAAGACTTACCTACCTACACAGACAGATAACAACATATTATGTGTTTTGACAATGATTTTGTAATAATATATCACATATTATGATCCTAAATGCAGGTGTTGTTAATTACATACAAAATATTTTGACAGACAATTATTTGCAACATTATCTAAACGCAGTTATTCGCTGTACTGTACGGTACAGTCGAAAAAATAATTATTTATGCAGGCATTCTTATGTAATATTACGAGCTTTTTTCTTTACCAGGCAAATACGGGAGAGTTTCAATGGAAATTTCAATACCCCTTTTCAATACCCCAGTCGAACCCAGGACTTCAGCAACTCAGGCTATTTAAACTGTGCGCAAATAAAATAGTATTTAACCCAATAATTAATTTGCTGTATTATTTACATACATACATACATACCATCACGCCTGTATTCCCCGAAGGGTTAGGCAGAGGTGTACTAATGTATTAATCATTTCGCCGGTATGTTTAGGTCCCATGTAATAGGGGGCGAGCCTATTGCCATTAACCGGGCACAAATCCAGACTCCGAGCTGCTACTGGGACTTTCATAGAAAAACCCAATAACACTTTGCTCGACCTGGGGATCGAACCCAGGACCTCTAGCGTAGCAGTCGCACTTAGGTCCACTAGACTAATGAGGCAGTCTGTATTATTTATAGGTATAAAGTAGGTATTTGAGTTGCAAAAATGTTTATCGATACAAAAATAAAAATATGTCAGTACCAATTCTCGCATCGTATCAAATTCTGATTGCCAAATCAAAAAAATAATAATTCAGCATTTTTATCCTTTTGATGCTAATTTTCATCAATACTGCGGATGGATATCGGCATGTCTGTTTGTATGCTTTATTAAAGTATAGTAAAATAACTTTAACAATGAAAAGAGTTGCTTTTAGACAGTTTATGAATCCAGAAACAAATCTAACAATGCCCAATTATTTTAATAACAGCAAAACATAGGTATGTTTCACCAATTCATAAATAGTTAAATAATTCTCTGTTTTTTTTACGGAAAACATACAAACACACTTTCACACCTGATTTTCCGGAAGGGCTAGGCAGATCCACGGGGGAACTAATGTACACCCACAGTTCGCTGGTATGTTTGAGTACCATGTAATAGGGGCGATCCTAGTGCCATTAATCGGACACAAAACCAACTCCAAGTTGCTACTAAGAATTTTATAGGAAAACTCAATTACACTTTGCTCGACCCGGAAATCCAACGACCTCTAGCGTAGCAATCGCACTTGGGACTACAAGACTAAAATCCAATGAAAGCTCACAGATCGTCTGCCCATACCATATGCCCAAACAATCCCATACCTTTGGCAGGGTATGCAGGACTTGTACCATCCCATACCTTTGGCAGGGTATGCAGGACTTGTACCATCCCATACCTTTGGCAGGGTATGCAGGACTTGTACCATGCCATACCTTTGGCAGGGTATGTGGGGCTTGTACCATCCCATACCTTTAGCAGGCTATGTCGGACTTGTACCATCCTCTACCTTTGGTAGGCTATGTCGGACTTGTACCATCCCATACCTTTGGCAGGGTATGTGGGGCTTGTACCATCCCATACCTTTGGCAGGGTATGTGGGGCTTGTACCATCCCATACCTTTGGCAGGGCATGTGGGACTTGTACCATCCCATACCTTTGGCAGGGTATGTGGGGCTTGTACCATCCCATACCTTTGGCAGGGTATGTGGGGCTTGTACCATCCCATACCTTTGGCAGGGCATGTGGGACTTGTACCATCCCATACCTTTGGCAGGGTATGTGGGGCTTGTACCATCCCATACCTTTAGCAGGCTATGTCGGACTTGTACCATCCTCTACCTTTGGTAGGCTATGTCGGACTTGTACCATCCCATACCTTTGGCAGGGTATGTGGGGCTTGTACCATCCCATACCTTTGGCAGGGTATGTGGGGCTTGTACCATCCCATACCTTTGGCAGGGCATGTGGGACTTGTACCATCCCATACCTTTGGCAGGGTATGTGGGGCTTGTACCATCCCATACCTTTGGCAGGGCATGTGGGACTTGTACCATCCCATACCTTTGG
This sequence comes from Subacronicta megacephala, assembly GCA_958496365.1. Taxonomy (NCBI): domain Eukaryota; kingdom Metazoa; phylum Arthropoda; class Insecta; order Lepidoptera; family Noctuidae; genus Subacronicta; species Subacronicta megacephala. Next base: position 4,706,309 of record OY292539.1, on the reverse strand, counting down.
CAGGGTGTGTGGGACTTGAACCATCCTCTACCTTTGGTAGGCTATGTTGGACTTGTACCATCCCATACCTTTAGCAGGCTATGTGGGGCTTGTACCATCCCATACCTTTGGCAGGGTGCGTGGGACTTGTACCATCCCATACCTTTGGCAGGGTGTGTGGGACTTGAACCATCCCATACCTTTGGCAGGGCATGTGGGACTTGTACCATCCCATACCTTTGGCAGGGCATGTGGGACTTGTACCATCCCATACCTTTGGCAGGGCATGTGGGACTTGTACCATCCCATACCTTTGGCAGGGTGTGTGGGACTTGTACCATCCCATACCTTTGGCAGGGTGTGTGGGACTTGAACCATCCCATACCTTTGGCAGGGCATATGGGACTTGTACCATCCCATACCTTTGGCAGGGTATGTGGGACTTGTACCATCCCATACCTTTGGCAGGGTGTGTGGGACTTGAACCATCCTCTACCTTTGGTAGGCTATGTTGGACTTGTACCATCCCATACCTTTAGCAGGCTATGTGGGGCTTGTACCATCCCATACCTTTGGCAGGGTGCGTGGGACTTGTACCATCCCATACCTTTGGCAGGCTATGTCGGACTTGTACCATCCTCTACCTTTGGCAGGGTATGTGGGGCTTGTACCATCCCATACCTTTGGCAGGGTGCGTGGGACTTGTACCATCCCATACCTTTGGCAGGCTATGTCGGACTTGTACCATCCTCTACCTTTGGCAGGGTATGCAGGACTTGTACCATCCCATACCTTTGGCAGGCTATGTCGGACTTGTACCATCCCATACCTTTGGCAGGGTATGTGGGACTTGTACCATCCCATACCTTTGGCAGGGTATGTGGGACTTGTACCATCCCATACCTTTGGCAGGCTATGTCGGACTTGTACCATCCCATACCTTTGGCAGGGTATGTGGGACTTGTACCATCCCATACCTTTGGCAGGGTATGTGGGACTTGTACCATCCCATACCTTTGGCAGGGTATGTGGGACTTGTACCATCCTCTACCTTTGGTAGGCTATGTCGGACTTGTACGATCCTATACCATTGGCAGAGTATGTGGGACTTGTACCATCCCATACCATTGGCAGGGTATGCAGGACTTGTACCATCCCATACCTTTGGCAGGGTATGTCGGACTTGTACCATCCCATACCTTTGGCAGGGTATGTGGGACTTGTACCATGCCATACCTTTGGCAGGGTATGTGGGACTTGTACCATCCCATACCTTTGGCAGGGTATACAGGACTTGTACCATCCGATACCTTTGGCAGGGTATGCAGGACTTGTACCATCCCATACCTTTGGCAGGGTATGTGGGGCTTGTACCATCCCATACCTTTAGCAGGCTATGTCGGACTTGTACCATCCTCTACCTTTGGTAGGCTATGTCGGACTTGTACCATCCCATACCTTTGGCAGGGTATGTGGGACTTGTACCATCCCATACCTTTGGCAGGGCATGTCGGACTTGTACCATGCCATACCTTTGGCAGGGCATGTGGCACTTGTACCATCCCATACCTTTGGCAGGGTGTGTGGGACTTGTACCATCCTCTACCTTTGGTAGGCTATGTCGGACTTGTACCATCCCATACCTTTGGCAGGGCATGTGGGACTTGTACCATTCCATACCTTTGGCAGGGTGTGTGGGACTTGTACCATCCTCTACCTTTGGTAGGCTATGTCGGACTTGTACCATCCCATACCTTTGGCAGGGCATCTGGGACTTGTACCATCCCATACCTTTGGCAGGGCATCTGGGACTTGTACCATCCCATACCTTTGGCAGGGTGTGTGGGACTTGTACCATCCTCTACCTTTGGTAGGCTATGTCGGACTTGTACCATCCCATACCTTTGGCAGGGCATCTGGGACTTGTACCATCCCATACCTTTGGCAGGGCATGTGGGACTTGTACCATCCTCTACCTTTGGTAGGCTATGTCGGACTTGTACCATCCCATACCTTTGGCAGGGCATCTGGGACTTGTACCATCCCATACCTTTGGCAGGGCATCTGGGACTTGTACCATCCCATACCTTTGGCAGGGCATGTGGGACTTGTACCCTTGCCGTATAATCACAGCCACAGGATTCGTGACATTCAACAAGACCATGAAAAGCCATTCAGATTCACTATCCCCCTGAATATTACATAAACCTCCCACACATCTATCTATTCTACATTGTGTATACATATATAATAAGCATCTTTGGATATGTAATTTACCAACCAATATGAACCCAACCCGGTACTAATTGTATTTACCAAACTATTTAGGGTTCAAAGCATGACGAATGTCTATGTATGTGTATTAATATTAATATTGAATTCACTTGCTTATCCAAAATCCGTTAACAAGATCTTCAGAATAAGATTCTATTTGAATTGGCAAAGGTTGCAGGCTAATTTTCCAACCAAGGAGTCACTTTTGATGAATAATTATTATTCACGGACTGACTAAATATCGTGCTATAAAAATCCGATATAAGCAACTGACCTCACAATGTTTAAACTTTTCGAAAAATGAGATATCTGCTTAGATTTTTTTTTTAAAAAGCTTACTAGCAATTTGGCTCGCACATTACTAGTATTCTTGATAACCCCTCTTACTAAGCTAAATGCTTGTATTACGAGTAAGTTTATGTCGGTAGTGTAATGGGTGGGTTTTGAACCAACAACTACATGATCGCAAGTCCGACGCCCTAGCTATTAGGCTACCGCCGCTTAAATACTAGCTTTGTGCAGCACAAATTGCAGATGTATGTTCGTAGGTCATATTGATACCCTCTCACTCTGTTCCACAGTCTTCACATTCTTTATTATTATTATTATTCTAGCCCATTTCGTCCCACTGCTGGGCAAAGTCCTCCCTTATCTTTTTCCAAGCCTATCTGATGATTTAGCGACGCAATCTTTCTTGGAAAAGTAGAGTTCATCGCGGTACCTCTGTCTGGGCCGACCACACTATCGCTTCGCGCCATGTGATTTTTAATTTATGGTAGCTTTTGCCCATTCTAGATGATGCCAGACGATGGCATGCGACAAACGTGTCCTGCCTAGTCCACTTTTAGCTGTGTGGCTTTGCGCGTGACATCACTGTTTTGAGTTTTCATTCTTCTTCAAATTCTATTAAGCATAATCCTCAATATCTACCTTTTGTTGTGGTAGGGCCACGCTGTTCGCAGCATGAATGGGCCGGCTTGACCGGGGAAGTACCACACTCTCGCAGAAGACCGACGTCCGAGTAGTAGCGTTTCGTTACTGCGCTTCGTTCGGTGAGCGAGAGGGCCGGAGGCCCAATTCCTCCCCCAATCCCCTTCCTTCTCCTTTTCTCCTTCCCCTCCCTTTCCCTAAATAGGCTCGGCAACGCATCTGCAACTCCTTCGATTTTGCAGATGTCCATGGGCGGCGATGACTACTTACCATCAGGTAGCTCGCCTGCTCGTTTGCCGAGTTACCCATAAAAAAAAAAAAAAAAACCACTGAGAGGGAGTGGGTCGTAATCCACCATGCGGGTCCAGTATGGCTTGTTAGATAGCCCATGTCTTTGAATTTTTTGTTCTAGAACATGCCAGTCTCTTCACAATGTTTTACTTAACTGTTTTGGGAGCAGCGGTGATGAAATGATGTGTCTGTGTTCGAACCTACGAACTATAACTCGGTCGTTACCATTGGTCCACCACCGCTCCGCATATTCACATACATAACATTTTTGTTTTTCAGCAATATTTCAACCACAGACATACCCAGATTCGGAGCTAGTATACCAACGCATTAAAAATAAAAACAAAACAAATACAAACATACGGGTCAGGAAAAGGTTAAAAAACGTTGGGCTGATAACGTTAATCACCTCACAGTTAACGATGCCCCAGCCGCGTGGGGTTTTAATCACTCGTGTGGACTTTTAGACACGTTTTAGCAATATATTGTGGACTATACTTTTCAGTCGGGTTTGGTTGTGTTTTTTGTACATACGGCTATAAATACGTGAAGCTATACAAAACCAGTTTAGACTGACCTTCCATTGTAAAGAATTTCCTTTGAAGTCAAGGCCAGCCTATTATGGTTTTTTTTGGCTCGATGTGTAGCCGTGCGTACTCAAATGCTCTATAAATAATGGTTGAGCTACACGATGACTGATGCATGCATGCGTTACATAATAACATAAAAACAAAGTTTATATTAGGAATTTATATTATATTTATATTATATTTGTTAATAATCGATGCTAGCTAGTGATGTATACTTTTTAAATTTTATCTCACAATTTATAGTTAACACTCGTAACCACACACAAACAGTCCGATTCTTTGTACACTCATGAAATACATAAAAAAAATATTCGCACATTCGTTTAATATTTTATACGTAGCTTCAAACGGTCATTGCCCTATGATATAGCATTTTTTGTCATCTATACAAGTAAATAAAATTAATGTGTCTGTTTGTATTGTCAAAATAATAGCTTTTTACTAAATGCATTTAAAAATATAATATTATGACAAACTTATAACAACACAATTTTACTTTGGCTAACTGCTTCATTAGTCTAGTGATCCTAAGCGCGACTACTACGCTAGAGGACTTGGGTTCGATTTCCAGGTCGAGCAAAGTGTTTTTGGGTCTATGAAATTCTCAGTAGCAGCTCGGAGTTTGGATAATAATATTACATGGGACCTAAACATACCAGCGAACTATGGGTGCTCATTAAGTACACCTCTGTCTAAGCTTTCGGGAAATAGAGGCGTGATGGTATGTTATTATGTATTTTTAATGTAACTTGTTCTTACTAGATTGGTGTGCAATAAACATTAATATTCTATTTCCGCAACTCAACATCATTTTTACTTTTCAAACCCTTGGTCACATCCATATTGTATAATACATGTATATAACAAAGGGTTCACGGTATTAGTACGCTCCATATTTCACATAGGCACTCGATAGTCGTCCGTATAATAGTCAGGATGTTCAAAAAGACTACAATGTGAATTTGGTCCTTTTTCCGATCCAATAGTTTTTTAAGCGGGCCTTGAACGGAAGAATAGATCTGATGTAGGGAAGGAATTATTGAGGCTTCGTTTTTTTCCTTTTAGCTGGTAATATTTGGTACATTTTTTAAGGAATTATATAGAAATATTGAAAGTAGTTATAGTATATTGTAAGAAGTATAACTGCCTCATTAGTCTAGTGATCTTAAATGTGACTGCTACACTAGAGATCTTGGATTTGATTCCCGGGTCGAGCAAAGTGATTGGGTTTTACTATGAAATTCTCAGTAGCAGCTCGGAGTCCGGATTTGTGCCCGGTTAATGGCAATATAACATGGGACCTAAACATACCGGCGAAAGTGGGTGTACATTAGTACATCTCTGCATAACCCTCTGGAGAATACAGGCGTGAATGTTTTTTTTAAAGCTTACGAGAAAACCCCCTTAACTCCTCGTACTAAGCTAAATGCTTGTATTACGAGTAGGTTCACGTCGGTGGGTAATGCAATGGGTGGGGTTCGAACCGGCAACCACATGATCACAAATCCGATACCCTAGCCGTTAGGCTACCGCCCGCCGCTTCTAACGTTGAGACGCATAATCGTCATACGAGTAATGGACTGACAGAGTTATTTTCTCAGTCATAATAGTATCTTAGTATGTACATTGAATATGTATTGAAACCTTCAGAGAAAATTTGTCGTCGAAATCTTTCTTAGAAACGCCAAAAATAACACCCAAAATGCCACTCTAATTAAGAGATATCTTCGATATTATATCACAATACGAATCACAGAAATTCGCCCTCAAATGAAAGTTCGATACAATCTAATTATATGCTTACTTGGAAATTACCTATCTACATAAACGAATATAGCGCTAACAAGCAATTTGCCTTTGATGTGAAAATTACATACAACAATACAAAATTGTAATAGGGCTTTGAAGCCAAGAATGTTTGTATTTTAACAAGGCATTTGTGCGCAAAAATTGGCAACCCTTATCACGTGAAATATATAAAATTATTCCAAATAATTTATAAGTATATTTGAATGGAGACGGAGAAATAAATTTATTACAGAAACAACTACTTTCCCGATTGGTAAAATGTTATAAAGTTATTTTGATTGTACATAATTTATTTGTAGTCGTAATTATTGACTTATCCCACTATTGGACACGGGACTCAGACTAAGAGATTAGGCTATAGTCAACCACGTTAGCCTACTGCAGGATGGCAGACTTTAGAGGATTTCGAGATAATCTCTCAAGCATGCAGGTTTCCTCATCATGTTTTCCTTCACCGTTTTCAGCAAGTAACATTTTTTTTAATAAAAGATTAAAGCAATGTGGGTCGCACATTACTAGTATTCTTGTTAACCCTTTGTGTTAAGCCTAATGCTTGTGTTACGAGTGGGTTCACGTTGGTAGTGTAGGGTCATGTCGGCAACCACATGATCGCAAGTCCGACGCCCTAGCCATTAGGCTCCCGCCGCTTCAATTTCTAATTAATTATTAATACGCACATGATTACGAAGAGTCGAGACTTATGACTTGGCAGTCCAGCTATCGCTGCTTCCACTTATATGCCTCTATTAATGTATAGTGCCTTTTAAATATATAAAGCCTACACTATAGCCTAACAAAATTCGACGGTATGTTTTAGCTCCCATATAATAGGGGTAGATCCTATTGGCATTGACCAGCAGAAAATCTAGACTCCCAGCTGCTACTGAAAATTACATAAAAAATCCAAACTTTCCTTTTGGCCAGAAACAGTAAAAATATTGTCGTCATAAGAGATAGGGTTTAGAGAAGTCTACGTTATCAATTTGTTGGCATGCAAGTATAAAATGCATAAAAAAGAACTAAATTCATCAATACTTTAGAGCATTTCGAACCGAGTTCAATTCAGGATATTTTTCTAATTGGCCCTTAACAGAAAGACTTTTATACTTTTCGATCACATTTCATTCAATTCATATTATGTAGTAATTTTCATATTACTATCATCTGGAAGAGGGTCGTGGACCTATTATATGCCTGCATTTAACGGTCCTATCAACCTGTAACAGGTCGTGCATCCATCTCGTTGGGAGCAGTTTAAGGCTATATGTTGCGGTGCATAGTCTCCATTGGAGAGAACTTTTTACTAAGGGACCATCACTCCAGTGCCACTTCAGCTTCCAATTCTTTCAGTTATGTCGGTAACTTTTTTTTTCTACTGATCTCCTCTTTCGGCCCCGTAGAGAAATCCCAAGCATAGTTCTCTTTGCATCTTGTTAGTGACCTAGAGCTTTCTTCTATGAGATCCATAGGTTTGAATAATAAGAGACCCATATCCATCCAATCATGTCAATAATTTTATTTTCCCTTTATTATATATAGAAACTACGTAATAATATAGTGCTTAACAACGCGATTTCGACGAGTAAGGTTCAACATCCAGATATCCTAAAGTCTATAAGTATAAGATATTAATTCTAGCAGCCATTATTAATATTATGTAGTTACTCTATCAAGTTAAATAGGCACAATGGTATTTAAAACATTAGAAGTACTTTTAATCAAAAACAGCCGTCAAATACAATGGGCATTTTTCTGATTTCCCATTAAATTAAATTATCTTTCCATCACTAGGACATTCCAGACTGCCTCGTTAGTCTAGTGATCCCAAGCGCGACTGCTACGCAAGAGGTCTTGGGTTCGATTCCCAAGTCGAGCAAAGTGTTATTGTGCCCGGTTAATGGCAATAGGCTCGCCCCGTACTACATGGGACCTAAACATACCGGCGAAATGTGGGTGTACATTAGTACACCTCTGCCTAACCCTTCTAGGAATACAGGCGTGATGGTATGTTATGTATGTTAATGTTATTTTTCCATCGATCGTGTCGTAGTCGTCTCGTAACTATTAAAGAACACTCACTAATGAGCCCGCAAACGCTCACGTTATATCAAGACCCACACGTGAAACTTGCTACGTTTCCAACAAATAAATTACGTACTTGATGGAAAGTTGGATGTCAAGTTTAAAAATTATAATTTTAATGATATAACGTGGCTCCTTAAAACGGTAAAGGAAAACATCATGAGGAAACCGGCATGTCATGGAACAAAAATTCGAAGACATGTGACATCTACCAACCCGCACTGGGCCCGCGAATTCGATTACGGCCTACTCTCTGTCACCAAAAAGAAGCCAGCCAAGAAGAAACATAAGCCGATTGTGATGATGATGATGATGATGAATATGGGTATACTATAGCTATTCAATGAAAAATATGATGGTACATGAACGCGAAACGTACAAGGTCGTTCAAACTTGTGTCACGATCCGGGACAATAACTTTGACTGTAAATAGGCTTGCAAGGAAACCTGAGAGATTTATTCGAACTCGCGTCGTGTAGAGTCTGCTAATACACCACGCCAGCGTAACTCATTGCTACTAGGTACTAGAAATTACTACATTACTAGAAAATAGCCCGCGGCTTCGCTCGCATAAAAAAATATGTCATAAGAACCTATTATTATGACTCATGTAGTATTTTAATGTCAATAATATGACAAAGAACTGCCTCATTAGTCTAGTGGTCCTTAGCGCGACTGCTACAGAGATCCTGGGTTCGATCCCCGGGTCGAGCGAAGTGTTATTGGGTTCTATGAAATTCTCAGGAGCAGCTCGGAGTCTGGTTAAAGGCAATAGGCTGGCCCCCTATTACATGGGAACTAAACATACCAGCGAATTGTGGATGTACATTAGTATACCTCTGCCTAACCCTTCGGGGTATACAGGCGTGATGGTATGTTATATTATGTAATATGGCAAAGATGTGTGTCTCTCACATTTTACTGCAAATAAAGATAAAATCAAATCAAATCAAAGCAATTTTTTTTTTAAATAAGCTCGTCGTACTAAGCTAAATGCTCGTGTTAAGAGTGGGTTCACATCGGTAGTGCAATGGGTGGGTTTCCAACCGGCAACCACATGATCGCAAGCCCTAGCTTTTTGGCTACCGCCTTATATATTGCTATATTGCTTTAATACCTTGGATTTGGTCCGAGAGGTTTAGTAGTGACTATAACTGCGATTCCCCAAAGTACACCAACAGAACTCAACCATCAAATGACCATTGTAACCCCCTAATGTCATGAATCAACCATATTCTGGTTGTTAGTATTTGAGCGTTAGTATTTCAGTAGAAGCATCGACCGTATGACGTAGTCGTTACAGCATTAGCGCTGTGGGAGGTGAGCTTAGCAAACGAGCGCATTAAAACTGAATCGTGTAAGGGGGAACGCACACTGAGATCGGAGAATTTTATTGTTGGTGATTGGGGGAATGATGATTGGGTGAATTCCAAGTTGAGTGTGAGATTTTGAATGCTGGATTCGTTTGTTTTATTACAATAGCTTAATTTATGTTTAGAAGGGATTCTTATGTAGTTATTCCTTGATTTTATTTCATAAAGAGCAATCGAATTAATCTGTTTTTTTACCGTGTGGACTACTCGTGGTCTCATGGATGGAAGGTTATGGGGCGTGTCGGACTCCACCCATGGTTTTTGGGTGATCTACCGACTAAAACTACGTGGGTTTTTGGCTTGCAACTTTTTTCTGTGGTCGTAGAAGCAAGGTGTCATTCCTCTGCGACAATAAGGTATGCCTGGATCCAGTAAATTTAAGAGTACCTATATTATAGCTAACTATCTTACATTGACACAAATTTATATGAAATTTCAAAATAGACTAAACTGGTGTTGCCACTTTTAATTTATATTCTTAAATAAGCATGCTATCATATAATAAATTGTTCAATAGTCTAATTCTACAACCTAACCCTCTACTTCAATACGAAGTAGTGCATAGAACGAATACGATACGGAATTCGAACTACGAAAAGTATCCCGAAATTCTATTTTTTCTGTACGCCAAACTTTATTCAACCTCTCGCCACCCTAGAATTCGCAAATTGCAGTGCAAAGCACTTTGCGGCCCTTTCCGAATGCTAAGTAATAATTATTCGCGCCAAACGATCTGATTATTGCTTCGTAGAACACCCTGTTAATGTTAGAGTATAATCCAAGTGTGACTTCCATACTTACGTGTAATTTGCCTTTTTAAGTACGTAGTAAAGCGAGTGTCATTTTTGTAATTCAAAGCAACACGTGAAAACAATGCGCTGCGGTGTTAACAGGATCAATTTGATATTTTTGTTGGGTCTTTGAGGATTAAACTAATTGTGAATATAATAATTATAAAGAACTTGAGCCATGGTCTATTCTTTCATAACTACGGTCGGTTTTTAGTTTAATTAGATACGGCTGAATATCACGTAGATAATTATGTGCATACGTATTTTATATACTCAATACTCTTTTAATGGCTATTTGCTAAAATGCGTATGGTGCTTAAAATCGAGAAAATCAATCAATAATGACTAAAATAATAATTATGTAAGATCATGAAAGCTACCTTCGAAATCATAATGACAGTATAATTTCAACCTAAACAGTAATAATGCAGCACAAAAAAAACATCATTTATAATCCTGTAACAACAACAAACGTACATTTGGGACACAAAGCTGATTTATCCGGAAATTACCGGTTTGTGACACTTTCATGTCACACTAATGACACGACGGGCGTCACACGTAACCTCGCGGCGGTAGAAGGGTTGGTAATGATTTTTAAAATAAATACCTGTAGGTACTATGACTGTTAGCTGTATTCGAGTATGGGACGATTTTAACCCTTTTTGAATTCAAATTGAGTGTTGGACCGTAACATCAAAAGAAAAATATACTTACATAAACATTATTCCACACAATATTGGCAGTATATAATAATTCTGTGGAAATGTATTCCTTGCGTAGTATGAGCGTTGTTGAGTAATGGTTATTGTAATGTAGGAATCATAGGCTTAAGAAATAAAACAATTACAAACCATAATAAAATAGAGCAAAAAGAAAAGATCCAACCTTTAAGGCACCGACTTCGAAAATGTTTTGGTGTTGTTAAACATAATGTAATAACAAATCTTTCTTAGAGAAAGTTGTTTGTTATTATGAGGACAATCACACTTGTTAAAGTATTTTAAAATAATTACTAAGTACTAGTAGTGATTACAAGGTCTGACTGTTTCGGTATGTGAGAATGACGATAATCGACGCTTGTTTGTCATCTATAAAAAACACAGGCCACTTTTGTTGCCAAAAATACCTAAAAAACAACCCCCCCCCCACCACACCCCTTTTAAAAAAACAAGACGTATAAACAAGCCCACATTATGATATTGCAGGGCAAAGCTCTCTGCGACGTGAAAAATTACTATTGAATGGCAGCATTTTTCACCTTCCGTTGTAGGAAACTCGTGAGGTAAACATGAGTTAGAGTACTGGATGGGGCCCACGATTAATGGGCCCTGTGGATTTCGGGGTCAGATTTATTGTAGTTGAGGATAGCCCACTCTAAATATGATTGGGTCGTATGATAGGCTAAAAGATATTTTCTTTTGAATATTTAGGGCAAAAATGGGACTTTTCATGAATCTCAATATGGTGTCACAACGCCATTATAAGTTGACCTCTCGTCGTATAGGCTTTTGATACAATGAAAGGTCAGCGTATGCTGGGAGTTTATAAGCCCATTGACTGTCCCACTGCTGGGCATGGGTCTTCCACACAGAGAGGAGACCCGGTTGACGATAATTAACTTATCCCATGCCAATATTAATAATCTTACATTTCACTAGCCTTGCGTGCAGTGATAGCCTAGTGATATGACCATAAGACTGTCATATCAAAGGTCTCGAGTTCTAATCCAAGGCACTTATCTCAGACTTTTCGAAGTCATGTGCATATTAATACTTAACTATCACGAAAACATCGCGAGGAAACCTGCATGCCTGAGAGATTTTCTGGATGGCGTGTGAAGTCTGCCAACCCGCAGTAGGCTAGCGTGGCGGACTGCAGCCTTAACCATCTCATTCTGAGAGGCGATCCGTGCCCAGCAGTGGGACAATATATGGGTTGATGATGACGACATTTCACTTCCATCTCATGGTTTCTGTCGGCAATTTATAATTATCAATTAATGCCTAGAAGAAAAAAAAATACAAAATCATACGTCCGCCTTTATATCCACGTGCGGCCATGATTTATGAATCCCACGCCCCCAACATTTCAATTAGGAGTTTGACGAGTCACTCCTAACCGTTTGTATTGATTTATTTCAGCCAATCGCCTTCGTATTTACCAGGAAACGTTAGAAAACTTTGCTATTTATTCGTTTTAATTCAAAAGTTTGCGCTAAACAGGTTTCATGCTACAAAAATATTTTTGTTTGTTGGTCTTTATCAATCATATGGTGACCTGCTCCAGCTTCACTTGAGTATTTTAAAATATCATCCTATATCCTTCCTAATATGATCTTTCGTTGTGGTGGAAACCATTGGAAAATCCGTACAGTAGTTTCTGAGGTTAGCCCAAACAAACATAACCTTAACGCCGTAAGGTATTAAATTTAAGTTTGATTTTTCTGTGGATTCACCCGCATTGGATACCGGTTATGCCGCGGAATAATAAATAGCCTATGTTATAAAGGAATAGTGCAGTGATAGCCTTGTGATATGACCATTGGACTGCCAAGTCAAAGGTCTCGAGTTCGAATCCAAGGCACTCACCTCTGACTTTTCGAAGTCATGTGCGTATTAATAATTAATTATCACGCGCTTAAACGGTGAAGGAAAACATCGTGAGGAAACCTGCATGCCTGAGAGATTTTCTTGAGGGCGTGTGAAGTCTGCAAACCCGCAGTAGGCTAGCGTGGTTGACTATAGCCTAATCCCTCTCGTTGTGAGAGGAGACCCGAGCCCAGCAGTGGGACAATGTAATGGGTTGATGATGATGATGATGATAAAGGAATAATCTAGCTTTGTAATGGTGAAAGATTTATTAAAAATCGGTTCAGTAGGTTCAGAGTGTATCGTTTAGGTACAAACATACAAATAATTCCTCTTTTTATAAAGAGATGTAGTGATAATTGGCTGTAGATTATATTTACATAACATTCATTCATTAGGGTTAGGTTAAGGTGTACCTACTTACTAATTTAACCCAAAGTGCGCCGGTATGTTTAGGTCCAACAGAATAGGGGGCGAGCCCCGGGCACAAATTCAAGCTACGAACTGCTACTGAGTATTTCACATATAAATCCAATAACACTGCTTGACCTGGGAATCAAACCCTGGACTTGCGAATCAGTTGCACTTACGAGCACTACACTAATTAAGGTTATTAAAAAAAGTGAAAGTAGTGTGCCAGGATCGTAGCAAGTGGAAATCTATAGTCTCTGCCTACCCCCATGGGAGACAGGCGTGACAATGTGTATGTATGTATGTATGTATTAAAAAAAGTGGTTTCACTATCCTTAAATGTTAAAATAGTGCCAACGGATTGTAAGCTCTATAGCTTTAACAAATACGACTAAAATGGCGGTTATAATATTGAACACCACTTTAAATTAAAATTAAAAGCGGCGGTAGCCTAATGGCTTCGGCGTCGGACTTGCGATCGTGTGGTTGCCAGTTCGAAACCCACTCATTGCACTACCGACGTGAACCCACTCGTAATACAAGCATTCAGCTTAGCACGAGGGGTTAACAAGATTACTATTAATGTGTGACCCACATTGCTAGTAAGCTTTTTTTAAGAAAAAAAAAATTAAAAGGTAAGGTAGCTTAGGTATGGTAATTGTTAACGAATGAACTGAGATAAAGTTTTAATATTTAACCTGTCAAATACAGGGCATTGCTGTTTACAAGCTGCGCCAAAGGGCAGCCGGTGGTTTTGTAATAGGGCTGTCACTTCAGGGTAAAATGACTTTTTTTGTAATGTGTAGAATATTATTTTATTCTCAAAAGGTGCATAAATTGTAATAAACAATTATTCTGATATTATTACTTAGTTAATTGCATTTTTTTTATTCATACTAATACATATTATAGAGAGGTAAAGTTTGTGGATTTGTGACGCTTTAGGGGGTAATCTCTGGATCTACTGAACCGATTTTGAAAATTCTTTCACAAATAGAAAGCTACATTATTCCTGAGCTACATAGGCTATAAATTATCCATGAAAAGAAATAAACTTATAGTCCACACGGGCGAACTCGCGGGTGGAGAGCTAGTGTAAATATTTGAATTGTATTAAACGATATAATGGATAAAAAGCGACTAACGAAAGGGATTTATAAAGTGAATGTCTGTGGAGCCGCCGGGAGGGGACGCCCTAGAAAGACATACACCGACCTTATTGGTGAAGTCCTTCAGAAAGGTCAGGTGCGTAGTACTCGCAATCAGCGCTTGTGTATGAAAAGATATACGAATGTAGAAGAAGCTAAAGAGATATACAAGAGTAGCAAGAAGCGGTTTATAGTTTCTGCCTACCCCTAAGGGATAAAGGCGTAAGTACACATTTCTTATCATTCACGCAGTTAACATCTCACCATGAGGCATGTAAATTCCCATGCCAGAGAAGGAAATGTAAAATAATTATGTAAATACATAATACAAATAATAACAAACTTATTATGGGGTCTTGTGGGAGTTTAACTTCCCCTCATGTCAGTTACACTCACGCGTTGTTATATATGCACATATATTCAAAATATCACCATGCCTGTATTCCCCAAAGGATTAGGTAGATATGTATAACTATGTGACAGGTCGATGAAACCTATCTAGGAGTATTTCTATCCCATTATGTAATCAAGATTTTTTTTTATAATTACTAGTCTCATATAAGAAATTACAGATGATCCAAATGACATTATTACATTACATTACATATTTTACATTACATTATTTATGACATTATAAATAACTACTAAATTTAAAATTTAAAATACCCCCGACAATTGCTTTATATCTCGACCGATTTTCATCAAACATAGCTAAGAACACTCCCGGCTAATTCACCTTTCAAACAAAAAAAACTAAATCCAGATCGGTCCATGCATTCGGGAGTTACGATGCCACAGACAGACACACACACACACACACAGACACGTCAAACTTATAACACCCGTCGTTTTTGCGTCGGGGGTTAAAAAAGGGTTGAACCAAGGTATTTCGATTTTTACCTAATAATAATATTGACAATAAGAAACCTAATAACCTCGAAATATGAGAACTTTTTGGAAATTATACTTAGTAATAAAAAAGCAACGCAAAGATACAAGATCATTTATTTGTCGAACATGAACGTTCATAAACATTTGAAACTCCATCTTTTTAAGTCGGTTATATCTTCTTTCCGAATTGACACCCCCTAATTCTTAAAAAAACAAATTGAACAGCTTAATAAGCAAAGTAGCAGCCCTATTAATTTAATCGGGTAGCTACTAAGGAAATGAGCGGGAATCTTGTGGAAGGGCTAAAATAAATTAAAACGTTTAGCTTTGAAACGAATCACCGGGTGCGTATTACTATGACGACGAAAGGGTTAATTTTTTAGATACATTTTAGAACTTTTTGTAGCTGGTGTTAATGACAGTGATTTTTGCTTTAAAAGGGTTATTTGGGGACCGAAAATTCGTCTGCGTCGTCTCCTAAATTGTCCCGACCTGGTTTAGAAGTGTATTTAAGTAGTCAAGGTAATAAAAATAGTGCTTATAATAAAATTTACTTTAGTTTAATGTACTCGTAAATGTATATTCATAGCCGGTGCGTGTGTATAGAAGAATCTATGAATGTGGAAGAAGCGAAAGAGATATAGCAAGCATTTTGAATATATGTCTTTGAGGTGACGTCGAGTTTTTCTTCACTAAAATAACTTTATAAATAATCTAAAAATCATACAAAAACTATTTACTACAGAACATTAACAATCTTATTGTAATTTTACACTATTCATGCTAACTTTCCCCAACATAAATAAGCATATTTTGACCTCACCGTCGGCAAAGCCATCAATAAAATTAATAATAGGGTACGATTCACTACAGTTTTGACCTTGACCGCGTGACCTTGATTTTATATTTGATAGGTCGGTTATAGTTGCTTGTTAGTAAATAATTCAGGTGTATGAACCGATTCCACTTAAAAATGTTCTAACAATGACTGACGGATAGACAGATTTATTGGAAATATGATTATGAAAAACTCTTAGGACTATATAACTAATATCACAAAGGGCAACATTAAAATTTATTATATCAATCTTTTTGTATTTTTTATGCGTTTTTCATGCTGAGTTTATAAAGTTATTTTAGTGAAATAAATATTAAGTTAAGTACACCAGACGCTATGACCACTTCTGAACTGAGAAGACGCAGGTTCGAATCATGCACGCAGTCGATTTTTTTGTCAAATACAGGCGTGATGTTATGTTAAGTAGCTACAGGCGCAAAGTTTGGCCCAGAAATCACAATAAATGTATAACACTGTCCTGAATAATTTCGTAAATCGTGGCGACCGCACCACGTACGCAGGTAAACCTAATTGCTTAGATTTCAGTCTGGCTAGATTCCAACTGTCATCAACGCTAACTGTACCAATATACACACTGCTACACACTAACCTATATATATATCCAGTATAAGTTGGCCTTGCATTGCATAGACATTTTGTGTAACGAGAGATCAACTCATAGGTTCTATAATTGTCTAGCTTCATTTGTAGTCGTATCTTCTATCGTCAGACTTTTCTAAGCATGTTATATTTTGAAAACTATGATACCACATTAAAAAGAAGTATTCAAAGAATTTTAACATTTCTTTCTCGAATCGTTAAAATTCGCATATGACGGAGGCTAATAAGGCCGAATTAAACAATTCTTTTAGAATTAAGTATTCATATATTCATATCATTACGCCTGTATTACCCGAAGGGTAAGGCCGAAGTAGTGCCAAGGATTTGTTCTAATGTACGCCCACAGTTTGCCGATATGCTTAGGTCCCATCTAATAGGTGACAAGCCAATTGCCAATAACCAAGCACAAAACCTAATAACACTGCTCGACCTGAGAATTGAACCAAAGACCGCTAGCGTAGCAGTCGCACTTAGGACCGCTAGACTAATGAGGCAGTCATTGTCATTAGGTATTCATATTACGCCTATTAAAGTAGCGCAATGACCTGGGCGTCGAACTTGCAATAATTTAGTTGCCGGTTTGAAACCCACCCATTGCAATATCTACTTGAACCTACTCGTAACACAAGCATTTAACTTAGCACGAGGGGTTATATAGAATACTAGTAATTAGACTGCCTCGTTAGTCTAGTGGTCCCAATCGAGACTGCTACGCTAGAGGTCTTGGTTCAATCGCCAGGTCGAGCAAATTGTTATTGGGGTTTTCTACGAAATTCCCAGTAGCAGCTTTAAGCTCGGAGTCTGGATTTGTACCCGGTTAATGGCAGAAGGCTCGCCCCCTATTACATGGGACCTAAACATACCTGCGAAACGTGGGTGTACTTTAGTTCACCTCTGCCTAACCCTTCAGGGAACACTGGCGTGATGGTGATGGTATGGACACTGGGGCGGTTTGATGGTTAACGCCAACCGTCGCTTATAAAGTCCAGAATCACAAGCCCTCTTTTTGACAATAACTCCCGCTTGTCATCTTTCATCATCCTCAGAGGTCTTCAGGTAGGAAATGGCGGTGCTATCTAGTAAAAAAGGGTAAGACATTGACTTGTACAGTTTGTTCGAAATAAGTAAGCCGATCGGAAGTTAGCCGTTCCGAACTACCGCGGTGATTCAATCGTTTAATTAAGTGTTTTATTACATAAATATTGAAATTAGTAAACAAAATAATTAGAAATGTGAACGACTACTTAGATACGACTCTAATTATCTTTACACCGACTCTTTCTATTAAAATTTACCACTTCTAAACTACTTGCAGACAACTTCCGATCGGCTTACTTATTTCGAACAAACTGTAAAAGTGTCATTGAAAGATCTATTTACGGAAATAAATATATCATTTCAAATCAAATCACATTATTAATTTGCGGTAGAATATTTGACAATGAGGGTGGTAGCAATCTAGGAAAACTCACCACCAAATGGTCACCACTCTAATACTATAGGCCGACCGTTTAACTCGCGTATCGCCTGCGCGGTAAGAAGGGAGCGGTAGGAAGTAAATAAAAATAAATACTTAAAAAAGATTGAAATTAAACTACTTTTTACGGATTTTATCGCGTTCTATTGATTATTTTAAATTCCTGACGTTTCGGATCCTTTACAGCATCCATGGTCACGGGTGGACTGGTCTATTGATTATTTTAAATTCCCGACGTTTCGGATCCTTTACAGCATCCATGGTCACGGGTGGACTCCGTAAAAAGTAGTTTTATTTCAATGTCTAATATTCGCGTAAGTGTTAGAAACCAGTACTTAAAAAAGATACTTATTATTTTATTCTTTACCAACAATGTCTATCTCGAGATAAATCTTTGGATTATTGACTCCGTGTGTAGCGTTATCCGCCCCCGCTCCCTTCTTACCGCGCAGGCGATACGCGAGTTAAACGGTCGGCCTATAGTCTAGTTCCACTACTCTAATCTGAATCATAATTTTTATGATTTATTTTAAGCAGCCTTTTTAGACTTGCCGACTTTTGCTAGCTAGAACTGCAGCCTATTGCATCTACCTATCCAGGTAATTCTAATTGCATAGATTTGGCGCTGGCGGGCAGCCAAATGTCGTCGAGAGGTGGCAACGAGATTAATTACAAAAGATTTAGTGTTATAGGCCCGGCGGTTGGCAAATGCTCTTATTTATTGTAGAAATGATTTGTTGTGGGTTCAATTGTGCTGTTGTACTGTTGGTAGGCTTTCGTAGGTCAGATTGTGGTATTGGCAGAAATATTTTAAGGCTAAAAGAGCCGCCTCATTATTCTAGTGGTCTAAAGCGCGACTGCTACGCTAAAAATGTATGTATCCGCAACCAAATTGCGGATGTCCTTAAAAAAGGCCAGGTTCCGAGCACCCTAAACCGACGGTCATGCATGAAGAGATTAATGAATGTAGATGAAGCGAAAGTAGTGTCCCAGGATCGTAGCAAGTGGAAATCTATAGTCTCTGCCTACCCCCATGGGAGACAGCGTGACAATATGTATGTATGTATGCTACGCTAAAAGAAGCGTCAGTTCGTCGGTTTTGAAGCGTCGGTAGCCTAATGGCTAGGGCGTCGGACTTGCGATCATAATAATATGGTTGCCGGTTCGAACCCCACCCATTGCATTACCGACGAGAACCCACTCGTAACACAAGCATTAAGCTTAGCACGAGGGGTTAACAAGAATACTAGTAATGTGTGACCCAAATTGATAGTAAGCTTTTTTTTTAAAAAAAAAAAAGTCGTGGATTCAATCCCCAGGTCGAGCTAGTGTTTTTCTATGAAATTCTAAGTAGCAGGAGTCTGGATTTGTGCCCGGTTAATAGCAATAGTAGGCTCGCCACCTAGTACATGGGACCTAAACATACCGGCGAAGTGTGGGTGTACCTAAGTACACCTCTGCCTAATCCTTTCGGGGAATACCGGCGTGATGGTATGTTATGTTATCCCATACCAAAATATGTTTGTGGTTTAATATAACATTCGCATGAATATTTAATATCGAAATATGCAAACAAAACTTCTGAGTTATAAACAGTATAATCTTGATCCTTCCCACAATAAGTACCTACACTGAATAGCCGCATTTGAATTATTTACAAGAAAATGGCCGGGCCGTCCGTCCGTCCGTTCGACATAACTTCAATTAACGCTAGACAAAGGACGGGGTTATGCAACATGGCGATATTAATATCGTCTGGCAAACACTGTACGAGGATTTACGCTAAACTTATTGGTTCTACCACAGAATAAACTTATTACTTACAGAACTGTCACTCTATACATATATAAAAATGAATCCCTATTTCCCTCTTGGTCATACAATAACTTGAGAACGACTGTACCAATTTCATTAATATTTTTTTTTTACTGTATGGAAGGTTCTGACGGAAAGAAAAATTAAGAAAACGACTATATTAACTTTGTATGTCTTTTTTTATTATTTATTACAGTTTAAAATGAATATTCATCAGACTGACAGTACAAAGTCCATCGAGTCAGCTAGTATTATTCATATAATAATTCCTCCAACACACAAATAATTTCATCAAAATCGGTTAATCAATCTTTGAGATTTTGTGAGACTAACGAGCAGCAATTGATTTTTATATATATTTGTATATTATAAAGACTAGTTGTTGCCCGTCGTGTCACCGGCATTCCAAAAGGACTTTTCGAGATAGAAGGTAATCTTATAGGTATGCCCTTCTTCATGATGCAATTTATTTCCTTGCCAAATTATATCGGAATTTTTTTCTCAGATATTTTTCATACAACTATTATGTTTCATGAAGGCCTTTTAACCCAACAAAGTGCCTAAAATGGCCACTCGAAAGTCTATTGAGTGTTCGGGGCGTGGTTCTGTTGAACATAACCCGCTCTCAATTAACGTGCTGGTGACAAATTAATGTGGTCAATGTATACCGAGGGTGCGGCGCCCCGCATTGTCTGTCTACCTTGAAGCATCATGTCACAAGGTAAAGCATACTATAGTTATAGCTTACGGGGTCAATATGTCTAGACATTCATAAGTACAAGTTTCTTTATGAGACAACTTGGCAAAAGAGCAGGCGAGCTACCTGATGGTAAGTAGTCAACGCCGCCAATGGACAGCTGCAAAAGCAAAGGAGTTACAAGTGCATTGCTGAGCCTATCTAAGGAAAGGGGAGGAGAAAGAGAAAAGGAGAAGGAAGTGGACTGTAAGAGGAACACACTCACCGTACGAAACGCAGCAGTATGCATACTGCTACTTGACGTCGATATTCTGTGGGAGGGTAGTACTTCCCCGGGCGTGCCGACCCGTTCATACTGGCATGCAGACATGCCAGCCGGACACTTCTACTAGCAATCGTTTAGGACCATTAGACTAATGAGACAGTTTTAAAGTATCACTTTATTACAAAATATTTACCTACTTATTAAATATTCAAAGCCTATAAACCAAAAAGGAACGTATAATAAATATACGAATAAAAAATATTACTCCTCCCCTTTATTACGTCATAATTTTCACGGCCTATTTCATACGTTACGTTAGGAACTTCATGGCTACTAAAATAATACCATAATATGGCCGATAAAATGCCAAGAAGAACAAATATTTGTTGGTGTTTTCCAGTATTTCGATAATAAAAATTACGTGGATGCTGTAAACTGGATGTGATAAGCAGCATGAGTTAAAATGTATGTTTGTTTTTGTTGAAGTTAATATTTTTATTAGAATACAAAACATTTTTTCTTAGTATTTGGTTATTACATTTTTTTTACGACAGCATTGACTTGAGAAAAGAAAATAACGTGACTTTAATGATCTCACAAGTCAAGGCAATAAAAACATATTAAAAGTGTAGGCACTTACCTATATTAAAACAACAAAGAGTTAAACCAATTTAACCTCTATTCTATTACATTAATTAGCTTAGAGAAGGTAGCTACAGCGGGTTTTATTTTTCTTAAAAAAAGCATGCTTAGAAACGAATGAAACTTTTAACTCCCTATTAACTACGCTCAACTATGCTTTCAAATTGCGATCTCACTTTTTAAGCACTTCTAGTTGACATACATCCTTAAACGTAGGTACATAGCCGACGAGCGTCGAGGCTCAACATTTTACAGAGCAATGCACCAGACAAAGGCCACACATTACCTCCAGTCACTCCCAAGAGGACCCTAGGTAAGAGTGCCTGTTATTTTCTGCTTGTGTCACCATTCTCCTCTTATTATCACTTGGCTTAGCGGCTAACAACTGTACTTAGGTATTACGGCTAGAAATACAGCACATGTCTCGTTTTGCGACTTTGTCAACATAATGTTTAAGTGCCGTTTGAATTTCTATTTAATTTATACTAACTTTACGCCCACGGCTTCACCCGCGTGTTTATTAACTTTTCTGTAATATAATATGTAGGTACTATACATATAAACCTTCCTCTTGAATCACTCAATCTATTTAAAAAAAAAACCGTTTCGTAGTTTTAAAGATCTAAGCATGCATAGGGACAGAGAGACAGGAAGCGTCTTTGTTTTATACTATGTAGTGATAGTTAAGTGATGATAAGGTTTATTTTCTCGGTCGTAGATGAATGGTTTTAAAGGTGTGCAGAAATTACTTTGACAGCGATGATCTAACCACGTTATTATTTATAGGTAATAAGGGGCGAGCCTGTTGCTATTAACTTAAAACATATCCTAAATCCAAGCAGCTGTTCATAATTTCATAGAAAAACTCAATAATAATATCCCAACTTCTTAATCTAATCCTTTTGCTTAGCTGCTGTACAGTGATAATGGATTACTAATCCGCACAATTCTAGAGCCTCAGATCAAATAAAAAGTTAAGATGGAACTTTGCGAACAAAGAAGTGAGGCCGGCTAAAACTACGCCTTGCCGTGTACAACACAAAATTACATGCACACATGTGTTAGTTAACTACGCCTTATCTTGTCAGTCGAGCTTTCGATAGCTCGACTGACAAGATAAAGCGTAGTTTCGGTATACGTGTGTGCGTGTAATTGTGAGTTATACACGGCAAGGCGTAGTTTTAGCCGGCCTCACTTCTTTGTTCCATCTTAACTTTTTATTTGATCTGAGCCTAGAGCAGTGTTTTCCGTATTTGATCTCAGGGCTCCGGCTATGCTGAAATGGGGTTCGGTATTTGTACCACTGTGGTGGCAAACCACAAACGGCCCGTTTGATGGTAAGCGGTTACTGTTACCGATGGACACTTGTAACACCTGGAGTACCACTCACAAGTTGCCAACCCCAAAGAAAACGGAGTCGATGGAGAAGGAAGGGGATTTAGGGAGGAATTGGTCCCCCGGTGCTCCTTGGTGGCAGTGGGTTGGTCAACACAGTAGACACACTACTCGAACGGTTGTCGATTTTTACAACCGCTGGAGTAGACGTGTTCTCGATTGAAGAGCGCGGTTCGGCAAATCTAGTGTAGGACGCCCTTCGGCAAGATGGAGTGATGATCTGCGAAAGGTTGTTGCTGGAAGCTGTATGCCAAACGCCGTAGTCAGAGAAGTGGCAGAAACTAAAGGAGACCTACATCCAGCAGTGTACTGATATAATTATGAGATGTTTCCACGCCCACTCATGTAGCAGATGAGGGATTAGAATAGTGTCTCAAATAAAGTCGGGGGAGCTCAGTTGCGGTGCGAATTCTTGCTCCCGTCACACGAGGATCAAGGGGCAAAGTGGAACAGCCCCATGATTGTAGTCGGTAGATCACCCTCTACCACTAAAGTCCGATACGCCCTGACACCTTTTTTTAATTCATGATAGTCCTACGCTTGACCGAACATCAAAAAGTCTTTAACTACTAAGTTATCATTGATTTGTATACCTATACTAAATAGAAAACTACTGCCGCTACTACAAACACAAAATATTAATAAAATACCATCACGCCTGTATTCCCCGAAGGGTTAGACAGTTAAAGTACACCCACAGTTCGCCGGTATGTTTAGGTCCCATGTAATAGGGGGCGAGCCTATTGCCATTCACGGGGCACAAATCCAGACTCCGAGCTGCTACTGAGAATTTCCTAGAAAAACCCAATAACACTTTGCTCGACCTGGGGATCGAACCCAAGACCTCTAGCGTAGTAGTCGCGCTAAGGACCACTAGACTAATGAGGCAATCAATGAGGCAATTGATGTATACAGTTTTTTCGAAATAAGTAAGCCGATCGGAAGTTAGCCGTTCCGAACCACCCCGGTGATAAAATCGTTTTAATACATAAATATCGAATTCAGTAAACAAAATAATTAGAAATCTGGAACTTATACGACTCTAATTATCTTCACACCGACTCTTTCTATTAAAATTTACCACTTCTAAACCACTTACAGATAACTTCCGATCGGCTTACTTATTTCGAACAAACTGTACTTATACCTAAGTATACTATAAATAGAAATCTATTACCGTTACTTCAAACACAAAATATTAATTTAATCGTTAATTTGAATATCTTATAATAGTTTTTGTTTAGTTAGTGTCTCCTTATTGGCTTTACTAACAAGTTAAAGCAAACTTTGATAGTTTACTTTAACTTGACGGTTACGGAGTCCTATAGTTATAGTTATAGAGTCCTATGTTACCGCAGATCAAACCAGTCTGTCAACATTTCTGCGTAACGACCGTGCTGACATCTTGCGGTGGACTACAGAGGTTGAAACATAATACCTAGGTAACTATCCAGCCGTAGTGCTATTTTAGGTATTGTCACATTCCTTGTCTAGCGTGTTTCCTAGCCAATGCATTTGTAGTAATATGAAGAAATACAATGGAGCATTCTTAAATTCTTAAATGTATTCTTTTATCCTTGTAGTAAAATCTTTAAAATTATTATATCGCTTCAGAGAATTTCTTAGAAAAACTCAATTTAAGGCCAAATCCTGGCTGCTAAACTTGAGGTCCTGGATTGTATTCCAAGGATAGGATCGATTCAGATCGATCAAGAGATTCCAAGAAAGTTTATATTTTATGCCCGGTTCGCTTTACGGAAATATCCCACTTTTGCCTATCATTTCGCGGATATGCGTGATAATGTGTTTTTTAAATTGGTTACTATTTGTTTCTGTTGTGATAAAATAACGTAGATAAACTTACCTAAGCCAATTTTATTGAAATCTACCCGCACAATTTCTATTATTTGACAAGTCTGATATGAATCAAAAGGGACAGTGCAAAAAGAAACGTCGCGATGTGTTGTCGCTCGTAATTTCTCTCCAAAAAATTGGTGGAAACCGTGGTTGAAATAAATTTTGGTGCGCAAACTGTGCGATTTTACGCAAGTAATGAGTTGCGCTGTTAATGCAGTTTTAGTGGCAATGTTCGATCAGTGTGTGTGACAATTGACATTATTCGTATCGAGTCGTGGTTATATTCGTGTTGCGTAGTGACAATATTCGTGTCGCATTGTAACAAAATTTGTCTTGGGTAGTAGCAATGTTCAGCTCGTCCTATGTGGCAATATTCGTGTCAAGTCGTGGTAATATTCGTGTTGCGTAGTGACAATATTCGTGTCGTATCGTGACAATATTAGTGTTGCGTAGTAGATATGTTCGGCCCGTCCTATTTGGCAATATTCGTGTCGCGTACACGACACGAATTCTATGGGGCAATGTTTGTTTCGCGTAGTGGCAATATTCGTGTCGTATCGTGACAATATTAGTGTTGCGTAGTGGATATGTTCGGCCCGTCCTATTTGGCAATATTCGTGTCGCGTACACAACATGAATTCTATGGGGCAATGTTTGTTTCGCGTAGTGGCAATATTCGCATCGCTTATAAAGCATTTTTTTCGTCCCTTGTTTGTGGAAGTATGTGCTTCGCGTAGTGTGGCAATATTTGTGTAGTGTAGTTCTAATAATTGTCGTGTGTGTAAAGTGTAACATGGTATAGTGTTATCAGGAGGTCGCCAGGCGGTAGATGCGTGGTGCTGCCTTCAATGAACAAGATACTGTGAGTTATACCCCATAATTTTCTCTTATTTTATTGTATTTAAGGCTGTAGAGTCAGTCATGGGCGCGAAATTCAAATTTATTTTGGTTTCTCGCAAATTATTCGGTTACAATACATTCTATGTATTGTATTTTTTTTTATCAATGTAACTTATACACGATTGAATATTAAAATTTCTACTGCCATGTAGGTACCTAGAATGTGTTATAGCCGAATAATTTGTGGATGACTGATATTTTTTTTTTATGGTATAACTCGGCAAACGAGCAGGCGAGCTACCTGATGGTAAGTAGTCATCGCCGCCCATGGACATCTGCAAAAACAAAGGAGTTGCAGATGCGTTGCCGAGCCTATTTAGGGAAAGGGAGGGGAAGAAGAAAAGGAGAAGGAAGGGGATTGGGGGAGGAATTGGGCCTCCGGCCCTCTCGCTCACCGAACGAAGCGCAGTAACGAAACGCTACTACTCGGACGTCGGTCTTCTGCGAGAGTGTGGTACTTCCCCGGTCGAGCCGGCCCATTCATGCTGCGAACAGCGTGGCCCCTTCCACAACAAAATACCAAAACAAAACAAACAAAACAAAATTTTCCTAACGGGCGGCGGCGTCACAGTTCGCCGGTATATTTAAGTCCCATATAATAGGGGGCGAGCTTATTACCATTCTTGACTCTGGCACAAACAAAAACTCCGAGCTGCTACCGAGATTCCCACAGAAAAATCCAACAACACTTTGCTTGACCTGGGAATCGAACCCAGCAACTCTAACATAACAGTCGTGCTTATTACCTATAGACAAATGAGACATTATACTTACGTTTCTCAGACACATTGCAGTCATTAGTCCCCCGGTCATCAAAACCTCATCTTGTTATTTTTTCTAACATGACCGTTAGAAAAAACGGTAAAACCTAAGTGAGATGAAGTGGGATTGGTGCTAGATTGTGTAATAATACTATACTGGGTGTTTTTACAGATCGGTGGGGGTCCCCCATACTGCAAAGATGAGTTTGGCTTCATGTCGAAATTTTATTTCGTTGTATTGTTTGAATACTTACATTAGTTTTTTTAAATACATTGTTACGAACAAGAACCCCAGAGTTATTCATATTCATTTCTTTGCTTGCTGTTTAGAAAAATATGTACGCTAGTAAGCCTTTTAAAACAGAAAAAAAATTATTAATAAGTAAATATTCAGTTATGGGCATGAAGGGTAAATAAAATAAGTTTGTAATAAAAATCAAAAGTTTTATTTGTGATAGTATCACTTTCCCATTAAAATAATGACAAAAATTATATTCGCATGCAAAGAACAAAAACACTGTTTCATGCAATATTTTTATACATTTTGTTTATTTTTAACAACAAAAAAAGTTATTTTGCCATTAGGTATCATGCCCATACTATGAGGTGTTTCTTATAAAGCTTTTTCCGTAACTAATAATGTTTATATTTACATTTAAATGAATAATTAAATGTGGCACACGAAATCTTAAATAATAAGTAACTATTGATTTAAAGGTCGTCACAC
Source organism: Subacronicta megacephala (assembly GCA_958496365.1). Lineage (NCBI taxonomy): Eukaryota > Metazoa > Arthropoda > Insecta > Lepidoptera > Noctuidae > Subacronicta > Subacronicta megacephala. The sequence continues at coordinate 4,679,154 of OY292539.1, read as the reverse complement.
ACTTTTCGGAATCTTAATTATTATGGAACTATTAAGATGCGATCCTAATTTCTTTTCACTACACAATTATCACAGAAAATATGTTTTTTTCTACATCATTGACCATTTTAGCTAAATATTTATTCTATCTAAATAATATCTTCTGTCGTACCAAAAGTTTGAAAAAACAACGCGACAGTAAAACAGATGTTTAAAATTTATTTTCATTTCAATAGCACAAAATTGACACAATCTATTTTTTCTATAAAAAATATTTTCAGTCTGTAAACTATTTAAATAAGTGAATTATACTACATTGGAAATAAATGGAATAATTATTTAAAAAAATCGTTTACCGATTTGTTTATTGAGCAATAGTAAAGTGCTAAGTATTCGGATTGGATACATAAAAAACTGTAAACTAAGCTAAATAAAATTCACACATAAATGCGAATATTTTTTATATACAGATTGTAACAAAAATATTTTAATTATAAAAGTTATTTTTTCATGCATTTTATTTACAAAAATATTTTTTTATTTTGTACAGAATTAAGCAACTGTTTTTAAGTATATCTCACCTTTAGGTATTAACCATTAGGGCAATTTGACGTGAAAATTACAATTGAATTGATTCGAATTGAATATCGATATTTCGTCTTAAAATAAATAATAAAGAAGTCGTAATTATTTCGAAACACAAAAGAGGAACAATTTTTATTCATAATTTATGCAAAATACTTTGAATCCGACTTTAACTTTTTCAAAGAGCAGAAATAGATCTGATTTTGCTTTATTTTTAACGAAAACGTCTTGGATAAAATATTATAGTTTCTCTCTTTTATCAGTTAATACAATTACAATTTCATCGATATTTTTACAAACAATTTATACAAGTCTTCAGACTTATCTTATCGTATATACACCTCAGTCGTTTAATATTTAGGAACATAGTATGTTACACGTACAACTAAATCTTTAGCTGTATTTGAAATAAATGTCCACTTTTAGGTAAACCATTTTATTGACAACCCGCATGTGGCCAGATAAGGGATTCAACTTTGCGTGATGCGGAACATCAATGTCTTGACTTATACAAGAGACAATGTTTACCCTTCCTACTACCTCACACCCTGTTGACGGCGCCATACACTGCCCTACACTGTAAACTATTCGCATATTCCCTTATACCGCATACGGATAGCCAATTAAATGGTTAAATTACACAAGTCTTATAACACCACATCTTCGCTATACATGCGTAGCTTGCGATGGCTGGCTGCCATTACCTGTGAAAAATGACAACAATTAGCTTAAGTAATATTGAGAAAAAAGCGTTCTAGTTAATGCAAAGGAGGCCATTTATTATTTTTAGAACGGAATACAAATTGCGTGAGATATTTTATGTAACTAGTCTTTTCCGACTCGGAGCTAAGTAAAAAATTGTTTTAATAAAATCGTAACATGCTTTTTTAATACAACGTTTTAGAAGAGATAGCGCGGCGATGGGTTGCTGAAATCATTTTATGCTAAAAGAAAAAAACAGGAGCAAAATACAGCACACTTATTACAAAAATATAGGAAATACACTTAATAGTTAAATGTGCAAGACAAGAATATTATTACAGTTATATCTTCACAAAGAACTGAATTTTCTAATTAAAGAAAATTTCTAGTGAAAGAAAAATTCGATCTCAGGCAGGGTTTGAACCTGCGTCTCTCTGGTTAAGTACACCAGACGCTTTGCCAACTAAGCTACCGAGACCACTGCCTGTGATGTCGAATTTCTCTTCCACCTTCTACGTCTTGAGGCGACGTCTCGTCTCCTCAAGTCTCGACGAAGCGTCTGGTGTACTTAACCAGAGAGACGCAGGTTCAAACCCTGCCTGAGATCGAATTTTTCTTTCACTAGAAATTTTCTTTAATTAGAAAATTCAGTTCTTTGTGAAAATTTCGCAATATTTAATGCTAAAAAATAATAAAAAAAATGAGCACAGTTATATCTGTTAGAAATTATAATACTTAGAAATGCCCATAAAAGCACAGCTTTTTCAGAAATGTTTTTTATATCAAGGTTTTTCCTGAAATATTATGATAATTATCGCATCACAACAATATTATATTATTTACATTCATTTCTATTTATCTTCTGCGTGACAAGCTCGAATGTATCGGATATTTGTATGTCAGAAACAATCCAAATAAAACTACCAATCTAAAACTTAACCCCTCGCCTGACAAAATAAATTCAAAAACCTCAAGTAGCAAGTTGATAACCCGATAAATAATTCAAGTCTCAGTTCTGAATGCAATTAGATTTATGCGACTTTGTGAAGCTATTGCGGGTAAGATCGATCGTAATTCTCTTTAAGTTCTAAACACAAACAATTGTGCTGAATTAAGCTCACCGAGCCACGGTCAAACTTGCCAATATAACTTTGCAGACAGCCTAGGTATTTTGTTTATTTAACTGTATTTCTTGCAGGTTCTCCTTTGACGTTTAGCCTTTTTTCCCCGAATCTTTTTTGTTTAACTTTTGTATGTTTCTCATATAATTAAATTGAAATAATGCTTAGCTAATAATATTAAAAAAAAATGTGTAATCTGTATTAATGTAAAATAAATGTAACATAAAATTTGCTAAGTGAAAACTTTATGAATAAAGTATCTTGCTTTGTCAAAAACAAAATAATAAGTTTAATAACCATGTCGCTTTTGAAATACAAAATTAAGCTTACTTAAAAGTTTTTACGTCAATAATAAGGCTGTTAGCAGGTTTATTTATAAGCCTTTTTTCAAAAGATATCATTAACGAAGCGAGAAAGCAGAAAATTTATAGAGAATAACTGAACGCTGAACATAAATTAGGTGCAAACCATTCAGAAAGTAGAAGTTGAGCATTCTCTATACCGAACACTGCTTACCCGTTACCACGTGACGCCTATTTACCTGGAGGTAAAACGACAGAGCTTCTAACCGCCGAGTAGGGTGGCGGTGCGGGCGTGGCCGCAGGCTTGGCTGTGTGGACTTGACTGCTGTAGCCTGAATGGAGAAGAGTCTTTATAATTCTACAGTAGTTTTATATGCGAAGAATGTTGAAAAAAAAGGATTTATAATCTTTTCTCTTAAGGAAGTTATTCTGATGTGCACGAATAGCTAATATAAATCCAAGATTAGTGTAAATATTTTTTATTTTGATCATCATCATCAAGTCATTACATCGTCCCACTGCTGGGCACGGGTATGCCGGATGCCAGACTTTACCTGCCGTCGAGAAATTCTCTCAGGCCTGCAGGGTTTCGTCGCAATGTTTTCCTTCACCGTTTTAGCGCGCGAAAATTAATTAATAAGCACATGTCTTCGAAAAGTTAAGGTGCGTGCCCTGGATTTGAACTGACCTTTGACTTGGAAATCTAATGGTCTTATTACTAGGCTATTACAGCACTCATTTTTATATTTTACAAAAATAACAATGTGCCAATAAATTCATAAAAAAACATTCAATCACTGCCTAAGGAGTTTTCTTTTAAGTTATAGAAAACATAACATAATGTTTGTTAAAATATAATACGACGTCTGTATTGTTAGGTTAAAACATTGAGTAAGAGCCTTTGAAGCCCTGTTGTTGTCTTTCATTGTGAAATAAGGCCGTATGAGTTTTAATAAAATTTAACAAGCCCACTATTCCGTCTTTTTAAATTATTCTCATACATGAAGTATAAAATAAATCAATACGACATACTTACTTTTCAGTAGGTAAAACATAGCGTGCTATTAACATAATATTTAAGAACTGTATTTTTACCTATGTTTAACAAGAATAAATGATTTGATTTGATTTGATTTGATTTGATTTAGGTACTAAATGGTCTTTTCACTTACCAATATTACTATTTCTCAAGTACGGATTCCCGTAGGTGGCTGAGTATCTTAAGTCCACGTTTGGGTGTGGCTTGGCGTTAGGCTGGGCATAGATAGGCGTTTGCGGCGCTGTTGAAGAAATAAATTAGGATTATGTTCATATTGCGCAATTCAAATTTGAAATAAAAATAGTGTTCCTGTCATTCTCACCAACTTTGTCTATGAAATCTATAATTGCATTGTTGATGAGTATGAGCGATAGAATTTTAATCACTTTAAAGGATGACTCAATTTTAAAAAAATCGTTCTATATTTTGTTGCATTATTTTTTAAACGACGAATATACTAATAAATAATAATAAATACATATAAACAGAACTAAAGTTTTCTCTCAACTAGTCGGCATATCATTTACTCTGAAACACTCACCATCGCCGACGGGAAGCCCCAAATTATTAATCGCGTCCGTTTCGTCTGGAGACTTGCTCGTTCGTTGTAATGTGTTATTTTGCGATCCATTACCGGCTGACAACGGGAGCGTCGACGCTGTATCGATGCTGCGCGTCAATGAACCTTGCAGTGATCTGGTGAGCGATATTGTCGTTTAGAGAGGTAATAGTGGTCGTTTTTGTCTGTTGTTAGTATTAACAAAGGATTCGTATTTAATTTTGAATTAAGATCTAAAGCTGAAGCTTATTTAGTATAATTATATTCTATTGCTTCTAATGTAGTTACAAAAAATGTTCAAATTACATCACATAGTTTATTCGTCCAGGGAATGTTTGGTACCTAACTGTGATCCTTTAATGAAAACTTTCTTAAAGCTATTTAAAGTAACATACCTAATAATTATTTAAAAAACAATATTTATATTACATATATTTAATTCCTGGCCGTTGATATATTAAATATTATTTTAACACAGCATCGGTGGTCATTAGGTTAACACAGCATTTTAATAAAAACGGGGAAATATAGCATGGTTTTTGTAAATGATTTCTTAGTTACATATAATTCATAAAAATATATATTTCCAATGGGGTCGACCAATAACAGATTTAGTATCAAGTTTAATAATAACAAAAAGTATAGTAGCTTTTCATTAAAGTCTTATTTTCTTTTACAAAAATGCTTTTCAGTATTGCGAAAGCTTGAAATGTAAATAAAAAGAATTCTAACAAAACATGGAGATTATACCCATTCTCAACGCAGACAGATCTTGACAATAATGCGTGTAGAATAATACCATTTTATTTTATTCTAACATATAAAAAACACTATTTTAACATCTCACAAAACTATCTAAACAAAAAATCAAAAGAAAACCACATTTTTCATGTCCATTTTAGGGTTGTCCATGAAATAATGCGAATTTTGAAAAAGATTGAGATTTTTTAGATCTTGACAATCGATCATGAATAAGTGAGATTTCATAAAAAGCTGACGTAACGTGACGTAAAAGTGACAAATTATTTACCTCACAATTGGTTAAGTTTTATTATTTTTTACCTAAACTGTATAAAATTCGACAAAAGTACATTTCGCATAAAGGGTTTTATGCGAAATATGAAAATAAATACACAACATAAATACAGATCGGTTACCATGGCGTTAAGTGGGTGACAACCCTAAATCCCCTTTTAACCTCGACAATAAAGAAAATAAAAATAAAATAATCATGTACTTACCTACAGGGGGGTTCTTGAGCGGGCGACTGTACTCGAAGGTGGGGCGGGGGGGCGTACCCCTGCGGGTAGTCGTACACGTAACCCGCGGGGCTCTGCCATGAAACATGTAACACCACCTTTATTTTACCGCAGTAGGTTATGCAGCAGGTTATGAGCAGAAGGCCCAATAACAGCAAAATTTATTATGATATTACTTAAAACAGTGCAGTGCAGTGATAGCCTAGTGATATGACCATTGGACTGCCAAGTCTAAGGTCTCGAGTTCGAATCCAAGGCACGCACCTCTGACTTTTCGAAGTCATGTGCGTATTAATAATTAATTATCACGCGCTTAAACGGTGAAGGAAGAACATCGTGAGGAAACCTGCATGCCTGATAGATTTTCTTGACGGCGTGTGAAGTATGCCAACCCGCAGTAGGCTAGCGTGGTGGACTATAGCCTATTCTCTCTCGCTCTGAGAGGAGACCCGTGCCCAGCAGTGGGACAATGTAATGGGTTGATGATGATTACTTAAAACAGAGTACAATCATGGTGTTGGTCGGGTATATTTTTCTACGCCTCAAATTTAGTAGATCCAAAAGATATACAATTAAAATGATGACATTATTTTTTTTATTCATAAAATATTTTTTTAGTAACCAGTTCTTAGGAATTCTCTTAAACTGATCTTAATCCTATGAAGTCGACTATAGGTTTAAAAAACTGTTTTTTTTTTTTTAAATAAAATACTATGATTAACTTTATAAAAAAGGAATCTAAAAGTTACACGGCGTCTTCTTTGTGTGGGACTTTTGCATTTTATTTTTGTGGAACCGTACAAAAGGTATTATTTCAGATAAGTTGTGACTGTCAAATTGGTTTCTTTTTCGCTTTTGTAGTTTGATCTGAATTGCGCAAATAAGTTTTTGCCTTTGAAGTAGCATGAGACGAGGTCCTTTGTAATAAAAGCAGAATAATAGAGAATCATTATTATGTACATAACCAATTTTGTTTATAGTCTCGTTACTTAATTGATCTATTGGCCGCAAGTACGGCTGTAGAGCACACTTGGGTTTGATTCCCTAGCAGTATTTCGATTTGATTAGAGAGTGTCAAAAACTGACAAAAACGGCCATATCTTTTGATTACGTTGTCTTAAAAGTTTGATTTTTTTACAGCTCGAAGGAATTGCTGATTCTGTGTATTTTATTAATTTCAACTTGAGACCGTGACGCGGTCCTGAGAAAAAGGGTCTTACAGATTGGCAACAATGTGATCGTATAAGGTTTCCGTTTTCTTTCGTTTGAGGTACGAAGGTACCCTAAAAAGGTTTCTATAGACTGTACGAAGTGTGGCATATATTTTTATTACAAACTTACTTACCTTAAAATAGGGGTCACTATACGTTGGGTCGGAGTAGTCATTGCTGTATCGGAACTGCATCAGAGGATCGTCATGACGATGGTTTGGTAGAGGCACGGGACCCGCTAGGGGCAGCCCTGCGTGAAGCTTGCTGTCGGATCGATCAGAGCTCGTGTAGTCCTGAGGAGAAGAGACTGTTTAATAAAAAGGACTAGGTCTTGTCCGCAGTATTCCTCGCAGTCCTAAAGAACTATATCTTAATATAACTATAAATAACTTAACTATAAATTTTATAGAAATCGTTTAAGGTAAGGCCTACTTACTTAAGATAAGGCTTACTACTCCGCGCTTGCCAAGAAGAATGATAGGCCTTGTTCAAATTCGAACTTTTAAAGTGGCACAAATGATCAACTTTTTAGAACTTCTTTAATTACAGCTGTTGAGTGTGAGAACCTATGTTTGAGTAGAATAGATGTGAGCAGTATTATTGGTCTTTTCAAAAACCAATTATTTTAAAATTCAATTATTGCTAACAAACTTCATAGGGAGTTAGGTCTAAGGGTCCCAACCCAAGAATTTCAATGTAGAAGCTTACGAAAAAAATTGTAAGTAATGATAAATGCCTCTTTCTTAATCTCTCTCTCTCCAAATGATAGAAGATTTTTGCCTATAATGGAAAAGGTAACAGGAGGCAGGATGGAGAACAGTGGCCATTGCTTCAGCGACAGCAGCTGGGCTATTAAATTCAAGAAGTGGTAGAGAACCCTTTACAGAACAAAACGATCTCTTATTCTCGTTTAATTACTTACCAATTCATAGCTCCCATCGCTTTGCGGCAGCTGCAGCTTCAGATCACTGATATTGGAGCTCCTGTCACTCTCTTTATAAACGTCACCCGTGGTCACAGTGACGTCAGGCTTCTCGTTCATCTGGCCCTTCTTCCGCCTCCTTCTGTGGCAGACCACCACGAGAATGATAAAGGCGGAGAATATGATGATGCCTGACGTCACGCCAATGAGGATTATGTAGAGGGGAAGGGTTTCTGGAAAGAATTCTCTCGTTGAAAATATGTATGTGTATGTATGTGATGACATAAATAAATATTTGTATAATCTTTACAACAAAAATAAGAGTACGAGGTTTCTACTAGAGGATCTCATGTTTTCTTAAATCAAAAGAGTTTTGGTCCGGATGAATAGTTTGTCTCACATCGACAATAGTTCTAAATGTTATTTGACGTCAGTTCTTTATTATGATGCAACTAGAGTCATTTTATAAATGCTTGTAAAAGCTTATTTGAAATAAAATTATTTGAACCGAATTTATTAGTACACGTACGAATTTAGTACTACAGTTGGTGTATAATTTCTATCCAAAGCTTTGACGTAAATTTTTTGTAGAAGGCTAGATAGTGTCAAATCTCCTATCAATCTGTGCTATGGCTCAAAACAAACGACTAAATATAAGTGGTTTTATCATTAAACTTACTCCATGCTTAGAGTGAATGTGTGCAAGATAAGATGCCCAAAACTTGCAACCCAAAAACCTTCTGGTGGAATTTATTAATACGCGAAAAAGCAGCGTTCTTTCTCCTTAGATTTCTTCTTAACTCACAAATTTTTCAGGACTGCATTCCAGAGCATGTAGGTATCGGATCACGTTTTGTGACCAAAAGTCACAACATTTAATTAGAAGCAAATGATCTACAAGGGGATTATTCTCACGTCATACTCACTCAAAGGCTTAAGCATGATCGCAGCGTTAGCGTTTCCATACTCGTTGGTAACACTGCAGTTGTACTGTCCATAGTGTTTTGACTGGCTGGCTCTGATCACCAAGCTGGATTTGATCACACCATCAGGTAACGTTTCTTCTAAAGTAGCGTAATCCTGCAAGGATTTTAAATGTTGAAATATTTCAGGTTTCGATTGAAAATAAAATTTAATAGCCTAATGATTCCCAGGTACCAGCTATCTCGGAGTATCGAAATCATGTGCGTTTTATTTATAATTCTTCAATTTCACCAGAAAGACAGAAAAAAAAACATATTTTTTTAGTTTTGAGGGATTTTCTTAGGTGTATGGAATCTACCAACCTGCTCTACGCTAGAGTAGTTGACTAACCATGTATTTTGTAGAAAATTGAGGCTACTATTGGACAGTAATGAATGATGAAAGATTTTATTCTTCCCATTCAATATTATACTGTTTTTTTTTATAATGATATAAAGATACCCATGTTATTAGTCTAAATGTTATGTTACCCTTTTCACAATATCTACAACTGTTTAAAAGATTTGCATTAAATTTTACGAAAACTCACCGGATCCTGAATTACACTGATCTCCCGACCTTCGAAGTACCACCTGATGTCGTCAGGTTTAGGTACTGACCGAGCAGCACATTCAATTCTGACACTTTCACCTTCCATACCGAATTGTGTCCTATTTGATAGGATCTTTGGAGCACCTAGGAAGAGAAATATATAAAATCAGTAATTAGCTAAAAAAATATTAAAAAACTCCCGATACACAAAAGTAAAAGATAATATTGAAATTTATTAGGTATATTTTACGTTTAATACAAGTAAAATATATACCTTCAAATCGTCGGCCAATAGTGTCGCAGGGCCTCCTACGCTACGTTTGCTCAAACGTATTGTTTTACAATATTGTGCTTATTGTCATATACAATTGTTATAATTCAATCGTGGGTATTTTAACCCCACATGACACATTGGGCTAGTCAACTTACTCTTAATAAAAATGGTGGCTTCACTCTCGATCTCGGGGTAGCCATCTTCGATGACCTTGCAGATGTATCGTCCAGCAGTCTCCCGGGTCACGTAGACCTTCAAGTTCGGAGCCTTTCCTTTGACCTGCTGGAAATATTACACGTTCACGTAACACTGTCTGCCTGATCAAAATAATTCGAGAGCATAAATACCATTACGCCTGTTTTCACCAAAGGGTTGTACACCAATATCATCATCATATCAGCCAAATGAAGTCCACTGCTAAACGAAGGCCTCCCCCATAGAATACACAAACACACACACTATTGTACACCTATATATTTAGGTGTAATGTTATAATAGTATTGGTTCATTATTCTGCTACTGAGAATTCCATAGAAAAACTCCAAAAGCACTTTGCACGACCTGGGACTCGAACCCAAGACCTCTAGCGTGGTAATCGCACTTAGAACCACTAGACTAACGAAGCAGTTATGAATTTTAAAGATCTTTAACTTAAGTTCGCTCGGCCCACCCGCTAAATTCAACTTTAATCTGGTTCTTAGTGGGTTTGTAAGATCTTTAACCAAGCCAAAAAAAAACTTGCTTTCTTTAAAAATTCGGTGGTGGTGCAAACCCGCAGTGGGCTAGCGTGGTGGACTAAAGCTTAAACCCTTCTCACTCTGAGAGAAGAATCATGAGACTTGGGACATTAAATGGGTTCTTGATGATCAAAAAATTGGTATTGCCATCATGGTATTCACTTACCCCTATCCGTCCTGGTTCATGGAACAGCCATCTGATCTCTGGCTGTGGCTGACCATCCACATCACAGCTCAAAACCACACTGGAGCCGATGTCAGTTTCTACATTCTGAGGCCGCGTCCTAAACGTAGGTGGATCTATGGACAAAACAATATTTGTTTTCGTTATTTTTTTAAAGACATTGACTATGTCTTCAATAGATGTCGCTGACGGCACCATATTACGTAGAAAATGAAAGAGTAATAAAACGTCACGGGCAGTTGTTTTAGAAACTTAGTTTTTTTTAAATCACAGATTGGCTTACGCTTCACCACAACTTGCCTGATGTTAAGCATCGAAGTGGTCTACGATGGAGCGCGCTTGCCTAGAAGATACCTATTCACTCTTGTCTTGAAGACATCCAAATTGTAGGTCTCAGGGAACAAAGATTCCGGTAGCGAGTTCCACAATAGAGCAGTACGCACTATAAATGTAGACGCAAAGCGCTTCGTGCGAGAATTAGGCACTTTCACCACGTAGCGGTGGCGCCTTGCCGTAGCTCTGCTCGTCGTATAGTGGAACGGAGATGGTGGAACTATTTCAGTTGACGAAAGTAAGCTACAGAGACAGACTATTAGTTAGTTGACTTTTTGGTTGTAAAACATCCATTCTCTTGACATGTCCAAATCATCTTTTTTTTTTATGGGATAACTCGGCAAACGAGCAGGCGAGCTACCTGATGGTAAGTAGTCATCGCCGCCCATGGTCATCTGCAAAACCAAAGGAGTTGCAGATGCGTTGCCGAGCCTGTTTAGGGAAAGGGAGGGGAAGGAGAAAAGGAGAAGGAAGGGGATTGGGGGAGGAATTGGAAACGCTACTACGCGGACGTCGGTCTTCTGCGAGAGTGTGGTACTTCCCCGGTCGAGCCGGCCCATTCATGCTGCGAACAGCGTGGCCCTACCACAACAAAAATCTCAGCATTCCTCTCAATTCGTGTCACCATATAACTGGCTCATTAGTCTAGGTCTTGGGTTTGATTCTAACGTGAAGCAAAGTGTTATTGAGTTTTTCTATTAAATTGATAGTAGCAGCTCAGAGCTTGGAAATGTGCCCGGTCAATGGCTATACGCTCGCCCCCTATTACATGGGACCTAGGCGTACAGGTAAACTGTGCTCTGCCTAACCCGAAGGATATAGGCGTGATGGTATGTCGTGTCACCATATCATCTTTTAAACGGCAACGTTGCCATCACATTATTAAGACATTATTTCTTTTTTAAATACAATTTTGTGTAGTAAATTTTCTCTGTACCAACAATACACTTTAGTATGATGCGTTGACGTCACAGGTTGTGGGCGCTGTGTTATGGCTTATTGGATCATCGATGTAAACACCACAGCTATTTCTCCCAGAAAAAACCGGAGCATGACGCGTTAACAAAATAATGTCTCGGGAATTAGCCCAAATTGGCAGTTTTGTTTTGATTTGATAACTTATTTTCTTGCTTGTTGTAATCTTTTAAATAGACGTAGAAAAAAGCATCGTACAAAGTGGTTGAGAGAAATAACTTTTTAAAATTGTATTCTGACTAAAAATCTATTCCAACTCAAGTTTTTTTTTACTCCAGACGCTTTACCAACTAATCTATCGACACACTACTGCCTATAATGTCGAATTTCTCTTCCACATTTCACGTCTTCACGTGACGTCAGCAACATATATTGTAGACATACTATTTCTTTCTTTGTGAACATTTCGCATTGATTAATGCTAATTTATAATAAAAAAACCGGCCAAGTGCGAGTCGGACTCGCGCACGGAGGGTACCGTACCATTACGATTTATGACGTATTAAAAAAAACTACTTACTAGATCTCTTTCAAACCAATTTTCGTTAAAATTTTACATGGTAATGTACCTACATCATATATTTTTTTTAGTTTTATCATTCTCGTATTTTAGAAGTTACAGTGGGGGTGACACACATTTTACCACTTTGGAAGTGTCCCTCGCGCAAACTATTCAGTTTAGAAAAAAATGATTTTAGAAATCTCAATATCATTATTGAAGACCTATCCATAGATACCTCACACGTATGGGTTTGATGAAAAAAAAAATTTTGAATTTCAGTTCTAAGTATGGGGAACCCCCAAATATTTTAGTTTTTTTTCTATTTTTGTGTAAAAATCTTAATGCGGTTTACATAATACATCTATTTGCCAAGTTTCAACAGCATAGCTCTTATAGTTTCAGAGCAAAAATTCTGTGACATACGGACGGACAGACAGACAGACAGACATGACGAATCTATAAGGGTTCAGTTTTTTGCCATTTGGCTACGGAACCCTAAAAATAAGCAATAAAAGGTTATGGTTTAAATAATAGGTTAAATTGACAGCGAAACTTATGTAGGTAACTAGCTGAACTTAAGCACTAACCTTAGTGTTCAAATTCTTTACTTAATGGTATCGGTAAGCACAATATTATGTTGAGAGATTGCTATTTCTATTTACAACTTTTGTTCTATCACTTTTATACTTACAAGTAACTTCCAAAGAGATATTCCCTTCGCCTTTTCCAACAGAGTTGCTAACTTCGCACCTGACAAGTGCATTGTTGTGTTTTCTAGACACGTTGAAGATGATCTAAAACAAAACATAACAGAATAAGCAAGTTAGAATTTTAACCATAATTAGTTTAAAAGCAGCGCCATCTAGTTTAAGAAATATAAAACATCGACTTGTAAAAGTGTATTTTAAAGATGTTTACAATAAAAATCATTTATTAGTTTGCACTATAGTCGATCCATGTGGGGAGCTAAGGGGCTTAAGCCCCCTTAAAAGTACCTAGGTCTAGCCCTGCAAACCCCAAATTATAAAAATTAGATAATAAATATCCTACTTCCATAGTATTCGCCCCCCCAAAATGAAAATCTAATTCCACAACTGAGTAGGTCTACCGAATAGTCTGCAACACTGTCTGTCAGTTTGTTGCACCAATTTTGATGAATTTTGAGACCTTTTGTCTCAAATAGTTTTCTTTTTGTCTCAAAAAGACTGCCTCATTAGTCTAGTGGTTTTAAGTGCAACTGCGCTCGCACCCTATTCCATGGCACCTAAACGTACTGATGATTTATATCTTTGCTTATTTATTTAAGAAACAAAGTCATTTCCAAAAGAGAATAATTAGGTACTATACTATAGGTGTACCTTAAGTACATTTCTGCCTAACCTTTCAGGCAATACAGGCGTGATGGTATGTTTTTGGAGGATGCAAGTGAAACAGCGAGCAGCAACTTGTTTAGAAGTTTCAAAAGTTCATTCACGCCTACAATTGCACCGGTAAAATTTTCAGTAGTACGCATTATATTTAATGCACGAATGAGTTGCACGTGTTGCAATTCAGTTGAATTGCTAACTTAATGCGCATTGCCCTCTGTTGCTTTATTAACGACTTGAAACTATAACCTGGTTGGTGTTTTTGCTTCTCATCTGGCGCTGGCTTTATTTATGTGTGAAGGGAACTTAATACTGTTATTGTTCAGTAAACTAAAATAGCTCAAAGTATTACTCGGAGGTATTTTGTGGTGAAAGATTGTGTGTGTACTGTTTTGCAGACTTTACAGAGACGGGTATACCTACATTGTTGAGCAAATCAATTGTTTTTATAGGGTACTACTGTCCTTGTTTAGTTTTTCACATTTAAAACTAAGTTTGGGAGACCTGTTTATTCTGATTTTGGGATATTCCTACTGGCTCGGAAAAAACGAGATCACATAGCTCTTAGGTACCCATCTCGCTACTGAAATATCAAGATTAATACAGTAAATAATCACAAATGTGAAACATATATGACTCCAATTGTCTTTATACCGACTCTTTCTATTAAAATTTACCACTTCTAAACCACTTGCCAACTTTATAAGGCATGATGGTATGTTATGTAGGTCAGTTTTAGTATATACGAAACACAAAACATGTGTCAAGTATTTTTAGATTAAGAATCTATGTACAAAATTTCAAGACTGTATCTTGAAAAATGACAGTTATAAGCTTGTTATGTTATCCGGTTGTATGTCGCATCGAATTCGGGTGACTGAAGGGTTTTACCCCCCCGCCCTGCTGTGCGCCCGCGCCTACTGCCGCTATTGTCCGGCAGTGACCTGTTTTGTACGCGTATGGAATGGAACAGAATATGAGATGCTGTAAAAATTATTGGAATCGATTCAGTTACTTATTCTGAACAAACTATATTCTGGTTTCGCATATACTAAAAACAATGTTGTATAAGCAAATCTTACCATCTCATCAGCGTAATCCCCAACCACTGGGTTATTGTTGATGTACCACCGGTATATCTGAGCTGCTGGGTTCGCGTCCACGTCACAACGGACCCTCAGCTCTGAACCTTCAGGGATCTTGCGGCTCTCTCCGGAGCTGATGGTCACGTTTACTTTTGGCACGTATTTTACCTGAAAAGAATACTGTGTTTAAATTTGAGATCTCACCTGACTTTAATACAAATTTTACATAAATAAATATAAAATGTTTGAAGTTAGGTAGAGACGTGACGGATCATTTTCCTTTGAAGGAGTCTAGCTAATGCTGGACCCCAGCCTGTGATGGTCGTGGTGAATTTTGCGGATTCCATGGCTGGGATGTCTACAAGCCAGCATAAAAGGTCGGCACGACCGGGGAAACACAACCCTCTCACAGAATATCGACGTCAAGTAGCAGTATGCATACTGTTGCGTTTCGTTCAGTGAGTGTGGAACGCCGGAGGCCAATTCCTCCCTCAGTCCACTTTCTTCTCCTCTCCTACCCTCCCTTTTCCTTAAATAAGCTAACGAATCTGCAACTCCTTTAGTTTTGCAAATGTCCATGGGCGGCGATGACTATCATCAGGTAACTCGCCTGCTCGTTTGCTAAGTTATCTTAAAAACAAATATATATATTTAAATACCTCTATATGTACTGTGGCCATCCTCGGAGCTCTGTCGGCTGTATTTTGCGCTTGACATGTTATTGTCTGGTTGTGGTGACCTTTGCTTGGGGTCAACCGCAGCACTGACCTGTCATGGACAATGGCTTAATTAGTATACGTTGTTGAATGTCACTTTAATTGGTAGACATATTAATATACTACTATGATATTTGAAGATGATGCAAGAATAATTTAAAAGATCTAAGCGTACGCAAGGCTACACATCAAGCTATACAAAACCTGTATAGGCTGGTCTTGAATTGTAGGGAAATCCTTTACAATAGAGGTCAGTTTAAACTAGTTAATGGCTTGATGTGTAGCTGTGTGTACAAACAATGGGAGCGGCTTCGTTTTGTATTATGTAAGATAAGGATAAAACACAAACCTCGTTTTGAACCTCTGGCCATCAGGTAACAGTTCTGATGTGCTTTTGACTCCCCTCTTAATCAGTGACTGGCTTCCATCCAGCCAAGTTATCTGAACAAAAGGAGAATAGGTACATTATTACATCATCATCATTAACATTGTCCCACTTCTCGACACGTTTTTATTAGGATATAGTCCACCACGCTAACCTATTGGAGGTGGATTTCACATGCCATTAAGAAAATCTCTCAGGTTTCCTCAAGATGTTTTCCTTCACCGTTAAAGCGCGTGATATTTAATTATTAATAGGCACATGACTTCGAGAAGTCAGAGGCGTGCCTTGGATTCCAACTCACCTTCGACTTAGAAAAAAATAAGCCTAATCGGTCTAGCCGTTCTAGAGTTTTAGCGAGACTAACGAACAGCAATTCATTGTTATATTTACTCTTAATATTATAAAAAGCTAAAGTTTGTGAGTTGTGCCGTTCTACAGAGTAATCTCTGGATATACTGAACCGATTTCGAAAATTCATTTACCAACACAAAGTCACATTATTTGTGAGTGTAAT
The DNA here is from genome assembly GCA_958496365.1 of Subacronicta megacephala. Lineage (NCBI taxonomy): Eukaryota > Metazoa > Arthropoda > Insecta > Lepidoptera > Noctuidae > Subacronicta > Subacronicta megacephala. The sequence goes on along the minus strand of OY292539.1, from coordinate 4,662,888 downwards.
AAGCTGTTTATTAACCCGAAAAATGAAAAGACTTTCGAGGTAGTTGGATTTGCAAAGAGCTGCTCAATAGGAGAGTTGGTCAAGTAAAAATTTTCATTTACCGTCCAACGAAGTGGGGACGGGTCAGCTAGTATAACATAAAAAAGAGAAGAGAATAGAAGATTATTTACGTACCTCTGCCGCTGGTTTTCCTCCAGAAGATACGCACTCGATATCAACGGGCTGGCCCTCTGTCGCATCAATGAATGCCCCTCGCAGTATCCTGGGTGCCTCTGGAGCTACTAAGACTGTCAGCTGGGCGTAACGGGAGCGTATTGGTGGCTCACCTAGGAAGAGGATTTATAGTTAGTAGCGAACTTTTTGTAGTTATGTCTCGCTGGCATGTCTACGTGCTAGCATGAATGGGTCGGCACGAACGGGGAAGTACTACCCTCCCACAAAATATCGACGTCAAGTAGCAGTATGCATACTGTTGCGTTTCGTACAGTGAGTTCCTCCCTCAGTTCCCTTCCTTCTCCTTTTCTCCTTCCCTTCCCTTCCCCTAGTTATCTTGTGTATTAGGTACAGACTCCAGTTCCCATTTACTTATTCATGACATAGAGTGGTTGTATAATATGAATATGGCAAATGTTATTTATTTGTTTATTATTATTTTAAAGGGCCTCGAACAAAGAATGTACCCAAATCGTGATATTTTATAAAGTACAGGTAATAAATTGTATTCTTTAATTATAAGACCACAACCATACGTAGTACGTATACGTAGTAGTAGTAGTTGTTTTTTATATTAAAATTAACAATGTGTTAATTAAATATAAAAAAAATATGTTTGGTTATGTTACATTAATTATTTTTTTTATGTAGCCTCTTTTGTGTTTTTGCAGGACATTACATTGAGTTAATTTAAAATGATTAGATGATATTTTAAATTATATCCTAAATTATAACGTAGTTATTCCAAGATATAGATTAAATAAAATAAATAATCATTTAATACACGCGCGCGTGTTTATGTATGAATGTGTAAGAAGCGAAAGAGATAAGTATGCAAGAGTCATAGCAAGTGGTGGTCTATAGTTTCTGCCTACCCCTGTAGGAAAAAGGCGTGAGTGTATGTATGTACGTATGTATGTAAAAATAAATTAATTGACTTAAACAAAATGTTCTCACGGGAAAAGAAAAACGTCCTTTTAAAAGATACTATTAATTACTTGCTCATGTCGCGAGATTGACACCATTGATTTATAGCTTAATAATAAGATAAAAGATGCCATATTTATGTCGTTAGAAACTCGCCAATAAGCGATATAAAATTTATATAAGGTAAATTTAGAAGATCCCACGGTAGTTAATTTGTACCATGACCATATTGGTTCTATTTCACGACTGACTATTTTCAACCGACTGATTGGTCTAATGATCACAAGAGGTTATGGGTTCGATTCCCAGGTTGAGCACTGTTAATGGATCTTTCTATAAATCTCAGTAGCAGCTCGAAGTCTGGATTGGTTCCCAGTTTGGCAATACCTTCGACTTTTATTACTTGGGGCTATAAAAACTTAACGGGGAACTGTGAGTATACATTAATACTTAGGTACATCTCGGCCTAACACCTAACTTCGTCATGTTGTTGAGTAAGACCGCAACAAAAGTCGCAATAAACCATTGAGCGAAAATATTCTCTAATCAAATCCATTTCAACGCACGACAGACACATTTTAAATTGCCGCCAATTTGTTAAATTCAAATGCCATAGTAATATGAATTCTTTACACATTTACAGCTTCCCAAAAAGTTTATAATTTAAATAAATCTGTCATCGGCTAATTTTCTTGGTGGCCTATTCTAAAAACTTCCAGTGTGACCCACTTATGTTATGTTAGACCAGAGGTCAACAATTAGTTCATAGAAAAAAATATTCATTAAACAATTATTTACGGAAATAACAAAGGTATTTTTTTACATACCTATCAATAAGATTTTTTTTTGACATTTTTATTTAATTACGTACAAGTTGCTGTGTTCTCGCGGTCCGTAAAAAATGGGTCGGCGGTCCAAATGCGGACCGCGGTCCGCCATTTGGTGACCCCTGAGTTAAACTATCATTATGTTATGATTATTTTCATTACACTTTTTGAGGTTGGAAGATCTCTGAGCTTTTGTGTTGGTAATAATGCGGTAAAATACCTTTTGTTTAGGATTGAAGTGTAGCAGCAGTCGCGCTTAAGAGCACTTGACTAATGAGGCAGCTAAAAAAAGTAAAAAAACAATTGCACTATTAAAATTAAAATACCCTCACCATTAAGGCCGGAGCTAACTTGACACTGGTACTGGCCGTCATCTTCGAGAGTAACATCCTTGATGTCGAGAGAATAATCCCCTGAAACAAAAAAATATATTTAGCAAATATACTGAATGACCCGCCTTCTAGTCTGCTAACCCGCAGTAGGCTAGCGTGGTGGACTATAGCCTTATCCCTCTCGTTCTGAGAGGAGACCCGTGCCCAGCAGTGAGACAATGTAATAGGTTGATGATGATGATACTGAGATCTTCGTCTATGATAAATGATATTTATTTTCTCTTTATAAGTCAATGACTTACATTTTTTTAACTAGATGGCGCCGGCGTTTCTTATCTGAGAAAACGAAAACAAACCCACAGAATCATGGTCTTATTTAAAGTCCAGAAAATAATAGTATTACTATGATCAGTATTCGATTCTGAACCAACGATTTTCATTATATAATTCATCTTATAATTTAAGTTGAGTCATTTTCCCATACATCGTTAATTTTACTGAATTATATAGGTAAACACATTTTTTGGTTCACCATAATATAAACTATTTATAAGATTTCCCCTGAAAATTTACAAATACCAATATGCCTCTGTAAAAGTTTAAGTATATTTTTATTTAAATTTGTATTATTATGTTATACATTGTAGATGCTCCATCCGCATCCATCCGCATCATCATCATCATAATCAGAATATGCCACAGCCTAACGTTAGTCTCCCACAAAGAGAGCCAATCATCCCAGTCTTGGGCAGCTCGCATCTATGCAATGCCAGCCATCATTATTATGTGACCATGTGTACGCCAATTACAATAGGTAATTGTGAAACTGCTTCAATAGTCTAGTGGTCCTAAGCGCGACTGCTACGCTAGAGTTCGATTCCCAGGTCCAAAATGTTATTGGGTTTTCTATGAATCTCTGAGTTGCAGCTTTCAGTTTAATTTTCTGCCCGGACATAAACATACTGGCGAAATGTGAATGTACAGTAGTACACCTCTGCCTAGCCCTTCGGATATATACAGGCGTGATGGTCTGTTGTGTCATGTATGGCATGATGAGTAATAACTAGTATAGTAGTAATAAATAATATATAACACAATGCCTATTACCATTAACCGGGCACATATCCAGACTCCGAGCTGCTACTGAGAATTTCAAAGAAAACCCCAATAACACTTGGCTGGACTTGGGGATCGAAACCAGAACCTCTAGCGTAGTAGACGCGCGTAGGACCACTACCCTAACGAGGCAAACAAATCTTTTCAATCTCACTAATATAATTATCTCTAAAAGACACTGCAGCAGAAACTTTCGACAGGGGATTTCAATTTAATAAGCTGACAGCTCCGTTTTATTCTAGACCCGATAAAAATGGAGCACTGGGATTACTCTAGTCCAGATAATTAAGTATTGTCGTATTATTCAGTTAATATTTTAACAGATTGGATTAGTTCTTTTAACTTGAATGTCAGCTGCTTTAAAATGGCGTTATAAATGGTTTTAATTTCTGTTAATAGATATTTTAAAATTAAATTATCTATATACCTATCTAGTATTAAAATTTATAGGATTTGAGAGGAAGGAATAAAGGAAATGCTAGAAGTAAATTCCATCACTCCCTTTCTTCCTCTTGACAAATTGACTCTCGATGAAATTGACGACCTCTGGGAAGAAACATCGAAATGACCGGGAATCGAACTCGGATAATATTAGCATGGAAAATACAAAAAAAAATTGTTACGACTAGAACAGTTTTTTTTTTTTTTTATTTATTTATTAATTAACCAACTTATACTTACAGTTTACACTACATATACAAGTTATCGGTCATATAGGTAGTAACGAAAGAATACATAAATTTTTAATTATTTTGAAATATAAAATTAATTAGTTTAAAAATATAATATGTTTATATCAAGTTCACAAAACATGTTGCAAACATCTATCTAACTTTATCTTACTCTAAAAGAGTGAGTGGGATAAGTAACTGTTCGCAACATGTTTTGTTTTCAATGGAAACGCGGTGTAAAGGGCTACTTTACTTTCATAACTGTCTAAGATGAATGCAAGTCAAACAGTTGTAGACTCAACAGCCACTGAAGTGCAAAAATAGCCCACTATTTAAGACACCACTTGAACTCTGCTTTGATGGGCTTATGCCAAGCTTAGAGAAGGCGCACAATATGCGACGCATACCCGACTTTGCGTTTAAATATCTGTTAGTCTTCGTTAGCACGGGAGTTTAAAAAAACGTTGCGTGTAAAATGATTAGCATTTTTTTTCCTCTCTTCTTCGACGCTGTTCAAACGAGCGTCAAAAACTCTGTGCATTCAAAAAATCTTAAAATATAAAGCGCGACGGATAATAAACTCACGGAAGAAGTCATAAGGTGTATTATTGAAGCATTACAAATAATCCACATTAATTTATTAAAAAAGCGCTTAGTGTTATCTCATAATATGCATATAAAGATATCATAATTATTATGATTTTTGGAGCGTCACTTTGCCATTACTTTGCACTGAGTGTCGAGACACAAATATTGTCAAAATCCATCAACTCATTTGAAAGCTACCATAGATAAAGTCTAAGATGCATACTTAAGATGTATGCTTTCTATTAGCTGGACACAGAAAGTCACCAATGTCGAAGTCTTAAGGCGAATTGGCCAGGACCGCAAGCTCATGCAGACCGTCAAAGAATGAAAAGTTGCTTACCTCGGGCACGTCTTTCGGCACGAGAGATATAACTTGCTGCAACTTATAATGATGGGCAAAGTAGCAGGGAAACGCGGTGTTGGCCGAAGAAAAAAATCTTGGTTAAGGAACATTCGTGAATGGATCGGAGTCACGAGTGCTGCTGAGCTGTTCCACCTCGCCAAAGACAAGGAGAAGTATACAGAGTTGATGGCCAACCTTCAGTGATTGGAGAGGCACCCAAATAAGAAGAAGATAGATAAAGTAAGCAGATATAGTAGGTGTAGACAAATGAGTAGTTTCGAGCATGGCCAAAAAACCAAGGCACCCCCAATATTCAGTACAATTGCACAACTATTACAAAACAACAATCAAAAAGTTTTTAATAACGGTAAACTTTACACTCAATCATTACCACCACGATTAAAAAATAAGAACGAACTAAAATACTTCACAGACAATTCAAGTCAGAAGTATTCCAATCGAAAAGTCGAGATTCACTGTTTGTTTCCTCGCTGGGAATATTACAAACACTGTGTTAAAAGTGCGAGTAGAAAGATGCCAAAAAGTTCTAGTGTTTGGGATTCAGATCGTAGGAATCTTTGCCTCAGTTTACCTGAATCGATGCACATCGGAGTACAGATATTCTTTAGAGGGTTTAGACGCCATTAATATATTATTATGAGAAGGTGTCGCGTCTTGATAGTGCTTATGTAAGATCACATTTTTAAAAATGTCCTTTACTTTTTGGAGCGTTTTTTTTTAAATAATACTGGCACCTACAAAACAAACGTTCCTTAAAACCACTAGAGTCTGTAAAAATCCCAGATGAAGCTATAGGCCGACCGTTTAACTCGCGTATCGCCTGCGCGGTAATAAGGGAGCGGGGGCGCAAAAATAAATACTTAAAAAAGATACTTATTATTTTATTCTTTACCAACAATGTCTATCTCGAGATAAATCTTTGGATTATTGACTCCGTGTGTAGCGTTACCCGCCCCCGCTCCCTTCTTACCGCGCAGGCGATACGCGAGTTAAACGGTCGGCCTATAATTCTCCTGCCGTGAGACATTCAAACGTTGCCTTTTCAAACAACTATTAAAATGTACTATGTCTCCTGTGCTATTGGCTGAATAAATCTTTCTTTCTTCGCATACAGGTAGCTGATAAATATTTGTCTTGCTTGATATAGATTTCTTTATAAATAAGGATCTACCAAAGGATTTTATATGAAGGCAACTAACAAAGCCTGCATTTTGTCACATATTGCATGATATCATTTTGACACAAACTTTGTCAACAGTTAGCTGCCTAACCTAATTATTTTGTTGACTGTACTAACTACGAGTAATAATTTCAACGAATAAACTATAGGGGTAGCCCAACGCCCTTTTCAAGAATGCTGCCAAATTAAACAGCTGTTTCCAAACATTTTGCTTAATCAACACTTTTCCAAAGATGACCTACATAAAATTGTACAAACGAAGAAATTGTTCACACAAAACTGCATAGAAAAATGAAATATCTTATTCCATCTCACCCCGTTCTAGAAGAGAGTAATATAAATATTACGTGTCTACAAAACGGACTAGAGAAACACGGTAAATTCCATTTTTAACCCGTGAAAAGCGCTCTAGTTGCGAAGCCCACTTAAGAAGATCTTTCATCGTGTCTTAAAAACGTTAAAAATACATTTTTCATCGCCACGGTTAAAGGCATTGAAGTAATCTGTGCTACACTCACTACATCTGTGGATTGTTTCTAAGGCAATTTCAATGGAAATGAGAAGTGTTTGTCAAGCTTAGAACTGGCTGTGATTGAAGCGTTGACTGGTGATACAATGATTTCTGATTACGTGAATATTAATAATAAAATGATAATATTTTTTAGATATCATCGATTTATTAATTAATGATATAATTATCAATTTTTAAAAAATATCTACGAAACTGATTTTTATTTTTATTTATACAGGGTGTAAGGGACATTAACGCACAAACGCTTTCCATGAATTCAGTTCATGATTCTAGACACCATTGCGTTGATATTTTTCAAATCAGTGGGGTTCAGAATCATGTTCTGAATTCATGGTAAACGTTTGTGCGTCCATGTCCCTTCTACCCTGTATTTTACGATGTTTCCATGTATATTCATTAAAATAAATTCACCAACTTAATAATATTAATGTTCCGAAATAAAATCAGTAATAAGTAATTTTATGGTGACACACTTTTAGATTTTTTGAGATTGTAGTGTAAAAAATACTTTATTAATAATTAGTTTAAATTATGCACGACAATAATGGAACATACCAAGCAGTTTATCGTAAAAAATCTAGTTTTACAAAATTTTAGGAGGGTTATGCCCAGCACTGGGACGAAATGGGCTAGAATAATAATAATAATACGCCACCTGTGTGTAGAGTAGACTTTTTCTGAAATTACTATTGTTTTCTACCTGCCAAATAAATTGTTGATAACCTTGAATCTACATTCTGCGTCCGTCAAATCATTATTGCTATTGCTAGCCAAGATTTGAGAGGTCGATGACTTTTGTTGCGTAAAAAATCTAAATATAATCTCTGATGCAAAAAATGAAATGAAAAGTGAATGCTATTTTTTATAAATATGATTTCACTGGGAGCAAGACCCTGTGTGGGATTTATCAGAGCCAAATAACATTATTTTCTTGAAAAGGTTCGAGAAAATTATCTACAAGCTTTGGTCCTTTGATTTCGTACACGAATTTCGTTAACATGTTAAATAATTACTAAAATTAACATAACATACCATCACGCCTGTATTCCCCGAAGGGTTAGGCAGAGGTGTACTAATGTACACCCACATTTCGCCGGTATGTTTAGGTCCCATGTAATAGGGGGCGAGCCTATTGCCATTAACCGGGCACAAATCCAGACTCCGAGCTACACTTTGCTCGACCTGGGGATCGAACCCAGGACCTCTAGCGTAGCAGTCGCGCTTAGAACCACTAGACTAATGAGGCAGTCTACTAAAATTAAAAATTTAAAAAACCCCTGACAATTGCATTATATCTAACCGATTTTCATCAAACATAACTAACAACACTCCCGACTAATTCACCTTTCAAACAAAAAAAAACTAAATCAAAATCGGTTCATCCGTTCGGGAGCTACGACACACACACACACACACATACACACACACACGCACAAACACACACACGCACACACTCACACACACACACACAGAGAGACACGTCAAACTTATAACACCACGTCGTTCTTGCGTCGGGGTTTAAAAATAATCGTAAAATAACACCCCGTTTTTGCGTCGGGGGTTAACAAGTCACTAGAGAAAACAAATATATATTTCTGGAATATGATTTACGTGGTTACAATGTATTAATTAAACCTGCCAAAGAACTCTGTCAAAATACGTTATTATGTTTGAGGTTTAGGGGGCGAGCCTATTGCCACTAACCGGGCACAAATCCAGACTCCGAGCTGCTACTAGGAATTTCATAGAAAAACCTAATAACAATTTGCTCGACCTGGGGATCGAACCCAGGACCTCTAGCGTAGCAGTCGCGCTTAGGACCACTAGACTAATGAGGCTATCACATGGGACCTAAACATACCGGCGAAATGTGGGTGTACTTTAGTACACCTCTGCCTAACCCTTCGGGGAATACAGGCGTGATGGTATGTTGTGTTATGTTATGTTTGAGGGTTTATTTCCAGTTCGAATAAGGGTTACTGTGTTACAAAGCTTGTGTATGTACCCGGTAAATAGAATTAGGCCTTTAAAACTTTAAATTTATTTATTACCTACTAGCTTTCCGCCCACGGCTTCGCCCGCGAGTTTTCTCGACTTTCTGTTCTATAATATGTATGTATTATACACATAAACTATCCTCTTGAATCACTTTATCTATTAAAAAAAACCACATCAAAATACGTTGCGTGGTTTTAAAGATCTAGGCATACATAGGCACAGACAGACATCGGGAAGCGACTTTGTTTTATACTATGTAGTGATTTTATGGCTAAACTATGGATATGTACCTATGTACAATAATAAGTGAATCTCTGTATAACCCTTTGAAGACTAGTGAATGTGATGTTATTTATATTAGCTAGCCCAATTTTTATTCCATCTTGATATCATCTGTCGACGATCCATAAATTCATTATTTACCGAAGGTTACTCGCTGATAACCAAACCATTACCGAAACTTAATCAAATAAGAGTAGGCACACACGGCTACAAGTCAACCTATACAAACCCAGTTTAAGCTGATCTTGCATTGGCTTATGGCTTCTCATACAATAAGAGGTCAGCGTAAACTGGATTTGTATAGGTTGACTTGTAGCCGTGTGTGCCTACTCTTATTTGATTAATTAACTTTTACTATTATGTGTCGTGAATTATTAATAATTACTACTAAAAGTAATAAATTTTGATCGTTTATTGACATTTACCAAAACATGTGGTTATTATTAATAATTTTGTAAAAATATTAATAATTTTCGATTAATCAGATTTACCGTAACATATACATACTTACCGAGAAACCATGCGGGCGAAGCCGTGGGCGGAAAGCGAGTTTATTTTATCCTAACATCACTACCGTAGAAGTATTAAAGGAAAGTATCGATGCTAACCTTCAATAAACTATGAGTTTTCTATAAAAAGAAAGGAAAAGATAACTAAAGATATCGATTGCATACATCCTTGTTTTATTATAAAGGGTAGCGGAGGGTATTTGTAGAAAGACGATGAACTTTAAGATAACCTGGGTACGCGTTACGCGTGTAATCTCGATTTTGCAATGAATTAATGAACGAATTAACGGTTGAACAAATGAATGAATGAAAGAAAGAACGAATGAATGAATGATTGAACTAATAAATGAATTGGTAGATTTTTCGGGTATATTACTTTATGCCATTCTAGACCCGTTAGCTTTTTAGACTTCAGGGGGTTAAGTGTATAAGAATACTCCTACTATAGTTCTCAGGTGGACGTTTTAGTAGCGTTTAAGGTCTCTTTAAGAAACAACAGTTCATCCTTGAATGTAAATTGTTTTATGTTTGTTCCAATAACAAACCTTTCATTAGAATTGTCAAGTTACTTATCATTATCATCAGCCTATATCCTGTATACTAAAAGATCTTTGATCTTTAATTTATTTGTTAAAAATGCTCGTTGGTCTAGTGGTCCCAATCGCGACTGCTACGCTAGAGGTCTTGGGTTCGATCCCCAGGTCGAGCAAAGTGTTATTGAGTTTTTCTATGAAATTCTCAGTAGCAGCTCGGAGTTTGGATTTGTGCCCGGTGAATGGCAATAGACTCGCCCCCTATTACATGGGACCTAAACATACCGGCGAAGTGTGGGTGTACATTAAGTGCACCTCTGCCTAACCCTTCGGGGAATACAGGCGTGATGTTATGTTATATGTTATAATCATCAGCCTATATCCTGTAAACTAAAAGATCTTTGATGGAATATATTTTTATTTTGTTATTTATAAAGTGATTGTTGAAAATTAATAATTGTATAATTTCTAAATATACAGTTACACACTAAAAGTCCCACCAAAGAAAAGTTAATAATCTGTTAAGGCTCTTATCATACCAATCCGTAATTATACATCCATAATTTGGTCCAGAACTGACCCTGTACTAAATACCTGAATATTCCGAGCAGGTGCGATCCTAGCCTTATTCCCCTAGCCTAAATACATAGCTCGCCTAGTAATTTACCTAAATATCTCGGTGCGTTATTTTTTTCTGAGCGCAAAACCGTGTGCCAAATAATCAACTTTTTAAATGGTGTGCAGTGGGATGTAGTGAAAGCAGGGTTCCGTATCCGGGGAAAATATTTTATTTCAAAAAAGCATCTATTTGACAGTGGTAGAATTGTGCTGTGAATTCTGCCCTTAAATTCAACAATATTGTGTTCCGGTTTGAGGAATAATAACATACCATCAAGCATGCATTCCTCGAAGGGTCTGGCAGAGGCGTACTTAATAAAGAACTACAGTTCGCCGGTATGTTTAATTCTGAACTGCTACTCAGAATTTCATAAAAAAACCCAATAACACTTTTATCGACCTGGGGATCGCACCCGGGACCTCTAGCGGAGAAATCGCGCTTAGGACCGCTAGACTAACGAGGCAGTCCGTATTAGCGTATATTGTATTTCGAAAAGTTATCTATTCCACAGTGGTAGAATTGTGCTATGAATCTGTCGTTAAATTTATATGCTCACATAATATTGGGTTCCGGTGAGAAATAATGTAGCTAGTGAAATTACTGGGGAAACTGATATCTGATGACAACTGGAACATACATGGGGGTCCAATCGATAGGTATGGTAGTCCCCTATCACCCTGCGCCGGCTTGACACCTTACAAGAAACACCTTGTATATACCACTGCTGTTGCTGGCATCTACAGGCTGTGGTTCTTGCTTAACATCACGCGCCCCCATTAGATAACTTAGTACGATGGACTAACAAACACACAACTACCACAAAATGTCAAACTTTCTCAGTTGATTTTGAACTTAATTATGAACAATTTAAGGTTTCAAAATCAATTGGAGAAATTTGAGTTTGTTTACCCTGATGTGCTGGCGACTGTATAATAAAAGAAATCATTTTTATAAGCTTGAAGTCTTCATTTGCATCTTTGCCTAAATTTATGTCGATGAAGAAACGAAAAACGATTGGGAAAGGTATGTTAAGATGGTTTGGTCATGTAGAGAGAATGGATGAACGGAGATTGACGAAACAAGTATATATGGTGAGTATGGATGGACGAGTTGGAAGGGGAAGACCTCGAACGTACCGCAACCAAATTGCGGATGTTCTTAAAAAAGGCCAGGTTCCGAGCACCCTGAACCGACGGTCATGCATGAAGAGATTAATGAATGTAGATGAAGCGAAAGTAGTGTGCCAGGATCGTAGCAAGTGGAAATCTATAGTCTCTGCCTACCCCTATGGGAGACAGGCGTGACAATATGTATGTATGTATGTATGTAAGAAACGGAAGGCTTCGAAGGATTCAAACCCTCCTTGAATGGGAAAGCAGGCAACGCACTTGTGACTTCCTATGGTGTTGCAGGTTTCCATGGGCGGTGGAAATCGTTGCCATAAGGCGAATCCATCTGCTAATATTTTTTTTAAAAGCAATGTGGGTCACACATTACTAGTATTCTTGTTAACCCCTCGTGCTAAGCTAAATGCTTGTGTTACGAGTGGGTTCACGTCGGTAGTGCTATGGGTGGGGTTCGAACCGGCAACCATATGATCGCAAGTCCGACGCCCTAGCCATTAGGCTACCGACGCTTCAATTTGCCTATATCTCATAAAAAAAATCGTCTAACTACCGATCTGGCCCATTTTGCTTAACAAATAATTATAAATTACCTCATTTAAGATGTACCTACATGATATTTTAAATCAGTACAGAACCCTAAAAATATAAATTTGTTCTTGCGGATTGGTATACAATGTGTTTTCCTGTCAAACAACTTTCAACTGTATAGCGATATTTTAAAGTTTAAAATATCTTGTTTTATTCTGTTGCCGTGTTAAAAGTGCGTTTTTATATACAACTGAGTCATGGCCAAAATGCGTAGCGATGACCGACGCGGGATGAGAATGTTTTCTCTTATTGCAATAAGGAACATTTTAAACAACATTTTTTCTGAGATCATTCACGGAAAGAAAAACCAGTTGAAACTTGTTGTGTGCAGTGATAAACTGATAATATGACCATTGGACTGCCATGTCTAAGGGCTCGAGTTCGAATCCAAGGTACGCACTTTTAACTTTAAGAAGTCATGTGCTAATTAATAATTAATTCTCATGCGCTTAAATGGTGAAGGAAAACATCGTACGATTCCTCACGCATAGCTCTTAGGTTTTCTTGACGGCGTCTGAAGTCTGCCAACCCGCAGTACGCTAGCGTGGTGGACTATAAACTAATCCTTCTCGTTCTTAGAGGAGACCCGTTCATAGCAGTGAGACAATGTAATGGGTTGATGATGATGATTCTGAATTTCAACTTTAACGTAACGTCAATGACATCTTATAAAAGGTTACTTTGCTTCTCTCTTGTCCCTTCAATAAAATAACTTTGTAATCTTAGCATGGAAAATGCATTAAGATACATTATTATGTAGTACTAGCTATTGCCCGCGACTTCGACGCGTGGAATAGATTTTTCTCAATACTGTGGAAATTTACCAAAATATCGTTATAAATTAAAGCCTTATATATTATTGTGATGTATAAACAATAATACTGTAAAATTTCATCAAAATCTGATCACTAGTTTTTGCCTGAAAGAGTAACATCCATCCATGCATCTATCCACCCATCCATCCATCCATTCATCCATCCATCCATCCATTCATCCATCCATCCATTATCCATCCATCCATCCATCCTCACAAACTTTCACATTTATGATATTAGTAGGAATTATTTACCTTCTTCGTCGCTCCCAATCATAGCGTATCTGTCGTAACCGCTCAAGTTGCGGTGTGTGCCGAGCCCGAAGTCGTCCTTCGTCCATTGTAAAGAGCCCACTTTGTTCTCCACGCGGCACGGCAGAGTCACTCGCGAGCCGACTATGGCACTCTGTTGGAAAAAAAATTGAATCATGAATTTGTTAAGAAGGGCGAAATAATAAATCATATTTATTTCTGTAAATGGATCTTTTAGGTTCTAAAAAGGTTCTCGAGTGGAGACCACGCACCGGAAAACGCAGTGTCTATGGGGGAGTCCTTTTTTCAGCAGTGGACTTCATTAGCCTGATATGAAATGAAATGGATCTTTTAAGACACTTTTACAAGTCATTGTTTTAAAAAAAAAAAAAAAAAAAAAAAAAAAATGTAGGGAGTCTATAGCCACTAATCGGGCATAAATCGTGACTCCGAAATTCTTAGATATTATAAATAGAATGCAATAGGCTCGCCCCCTATTACATGGGACCTAAACATACCGGCGAAATGTGGGTGTTCATTAGTACACCTCTGCCTAACCCTTCGGGGAATACGGGCGTGATGGTATGAAATTCTTAGAAGAATAATTAAATAGAAAATCTCAACAACACTTTACTCGACCTGGGAATTGGACCCAGTACCTCTAGCACAACTGTTGCGCTTTGGACCACTGGAATTATGAGAGAGATAAAAAATACTGTGCAGATATTAAGACAAAAACAAGGAATACAAAACCATATAAAAGTAATTCGCACAAAAAGCATTTTCCAATCGTTAAATCCAAGGTTGATTATTGACATTGATCACATTATTATTTGGCTGTTACGAAAATTATCGAAATTGCATTCACTACCCAATTATAGGATTAATATTAATAATTGTATGTTCGAAATTATGTATAATAGTACCTAGCATTATTGGCAAATCATGCGCAATTTTTGTATAAAGTTATAATCAAATTGATTAACGTATACGGTTTTATTTCAATGTTTTGCAACTGACTGGCCGATTGCTTGTGAAATGGTCGGATGAAATCGATTATTGACTTTGTTTTTTGTATCGATTTCAGTGAGTTCCCCTTTAATCAAATTTATGTTACTTAAAGTAATTTAAAATATTATAAAGCTGATGAGTTCGTTTGTTTTAATGCGCTTATCTCTGGGACTATCTGTTGGATATGAAGAATTATTTTTGCATAATATTATGGTAATTCTGTTCATTTATTTATTTATTTTATTTCGGAGCTTTTTCCTTCTAGGAAACATCAGCTTCATTATACTTACACGTTACAATAACAATAAAATAATAGACACTGTATGTACATTAAATATAAATAAATAAGTGTGGGTACCTACTGAAAAACTGTATTGGGAGGGTAGCAATTCAATTTTTGAGGATCAAGCTAATATCATATCAGAAATTAAACATGAAATTAAATAAAAATGCAATAACTATTTACATATAAAACATAGGTCATAGAAAACTAGGTGGCCCTTTTCAATTATTATACCCAATAAAAAATGAACATACCATCACGCCTGTATTCCCCGAAGGGTTAGGCAGAGGTGTACTTACTGTACACCCACTGTGCCCCGGTATGTTTGAGGTCCCATGTAATAGGGGGCGAGGCTATTGCCATTTGATAAAACATTCATTTAAACACATTACAATCGACATAATTATCATTTGGTTTGATACCCTACAGAGAATAACGGTATGACAATATGATAAGTAATAATACTTAAAACACTCGTTTCACCAAGTAATACCGAACACCCCGTTTATATTCAAAGTCGCCCCCTAACTACAGAATAAAACCAAGCTTGGTTGGTACCGTTTCTTTAGAAAACCGCGCTTAACATGACGCTTTCAAAAGATTGCATTTATGCGCTAAGTAATGACATATGACGGTTGAAATAACAGCCCTCGTCCGTGAGAGAGAATTTTGTGGAAAGTTGAAGAATAAAAATCTTCTTAATGTAGGTCCTTAACAGCTGGTTACAGTATATACAAAATGCAAAATCTATTCGTTATTTTGGTACAGCCCATGGACATCTGAAGTACCTACCAAAATAGGTGCAGTTGCGTTGCCGAGCCTATTGAGGATAGGGACGGAGAAAAGGAGAAGGAAGGGGACTGATGGAGGAAGTGGGCCTCCGGCGCTCCTCACTCACCGTACAAAACACAACAGTATGCATAGACGCATACTGCCACTTCACGTCGATTTTCTGTGGTGGGGTAATACTTCCCCGGTCGTGTCAACGCATTCATACATGTAGAAATACCAGCGAGACAGTTCACCATCAACCCATATATTGTCCCACATACGGGTCTCCTCTCAGAATGAGAGGGATTAGGCTGCAGTCCGCCACGCTAGCCTATTGCGGGTTGGCAGACTTCACACGCCATCCAGAACATCTCTTAAGCATGCAGGTTTCCTCACGATGTTTTCCTTCACCGTTTAAGCGCGTGATAATTATGTATTATGCGTGCCTTGGATTCGAACTCGAGACCTTTGACATGGCAGTCGTATGGTCATAAATATCACAAGACTATCACTGCACTCGCGAGACAGCGAGACAATACTACTACGATATGTCATTGAGATAAATTCTCCAAACAAACTCTAGCGGCGGCGGTCCTGTCCCAATTTAAAGTCAGGGATTTTTTAATCTATCATCACTAATACCTTACCTTCTCAATAGTTTGCCTTCCAGTTTTAGAAGTGAAACCAAAAAAAGTAAATTTGCGAAATTGCTTAAGGAATTTCCCCTTAAGTCCCTCTAACTGTTGTATACGCACCGAACTACCTGCTGTCTTCTAACCAAAGAAGTCATTAATTAAGACTTATAATAATTGTTTTCTGTTCCCACAGACAAACCGTGAAAACGGTTTTGTGGGGCCTTGTATAAAAATGTAATTTTTAAAAGTTTAATAAAGAAACATACATACATACATACAAGCCATTAATATAATCCCACTATTGGGCACGGTTCGCCTCTTAGAATAAGTGGCTTACTAGCCTTATATGCGTTGGCAGTCTTCACACGCCCCGTCGAAAAAATCTTTCAAGCATGATATTTTCTTTCACCATTTAACCGCGCGGTAATTAACTATTAATAGGCAAATTACTTGAAGAAAATTCCGAGGTGGGTGCCTTGGATTTAAACCTATGATTTGACCAATGATCAAATCACTAGGTTATCACATCTAATAATCTATGAATGCTCTTATCTCTAAATAAACAACATGATTCTTTAGAACACACACTGATAACATTTAGTAAAGGTAGGAAAAATGCGAGTTCATTAGAAAAGCAACACATTTTTAAAATATTTAGTTAACTCATGAAAAATGCGTGTAAGGAGCTTTAAAATGAGATAAAAGACATCTCGACAACAAAACACGGAGCAGTAAGCATTCAAGAAATTCAATGATAAGCCGATGAAATGATAACAGTTCTAGTTAAGTAGTAATTTGTATTCATTCTCCGATTTCTATGTAAGTGGAACGAACTATTTACATAATATTATAAATGCCTTAAATACTTAATTTAGCTACCGATGCTAATAGAAAGATAAAACCTGTTAAGCGTTTGGATTCTTCACTTCACTATTTTATGGTTTTCTGTTAAGGTCAGTTCCATACAAATTGTTATACAAAATTTATTATTACATAAATATTAAGTGCAACGCTCAAAGTGCTATTTTCGATTAAAAAGCCGAGCAACGTGTTATTGTTAAAATTCTCAGTGGCACCGGAGAATGGCTGCAGGCTCACCTCTGTTACATGGAACCTAAACATACTGCCAAACTGTGCATTCACATTATGTACACCTCTGCCTAATTAGCCCTTCGGGGAACATAGGCGTGATGGTGTGTTAAGATTTATCTCAAAAATAACACTTTTTTAGGTTAGTGTCAAAACCCGCTTTGTACCTATTGTTTAAAGTAATTATATCAAATTTCCGTATCTCATAATCGGTCGGATTAGCCGAAATAAGCAGATGGGCTGAAATTAATAAAGTTGTTTTCTTATTCTTATCATTACAAACAAACCTTAACAGTAGGTATATTATAATAAATATTTTTTTTGTATGGAGTGAGAAGCAAACAAAGTTGTAGCAACTTACTTATTTTATTTAACAAAATTATTTACCACATACTAAATTCAGTTTCCAATTTTGTTAGATAACAGTAGTGCTGGCGCGTCCTAACAAAATACCTATGTAAATTATTCCAATTATACATTTAAATTTATTCCGTGTCATAGTCCGAGTTATAAGGGAAAAGTAGGACAAACAATGGACCATAAAATCAGAATAAAGCTCTGAGGTTATAATTTGTAGACATTTAGTTTTAATTATGTTAAGTGCAAGTTATGGTAATGTGTGTCTATTTTATATTTGTTTCGTTTTTGTTAAGTGGAAGCTTGACCATTTTAAATATTAACGAATGTTGTTTTTGTGTATTTTTGCAATTTATGGAGAGCTACATTTTGAAGTTAAAATAGTATATCCAGCAGCGCACCCTAACAAAATAACTAGTCTTTGTTAAACCTTCCTGATATTGCACTTTGCAACTGAAAATAATATTGGAAGCCTATTTAAAAAAATATATCATTAAAGTGCAGTTGTATAAACATGAAAGTTCTATCACTAGTAAACACCAAACAGTAATTTACGATAGCTTAATAATATTAAAATAAAACTACTTTTTACGGATTTTATCGCGTTATATTGATATTTTTAATTCCCGACGTTTCGGATCCTTTACAGCATCCATGGTCACGGACGGGTGGACTGGTGGAGCTTAATAATACTTTAAAAATGCTCATAAATCACTAATGCGAATTTGTCAGCCAATATATAAGTAAGTATGCTTCACGATAGCAATGAAATTAATTAAACACGAAGCGTTTTACTATGTTAAGTAGTAGCAAACAGTGCTTTACCTAAGTGATAAAATGAGGGCATACTACTATTTTTTTTTTGTTTTGAATTATGGGTATGTTTTAAGGGTATCTGCCCCAGTGTGCAGCGGCGCGGGCGCTTCTATTTTCCGTTAAATCTTATTTTTTTATCTCGCTAACGTGGCATGGAGATAAGGTTCCTAACTTAGTATATTTATTTTAAGACACCAAACACCCCCGTAAAAGTCACCCCTTGTTTTTATGTCACCCTAGTCATGCGGTGGACTATTTTTGTGGCTATCTATTTATACTATGCAGTTGCTAACTTAAAACCACGATACTCAAGACTCAGCTCTAGTACTCACGGCTACATATACATTGTTAAACTCGCATATCTAACAACAACTATTGTCTGGACTTTAAAAGAGACCATGATTCTCTGAGTTTGTTTCGACGTTTCTTCTCAGAGGTCGTCAGATAGGAAACGTCGGCGCCATCTAGTTAAAAAAATGTAAAAAATCGACTTGTAAAAGTGTCCTGAAAAGATCTATTTACAGAAATAAATATCATTTATCATTTATCATCATTTATCATATCATTTATCATTTATAATCATTTACAGGTCAACCTAAACAATCCAGTTTAACAAAGATATAAATTTTCTAATGATATAAATTTTCTAGTGAAAGAAAAATTCGATCTCAGGCAGGGCTTGAACCTGCGTCTCTCTGGTTAAGCACACCAGACGCTTTACCAACTAAGCTACCGAGACCACTGCCTGTGATGTCGAATTTATCTTCCACATATTACGTCTTCAGGCGACGTCTATGCTAAAATATAATAAAAAATAGGCAGTTAAATCCAGTTTAAGCTGATCTCGCATTGTATAGGCTTCCAATACAATATGGGCCCAAGGCTCCTTAGTCTCCTTCCTTCTCCCTTTCCCCTTCCCCTCCCTTCTCTTTAAATAAGCTCGGCAACGCATCTGCAACTCCTTTTGTATGTCCATCAGGTGGATAACCTGCTCGTTTGCCGAGTTATCCCTTAAAAAAAAAACTTGCGCTGCCCCCTGAGGCACATATCGTCTAGAGAATAGGGATATAACCTTATGTTGCCACCATAAGATCAAATTACCCAGATATCGACCAGAAACACAAAAAAGCGACATTGTTTCATGGTGGATATCAAAAAAACCCGAACGAAACGCTTCAATACTTTTATCATGCGTACCGCTGAAATGTGGAATGAGCTTCCCGAGTGGGTCTTCCCCGATGACTATAATGTGGGGGTCTGTTAATCACGAGTGAATCGGTTTCTCCTAGGCAAGCGCGCTCCATCGTAGACCGCAGTATCGCTTAACATCAGGTGAACTGGCGGTCAAGCGTAGGCCTATCATTAATAAAAAAAAATATGGTTCAAATAATTCAGAAAATCTCATAACTTGAACCACTCACAACATTTACTATGTTTACATAACCAAAACTATTCAAAAACTGTCGCCTCTCCAAGATTTCATCGGATCAAACCATAATCGTATTTAATTTATGCATGTATATCTGTGTATATCAAGATTCTGCTAAACTCATGTATCAATATTCATGGAACATTTGATTTAAGTAGGTACAGCCGTCTACGTAATTATAATAAATTACTTGACAGATTCTAATCTTTTTAAATGTATTCGTGTTGATTTATTTGTTCTGTGGTCTGATTAGATAGCGAGACAAATCTTTATTATTTTTGTTGAAATTCAAAAGTTAAAATAGTTTTATTGTATTTAAATTATTATTTTATTCAGACATAGAAGTTAAGGATAACCATTTATGTCTTTTTATGTTTCATTTACCAGTTTGGCACGAAGTAAATAATATTAAGCTTAATATTTAATTATCGTTGTGTCACTTATTTAAAACAATATGGATAACTTGCGTGTCATTTAAGTTTTTTTTAATGGAGTTCAATGAACCTATAGGCGATGGCCATTATAAAACTAGAATTAATAAATGAAAAGTCGTTAAACCATCGTAAAACTCTCGTTTATGTGTCGCAGTGTTGTTTTTACTATTAATTAAATTAATGTTATCTTTACGCATTGCATAACGGGGTTAATGAAGTTTTTTATTAATACCGTTAGCTTCTGTAAGTAGAGGTGTTCTAATGTACACCAAAAGTAAGCTAGTGACAAATTAGGTTCCACGTAAAAGGGGCGAATCTATAAAAGATAAGATAAGATATTTCTTTATTGGTTTTGAATATATTTTTTTACGAACACGAAATAGTAGGTGTATATTATACTGAGATAGAAATCATTATAAAATAATTTGATTGGTTTCGTGTCGGACTGCTGATAACGAGATCGTGGGTTCGATTCCCTAAGGACACAAAAATTTATGTGATGATGAACATGAAAGTGTTTGTTTGTCTGGGTGTTTCTTATGTATTATAAGTCCTATGTATTAACAAAAGTATATAAGTATTAAATCCTCTGTCTCGTAACCATAGTACAATCGTTGCTAAGATTGGAACTAGATAGTGTTTTGTAAAATACCAACTTCCCATAAATATTTATTTAGAAGCAGCTATGGTCGTATGGTCGTATTTAGCAATTTTTATCAAAAAAACTAATTTTTTGCTGTGCTAACCTAACAGGAAATATAAAAAATAGGGTTCTTTTTTATTTAGCAGCCCAACCAACCTTTCAAAGAATTTGGCTGTAAAAATTTTTGCTCACAATAACATACAAAACCCTTCTAAGAAACTTTTGTTTACAACACATAAATGACAGTTTAAAGTTTAAACATAAACATACCTGATCTTGTGGTTCCATGGCAAATCTCTGTTCTTGGTAACCATGACAACCGATTATCAAGACGATGAACGACAGGAAGTGAACGCCGACATCCGGCCGAGCCCATTTCCGACGCCTTTCCGTTCTATATTTGAATTCGGAATCAGCCCTGCGCCCGCGCAGCCCTATAAATGGCGTTCCATTTTCAAATGTCTCTTTGTGTTGTGTCGCCATAGTTTATATGGTTGAAGCATATTGATGAGTGATATTCGTTTTTCGTTGCATTTGTGTTGATTTTTCAGGATTTCTGGATGAACATGCTATCTGAAACAAAATGAAAATTATATGAGTAACTGTTAATAAATTATAGAACTTACAGGATAAATAGTTTTTTAGAATCATCTATTGAAAAAATAAGGTACGGTCTAAAGAAATCATTCCATTCTTCCTTCTATCTAAAAATTAAGATTTCATTAAATTAACTGCCTCATTAATCTAGTGTTTTTAAGCGCGACGGTAGGGGTTGCTGGTTCGATTCTCTGTTCGAGCAGTTTTTCCATTCTTTTTCTATGAAATTCTCACAAGCAGCTTTGAAATTTCCGGTTCATGGCGATAGATTTGCCCCTGATTTTATAGGACCTCAACATACCAGCGAAGTTTGGGTGAACACACGGCTCCACATCAAGCTACAAAAAACCAGTTTAGACTGACCTCCCATTGTAAAGGTTTTCCGCACAATTCAAGGCCAGCCTATACTGGTAATTTATAGCTTGATGTGTAGCCGTGCGTACATCAGAGGTTAGAACGGCTCTGCCTTACTCTTTGAGAAATACAGGCGTGATATGTGTTATTTGAATCTTGTGAAACTATTAGGAACGTTCCATATCAAAATGTAAATATAAATTATCTGCTTCGCAGTGCATCCTATTATTTCTAAACCTGATTCTTACTTTTTATCAAACTATAAAAAAACCGGTCTAACTTAAAAATGCACAGCTCTACATTAAAACATTATCATCAATCCTTAAATCCGACTGCCCGGTTAGATGACATCGTAAAACTATAACTTAACGTGTTTCACCTACTAATTATTTTTATTTTTATATAATGATACCCATTTAGAGATCAATTTGCATTCGTGCGTGATAAATTATTGTAGCAACCCACATATACTATCATTTTGTGTGTCTGTGTGTGTGTTTAGCAGCTTGACATACCAGGAAAGCTGGAAAACTAAGATAGCTTTGCTTCTCTTCAAGCAATTAGTCCTAAGCGCGATTGCTACGCTTGAGGTCTTGGGTGCGATTACCAGGCCAAGCAAAGTGATATTAGTTTTTTTATGAAATTATCAGTTATCATTAAATTGCCATGAAACACAAATCCAAACTCCAAGCTTTTACTGAAAATTTCATAGAAAAACTCAACAGAAGTGGGTATGTTGGTTTACGAGTATTTTTAGGTATCATGTGATGGGGGCGAGTCCATTACTACAATTTCAATTTCATAGATAAGCCCAAAATTACTTTTCTCGAACAATTATTGTGTCGAAGAAAAGATAAACAAAAGCTTTTAAAAATTAATTAATTCGCATACCTTTTTAAAATTTACGGTTTTATACAAATAACACAATGTAATGGAATGTATTCCAATCACGAAATCTATAATTGAGTTGTCTTAAAGCAATAAATCACTGTAATTTATGTCTTCATAAGTCATTTGAATATAAATAGATAATCGTTCAAATATAACTGGTAGTTTGATTACAATGCCATTAATATTTAGGCATTTATTCAAAATACGGGGCGGATATTCAATTGTAGAGGAGACGTCATGTTGACGACACGAAGACGTAGTCCACCTAAAGCACCCATCCGAATGGCACCTGCACGAATGGCACCTAGCCTAGTCTACGAAAGGCACCTTCCAATATTTTTGATAGACACTAATAAACTTTCAATTGTTTTTTATCGATACCTTTCATTTAAACGTCCTGAGGGTCTAGACAATGTCATATTTTCATTATCGATAACGAAGTTAGATATCCGAAATGTATGGATTTAACATAATTTCATCACGTGACATATCGATTATGCCAATTCCATACATTTCAGATTAATCTAACTTCCTTTTCGATATGGAAATGTAACATTGTCTAGCCCCCCTAAAATCAAATACATTCCAGTACTGGTCTGCTGAGTCATAGGTTCTCTTCGTGGATAAAAATGTAAAAATAAATTTGAGTCCACGAGGAGTATCTGCCAGAAATACTGAATGGTGCCTTTCGTGGACTAGGCTATGTGCCATTCAAGCAGGTGCTATTTGAACGGGTGATCTAGATGAACTACGTCAACACGAATTGCATTGTGGCTTATGATCAGCTTGTATACCTACCGTGTTTCGGGATTATTTTTAGGTTGTAAGAAAGGGATCAGGACTATTTAATTTGAAGAGCGGTACTCGTATCCCTCTCTCTCAATCGCAAAACGATCCCAATAACACATCATAGTTCGGCATCTGTTGTGGGTTCGATCGCAGTGTTGCACTGATAAATATTTGTATGGTAGTTTTTGTTTTTATAAAAGCACTCATAACCCACGAGAAAATGTTAGTGATACCTAAAAAAAAAATTTTTGCGAAGAAAACTTTGACCTCAGGCATTATTTCGACCTGCATCCGTACAGTTAAGTACACCGCTTGCTTTAGCCAACTAAGCTTCTGAGACCATTGACTATGATGTCAAATTTCTCATCCACATTCTACGTCACAAGCTGACTTTAGACGAAAAGTCATCATCATCCTCCACAGCCTGACTACACCCACTGCTGGGTATTGGCCTCCCTAAGTTTGTGCCATCCACCACGGTCCCGTGCCACTCCCATCCAATGGCACTATGGCTTTATGGCACTGGCTAAAAATATTATCATGACGTCTCTCTAGCGGTAGAAGATCCTGAGATTATCCACTATAAAAGAAGGCCTCTATCCTATACGAAAGAAGTAAGGTAAAGTTTCGGTCTTTGATTTGTCCACTAATCCCATGGCTGTCTGTAGGAAAAGGAAGGAAGTTGCGATTTTTAGTAAGAGTGCCACATACCCTACCACCTCCCCAGGTAGGAAACTATCTTTAAGAATTTAATTTACTTCAAAAAAGGAGCGAAGAGAATGCATGTGGTTTCCAATCATTCATCATTATCATATCAGGCTATTGCCGTCTACTGCTGAACGTAGGCCTCCCTAAAAAGCTCCAGGCATCCCAGTTTTGGGCAGCTCAAATCCATCCGCTGCCAGCCACCTTCTTCAAATCGGTCCATCGTGTCGCAGGGCGTCCCACAATACGCTTGCCTAAACGCGGTCTCTACTACTCTAACACTTGTTTGCTCCATTGATCGTCTGTTCGTCTGCAGAAATGGCCGGCCCACTTCCATTTCAGCGTGCTTAGATATTCTTCGAGCAATGTCGGTTACTTTAGTTCCAATCATTAAAAAGATCAAAACTATTCTGTAGTTTATACGTAATATGGGATAACACTAATCCTTTTACATATTCAGATTGATCTTAGTTATGATCTTATTAATATTATCATAATCCATGTCATAAAACCTAATCGTCGTTTTTTAATCTCGATAATCTTGTTAATAATTGTAACGCTTCCAAAAATATTCTTTTATGATTTTACAAGTAAATATTTTGTTAGTGGTAGCTTTATTTGTATTTTGTTTAATAACTGCCTCATTCGTTTTGTGATCGCAATCGCCAATGCTGGTCAGAAGGTCTTGGGTTCATTTCCCGGGTTTATTGAGGTTTTCTAAGACTCATCGACCATATCAGGCTGTAGTTTTGTACAATTACCGGATCCCAAAGACCAAATTTACCACAAAACTGGACCCCTTCTAAGAAATTAAAACTCCTCGAATAGGACCACGATGTAAGTTATTCTTTCCATAAATAAAATAACAAAAGCGGTGAGTTCATTAACACGTTCTCATATTAAAATAGTCCCTTCATTCAACAAATAGCGGTACATACGAGTACAGAAATATGTTTGAGTACAGCTAGCGACAATCGAGACACATGGTTTGGCGCGGCCATCTGTGAGAGTGTCAATTACAATGATATGAGCTATCTGGATGTGACAGTTTGGTAATGAGTGTACTTCTGGGTTACCCAGATAATATATAATGAAAAAACATAATAACTATATTAAAAAAGCAATCTCCAAATTTCGGAACTAGAAATACGCGCGGAAATGTTGCAAAAGTATTGTTGTTTTGCCTCACGGGCAGGCATTTGCATCGTGAGGTATATAGACAGTGAAAACAGTGCAACATTGTCGCATTCGTAAGGGACACTCCTCTTAATATATTTTATTTAAATCACTTTAAAAGGTTATTATGTTTTTACACGCAACAATAACGGAAGACCTAATAGTTATTAATTTATCTCTTCGATACAAGAACTCTACCTTACAAGAAATGTGTACAGGAAATGAAGCAAAATAATAAATTTAATAATGATTGTGAAAAAAGTACCTAGGTATAAGACAGATCGAATCCGGTTCAGCTAACAGCAGGAGATATCTATTAAGTTTATTTCTATTATCAAATCGATTCTTTTATCAAAAACAAGCTCACATAAATTACTAAAAACTATAACAGATTTCAAATAAAACAGTTACTCAAATGAATAACAAAAATAACTTTAAACAATCTTCATCCCTTTGATCATCATAAGTCATAACACTTTTAACGAAGATCAACTACGCTTTAACCCCCCAAACTTTAACACCCGTGTCGCATCCATTAACCAAACATCTTCTCACCACATGGCTATCACAAATATTATTTCAACGTCTATTTTTTTATAATTATGCGTACTTTACTTAATTATCATCTCCCATGAGACACTCGCAAGAACTCTTGACGTTTTTTTCTTTACGACGCATGAGTTTTATTTCTTTTACGTTTTATGTGTATGAGACGAGTTTGTGTTGGTATTTGTACATAAAAGGGCTCAAGATATTGCTTTGATGTGTGACTAAGGAATTATTGCTACTTGAATAAAGTAATTGGGTTTTATATGGGCTCTGAATAACTGTTAGTACCTAGCTATACATTTTCGTCCAAAGACAGTTCAACTTGTCTTCTTCTTCGTCGATATACTCTTGGCAGAGTGGTCGCGGTATCACTTAGAGATTAGCAGAATGCTAGACAATCCGCCAGTATTCCTCACGTATATTGCTTTTCTAGACTGCCTCTTTAGTATAGTTGTTCTAAGCACGACCGCTACGCTGGAGGTCCTGGGTTCGATCCCCAGATCGAGCAAAGTGTTGTTGGGTTTTTCTATGAAATTCCCAGTAGCCAGCAGCTCGGAGTTTGGATTTGTGCCCGGTTAATGGCAATAGGCTCGCCCCCTATTACATGTGCCCTAAACATACCGGCGAAATGTGGGTGTATTGGCATTAGTACACCTCTGCCTAACTCTTCGGGATATACAGGCGTGATGGTATGTATTGCTTTTCTAGTGCACTAATAGAGAGGACTGTTTAAAAACAAAAAACAACATAAGTCAAGTGTCAAACTGAACAAGGCTATTCATCATCATCATCACACGCAGCTTTATCCTGTTTTTCTTTCACGCTAATTATGCCTGTCTTGTACCACTCTTGTCCAGGTCTTTCCAGCACACTTTACCACGTCTTCGACCCACCTGGCCCTACACTCCGTATGCCTCTCGGCTACTATACAGTCACGGAACGACTCCCCCTGCGATCACCACACCTTCAAGTCTATTGCCGAATAAAAATATCCCACCGTTAGGCAATAGATCTCCTTTTAGAATAATCATACCATGGTGTACTAGGTGTACTAATGTACACCCACACTTCGCTGGTATGTTTAGGTACCATGTAATAGGACGCGAGCCTATTGCCATTAAATGGGCATAAATCCAGTTTCCGAGCAGCTACTGAGAAATTCATAGAAAAACCCAATAACAATTTGCTCGACTTGGGTATTGAACCCAGGACCTCTAGCGTAGCAGTCCGCTTAGGACCAATAGACTAATGAGGCAGTCCGAGAGATTAGGCTGATAACAAAAAAAAGTCCCACCGTCGAAGGTAGATCTCTTGGAATAAGACGAGTCATATCCACACTAGCTAAACAGTCTTATGACGAAACTGACAAGACTTTCTTTTATAGTGCTTACATTACTTAATCACTATATAAAATCAAATATTTTCATCTCTTTATCAGCATTAGAATGAATGGATCCCAAATATAATTACTTTATCTATCGCCATGCGTGTGGGCCGCTGTGTGTGGTCTGCCCAACCTCAAACAGTTATCAGATTGAATATACAAAATGGATTTACTGAATATATGTGTGAAATATTTTCTGAGTGATATTTATTTCTACAAAATTTATAGATGTTTTACGAGTGTCTTTTTTTTAAAACCAGATGGCATTTGCTTTTTTTTAATTTTTGTTTTTAAATGCACACTGAATATTACATGAAAAAATAATAATTTCAAGTTCATTACTTGGTTGACCAACCCATTTACTGATTAATTTAATCCATCACGCTAGCCAAAGCGTAAGACGCCATCGAAACAATCTTTCAAACATGCAAGTTTCCTTACTATGTTTTCCTTCAACTTTTAAGCGAGTATTAATATGCACCTTGCATTGGACTGTGGCATTAGTTTAGTGTTCCCAAGCGCGAGCTACCTTAGATGTCCTGGGTTTGATCCCCAGGTCGAGTAAAGTGTTATTGGCTATGAAATCTCAGTATTAGCTCGGAGTCTGGATTTGTGTCCAGTTAATAGCAATAGGCTCGCCTAACCACGCCACCTAAACATACCGGTGAAATGTAGGTCTAAACTAGTAGGAACACCTCTGCCTTTCCCTTCGGGCAATACAGGCGTAATGGTATGTTAATATGCAGCCCTTTGTCTTATTACCAGGCTATCACTGTTTCAGCGAATGCTGTCTTACCATTACAATTTATATAAATATACGCCACCTCCTATAGGCCGGAAAAACGCTTGAGTAATGGAGAGCGGAATACATTAGACTAGATTTAAAAATAAATAAATATACGTGTAATGCTGACGATAAAAGCCATTGTGTTACGTCACTATGTGGCGCCACAGGCCACGCTAGATATAGCACCTTGTAAAGGTTAGGTCATCATCAGCTATTAGGAGATTATTTTAATGTATTTGAGTACTTACATACACTGTGACATAATAGTCGTCTGACAGCCAAAAGTTTGTTTTAACCCGTCAAGCACTTTCTATTGTGTGACAAACCTTAAAATAGCAACAAAACAGCTACTCCCTACATTTAATTTTGTCGAGGAACACTTTTCTGTGAAACTGCTGCTTTTTTTCTCGATTTCAGGGCTTTTTTTGACACATCATCCTAACCTTTTCCTTCTGTGTTGTATTCCTTCTTAGTTGTATTTAAGCCAATCTTGCTCGTTTTAAGTAAATACAGCTTGAAGGATGAACGGAATGATTTGAGCCGAGACACAAGGGGACTAAAGTTCAACGATCGGCTAGATATAGACAGGAATGTAAAACAAAACAATAATGACACACGGACGCGCGTCCCATCTACTAATGATACTTTCAACCCAGAAGCTGCTATGACAGAGAAGAAAGAAAGAAAGATTAACAAAAACAGATAAACATTTAATTATAAGCGGCGGTAGCCTAATGGCTTGAGCATCGGACTTGCCATCATTTGGTTGCCGTTTTTAAACCCACCCATTGCACTACCGATGTGAATCCAATCGTAATATAAGCATTTAGCTTTGTACGAGGGGTTAACAAGAATACTAGTAATAGTAAAATGGTCATATCACTAGGATCACTGCACATTGCTGAAGAAACTATCCTAAATTATTAAAGTTAAAATTCATTTTCCTAACAGCTATTACAAAAACAAAACGCTTTTTCCTTCTAGTAATTTTCTAAGATAGTTTGAGCATAAAGTCGACTAACTAAAGGGATTTATTAAGCGAATGTGAGTGGAGGGAACGCTCTAGAAAGACATACATCGACCTTATTGGTGAGATCCTTCAGAAAGATCAGGGGCGTAATACACGCAACCGGCTCATGTGTATGAAAAAATGTATGAATGTGGACGAAGCAAAAGACATATGCAAGAATCGTAGCTGAAAAAGGCGTGAGTGTATGTATGTATGAATACATGCGTGTTAATATTTATTAATCCAAATAGCGGAAAAACCCGTACTGAAATGAAGCGTACTTAACTTGGCCATTAGGGCTTGCAACCCTCATTAGCATCACCTGAAAGTTACCGAGACTACATAAACAAATGCCCAACTTTCAGGTTTCAGCCTGAAACTTTGTTTCACAGCTTTTTGGTGGGACCTATCTTTTGGATTTAATTGTGTAAATTATTTTGGGGTTTGTGCGCCGATCGGAAGATTATCTTTTTAGGTGAGTTTAGGATTCTGTTTTCAGCGAACGTACTCTGTTGTTGGCTGTGAATATATTGTGTTTAACTATTTGCTATTATAAGTATTCATTGAAACAGCTGTTCTACCCTCAATTTATTATTTAATAACTGCAAAAAAGTCGGATGCTCGTGTCAGTATAGTATAGAAATCGTTCTTGTGGCAGATAGAAGTGTAAAGTGTCAATTTTGGCAGAATCCTCTATTTGACACGTTTGTTTGACGATTTTTAAGTTGGTGTCGCAATTCTTACTACCGTGATTCCAGAATGTATTTTAGACGTACAATTTACGAAAAAAAAACCCCGACAATTATTGTATTATATCTCAACCGATTTTCATCAAACATAGCTAAGAACACTCCCGACAAATTCACCTTTCAAACAAAATCAAAATCGGTTCACCCGTTCGGGAGCTACGATGCCAGAGACAGACACACAGACACATCAAACTTATAATACCCCGTCGTTTTTGCGTCGGGGTTTAAAAACTAAACAATAATGACTAGCCCGCACAGGGCCCGCGTCGTATACGGCCCACTCCCGCCCACCGAGAAGACGCCTGAGCCCCAGACGTGGGGACATTATAGGCTATGTGAACAATAATAGAATTTGGCGCCCAGCCTTATTCGATCAGCCTTAATGCCAATATTTATTTAATTAATAATAATGCCTCGTTGGTCTAGTGGTCCCAATTGCGACTGCTACGCTAGAGGTCTTGGGTTCGATCCCCAGGTCGAGCAAAGTGTTATTGAGTCTTTCTATGAAATTCTCAGTAGCAGCTCGGAGTCTGGATTTGTGCCCGGTGAATGGCAATAGGCTCGCCCCCTATTACATGGGACCCAAACATACCGGCGAACTGTGGGTGTACATTAAGTACACCTCTGCCTAACCCTTCGGGGAGTACAGGCGTGAATAACTAAATAAAACTTAGTAAGACACCTTTTTCCTATTCCTAACTATTTTTTTCGTTTTTATAGACACCTAATTTTTATTTTTATTTTAGAAAGTGCAGTAGTGCTTACTAAATTGTTACAAATGTCATAACAATCCAAATTGGACGTATGGTTGACCCTTGTAACACAGGATTCTCCTAGCATAGGGGTCATTGAACATTTTTGTGTACAAGTCATATACTTACTTTAAGTGTCACCTGTATCTTTGTACTTCTTTATGTCACATAAACTATTTCATTTCATTTCTATTTCATTAAATTCCTTACGATGTTTTCCTTCACCGTTTAAGTGCGTGAACTATTAAAACGCCCATGACTTCGAAAAATGAGAGGAACCTATCGTGTGCCTTAGGTTAGAACTCGACACCTTTGACATGGCAGTCCAATGGTCATATTACAAGGCTATCACTGCACATAATTGTGACTGATTAATTTCAAAAGCAACATAGAACCCGTTACTAAAAATTACTGCAAAGCTTGTACGAATAATTATATAAGCTTTTACATATAAATGAGCACATAACTCGTGGTGCATGTTGTGCCTAGTGCAATTAATTACGTGGCTGATAGCACCACGTGTAACATGTCCAGTCTGTAAGGGTTATCTGAAAAAGAGTGACGTAAACAATGCATTCCTCACCTTATATCTAACACTTGAAGGTGGAATGTAGAGTAACAAATGTTTATGTCGCTTGAACTAGACCAGTGGTAGCCAAAGTTGACTGGACTCAAACACATCTAACAACTCTTTTGTCATGGGGTAACTCGCAGACGAGCAGGTGAGCTACCTGATGGTAATAAGTCGTCGCCGCCCATCCACATCTGCAATACCAAAGGAGTTGCGGATACGTTGCTGAGTCTTTTAAAGGGGATAGGGACGCATACTGTTACTTGACGTCGATATTCCGTCAGAGGGTATAGTACTTCCCTGGTCGTGCCGACCCATTCATGCTGACATGTAGATATGTCATCGAGGCTCTACTACTACTAAAAACCTTGGGACCTACCGCTTGGCTGGCTTAACAAAAGTGACATTATATTTATGGGAGGTAAATATTGGCAATGCTCGGATTTCCTAGTGGCTGTTGGCTTGGTCGTTTGCAGTCGTATCATCATTTTGAGGGTCCACTCAATATTCGCTCATAATTTCTTAGATTGGGAAATGCTGACCTAGACAAATACAAGACTGCCTCAGTGCTCTATAGGCCGACCGTTTAACTCGCTTATTGCCTGCGCGGTAGGAAGGGAGCGGGGGCGGGTAACGCTACACACGGAGTCAATAATCCAAAGATTTATCTCGAGATAGACATTGTTGGTAAAGAATAAAATAATAAGTATCTTTTTTAAGTATCGCTAACATCTCCCCCCGCTCCCTTTTCACCGCGCAGGCGATACGCGATAAACGGTCGGCCTATAGTGATCCTAAGCGATACTGCTACGCTAGAGATGCAAGGACGGGAAAAGTGTTATGAATATCAAGCGATTGCCATCAGACCTACGCAACCAAACTAGTTAACACCAATATTCAAAGGAGATACTGGTTGTCAGTCTTCCGACTATACTAATTATTGTCATAAGTATTCGTATGACAATCGGTACTGACGATTAACGTACTCTCCGAAGCACGGAGACGTCTCAGTATGAGTAAAGAATGGTCACCCATCCACGAACCTTGCAGAATTGTTGATCAGCGCAGTTAAAACTAAGTCATAAGCATACTATAAAATAAACTGAAAAAAAAAACGTTGTGTTCTAAAACTAGGTTTGAATGGTATAAAAAAATAAAAGCTAGTAACAAAGTTATTTTTAATTTGAATATTTGCTAGCGGAAATGGCCAACTATTGTAGGTATTGTAATAATAAAATATATTTTATTGTCTCGTGTGTGGAGGTCGTTTAAAATTTGAAATATATATACTTTTTATTTTACAGTCACAAGTTGTCAAATAAAAATTGTATATGGGACTATTGGATCGTTCATTTTATATTTTAGCTAAAATGCTAGCTTTAATGAAAGAGAGTACTCGACAAATGGATGTGCGATTAATGCTTAATTTTTATTAACTACACTTGATCTCATTGTTATTAGTATTGTAAGTTTGTTGTGCAATTTCAAATTGTTTTCGATGGACTATTTCATTTTGATATCTCATCCGTAGTTCATAAGTATTCCTTATATCTTTGCATGCCCAACGGCCGAACATGTTTTGGGACGTCACTGTATTCTTATTACCATAATTTTGTACCCATATTCGCAAATAAAAGATTTGATTTGCTTTTACGACTAACTATAGTTCGCATGCACATTTTTGCGACAAACTGCAGTTCGACATGATGCTAGACTAGTGCGTGGTTGAAGACTCAAAAATGTACTGACTCAACAAAGAAAACATACCATTACGCCTGTATTGCCCGAACGATTATAAAAGAGGCTCAGTGATAGTGGGTCTTATTTAAAAGAGTTGGCAAAAAACTCAATTTAATGCTTACATTATTTCATCTTCCATTTACAATTCAGTTCTATCAATTTAAGAATCGTGCAGTAATATGTTAAAGATAAGAATAGAAATAAATAAATAATTTGCCGTCCAAAATGATAACATCAGAATCCGGATTGCCATGACCTGTAGGAGGAAGATCATCAATGCATATAGATTACTAACTTAAGAATATATTTTTAATCTATTATGCTCAAATTTTATTCATGGAAGTCCTACGCTTGGCCGTCAGTTCGCTTAATGTTAAGCGATACTGCGATCTACGATGGAGCGCGCTTGCCTAGGAGAAAACGATTCACTCGTGATTTAAAGACACCCCGATTATAACCATCGGGGAAGACCCACTCGGGAAGCTCATTCCGCATTTGAGCAGTACGCATGACAAAAGTGGACTTGAAGCGTTTCATTCGTTTAATAATAATAATAATGGGTGTTTTTGGATGTCCACCATGAAACGATAGAGCTTTTTTATGCTTCTAGTCGTCCGATAGAACAAAGAGCAAGGGGGAAAAAGAATGCTTTATTATATAAGAAGTTTACATGACATACCTAATATTAAATTATTATATAGAAAGACGTCGTCGACGAGATTATTGGTGAGATCTTTCAGAAAGGTCAGGTGCGTAGTACCCACAACCAGCGCATGTGTATGACATGAAAAAAGGCGTGAGAATAGGTATACAGAAAGAATAGGTGCACATCACATTAATAATAGATTTTGCATTACAAAGATTTGTTGATTTTTCTGCAGACGAATCTCTGAGCAGATCTATTTAAATAAAGAAAATATTGTTAGCGTATGTATGTACTTCATGAAATCATCCTATATTCTTAGTCTGTGAGTACAGGAAGATCTGTATCCGCTTAAATCTAATTTTATACCTACTCTAAAAATCTAAGTGGATCAATGAAATACTGAACATTGGCAGAACATTATTTTTCGTCAACCCGTTATCTCACTCTTGGGCACGGATCTCCTCAAGGATTAAGAGGGGTTAAAATATTTTTCACCACGCTGATCTTATAAGCCAGGCTTCATACGCTCTTGAGAAAAGCTCTCAGGCATGCAGCTTCACATCATCAATACGCACATACCTATTCTTATGCCTTCGTTATTGTTGTTGTTAAACACGCATATCTAATCATATTTTAAGGCAGACCCAGAAAGCGCTGGCGAGACGATCTGGATGCATTTATGGCTGACTGGCAGGAGAAAGCGATAGACAGGAGCACGTGGAATGATATGGGGGAGACCTTTGCTCCTTTGACCATAGGTAAAAAAAACACTGAACACAGACAATGATTCTCTGACTTTGTTTCGGCATTTCTTCTTAGAGGTCGTAAGATAGGAAATGCCGGCGCCGTCTAGTTTAAAAAAACGTAAAACATCGACTTGTAAAAGTGTGTTTAAAAGATCTATTTGCAGAAATAAATATCATTTAATCTCTTGCTTTATACTTCCCCAAAAAGTCTCATAATAGGAATATCCTCTTAGCCTTTTTCCAATTATGTTGGGACCGATTTCTAGTCTGACCAGATACGGCTCAGTATTTACACGAAGCGACTGCCATCAGACCTCCGCAACCCAATTTCTGGGCAACACCGATATTCGAAGAATAGACTGATTGTCAGATTTGTTGAGCTTCTGACTACTGCTAACGATTGTCATAGGTAATATGACAACCGGGACAGCGTTACGTGCTCTTTAAGGCACGTATTCTCACAATTTTGAAGGGGCGGTAGCCTAATTGCTAGGGCATCGGACTTGCGATTTGCGGTTGCCGGTTCCCACCCATTGCACTACCGACGTGAACCCACTCGTAACACAAGCATTTAGCTTAGCACGAGGGGTTAACAAGAATACTAGTTTTGTGCGTTCCACATTGCTAGTAAGCTTTTTTTTAAAGAAAAAAGAAAATTGTAGTTACATCGGTTGACGAATTATGTGACAGATTTTGGTTATATAGCCCTATTTTTATCAGTCAAATTATCTATCAGGCCGAAATTGCTATAATCACCTTTTTACATGACAAGATACATGAATATAGACGAAGCAAAAGAAGTAGGTACGAAAGAATGGTGAAATAACAAATGGTGTTTCTGCCTACCCCTATGGGGAAAAGGCGTGAGTATATTTCATATGAAAGGAAAAAGTTGTGATTTGACAGACATTGAATACCGATGTAAAAAATTACATCTCTAAAGATGTAATTTTTTTATCATTATAAAAGTAATCATTTAATGATATGATGGAAAAGGGATTGTATGATGAGATGACGACTAACAGGGATGAATGGAAGAAAAGGACACGCTGCGCCGATCTCAAATAAATTGGGAAAAGGGGAGGGAGATTGATGAAAAGTTATAATTTTCTTTAATTATGGAAAAATCGGTAAACTATATGTTGAACTAGACTGCCTCGTTGGTCTAGTGGTCCCAATCGCGACTGCTACGCTAGAGGTCTTGGGTTCGATCCCCAGGTCGAGCAAAGTGTTATTGAGTTTTTCTATGCAATTCTCAGTAGCAGCTCGGAGTCTGGATTTGTGCCCGGTGAATGGCAATAGGCTCGCCCCCTATTACATGGGACCCAAACATACCGGCGAACTGTGGGTGTACATTAAGTACACCTCTGCCTAACCCTTCGGGGAATACAGGCGTGATGGTATGTTATGTTATGTTATGTGTTATATGTTGAAAAAACTTCAAGATTTAATCATAGACCAGATTTCTTCGGTCGTTCACCGGTCTTCTTCATTCAACGTCTTAAACAGTTTTATTATCAGAGCTTTTCATAAGAAACTGCGTTTTGTAGAAGTTAAAACGGCGTCAAATAAGCATTAAGTTTCCAAGATTCATATTTTATGGAAGCGCATGAAAGCAAAAAGCTCTTTTGAAATAACAAAGAAGAATTCTAGTGAAACATTTCACTCAAACTAAAGCAAGAAGATCTTTTCTAAGAATTTGAAACACATAAATTTATTATTGTGCGTATTTAGAAATTAAAGAGGTCGCCCTGGATTTTTTGCAACACAAATAACATTGCTGTGCGAACAAAATTGTTTATATATTTAAACACCTTGTAGAAAAAATAAATATTGCGGATTTATTTCGCAATACACCATTAAAAAAGATAAGAAAACTCACCTTTAGGTATCAAACTGAAAAAAAAACACAGTCACTCGAAACTAAAGTTTGATTTTCAAACACTTCATGATCGAACAAAAGACGGACTCGCGATTTCGGGACTCAGATTTCGGGACTCGGACACGGATTTCGGGACCGCGTTTCGTGGTGAACGCGAAGTGACTAACAGAACGCCTATTGCGTTTACAATTCTGCGTTATATTTTTAGAAAACGCCCCCTTGTTTGAAATGTGCGTGCGCGCAGGGTAACACGTGGTCGGTATCCGGTCGAAGGGTTTCTGGATATTATTGTGTTTGTTCTAAAGTATTGACATGCCGTTAAATTTAACTGTTTTCTTGTTAGCTTTTTCAGTTGAAAGAACTGAAGTTTATGTGTTTTATCCTTAAAACGGTAATATCAGTATCAGTAGTGTCGGGATTGTCCTAAGATAAAGTCAGTTTTTTTTTGTGATATTTCTGTTTTATCATTAAGAGCTGGGTACTTCGAAATACAAGATAATTGTGCTTGCTTGAAGTTGGCTGCAAGTAGGAAAACAAAGAATTTTGGACAATGGATGAGACAAACAATATAACTATAAGAAAACCCACGATTAAATCAATATCATTAGAAGAATTAGTTGATATGAGCGTATCCCTAAATTCCTCAAACTCAGAAGAATTATTAGGCAAAAGCTTAGACATATCTTCCCACGCCTTATCAACATACGCGGAAGAAATGAAAACAGAAATAGGGAATTTAAAATCGAACCTTCAATCCACACAAAATGAATTAGAAAATGTCATCCTTGAAAACGTAGATTTAAGAAAACAGCTATCCCAACTATCCCAGGAAATAAATATACTTAAACAAATCTGCAAAAGTCCGTAATCTTCACTCCGCAAGGCTCCATCGTCTACAAAAAAAATCGGTCCAAAACGTCGCCTTACAGATTCTTTTAAAAACACACCCAATAAGTCACAAGATGCTTCTTTTTCTTGTGCTCAAAACTACGTATCAACTTCCTCCAAGCCTCTAAAGAGGTTGGAAGTAAGCACTCAGAATAGCATGGAAACTACAGAGTCCCGAATCGAGAACAAGACCGAAGATAAATCATGCTTACTGGGAAATAATATGTTGAATAAGAAGAGTAACATTGATAACGAACAAAAAAAACAATTTACCGAAAAGAAGGGATTCATATTTGGAGGGCAAGCCTGCTCAGGACTAGCAAATAATTTAGTAAAATCAAGACTACATAATCCCTACTTAAAATATCAGTTTGTTTCTTTTGTTAAACCATATGCGTCGACGGAGGAGATATTAAATAGTGCAAAACTATTTGACATCTCTGAACAGGACCGGGTTATATTATTTATAGGGCAAAATGACCCAAATCCATTTCAAATTAAAGCTGAACTATGTGCATTCCTTAAATATATTAAATGCCATGTTTTAGTGGTAAATGTTTACAAAAATCGATTTTTAAGTGAAAATAAATTAAATTCTATGTTAAAAGTAATTTGTAAACAATACACAAAATGTACCTTTGTTGATACTCATTATGTATGGTCATATTTTAATATTTGTGAAAAAATTAATTCTATACTGGATCAACTCGATTATAATCAAAAATTCTTTATCTCAAAAACACGTAAGTCTGTTTACAAAATGTGCACACAGCCAAAATATGGCCAGACCCATGACTGGCATACCCAAAGACTGGACACAAAGTATATAAAATTAAACAAAAACAACATTCCATTTTTTGACCAAATTACACAAACTGACACTAGCCTATTACAACAAGGCACACAACAACAAGCCTTCATTATGTCCAAAAATCAAAGTACACAAACCGATATTAATATTCCACAGGAACCCACATTTTTTCGTAACTGAAAATTCCCAAAATTCATACACTAGAATCTTGCATCAGAATATTGCCGGTATATTTAGAAAAAGTCGGTTGCTAGAAATCTATTTAAATGAACTCTTGGAAAAAGACATGGAACCTGACATAATATGTTTATCAGAAACTTTTATTCTAAGGGGGCACGAACAAATGGTAAATATATCAGGTTATCATTTAGCGGCATCATATAGCAGGCAGGTTAAACAAAAACGAGGAGGGGTGTGTATATTAATTAAACGGGGACTTCGATTCAAACAGGTCTCCTTTTGCAGTGAATTTACAATGGATAAACATTTTGAATGCTGTGCAATTAATTTAACTTCGCAAAACATGTTTATAATTTGTTTATATAGAACACCTGACTCAAACTGTACCTTATTCCTTACCCAACTTGAAAAACTGTTATATAAAATTACATATAAATATAAAAAAAACATTGCTTTAGCCGGTGATCTTAATATTAATACGTTGGACTCAAATAACAAAAAATCGAGGCACCTATTAGATCTCATAAAAAACTTTAACTTACATTTACATATAAATAAAACAACTCGTAAAAATACCGCCATTGATCATATTATAAGCAATATGTCCTACGCTACTGGTCAATTATTACACCTACACATTTCAGATCATGACACCGCCCAATTGCTAAATATACCCACTAAAAACAAAGAAAAGACATTATTAGAATATTTTATTCATAAAACAGATATAAATACAGAACACATAAATAAATTCAAGGAATGTTTGGCCAGCCTTACATTTAATGAGGTTTACGATAAAGAAACTCTTTACTCTGCATTCGATGCATTCTATGATACCTTAAACCTATTTTATCGCTTGTGTTTCCCAACAATTAGAGTAAAAATAACTAATGCAATTCGAAAAGCTAAATGGATAACTAAAGGACTGAGGGTTAGCTGCAAAACTAAACGTTTTTTACGCTATAAATACTATTCGCTTAACACCGTAGCAGCTAAAACTAGGTATAAAAAATATTGCAAACTTTTACGTAATTGTATTGATCAATCAATAAAAAGACAAAATTTTAAAATGATAAACACAGCAAAAAACGTATGCAAGACAACTTGGAAAATAATAAAACAAGAATCAGAAAGCGTTACTGAAAAAGAATTTATTTCCAATATTAAAGATGGCGACTCAAGCTTAAACAGGCCACAAGATATAGCTCAAGCGTTTAATGATTTCTTTGTTAATTCAGTATACCCAAACACCTCAATTTATAACACTAGTAAAACAAATCTATGCAACAGCATTTTCTTAAAACCATTTCATCCAGATGAGACATATAAAATAATTATGTCTCTTAATAATACAAATGCTGAAGGTTACGACAAAATAGCTACTAAAGTGCTTAAAGCTTGTGCATCAGAAATAACTCCGGTATTGACTTATTTGATAAATTTATCATTTACGGATGGTTGTTTTCCAAGTCCTCTTAAATTCTCCATTGTTAAACCTCTGCACAAGAAAGGGGATAAAACACTCCTAGGTAATTATAGACCCATAGCTCTTATTCCGATTTTATCCAAGATATTTGAATCAGCGATGCATGAACGTCTATCTAGCTATATTCAGAAAAATGATGTACTAAGAAGAGAACAATACGGTTTTCAAAAAAAAAAGTCTACTACATCTGCGTGCTTTGATCTTGTTAGTAAAGTTGTAGAGAATCTGGATGAGGGAAAACTAGTAACAGTGATCTTTTTCGATATGTCTAAAGCGTTCGATTTCGTATCCCATGAACTGCTACTAGGTAAACTTGAAAAGTATGGCGTCCGAGGGCCAGCAATAAAATGGCTACAAACCTATCTGATTGACAGAAAACAAGCAGTCGAAATCGCGTGTATTGATGAGAGCAGAGATCTAAAAATGTATCGTTCCACTTTTATGGTTAATAAGTTTGGTGTTCCTCAGGGCAGCGTGCTGGGCCCACTACTGTTCTTATTATATATAAATGACCTTCCTGACGTAACTATGTATCCATGTATTTTATTTGCAGATGACATTTCACTTATTGCGACATGTAAAAAAAATTCTGACATAAATAAATATAATATTGACATAAATGATTCAATTAGTTCTATAATAAACTGGCTGAATCATAACAATTTAAATGTCAATCTAACCAAAACAAACTTTATCCAATTTAGTACATATGGAAGACCCCATAAAGAACTTAAAATTTACTATAAAAATGAACAGATAGCAGAGGTAAACCAAGTGACCTTTTTGGGCATTAACCTAGACAAACATCTAAACTGGAAAGCACACGTGGATAAAACATGTAATAAGATCAATAAATATGTCTATGTGGTCTATATGCTACGTAAAACATCTACACAGAAAACATTACTAGCAGCGTACCATGGCTACGTATCTTCTGTACTTAATTACGGAATTATACTATGGGGTAACTCAACGGAAGTCCATAAAGTCTTTTTAGCGCAAAAAAAATGCGTACGGGCCATGGCTGGTTTACCACCATGGGAATCGTGTAAACCGTTATTTAAAAAATTTCACATACTCACTCTGCCTTGTATGTACATTTTGGAAACAGCTAAATTTGCTAAGTTACACCCAAATTTGTTTAAATCAGCAAAGGATATCTTTCCAAGAAATAAAAGAGATCCAGATAGAATTGTACTAACGAAAGTTCCAAAAACAACAATGTTTCTTCAGAATTGTCATGTCATGTGTGGACGGATTTATAATAATATTCCTAAAGACATTAAAAATTTACCTTGTAACAGATTTACCAGGAAACTCAAATTGTGGCTAATAGATAATTGTTTCTATTCAGTAGCTGAATTCTTAACAAAAAAGTGCTAAAATAGTTTCGTAAAATACATACATAGATTACTATACTTTTCTAATATCTAGGTACATATTCATAGTGACATTATTTATTTATGTTTAAAATAATTGAAAATTAAGATTGTAACATTTTAATTTAAATGATTGAATAATTAATGAATTTTACATGCTATATGGTTTTATGTTATAATTTTTATATTTTTTCTGCTGACATACTAGCCATCTTATATAATGAATTTATGTAACGAATAGTTTAAGATACTGCATGATATTTGCACGTCGCGTATTGCGATAAAATGTATTTGGCTCTAAAAGAAAAAAGATCTTATACCAACTTTTGTACCTGCATTTTATGCAAATAAACATTTTGAATTTGAATTTGAATTTGAATCATAATAATATTAATTATTATATTTAATTAGAAAATTCATATCCTTGTGAACATTTCGCAATATTTAATGCTAAAAACTAATAAAAAATAAGAATATTTATTATTATTATTTTAATGCAGTTCTTAATAGTATTATATTACAGTATGATAATAAAAGTGTATCAATAAAGTATTATCACCCATATTTGGAGGAGGGAGGAGGCATTACATAATACAAAATATTACACTAAAAATCTACTTTATAAAACTAAAACTGGAATAAAAAAAAAACTTTTTTTTTAAGTTTCCTAATACTTTTTTGAAGTTTCTTACGGAAACACAACGTAAGAACCTT
Source organism: Subacronicta megacephala (assembly GCA_958496365.1). Taxonomy (NCBI): domain Eukaryota; kingdom Metazoa; phylum Arthropoda; class Insecta; order Lepidoptera; family Noctuidae; genus Subacronicta; species Subacronicta megacephala. The sequence continues at coordinate 4,621,163 of OY292539.1, read as the reverse complement.
CGACAAAGTATTATAAAACTTAAAAACGTTCATATGCCATTCTCAAGTTATGGCGTGACAATAGGGCAATAGGGATTCATTTTTTTATACCTATATAAGGTATTATGATAAGACCGATTTCACAACTATTACATTTCCATCCTATTTATCCGAAACTGGCGCAAGCCTGTAACCATTAACAAGGTATGAGTCGTCATTGGCATAATTTATTTCGCAATATACACAACAGTCTATACGTCTTCGTCCATGTGGCTTTTGATTCAGTTCCCATTGACTCATGGGTCCACGTGGTGCTACTGATCTTCTCCATACGCCATATTAATTCATCGTTATAATTAGATTTATTTTGGCGTTATGAACTGAACCTTTACCATATGGACTGCAAATTAGTTTGTTCATTGTTATTCTAGCGTCGATCTTTTAACTAAATATTTATAATAAACATTGTCAGTATAATAAACGTTGACAAAACATGTCTATTGGTCCCAAAAGCGACTGCTACGCTAGATGTCCTGGATTCGATTCCCAAGACGTGCAAAGTGTTATTGAGTTTTTCAATGTGTGCCACTATTTCTTATATTCTTGTATATTTTATAATTTTATTCTCTATTTTTACAAAAATAGTAAAAGACAAAAGTGAAATAAAGAGTATAATGATTTGCGAACACAGGACAGGGTGCGAGCCTTTTACCAATAACCGGGCATAAATCCAGATTCTGAGGTGCTACTGAGGATTTAATAATGGTTTTTTTCTTATCTAAGAATGCACCAGAATTCAAGTCAGAAGGCAGGTGAAACGAGCTGACAATTTTTCCATCAGTAAATACAATATTTCCACATTGTTACCTGTGTAACATGATTCTGGAATAGTTTACACTCCGCACTATTCCTCACGTATTAATCATCGGCTGGGCTCGGTAGATGCGCGTGGGCAGCCCCAACACACGCAGACACAATAACATTCGGTGTGTTTGATATCAGTAAAGTGGAACACGGAATAACAGTTTTTTTGATCGTTCGGAAAGTTGCGCGCGAAGATGCGCTTATCATGGTTAGTATTTGTTTCTTATTTTATTAAGACTCTTTTATGAACAACTCAAATTTTATCGACTGCTACGCTAGACGGTTCGATCCCCAGGTCGAGTAAGGTCCTACTGGGATTTTCTATAAAATTCTCAAAGTAGCAGCTCGGAGTCTGGATTTTGGCCCGGTTAATGGCAATAGGCTCGCCCCCTATTACATGGGACCTAAACATACCGGCGAAATGTGGGTGTCCATTTAACACCTCTACCTAACCCTTCGGGGAATATAGGCGTGATGATGATTTTTCAAAGGACTCGTGGCTAAGTTATAACTGCGCTGTTCAAAAGATCTGCAAGGTTAAGCTACGCTTGCCAAGGCCAGTCTGTGGATGGGTGACCATTCTTAATACATCAAAACCTTTCCGTGCCTCGGAGAGCACGCAAAGCCGTTAGTCCCGTTTGTCATACAAACACAATTTGGAAGTAGTCGGAAGACCAAAAAGCCTGACAAATAGTCTAGTTTAAAATATCAATGTTGTCTAGATTAATTGGATTGCGGAGGTCTGATGGCAGTCCCTTCGTGTAAAGCCGCATCTTGTAAGACTGACCCCAATATAATTAGGAAAAGTCTGAGAGGCTGATGATTTTTTTAAAAAGTTGACGACAAATTACCAAAAAGTTGGCAATAGTTGGCGATAGTTTTCCATAATAAGAACTTTTTGGCATGTGTCAGAGTAATAATGAAAATAAACTATGTTTTTTTGTTTTAAAATAGATCCGTCGAACTATTTAAGAACTAACAAGAGATTAACCTCTAACAACTTACCTACACTAAACTGTTTTCAATTGACAAAAGTTCATATTACGTACTCAAATAAATTCCCATTTTCCTGTCGTACAACCAAAAACAAAAAGATTCATGAAAACGATTACGTTATCTATATCTGTCTCTTTTCAACCGTAAAATCTTTTGCTATGAGCTTCCAATTGTACCTATTCTATTTTATATTTAGAATCGTTGTATTCAATTGTTTCAACGTTTCTATAATCCACTTCTCTACTACTGTACCTAATTAGCCAGAAATATATTCGAAGCTTCATGTGGATTTGGCTCCTACGCTTATGTATTTAAAACTCATTGTGGCGTCTATAATTTTGGAATAATTAATCTTTCTCGTCGGAACAAGACCCCTGAAATAATGATTAGCGATTAGAAATTCCGTTTTAGTTATTTTGGTACATCAAAAGTTACCAGATTGTTAATTGGAAGGGACTTCTTTGAATGTTGTAATTAAAAAATGTATATTTAGCATAATGAGTAAGATGAGAGACAATTGCCTCTGTCGTTATACAGTATAGCAGACGCACCCAATCTGGACCGAATAAGAGCTCTTAATGATCTTCAGCTTACAAGACCTGTGTGACTTTCAGGTGGAGGACTCCTCTAGTCCACCACCTGATCAGAAAATGGGCTGCGATGTCGGAGTGCAGTCTGTTTAAAAATTTGCTCTTAGTGTCTCTCGGTCTAGGATAGGATGTCAATAGTTGGCGGTAGTCAGAAGCCCGATAAGCCTGATAACCAGTTTATCCGTAGAATAACGTCATTGGGTTGAATAATCCAATAGAATTTTATAGAATTATGAAATGCTCAGTAGCAGTTCGGAGTCTGGATTTGTGCCCGGTTAATGGCAGTGGGCTCGCCCCCTATTCGATGCGAACTGTGGGTGTGTATTAGTATACCTCTGCCTAACCACCAGAGAAAAGAGGCGTGACGATGGTATCGCTATTGCTCAGAATTTGCGAACGCCCGATGGCAGTCGTTTCTTGTAAAAAACGCGTCTGATTAGATTCGAAGCTGTATCTAGCATAGTTGGTAGAAAGCTAGAATGATGATGACATCATTATTATAAGCACCATAATAACCCACATTTTGTAGACTCAGTACGTTTTTTTCTAAACTCCTATAACAACAAAGTCTAAAATCTATAATCCAAAATCCTTTGTTGAAAAAATGTAAATCAATATGAGTGACGGCTGGCCCACAAATACTTTATTTTAAAATCTGATTTCATATATTCTCGAAATATTTATTTGTTTTGAACAACATACATCACTGCTGAAGTCAATTCATAATCCTCTTGTTGAATAACATCTTTGAGTTAGGATTTAAATATAATACTACAGCTAAGAAATAGGATTGTAGATTTGTTTTTGAGTACCTATAAAGTACTCTTAAGCTCAACATTTCGAAATGAAAATTGAATCTTATGTTATTGTAAATATAGGTAAATTCTCATTTACTATGACTGTTCTTCCGAAAGGCTATCTTAAGCAGTGGCCTGCATGATTAAATTTATTTACTGCAACTTTGTCTAGACTTTAAAAGAGACCATGATTTGTTTAGTTTATTTCAGTATTTCTTCTCAGAGGTCGTCAGGTAGGATATACTGGCGCCATCTACTTTAAAAAAACAATTATATAACATTACCTACATAACATAACAGACCGACACGCCTGTATTCCACGAAGGGTTCGACAGAGGTGTACTTAAAGTACATCCACAGTTCACAGGTATGTTTAGTACCATGTTGAGGGTGAACCTGTCGTCATTCACAGGGCACATATTCAAACTCCGACAGTAACAGTTTGCCCAACCTGGGAACCGAACCCACGACCTCGGGCGTACCAGTCACGCTTAGGGCTACTACGTGCCAGCATGAATGGGTCGGCATGACCGAAGAAGTACTACCTTACCACAGAATATCGACGTCAAGTAGCAGTAGCTGTTGCGTTTCGTTCGGTGAGTATGGCGCGCCGGAGGCCCAATTCCTCCCTCAATCCCCTTCCTTCTCCTTTTTTCTTTCCCCTTCCTTTTCCTTAAATAGCCTTGGTAATGCATCTGCAACCCGTTTTATATTGCAGATGCCCATGGGCGGCGACAACTTTTTAGGTACCGACTGCTGTTTGACGTGTAATCCCAAAAAAATATAACTCAATAAAATTGGTTTAATAGCAGTTATATTTCAAAGTTACCTTGAACAAAAAAAACCTTCGAATAAAATCGGTTCCATGACTCGTGTGCATATGAAGCAAAATAAATTTGTTAGTTTGTTTTTGCTGAAAGCATCCGCCCCGATTTGTGATCGATAAATAATCTCTTAAATTAGCAACGTCAGTTACAAAAACAATCAAATGACGAGTCAATATGCAGACATGCTGAAACCGCGCGCAAAAGAAAACTATGCTATATTATCGTTTTATATACAGTGTGGAACGGACATCGACGCACAACCGCTTACCATGAATTCAGTACATGATTCCGGACCCGCTTGCATTAATATTTTTTGTCCGTTATATAAAAATCTGCTTGTTCTTACAAAACTGCAATACCCATTAGTAGTTTACCCATTTACTGCCCCACTGCTGGGCATCGGTTTCCTCTCACAATGAAAAAGTTTGAGACAATCTCTGCACTGTTTAGTGGAATGATATGATAATGTGGAATATGTTTTTTTTTTAAAAAAAAAGCTCACTTGCGATGTGGGTCACACATTACTAGTATTCTTGTTAAGCCCTCGTACTAAGCTGGTATTGTATTACGAGTGGGTTCACGTCGGTAGTGCAACGGGTGGGTTTCGAACCGGCAACCACATGATTGCAAGTCCGACAAACCCTGTGTCAACCCCTAATAAACAGATAAACGAACAAGAAAAATCACATTTTTGGATTCGGATACGTTTATATCCTCTCACCCATTGGGATTTTCATTTCAGTGAAAACTCCGATAATGCAGTATAAGTATTTTTTCGTACTCTGCACACAGCATTCTCCAACTAAAAATATCCCGAGTTCCCGACACAATGAACGTACACACAGTACTGGTCCTCTACGTATCACAAAAAAATACATTTCTACTAAAATACCGGGAAAAATACCCTTATACCTATTTTAATTCTTCATGTGCCCGGGAAATTTACCTTGAAAAAGGGGTGCGAACGTCTGAGTTCACTTTTTGCGCGCTTTTCGTCGTCTCTCGCTAAATTTGTCCGCAGTGCACCGTTTGTTTTTTTGTCTAGAGTCTCAACAGAATGCACCACTGTGTAATGTAAACGAAAACTGACTTTATGATTTCAGTTATACGTTCCAAGTTTGAAATGCACTTGCAGTTTTACGACATTTTGATTCGTGCTCAAGGGTTGAGTCGAATATATTTCTAAGTCTAAATTAAGGATAACTGAATATCTGAGCGTGTATTTTTTAGTTTATCCCTTTGGATAAGGATTTGTTGGATTTAATTCTAAGTGGACGGTTTATGAGGCATGTTTCATTGCTTTGTGTTGCTCCGCTTGAACGACTACTACTGACACCGCTAGTTGGCCGATGTAATAATAGAGATTATTTTTATTTTTGTCTACAAATTGCCCGTATTCGTAGCAGTGTGCAGGGTATTAATAAACGAGACGATTTATTTGATTTAGTTTCTTCAGCTGCTTCCATGTGTCTCGTGAAATGCAAGTATAAAAATAAACTTATAAGAGATTGATACTTTATTTTTTCTTCCATAAAGAAGTGCTACTCGTATTTTAATAGAAATTCTATCTTGTCACGATAAGAAAATATCAACTTTTCATCAGATCGCCGATAAAAATGATTGAAATATAATTTAGTTCCAGTCTGTGTCGTAAACTTCAAAAGGGTATTGAACTTCTAAATTAAGAAGCAATATCGAAACTGCACAAGTTAATTTTGTTATTAAGGCGCTGACAACACCCAAATAGGCATATTTTCAACAAGTTTTTAGCCAAATCCATAACGTTTGTGACAGCGAAAAAAATATATGTTAATCTTGAACATATTCCGGAGAAAACTGTTGCTTTGAAAACACGTTTTTGAAAAGTTTTCTCGATCCAAAAAAATTGTAAACTAACCTCTTAAAACGAATTCTAAACAAAAATATCTTTATTACTAAGCAATGCACGTTGGTAAAATTAATAACAATAACGTATCATATTTAAATACAGAACTTGGTTGCTTTATATTTTCGATAACTTAAGTTTTTTTTTAGTAATTAATTGTTTTATGGTTTTGTAAAAAGCTGCGAGTGGCTGCGAGGGTCGCATCACCACGCTTCTCTTTCTTTTCTATGCAATCCGACAGTGATCGCATAGACGTGCTGCTAGACGGACCTATGTCGCTTCGCTCCGCGCGCTATCCGTTCATTACGTATTTTGTTGTTTGACAATTTCAAACATAAACATACCTCAAAACATATTACATATGTCTTTTTGTATTTTTTAGGTATTTTTTAGGCATTTTTCATTATTAAGTTATTTTAGTGGAGGAAAAATACGACATGCGGGCAGGATTCGAACGTGCATCTTCTGGTTACGTACACCAGACGCTAAGACCGCACATGTATTTTGTTCCCAAATAAGATTGAAAGACGTAAAGACATTGGTAAAGGATATGGTTGAACTATAACTATAGTTCAAATATAAATAAAGTTCTAAGTAGTAAAAATATTTGCTGTAGAAATGGAAAACGTACAAAAATGCCAGCCCAAAAAGCGCTTTTATACTAACAAACAAAAACATGTCATGAAAGTAATAAAAAACAACAATTTTTATAGTGTCATAATTATGTCATATTGGCAAAACAGCTACACGAACAGTAATGAAACTATACGCTATTTGCTACAAATGATACCGTAATTCGTCTATATTAATAGCGTTCGGTTGGCCTAGTGGTAAATGCCATGATTGAGAATTCGGAGTCTCAAGTTCGATTCCTGTTGGTGACAAGTGCAGTTTATTATTGTTGTGATCTTTTTTATTTTATTTTAAGTTTTTATAATAATGATTAATATATTTCCTAGAATTATTTCATAATCATTACAGTAAAAAGAGACTTTTACTTACTTAATATGGCAAAAAGCTATTAAGTATAGAAAATATTGTACTATTTTTTGTTGCTTGTATTCTTCAATAGCATCCAGAGATAAAAAAAAATATAGTACCCGGAAACTCCGAAAGTCAAGAAAAATATTTTTAAAGCCACGGGAAATCATGAGAAATAGATTTTTATTTATTTATTTCAAGCAACGGAGCCCATGTATATATAATACTATAATACAATACAATAAATCTTAAACTAATATCAAATAAAATATCAAACATTGTACCTACATATAAAATAAGAATAAACACTATTTCTCACGAACAGTTGGCGTCGTGTGTAGCGCGGTGTCCGGTAGCCAGCCTCGCACAGTGGAACGAATGTATGGGAGAGGTCGGACATTCGCACCTCAAACATTTTTTTTTTAATTTGAAAAACTAATTATGTACGTACTTGACTATCTCATGCCTTCAGAATTTGTTCTGACAAATTTTCTCCTATCTCTCGTATTTAAGGAGTTATTTGAACATTTATGAAATTTCACCAAGAAAATGACTTGACTTGATCACTCTAATTTCTGATTCCGGCCTTGTTGTGGTCTTCGCTAATATACTACACATATCAAGAGCTGCATTTACTTTTAAGACACACGGTGCGCCAAACGTGCACTTTAAGAGATATAGGATAATGAAATATATATATTTTTAAATTTTCTTATCATTATGTTTACTTCGATTTATTTAACCGTAAATAGGCATATTGCCTATTTACAGTCAGAGGATATATATGTGTATTTAGATTTAAACGAACATAGCGTTTCAAAACACAAAATATGTATTGTAACGGTTTTCACTGTCATACTACGCATATCAAGAGCTTTATTTAGTTCTAAGACACATGGTGCGCCAAACGGGCACTTTGTGAGTTATAAGGTAGTTTATATTTATTACAAGAAAAAATATATTTTAGTTTAATTGATTTCTCATTAGACGTACTCGTCAAAAACTTCGAGAACAGAGTTCCCAATAGATATAGAAATGGGCGCGACATGGGCATTCGACATGATTTTTGTCTTGGCCATGTTCATCGTAAGACCCACTTGTTGGGAACCTCTGTCGAGGTCATTGAGCATTGTGCTGAGCTCTTGCAGCGATTCTGCGATGACTAAAATATCGTCGGCAAATTGAAGGTGAGTGATATACTCGCCATTTATGTTAATGCCAAAAGCCTTTCCATTTTAGAAGCTTGAAGACATCTTCCATTGCAGAGGTAACCAGTTTCGGGGAAATAACATCTCCCATCCGTAAAAGCCTCCCATCCGTATAGAAGGATGGGCCAGATAGAACAGCGAAGCATTCTAATACGCAAAAGAAGATTGAGGTTACGGTTGCAGAGAACACGCTTCATCCTGTTAAAAGATCTGCTACCGATTTAGATACGGGTTTTTATTTCCTGCTCACTCTCCCTAGATGCATTTAACCGCGTACCAAGGTATTTGTACTTTTTTACCTCCTCAAATTTGTGTCCATTTACAGAAATGCACGTGTCTGGATATTGCGGTTTGGCTGAACCGACCATGACCAAGTAGGTTTGAGTTTGGCCTATCTCCTTTACATTCTTGGATTTGCTTTTTCGAATATTTTGTTCATCTTTCTTACAGGATGGATGTTAAGAAGTGGCAGGTTAGGTCGGATGATGAGAAGAGACAAGTAGCAGATAGGAAATCGTATGTTCAGAATGAGTTTAGACGTAGATTAGGTTTAATAGTAAACTAGTAGTTTAGTAGTGGTAGAAAATTATTGTTCTCTGATTCTGCAGTTTCAGTTGAAATTACTGGCTTAAATAAAGATTTGATTGAACGTTGTTCCACAATTTTACAAGCCTTGTCCTCGGGTTTTAATATTGATTCGGATAAATTTAATGAATATCCTTTGGAAACCGCGCGACTTTTAATTCAAGAATATCCGTGGTTTATTCTCCCAGCTTCCGTTCACAAAGTCCTCATCCATGGTGCTGAAGTAGCACAGTATGCTTTACTATCTATCGGGGAATTATCCGAAGAGGCAACAGAATCTAACAACAAAAATTATAAGGCCTTCAGACGGGATCACACGAGAAAAATGTCGCGAGTACTTACGAATACGGACTTACTTAACAGACTTCCTCTTACTTACTTAAGAGACTCAGCTCAGACCCATTCATTACTGGTCTTCGGAAACTTCCCCATAAGAAAAAGAGCGTTATGTCGACGCAGGTTTTAGATTTATTAAGAACTAGCTTTCCGCCCACAGCTTCGCCCGTGTGGACAACACGATTTTGACCGGTCCTTTCTCAAAGTCTAATCTATTTTTGTACCAAATTTCATCCCCACACAGTTTGAAATTTCAAAAACCCCATATCAAATAAATTTTTTTCTTATCAAGTGCCTAAACACAAAGTTTCAGCGTTTATCTTCAACAATGACAAACTCCTATAAAATTTTTCATCCCTTATTACAACCCCTTTTTTACAACAAAGCGTAGTTTATATCCTTTCCCAAGGTCTAGTCTACTTTTGTTCCAAATTTCATCATAATCGGTTCCGGGGCTAAACTTGACTTTGTTTGGACTTTTAAACGAACTTTCATCCCCTATTTCATCCCCACGCAGGTCGAAATTTCAAAAACGGTAAAACTAATATTTATTTATTTCTTATCAAATGCCTTAATATAAAGTTTCATGGTTTTATCTTGAAAAATGATGAACTCCCATACAAACTTTCACCCCCTATTTCAACCCCATCAAGACTATTTTTTGTAATAAAAGGTAGCCTATGTCCTTTCTCAAGCTTTAGTCTATCCCAGTACCAAATTTCATCAAAATCGGTTGAGTGGTTTAGGCGTGACAGACAGACAGACAGAGTTATTTTCGCATTTATAATATTAGTAGAGATTTAATATAATTTAAATAAGGTTGATTGTTGTAGTTAGTTGTGGTTATGTTGAAGTTTGAAAATAAGATGTTAGTTTTAGTTTTCTTGTCTTTTGTTCTTGTTTTGTTGTCTTCATAATATGTATAATATATAAAAGAATACATATTTAATGATAACCCTTTCATGAATAGCTTTAATATCATAATCCATAACATGTATTTCCGAACGAGGGAGAATAAATCTCAAATATTGATAATTTAAATTTATATTGAACAATACATATATGTACAGTTAATTGTACATAATGTATTAAATTATGTAAATAAAGCATTAATGTAATAAGTGAAGCATTTTTTTATTATTTACCCTTCAGAAAAAATCCTATTTAACAAGTATAATAAAGTAAGGTATTTATGACCTCGCTTGTAGGGCACTTGGACCACCGTGCGCAGGCGGAATCTTGTTTGTTAATAAAATAAACTCATAAGTACCTGTTACGTTTGCCCAGAGATATTATGGACACTTACAATTGTATAGAAATATATAATACGCAAACATTATATACTAATACAATTTTTGTATGGGGAAAACCTCCTTATTTTAAAGTCGGTTTAAAATATATGGGTCTAGCTCAGTAGGTCCCCGCATGTGGAATTAGGAGTAGAAAATGATTACTTTCAATAATATTACTGAAAGTAATCATTATTATTGTCTTATTATGACTGCCTCATTAGTCTAGTCGGCCTAAGCGCGACTGCTACGCTAGAGGTCTTGGGTTCGATCCCCGGGTCGAGCAAAGGGTTTTTCTATGAAATTCCCAGTAGCAGCTCGGAGTCTGGATTTGTGCCCGGTTAATGGCAATAGGCTCGCCCCCTATTACATGGGACCTAAACATACCGGCGAAATGTGGATGTACATTGGTACACCTCTGCCTAACCCTTCGGGGAATACAGGCGTGATGGTATTATTGTATGATGGTATGTTATATATAAATAGATAATATTATACAAAAAACAAACAAATGAATAGTGTATTTAAAAATAATGAAAATTTTGCTAGTACCTATAAGTAGTGTGGGTTTTTATTTTCTTTACATTTAGGTATAGTGTTTTTAATTCATTTTAAATAAAGTTGCATATAATAATTAATATTATAATAACTATTCATACTGTTCTAATTTGTTTCTAGTTTTTAGTACAGAGCAATAAATACAACACAGCGCCATCTATTGACTCATTGTTCATTATTGATTTTGTTTCTTATTTGATAGTTCGCTTCATCACCGTCGGTTTAAAATCGGCGCTAGATAATCGGAGCAATAGTAGGCGTGGCCAAAATACCGAAACGTCGATTTCTGTTAGCTGTTGTCAGCGCCTTAATGAAGCCCACGATTTGCACAGAATCTCTCTCAGCCATTGAGATCTGTAGCATCAAATATCTTAAATATATTAGTAAAGTAAATACGGTATACTTTTTTTATATATGACGAGTGATGCGGGCACAGACAACAGTCCATTTGCACATTTAACTTCATGGCGTTCCATACTTAAAAAACATTATTACGGTAATGAAACCATTACTCTTTGACATCAAAAATTTAAAAATATGGCGTTATACCGTTCTACCTGCAGGCTTTTATGTGCATTGTGTGCTAACTAGTGACGTTTATGGAGAATTTTGTTGATGTTACAAACATTTTAAAGAATGTGTTGGGTAAGAGTTTGGATTTGGGCAGTGTCGGTACTTTCTGGAAGTAATCTTGTGTTTGTCATCAAACAAATACGAAGTTTGTATGGCACAGTTAGACTTTAGTAACATTACCGTTGTTAACATGTATACATTCCTTCACGCTAGTATAAAAGCCGATCGGGTTCGGCAGAAATGTATTGATAAACCCACAGCTCACAGTTATGTTCTAAGGCTTATGTAATTCAAGGCTCGCCTTTTGCCTTTAAGAGAGTACAAAGCTAAATTTCAAACTGCTATAGCCAATGTCATAGAAAACTAATAATACACCTGAACATTGAACCTAGGAACTCTTGCTTGCGACAATTTGTCAAATGAGACAGTTAAAAAAAATATATCAGCAAGTACACAAGGCTACAATCATAACAAGCTAAATAGATCCAGTATAGACTAGTCTGGTATTGGAAAGACTTTCTGTACAATAAGAGGTCAGCTTATACTGGAAACGTATAGCTTGACGTGAAGCCGTACTCAGATACTTTTTCTATCAGTCAACGTCATCATCATAAGTTCTCGAATTCAGCGTTACCAATTCAGTCTTGTATCGTATTAGATTAAACTCCTGGTTGTCAAAATATAATAAAAGCTGTCGGGCCATGTGTATTGGTACGTATCTATAAAAAGTTACCAAGTTCCTTGGAAATACTAAATTGCAGACGGGGCCAACGCTGGGGCCATGGGGTCCAAGCGCACGTTCCCTTTTTAAGGGTATTGCCAAACGACTGAACGAGGCTTCACGTGACCCAAAGGCTGGCCATACTTTGCTCACAGAATCAGCATTGCCATACAACGTGGCAATGCAGCCAGCCTTTTGGGTACCCTCCCGGCTGATGCCGATGCGGAGGAGTTTTTTGATGCCCTTTTTTATTTTTTCTTTTATTTATAAATATAGTTTAGCTGTTAGTCTAGTTTAATTTAAAAGTTAATTATAATTAGTGTTAATTTTAATATAAACAATTATTCATATAAAGAAATTGCACTTTAAAATAAAATTTTACGAATGGCATAATGAAAATAATTTCAATAGTAAAGACTTTTTGGATTATAAATTATCATAATTTCTTTTGTTTTTTTTGCATGCTTTAGTTTTAAGCAAAACATGTACGGTGGCCAGCACATCAAGTTACTACAATATGTAAAATTGTTCTTAGTTGATTTTGAACTTAATCAGCAACACTTAAGGTTTAAAATCATTTGGAGAAATTTGTCAGTTTTGTAGGTTATACAAAACTGTCAAATTGACACACTGTGCTGGCGACTGTAAGATCATAAATAGTATTATAACATCTTTGTACACACGGCTACAGGTCAACCTATACAAAACCAGTTTAAGTTGATCGCGCATTGTATAGGCTTCTTATACAATATGAGGCCAGCGTAAACTGGTTTTGTATAGCTTGATGTGTAGCCGTGCGTACACCATGTTTTAAGCAAATAAATACATTATTTATTTATTTATCAGACTTTATCAGTCCACTACTGGACATAGGCCTCTATTGTGTGCCATTTCACTCTATCCATCCAGCTTCTGTCAGAAACCTTTCGCAAATCTTCACTCCATCTTGCTGTAGGGCATCTTACTACGATTGCCAAATCTCACTCCATTATCTTTTCTATCTCTGTGTAATTGATATTCAAAAACTTCCCAATCAACATACCTTCAGATAGGTAAGTAAGTAATAAGCTTAATTACTCTCCGTTACTTACAAGTTATAAGATAAATATAATACAGTAACTTCATTTACATACTTATCAATCGTCAATTAAAACTTCCTACGAAATGTATTTTAAATACAGATGGAGTAATTTCCACAAGATCCAATCTCGACCCACTGTGCACCGAAAATATTTAAACTTATCGAGATTCATTTGCCGAACTGTGATTCAAATTTTTTATTCAGCCCCGATTAAATCTTCTTTTCACTTCATATTAAATATTTTGTCCAGAATGTCCCAAATCTTGCCCACTGTGTATTTAAATGGTAACTTGATACTTCGATCTCTTAGCATTGATAAGGCAACAACACTCTTTGGTAATTAAAACTAATTGGTCAGTCGACCGGTTAGAATTTATGTAAGTACCATTTTACGATCCTTTCAATTTTAGGGTTGGTTTATGTTCACTAGCGGAGCGATAAGCGATTAGCATGGCCAAGAAATAAAACCCTTACTCCGCGTTCTCACTGAAGCTAATTTTTTTTGCAAAAATGTATCTTACTCATACCTTACGTACCACATAATTCAGTAAAACGCCGTGGCACAAGTATCCCCAATATATTTTGTTTTGCGTCTGTAATTTGTTACTTGAAGGATTAAAATATGCAGATGATGTCGGTCTGACGTCTACACTGACGTCAAACCGACATCATATTGATACCGAAGGCATACTTTGAATCAATAATATGAACACTCATGTTGATTATATTTGAATAATTTATTGATTGCTCGTCTTGCAAATACACCAAAATCCTGACAGATGTTAAGAATTTCTGAAAAAAAATACTCAGTATTACTTTTCTCATATTCATTTATTTCCAATTTATTGTTATCTATATTATGTAATGGACTGGGATAAGGAAAGTGGAAGATCTGTTCAGACTGGCTCTGAACAAAGAATAATTTAAAAGGATGACTGCCGACCTTCATTAGTGGAGAGGCACCCAAAGAAGAAGAAGATATATTAGTTTAGTTTTTAGTTGCTATTATTATACTAGCTTCCCGCCCACGGCTTCGCCCGCGTAGTTTCTCGGCTTTTCTATAATAAATTATGTATGTATTATACATATAAACCTTCCTCTTGAATCACTCTATCTATTAAAAGGTTATTAAGTTATCTTAGTTTCAAAGATTTAAGCATACAAAGGGACATATGGACAGAGAAAGCGACTTTGTTTTATACTATGTAGTGATGATGTGTTAAATATTTGTAAAATGATAAATAAATGAAAAAATATATATATATATCGGGAACAGAGTCCAAGCTACCAGTGGTCAGGGCTCCAGCGAGAGGAACCTAACGACACATGCCGTATTCAGGAGTACCACCTTCTACATCAAATCCTTGACTCAGCCGCCTAACCAGAGCCTCCTCAGATATAAATCGAGGATATTGACTATTAAGCCGAAACGACTATCAGCACAATCACAATATCACGAGCTAAGTCATTACTTTTCTTATTTTTATTGTCATGTATGTAGAAAATGATGTTTTAACACAAACCTTACTATGCAGACCTAATATTCAGCAGCCGTGCTCTTGTTAACAGCATATTTTTTAATTTAAATAAACTATTTATCGCAAGCGCAAGCGTCCCCGCTACATCCTATGCACTTAGCCCACATCTTTCTCTGATAAATTAATATACAAATCAAACATTGGATATTTCAACTTCTGTATTACATGCCGGTTTTAATTTAGAAGCCATCTTCAAATAACGAGGATGTCATTAAAGAGTAGAATGACTCTTAATGAAAGGCAACAGTGCCGATATGGGAAAAAAGTTCCGTAATTTATATAATAACGTGCTTATATGTATAATATCACCTAAACTATTGAAAATCGTTTTTGTAAGTGAACGTTCACTGATTATGTTTTTTTAAGTATCTTAGAGATAGCTGTGGGCACAAAGAGGGTTTATATTTTTTCTTAATTGGTAACATACTATCATGCCTGTATTCCCCGAAGGGTTAGGCTGAGGTGTACTAATGTACACACACACTTTGCCAGTATGTTTAGGTGTCAATAGAGGCGAGTCTATTGCCATTAACCAGGCACAAATCCAGACTCCGAGCTGCTACTAAGAATGTCACAGAAAAACCCAATGACACTGCTCGACCCGGCAATCGAAGTCAAAATCCTTAAATGTGGCAGCCGCACTAATACTATTAAAACTGTCATTATTACGCTCTGCTTTAAGTCAATGGAGTTTTATGTATTGTTTGGTACATTAGACACAAATTAAAAAATTCAATAACAGCTTAAAAAATAATTATTTAAAAATCTTACAACGTTGACCTTCTTTCAAATTAATTATACTGTTGTGTGAATTGTTTAACAACAAGAGCTTAAACAAACCTAAACAGCAAACATCGTCTTTATAAATTTCAAGGCTCATTCATCATCAAGGCATGTTTGATTTCTAAACAATGAGACATTTTGTTCTAAATTACTCCATTTTCCTTTCGCAAACACTCCTACACAACCACAATTATAAATTTAATTACACACACACCATTATCACTTACATACCTATGTACTTGATTTACAATATAACCTTTTTGGAATGAAGTTCTCGTTGGGCGCCAAATTCAATTTTTTTTTGTTTTTTTTTTCAATTGTTCGTCTATATTACATTCTAGGGTCATGGCAGTAGAAATTGCGACTTCATATATAATGACTGTATTCACATCATCAACCCATTATATTGTCCCACTGCTGGGCACGGGTCTCCTCTCAGTACGAGAGGGATTAGGCTATAGTCCACCACGCTAGCCTACTGCGGGTTGTCAGACTTCACACGCCGTCAACAAAATCTCTCAGGCATGCAGGTTTCCTCACGATGTTTTCCTTCACCGTTTGAGCGCGTGATAATTAATTATTTTTAATACGCACATAACTTCGAAAGTCAGATCAGAGCCTTGGATTCGAACTCGAGACCTTTGACTTGGCAGTCCAATGGTCATATCACTAGGCTATCACTGCACTCACTGTATTCACAACTGAGTATAAAAAAGCTTTCCTTAAAACCTTTTTTTTAAATCTCACTGTCAATGTGGGGGACGCACGTTACTAGTATTCTTGTTAACGTGTTAAGCTAAATGCTTGTGTTACGAGTGGGTTAACGTCGGTAGTGCAATGGGTGGGTTTCGAACCGGCAACCACATGATCGCAAGTCCGACGCCATGATTCCATATCTCTCTTAAATGCCTACATATGGTGAAATACATATTGTATTTATACAATTAAGCATGGTGTATAAATAATGACGTAGTGTAATATACAAAGCAAGCAATTTGGTTAAACGCAATGACAGTGCCTACCGAGTAATGTTCGGGTGTAAACGCATACCGCTAGGGCTGTCACTTTTACATAATAGAAATACCTACATCAATTTTTAGATCTACAAAAATGTTTTTGTGTATTGGTTTAAATATTACCGATATCGAATGCAATATTATTATAACATAGGTATCTTATGACGCAATCTTAGTAAAGAAGAGTACCTATATCTATAAATATCCAGTGGTCCTAAGCGCGATGGCTTCGCAAGACGTCTTGGGTTCGATTAAGGTTAAGTATTGGGTCTTCTTCTTATCGTGTCAATGGCAAACACCTTTGTAAATAAGTATATATTTTTTTCCAAATATTACTTTATATTCCATTCGATTGAATTGATTGCATGACTTTATTAAATAGGAGATCGCGAAATCATAAACGAAAAGAAAATATTATCTATTACCTTTTTTGTATTTTGATGTATTTTCCATGATAAAATTACAAAGTTATTTTATTTATTACGATATTTTGTTACAAGTAGCAGCCCTAATACACATTCGTGTTAAAAGCATTTGCCTAATAGCCGAGATTTGTCTGAGGTATGCCTACAATGCATCTTAAGGAGCGTTTGAACTGAAACATTACTTGCTCTTAGCGGAAATTAATTCGAGGCGAGTGCCAAGTTAAATTTCATTTCATTTTTTTTCATATTGAGTCCTTCTATTATATTTTCAGTTCCATCTGAACATACCGGCGAAGTGTGGGTGTACATCTCTAGTAGTATACCTCTACCTAAACCGTCGAGGAAAACAAGCGTGATGGTATGTAATGACTTGTAAACCAAATGTGTCGGATCCTGTGTGATTTGTATTTCTAAAATTGCGTACCTAACTGATTAGGATTTTTGTGGAACCCCTATTCCCATAATTTCAGAGAAAATCTCGAAAAAATTGTTCAAAGATGACTAAAAGAAAAGCTATTATTTTAATTCTTCGACGTAAAATATATTTTGTCTTTTTTTTTTTTATGCGATAACTCGGCAAACGAGCAGGCGAGCTACCTGATGGTAAGTAGTCATCGCCGCCCATGGACATCTGCAAAACCAAAGGAATTGCAGATGCTTTGCCGAGCCTATTTAGGGAAAGGGAGGGGAAGGAGAAAAGGAGAAGGAAGGGGATTGGGGGAGGAATTGGGCCTCCGGCCCTCTCGCTCACCGAACGAAGCGCAGTAACGAAACGCTACTACTCGGACGTCGGTCTTCTGCGAGAGTGTGGTACTTCCCCGGTCGAGCCGGCCCATTCATGCTGCGAACAGCGTGGCCCTACCACAATAAAAATTGTCTTCTAAATTTGGTAATACAAACGCACTACAAATCTGTGATAATATCTTAACTTTGCAGTGAAGAAATAATCGCCATTTCATAAATATTTATTTTATAATTTCATATCTCAACTTAAAGCTGTCCTGTTATAAGATCGGCTTAAATTGTCAAGCTTAATAAAATAATGTGTTCCAACTGGAATTCTTATACGTTATAAATAGGTACTCGAATTCAGCGCCATCTATGCTAAGATCGGTTGCAATAACCGGCAAATCATATACGAGATGCTGTGTAAAAAATATTGATGCCAAAGGTATGAAAAAGTTAAATAATGCGTAAAAACAAAAACTAAATTATTATTTTCTAAGAAACGTGTAAAAATGCAAATTTGACAGATACTTGACAACCAAAGTCCAAAATGGCGGGAGTTTATACGGTGAATTTTACCGAAAGAAAGTAGGTAATAAAAAAAAACTGTAATACGGTATAAATACAAGGTCAGTTTTAGTATATGCGAAACACGAAACACGTGTCTAATATTTTTAGGTAAAGAATCTATGTACAAAGTTTCAACACTGTATCTTAAAAAATGTTAAAGTTATAAGCTTGTTATGTTATCTGGTTGTACGCCACATCAATCTGTAGTATCGACTTTGGATGACTGTTGGGGGTTGTTTTACCCACCGCCCTGCTGTGCGCCCCCGCCTAGTGCCACTATGATCGGCAGTGACCTGTTTTAGGCGCGTATAATAGGCATGATGACAGTAAGCAAGAATTACTAAAATAATATGTTCATATACTGAAATATAATTCATATGTTTAGAAAAGAATATTTATTTTTATTTATAAGACGGGATTATTAATTTATTTGATAAAATAAAACTACAAAATACACTAGTCCGCCATGTTCAGTTGAACACCAATCAGATTCAATTACGTCACATCTATGTTGAACTGTCGCTGTCACGTAAATTTCGTACGAATTTCGACGATCTCCGCGCTTAAAATTGTTTATTATGTATTTCCTAATTGTATATTACTTAGCTTTTGTCCTACAACTTGTGTAAGACCTTATGAAGTAATGGAACAAGGGTTTACCAAGGCAAACAGCTCTAATTTGCCCAGAATTGATTTGTTAATGCTGGGACAGTTCCTGGTATTAAACAAATAGTTCTGTTCAGCAGAATTTAGAAATGTTAAAACTACAATGTAAGTATTATTTATTATTATTTGTATTATACCTACTATAATTAAAAAAATAAAATCACTTAAAAAGCACAGCTTCGTACCTATTTTTAGTTTTAATAATGTTTTGATTTTATAAAATAATATGCTTTCCTATCGATTTCTTTGTTTTAGATCCTCCAGGCCATCTTATGGGGACGACGCGATTAGCTACGTTCAGTTAAAACGCGATGGAAATCTATGTACTTATAGTTAAATCAAAAAACTGCCCAGAACACAAGGTCCACGCGAAGTTATATGCAGTGACGTTAATAGTTGACGAAGTAAAGGAAGAAGTTATATCGGTAGAATGACTGAGATGACTGCGTTGCCTCACAAGGAGGCTGCAAACATGCCATTGCATTTCTCATGTGGGTCCATCGTAGGAGTGAAGAACCGATTATTCAAGTAGGTAATTTACGATCCATTCGGCGAGGCTCAGGCTCAGTGTCTCGCCTCGTAAGTTACTTGAATAATTGATTAAAAATTTAATGTAATAAAGAAAATCTATCGGGTAAAATCTCTCGAGCTATCTATGAACTTTATTTTAGTAAATAAAACATGATGTCACATCATTTTCGGTTTTATTATTTTAAGAATAAAACCGAAAATGGAAGATAAAATTACAAAAAAAAGAGGTATCTTTGTGAATGTATTCTATCGAGCCAACTTTATCAAATCGTGTTTCCCTTTTATGTGTTCCCTAGAATATATACTCAACAATATAAATTTATTTTCTCAGATTTTAATTTTATTATTTACTACTTAAAAAAAACATTTTTATGTGGGCTTTGCAGTACCGCTTTGCAGCCACCCGGCCTTAATCTCCTATTGTATACGATGTCAAAACATAGAAGTGACGTCATAAGCAGACGCCATGACACCAGGGACCGTTTTCGCGCTAATTTAAAAACATTGAATTAAAATCGCATTTTTGTATCAAAAACCTTTAATAATTGGAATCGATTCAGTTACTTATTCTGAACAAACTATATTCTGGTTTCGCATATACTAAAAATAAGGTTATATAATAAACGGACAGACTTAGGTCACATTGATAGTGATGCCTATGCTTATTCAATATCTTGTCTTCGATTTTGCACAACCTATTTTGAACATTGCTTAGCATAATAAACCTGTCTAATAATGAATTATGTTATACTTTGTGCTAGTATTAACAAAAGCTAGGATTTCTTGTAGATGCCGAATATATTATAATTATTACTACGATTTTAATACCTCTAGGTAATAAAGATACTAAATATAAATTTTAATACCTCTACATTGTCCAAAACTAATAGCTAGTATTCATTCTATTAATTCATGATCTTTAAATCACAACTCCTTTTATGTTTTATGCGTTTAGAATAGTAAAATTCTTTTATACGAACTAGATTTGCCTGACATTTTCATCGTAGTAACAGATTTTATGATTATGGACTACACACGATGATTTCTATTAATAATATCTATTAGTTGAGATATTATGTATTAGAGCAATAACATAAAATTTGTGTACGAGAATATAAATTCAATGAAATAATAACCATATTTTTTAAAGCAAACAATTGTACCTATACTAATAAAAAACTTTCGACTCCCTAACAGCCAATTCCGGTATCAAATCTATCAATAAATTTTGATTTTCCAAAGATAGGATTGAAATTAGTTGTACCTTGGATAGGTAAAAGTAATTTCAATCCTATCTTTGGTAGGTCTCTAGTAAGCAAATTCTTTAAGTGAGCACTGAATGCATCCATCACTGTCATTTCCAGTATTTAAGTACGAGTACCTAATATCTCAATGAGAACAACTTTATGACGAAAACGTAGCAGTAGTAATAATAAAGCTTATTTAATAGTATTCATTATTATTAATAAATTGATTTTGCAACTGGATATGGCCAAAACAAGTTGATGGCCATTGATTTATATTTATTGCGATAGTTTTAGATTAAATTTAAATAAGCTACAAAATTCCTTTGTCTGTTTAACTTTTGATTTTATATAAATCTTAAGGATAGCTTTTATTTTTCAACCCATTTTAGACAAAGACCTGAGAAAGAGACGGCTATAGAACTTATTTCTAAAACACGATCCACTCGACCCGATCAAGTGTCTGACTCCAGTACTAGATAGTCTAAACGAAGCATAGTATTTAGAACAAGACGCAATGTATCGTTTGGTACATAACGCTTTACAAGACGCGGTCGAGCAATGTTGCCATCAATTAATATTATTTAGTATCATAGCAAGGAGTAAGTACTCAAATAGATTTAATAATTTGTTAGATGAACTCCTTGCTGCGAAATACCAGGGCTTTGCAGAAATCACAATCGTTAGATTTGATTTTAAATTCAACATATTTATACTTTTTAATAATAATGAATAGTACCATTCGTTTTTTTAGTCCCTCACGTTAGTCATTACCCAACAGTTAACCAGTTTTGGGGACTAGGGGAACGAGCCTATTGCCATTATCCAGAAAAGTATTGAGATTTTTCACAGTACCAATTATTAAACATAAACTTTCGCTGCTAAGAAAACCTTATTGATCAAAAGAATGAACGGACATGTTAATGTGAGTTAAGTAAAATCATATCGCAATTCAGGAAACAACGCTATCTTGTTAGAAAAGCAGTACTAAAATGCCCTAAAATGAACACTGAATTACACTTAGTTCAAACTTGGAATCAAATCCAGTAACTCAAACACAGCAGCCGCGATCACGACGACTAGACCAATGAAGCAGCAGATAAAAATAACAATCTCCAAAAAAAGTCCAATCCAATTTTTTTACGACATTTCAGCCACTCACAAATGATATTACCGGCAGGGAAATGAGTGAGCTATAAAAATCATAACTTCAAAAGACGGGAACAATCATTTCCTATAAGCTCTGTTCCGGTAATGACGGAAAGGACATGGATTCTTGAAGCCGACCCGTGAATCCTTGAAATGGGTGGTCGTTGGCATAGACCCGTTTAAAAATATACACCGACTATCAAAACCTGGCTACGCTTCCCTGGTAGCTCAACATACCTACCATCACGCCTGTATTCCCCGAAAGGATAGGCAGAGATGTACTTCATGTACACCCACAGTTCGCCGGTATGTTTAGGTCCCATGTAATAGGGGGCGAGCCTATTGCCATTAACCGGGCACAAATCCATACTCCGAGCTGCTACTGGGAATTTCATAGAAAAACCCAATAACACTTTGCTCGACCTGGGAATCGAACCTAGGACCTCTAGCGTAGCAGTCGCGATTGGGAGTAACAATACGCGCCGCGCTACACGTAAAAATGTATGAAATAAACGATTTTTATTGAAAAACCAACGAATAATTTCAGAGCGGTCCCAAATCATGTACTGAATTCATAGTAAGCTGTTGTGCGTCGATGTACCCTGCACCCTGTATACTGGAAATTTAGCTTAATACGTGGTCTTGTGTAAAATAAGTACACACAGCAAGAAATATGCACAGTCACTTCAGTAATTGGAGGTGTAGAAAAGAGTTTATGTTCCTACTCTTACTTCTCAACACTACACAAAACACATTTCAGTTGTGACTTACAAAACATTCATATTGCGAACACTATTACAAAGGTTATTAAAATCCAATTCAAGGCTGTTAAATACACGTAAGTATTTCACGCTTCATTCTATCTGATCTGTTATTACTGTCATAAGCAAGTTATTATAGAGTGACCAGCACGTCTTGGTGCTTTGCTGATTACCTACGTGCTAATTGCAAAGGCAGGACTTTTTGGGAAAAGTCGTAATTTGCATGTAAATTATGTCTTGTTTTTTGATATCTTAAAAAAATATTGGTATTTCGATACAGAGAAATCTCGATCCCGGTATCAAAGGATAAAAAGACAACTTCAAGTTACTAAACATGTTAAAAAATAAAATACAGCTCCAATACATTCTCAGTGTTATAAATGGCAATAATATCGATAATAATTGACTCAAAGGTGATTTTTTTTTTATGGGATAACTCGGCAAACCAGCAGACGAGCTACCTGATGGTAAGTAGTCATCGCCACCCATGGACATCTGCAAAACCAAAGGAGTTGCAGATGCGTTGCCGAGCCTACTTAGGGAAAGGGAGGGGAAGGAGAAAAGGAGAAGGAAGGGGATTGGGGGAGGAATTGGGCCTCCGGCCCTCTCGCTCACCGAACGAAGCGCAGTAACGAAACGCTACTACTCGGACGTCGGTCTTCTGCGAGAGTGTGGTACTTCCCCGGTCAAGCCGGCCCAGTCATGCTGCGAACAGCGTGGCCCTACCACAACATACGGTGGCGTTGGTGACACTGGGATCGCATTGAAATAATATTTTGAACTTTGTTGATTGGCAGAAATTTATCATCTGTATTCTTTTCACACAATAAACCAGCGGAATAAAGTGGTCTATAAAAAAAAGTGGTCGGCAGCGTAAAACAGTCACACAAAATAAACCTAATATAATTAAAGCACTACCATTAAGTGGGACCCATTGGGTGGTCAGTTTGGCCCAGTTTTCGTCTAACATTCCTTTGCCCTGCAGTGGGACACTACAGGCTCATAATAAATAATAAATTAAAGCACTACAAAAAGCTTATATATTGGGACTCTTTCATTTGAAAAATAATATTTCATTAGAAAATAAAAACGGAAAAACTTTTATTTAACTGTCTCCAAAATTCTTTCTGATTTATAGTTTTTTCAATATTATGTGTCCTATTTTGCAACGGATCAAGATGCAATGAGCGCAATACATATACCTTTCAGAACATCATTCGAAGGATATTTTCCATTTTGTTTTTTGACATTGACACTGTATAATTATTGTTTTTGCTCCATTGAGAGGCTGTAATTTCTTGTAGATTAATGAGTGTACAGAAAATTATTGTCACGGAATATAATTTTAATTATTATTGTAGCATTTATACGTCATATTAACAGTGACTGTTCCTGTCAGATCTGTTTATGAGAAGGGCGTTTTCAAGTCCATATTAGTATTATACAAGAGTGATCTCAACATATAATAAAATTGTAACAGGCCGATGTCTGTACATTGAAGTTATTGAAGAAAAAATAACACAGGGGGTCTTTATTAAAGCAACAGAAACCAAAATATTTTTTTTTAGAATTTTTGTCTGTCTGTCTGTCTGTCTGTCTGTCTGTATGTTTGTACCCGCATCACGGTAAAACCACTGCATGGAATTGAATGCAGTTTTCACCGATGTATTGCTACAGGTCTAACTTAAAACATAGGCTACATTTTACCCCAGAAAATTACTTATTCACGAAATTTTAAATTTAATATTTTCCGGAGTTCATGTTGTTCTGCAATAAAATTATAGATGGCGCTGTTTATTATTTTAAAGGTGTATCTCAACCGATCACTATAATACAAATCTTACAATCATATATTATTTAGCTTCGTTGCATAGAAATTAGAAGTCGAAAAAAATTTCCCCAGTGGAAAATATAACAATTTAATGTACTATAAAAACAATCAGTTTCTACAAAGCCGCAAAGAGGAGTATTTAAATAGACGCCGATGGGGTTTGCCTGTAGAGGGGTATCGAAGTGTATTTTGCCAACACGCACTGGGACGAGTGTACACTGTTCATCCAAGTAAAAGTTAATTCTATCATATGCGCTTTTTACTACATACAGTCTGCGGAGCCACTTCGTGCACAAACGTATTTTAAGACTGTTAATGGCGTTGAGCATTCGATCTTTCACGGAGCTGGAGCGCGCTGATGGGGTTAGTGTGGCAGAGTCTGACGAGCGTGTTATTAATCGTCGCCTTTGCTCGCTTCAAGATATTCTTACTTCAATAAATGCCTTTTGGATCTTACCTCCCAGAGCCGCAAAAAAACACTTTATGTTGGTGAGTTACTCAGAGTATGTTGTAGAGATAAATTACAGTTATTCTGCGATGATCAAAATTGTGAACAATAATATCGAGACTCTTACCGATTAAGAAATATTAAGAATGTCAATGAACAGGACAGTGAAACATTTTTCCGGACGCCCTTGGACAGGAAAAACCTTTTTGACTCGACTATACTAGCTGAAGGGCGAAGACAAGGAAGAAGGAAAGATTGCACTAGCTGTTGCCTCTTCGGGGATTGCTGCCACTTTACTCCCTGGAGGTAAAACTGCCCACACTGTTTAAGATACTCTTCGACCTGAATATAGATGCAGAGTGCAGCTTAATCGTTTGGAACGAGTGTACGCATGTGCAATAGAAGGCCTTGGAAGACGTCAATTGCACTCTGTAAGACATCCGACGAAACGATCACATCATGGGAAGGATTACTGTTTCATTTATGGGGATTTTCTTCAGCCTCTATTCGTTATAACCCGAGGAACTAGAGTCGATGAGGTGAGCGCATGCCTCAAATGTTCCGTGTTCTGGCCCCGGGTATAGAAATTGAGTCTGATGCGGAACATGAGGACTCACTTAGTTTGCAACCTCCATCCACAGAGTTTATGGACGTTTTTCTTAAAATCGACAAAGATTCATTTCTCCAATCGAATGAGTTAGTAACTCTACCAGCGAACCTTTGTAAGATTGTTGCTTCGGTAGAGGAAATCATTCATTTCGTATAAAGAGATTTATCTCAAGTATATTTTTCTTCGTTTACATTTTTATCCAATTTAAATTTTAACGCGTGCAGTATCTCCTGAGCGTACGTTTCGCTATGACCATAAGCAAGATTAGACACTTCGATGCGCCGGTGTCGTCCTCAGGAAAATCTGTTTCTCACACGGCAAAGTTATTATGTATTGTGTTGCTTGCTCACTGGTCACTAGCTCAGATAATTTGTTTATGATGGCTCCTATGGGTGGGATATGAAATGTTTTTTACACAAAAATAAACGCTGTTTATCTACCCGTTCCAATTTAATTTTATTGGGTTTTAATTCTCAACTGTCTCTGAAAAAATATATACTTGATTCCAAATTCCACGAGTATAAAGTGGTAATCAAGAGTTTTTTTATGAACAAACGATTTTTTCAAACAATTATTGGTATTTCCATCTAACAAAGGTCGCATTGATTAGCCTAATATCATACAGATGACAATAAAGTTGAAATCGATACCTTCAGTAGATTCGAAAGTGATTTGATCGTCTTAAGGTTGTATGTAGCTTAATAAATTCATTTACTGTGTTTTGTGTATGTTGCTGTTTAATGGTAATGATTTTGAATATTTGTATAAGAAAGATGATCAATTCCATAGTATGATAATACATTCCAAATCTATGATAACATTATAAAGAGGCAGAGTTTGTTGAAAAAATATGTTAGTATAGCCTATTTATTGAGGAAGGCTATAAGTTGTACTATACGTAATACAATAACTACTGAACGGATTTGTATGAAATTTAGCACACAGTTTATTTACCTGAATTAACATACGAGATGGGACTTTTTGTCTACTACGTGGACGAAGTCGCGGGCAGAAGCTAGTCAAAGATAAAACTGATAGTTATGAGGTCCATATTAAAGTAACCAGTAGGTACTGCTACGTCAACGTAAGACGACGTCACGGAAGTCCCAAAAGGACGTGGCGACGAGCTACACCTTTATTGGAAGGATTTGCCGTAAAGAGCTCTGTACCGAGAGGAATGGAAGAAGGGGAGGGGTGCCTCTGCCCTACAGTGGGACGATAATTATTGAAAAACATAGTAGGTAGCTTAGAAGACACAGCAAACAGATAACAGACATTTGCAAAGTAAATATTAGAAACTAAAAACTTAGGTAATAGATAATTATTTATGCGAATTCTTTCTGGATAAAACACACACGGACCATAGGACAAGTTCACTTGTTAAGGGAAGACAAGTGAGACTTGGGCTCAAGAATATAATTATTTAATACCTCCATCATTATAAAAAATATGGACATTCCTAAAATGGACGCCCTTGAATTAGTGTAATAATATTTTGTGTATGTGAACATATGTCCGGTTTATAGATAATAATAACACATGACCCAATTATAATTGAATTTCGTTGATAACATAATACATAACAGAACATCATAATATCTTTATGGGTTCTGCCGAGGGGTATTGGGTCATAGATTGTCGGTATAATTTAGGTCCCAAGTGATAGGTAGCAAATCTTATGCCACAACCAGGCACAAATTCAACCTCCAAGTTGTTTCTGGAAATACCCACATTGGAAAACCCAATGCCAATTTTATTGAACCGGGTATCGAAACTTTAAGCTAAGCAGCCTTACTGACGACTTCTGGACCATTGACATAACGTACCATCACGCCTGTATTCCCCGAACGGTTATGTAGAGGTGACCCACATTTTTGTTTATCTCCCATGTAATAGGGAGCGAGCCTATTGCCATTAACCGGGCACAAATCCAGACTCCGAGCTGCGACTGAGATTTTCATAGAAAAACCCAATAACACTTTGATCGACCTGGGGATCGAACCCAGGGCCTCTAGCGCAGCAGTCGCGATTGGAATCACTAGACTAACGAGGTAGTCTACAAGTCAACGAAGAATAAATCGATAAATATCATTCGACACCTCTCAAAAAGCTGCGAGATATCTAATGTTTTTCCACACAACACTTATTTTGACAAAGATTGGTATTTACCAGTACATTGGCATCAATTTGAGGAGCTAATGATAGAGAAAATTGCGTCAAACGACGCGACTAAGTGGCGTACCGTACGTAAAGCGCAAATGATGATTCTAGCTGTCCCAATATTTGTCAAGTTCACGACTTTCTACGGTATTAGCAGGGTGATCATTTTTTTAGATATACCTATGATATTTATTTTAAACTAGCTTCTGCCCGCGACTTCGTCCACGTAGTAGACAAAATGTCCCATCTCCTATGTCAATAAAATTCAGGTAAATAAACTGTGTGCCAAATTTCATACAAATCCGTTCAGTCGTTTTTGAGTAACTGAGTAAGAAGCATCTATCCAGACGTTCTGATTTATTGTATTACGTATAGTACAACTTATAGACTTCCTCAATAAATAGGCTATACTAACATATTTTTTCAACAAACTCTGTCTCTTTATAATGTTATCATAGATTTGGAATGTATTATCATACTATGGAATTGATCATCTTTCTTATACAAATATTCAAAATCATTACCATTAAACTGCTACATACACAAAACACAGTAAATGAATTTATTAAGCTACATACAACCGTAAGACGATCAAATCACTTTCGAATCTACTGAAGGTATCGATTTCAACTTTATTGTCATCTGTATGATATTAGGCTAATCAATGCGACCTTTGTTAGATGAAAATACCAATAATTGCTTGGAAAAATCGTTTGTTCATAAAAAAAACTCTTGATCGCCACTTTATACTCGTGGAATTTAAAATCAAGTATCAATTTTTTCAGAGACAGTTGAGAATTAAACCCCAATAAAATTAATTTGGAACGGGTAGATAAACAGCGTTTATTTTTGTGCAAAAAAAAACATTTCATATCCCACCCATAGGAGCCATCATAAACAAATTTTAATTATCTGAGCTTGTGACCAGTGAGCAAGCAACACAATACATAATAACTTTGCCGTGTGAGAAACAGATTTTCCTGAGGACGACACCGGCGCATCGAAGTGTCTTACTTATGGTCATAGCGAAACGTACGCTCAGGAGATACTGCACGCGTTAAAATTTAAATTGGATAAAAATGTAAACGAAGAAAAAAATACTTGAGATAAATCTCTTTATACGAAATGAATGATTTCCTCTACCGAAGCAACAATCTTACAAAGGTTCGCTGGTAGAGTTACTAACTCATTCGATTGGAGAAATGAATCTTTGTCGATTTTAAGAATAACGTCCTTAAACTCTGTGGGTGGAGGTTGCAAACTAAGTGAGTCCTCATGTTCCGCATCAGACTCAATTTCTATACCCGGGGCCAGAGCACGGAACATTTGAGGCATGCGCTCACCTCCACGACTCTAGTTCCTCGGGTTATAACGAATAGAGGCTGAAGAAAATCCCCATAAATGAAACAGTAATCCTTCCCATGATGTGATCGTTTCGTCGGATGTCTTACAGAGTGCAATTGACGTCTTCCAAGGCCTTCTATTGCACATGCGTACACTCGTTCCAAACGATTAAGCTGCACTCTGCATCTATATTCAGGTCGAAGAGTATCTTAAACAGTGTGGGCAGTTTTACCTCCAGGGAGTAAAGTGGCAGCAATCCCCAAAGAGGCAACAGCTAGTGCAATCTTTCCTTCTTCCTTGTCTTCGCCCTTCAGCTAGTATAGTCGAGTCAAAAAGGTTTTTCCTGTACCACCAAGGGCGTCCGGAAAAAATGTTTCACTGTTCTGTTCATTGACACTTCTTAATAATAATATTTCTTAATCGGTAAGAGTCTCGATATTATTGTTCACAATTTCGGTCATCGCAGAATAACTGTAATTTATCTCTACAACATACTCTGAGTAACTCACCAACATAAAATTGTTTTTGCGGCTCTGGGAGGTAAGATCCAAAAGGCATTTATTGAAGTAAGAATATCTTGAAGCGAGCAAAGGCGACGATTAATAACACGCTCGTCAGACTCTGCCACACTAACCCCATCAGCGCGCTCCAGCTCCGAGAAAGATCGAATGCTCAACGCCATTAACAGTCTTAAAATACGTTTGTGCACGAAGTGGCTCCGCAGACTGTATGTAGTAAAAAGCGCATATGATAGAATTAACTTTTACTTGGATGAACAGTGTACACTCGTCCCAGTGCGTGTTGGCAAAATACACTTCGATACCCCTCTACAGGCAAACCCCATCGGCGTCTATTAAATACTCCTCTTTGCGGCTTTGTAGAAACTGATTGTTTTTATAGTACATTGAATTGTTATATATTCCTCTTGGGATTTTTTTTTCGACTTCTAATTTCTATGAAACCAAGCTAAATAATATATTATTGTAAGATTTGTATTTTACCTTTAAAATAATAAACAACGCCATCTATAATTTTATTGCAGAACAACCTGAACTCCGGAAAATATTAAATTTAAAATTTCGTGAATAAGTTATTTTCTGGGGTAAAATGTAGCCTATGTTTTAAGTTAGACCTAAAGGAATACATCGGTGAAAACTGCATTCAATTCCATGCAGTGGTTTTACCGTGATGCGGGTACAAACATACAGACAGACAGACAGACAGACAGACAAAAATTCTAAAAAAATATATTTTGGCTTCTGTTGCTTTAATAAAGACCCCCTGTGTTATTTTTTCTTCAATAACTTCAATGTACAGACATCGGCCTGTTACAATTTTATTATATGTTGAGAAGATACTTCTACATG
Organism: Subacronicta megacephala; assembly: GCA_958496365.1. Lineage (NCBI taxonomy): Eukaryota > Metazoa > Arthropoda > Insecta > Lepidoptera > Noctuidae > Subacronicta > Subacronicta megacephala. The sequence goes on along the minus strand of OY292539.1, from coordinate 4,590,724 downwards.
TAGTACTTCTTAGATGGTGCCAGTTTTCCTAGCTCTCCAGCCTTTGAGAAGAAAAGCCGAAAAAAGCTCAGGGAATCATTCATTGTCTTTTATAATAGTTTCAAAAATATGTGAGTGTTTTAATTGCAGAGCATATAGAAAGAGCCACAGCGACAAAAGTGCCTATCTACACATATTATTATACATATTGACACGATAAAACCAAGAAGCCTGCACTACCTGAAAATCAAAACTAAATACTATTGTTCAGTACCCGCACTTACAATCACACGACTGTTGAATCGTCATTCTATAACAAAATGGCCGCCGCCCCGGTCCAATTCCCACGTCCAAATAAATATTGGTACGGCCTACGGATGCTTGCTCCGAAGCTTGTTGTTTGTGAACGAAATTTGTTTGAGTTATAGCATATCTACTGGGCATAGAAAACATTAATGAGAAACTACTTATAACAAACATACCATCACGCCTGTATCCCCGAAGGGTTAGGCAATGGTGTACTAATGTGGTGTACTCTGAGTTTGTTTCGACATTTCTTCTCAGAGGTCATCAGAAAGGAAATGTCGGCGCCATCTAGTTTAAAAAAAAATTAAAATAAACTACTTGTAAAAGTGTCTTTAAAAGATCTATTTACAGAAATAAATAACTTAACATAACATACCATCACGCCTGTATTCCCCGAAGGGTTAGGCAGAGGTGTAGGTACTAATGTACACCCACATTTCGCCGGTATGTTTAGGTCCCATGTAGCCTACTGCCATTAACCGGGCACGAATCCAGACTCCGAACTGCTACTGAGAATTTCATAGAAAAACCCAATAAAACTTTGCTCAACCTGGGGATGGAACCCAGGACCTCTAGTGTAGCAGCCGCACTTAGGACCACTAGACTAATGAGGCAGTCCAACTAGCAAACTATTTATAAATACACAGTTATAGTAGTAAATAGAACAGTGATTTTTCCAGAAGCACTAATTATAATACTTGAAATTATTACCCCCTGACCCTTCAGATGAAGGACTTATGGAAAACTGAACCTTTTTTCAAAGGAGTAAGACTTATTTCAAACAGTAATTAGCAATCATCGATTGTAACTTACTTACTAACAGATGGATCAGGGAGCCATAATTTCTTAAATAGTTGCACATCAGGTTATACAAAAATGATAAATTTCTCAAAATGATTTTAAACCTAATGAAGTTCAAAATCAACTGAGAAAATTTGGCATTTTGTGGTAACTTGATGTGCTGTTCCCCGTACTTTCAAGTCTTGCATATATTATGTTACACATAACAGAGGGCGAACCTATTGCCATTCAACCGGGCACAAACTCCATACAGCTACTGATAAAAAACTTTGCTCGGCTACCCAGTTAGTCTTACAACTGATAGATAAACCAATATGATGTAGCGACATCTAGCGCGCTACATGGAACTACGTCGTGCAAATCCTGAATCGCGCAAGTAGTGTTTACCGCGCGACTCGCATATATACAACCGCCTGACATCAACCGTCGGGCCGTAGCCCGCCAGGCAAAAACACCTGCCTGGTCGGAGGATCCTCCCTTTGGTTAGAGGGGCAACACATCTCGCCTCTCTACAATGGCATTCGAATTACACAATATAGAATATACCTACTTAACCTAACTACTTTACTGAAACGGGATTGTTGGGTTATTCCCAAGATATTGAAAAAAACTAAATAATCTCGATTATCACTTAAGGATAGTTGGTTATCGATAAATCAATTAATGGCTATATATGTCACCTATAAAAGGACTTTGATAATTTCAACGGATTTATCTTGAAGATAGATCTTGTTTTATTTTTATTGACAATATGATTTATAATACGGCAACTAATTTGTGGACTAATTAAGGTGTTATTTTTGATCATAAATAACTTATAAATACGTTTATATGGTCATATCATAAATAACATATAATTAGAAACTTAAGATGGCAACACCAGAATGTGATTAGATTAATTAAATATCAATGACATACATTTTTGGTTAATAGTTATTTTAAGTGGTCGTAAGCGCGACTGCTACGCTAGAGGGCATGATTTCGATTCCTAGGTCAAGCAAAATGTTGTATTCAATTTATCTATTACTAGCTTTTGCCCGCGACTCCGTCCGCGTTGAATAGATTTTCCCAATTCTGTGGGAATTTCCCAAAATATCGTTATAAATTAAAGCCTTTACTTCGTTATTCTGATGTATAAACAATAAAAATAACAATACAGTCACGCCTGTATTCCTCAAAGGGTTAGGCAGAGGTGTACAGAGCCTATTGCCATAGGTATAAACAATAGAACTGTAAAGTGTCATCAAAATCCGTTCAGTAGTTTTTCCGAGAAAGAGTAACAAACATCCATCCATCCTCACAAACTTTCACATTTATAATATGATAAGTAAGCAGTAAGAAATAGGATATTCTCTGTAGCAGCTTGGAGCTTGGATTTGTGTCCAGTTAATAGCAATAGGCTCATCATCATCATCAGCCTTCACCGATCCACTGCTGGATTGAGGCCTCCCCTAGTGTGCGCCATTTAACCCTGTCCTCCGTTTTTCGCATCCGTCATTTACCAGCAATCTTTCGCAATTGGCTCATCCCCATCCATTTATATCCCCTTTTCATGGTAGGTACTGAAACAAACCGGCTAACTGTGGGTGGACATAAGTACACCGCTACTTAACCCTTCGGAGAACATAGACGTGGTAATATATTATGTTAGACTGTGTAAATTTGATGAGGTACGAAAAGCTTAACCTTTATCTGTGTGAAGGTCATTAAATGTTACTGTATTTTAGTTGAGGAGTGATTACCGATTCTTTTTTTTGCTGTCCAGATTATCTTCATGGATAATCCGCCACCCGGGAAGGTGATATCGTATGTCGAACTTCTACTGAATAAAACCACACTTGCTTCCTTTCAGTATAGTCAAACCCAGGGGTTCTGTGACATTCACTACGAACATGACAGGAACAATGATTACCATTGCATCTCGTATTATTTTACTAGAAAAAAAAACACTAGTTTGAATACTCAGTTAATATTCGATTTCCGACCTTTTTCTAACTAAAACAGGTGTTCTTAAATTAATCAGAAAAAGTTATGATGCACCTTTTTAGATACCGACAAAAAATACAAACGAATTCGATTCCAAAATGTATGGAATTTGTCAATTTTATCGATACTATATATCGATAATCGGTATCCTAATGCGTTGTGGTAACACGGGTGTAAGATTACAGATAAACATACACTTTATGTATTGTCGATCGTTATTTTTATTGTTTTACAGTTTTAACGAGTTGCTAATGATATAAGATGGGTTATTTTCTCACTAGATTGTGGGAAGTAATGTTTTTACGTTTTGTTTGGTCAACGAATCAAACAAAAATCGATTGTCGTATCAGTAAGGCAGTTTAAGAAGAAAGATTTGACTTTACCGTTCTTCAGGCTCTTTTCAAATATTATTGATGAGTATAGTTCAGCTCATTAAGCAACTATTGTTCAATTATTTATAGATGCATTGACCAAAGGTACAGAGGGCTCTAAACCTATCGAGTTTTATGCTAATGATGCTAAACGGTACATAGGAGATATTTTAACATGGATCTATCAAGTTATACCTATTGAAAAAGAAAATTTGGCAACACAGTTCTGAGGTTCTTAGTAATAATTATAGTTTATTAGTCAATTGACAACGTAACGTACATCTTAAGTACCAATCAATATTGTAATTTTAAAATTCTAGTATTTTTTAATACACGCCTAATTGGAGTCAAATATTTTATTGATACTCGTCGTAACATCCGCAATTAAATACATGAAAGGTTACGCGGCTTTTTAATCATCATATTCTAATCTAGTTTAAGCACTGTTTATGCAAATCGTAATCAATAATTATAATTATTCATTCTTTTTGCAGGTAGTATTCTCAAACCCTGCGGCTATGATTCTTAAAGTGCTCGACTCCAATTAGCGTATAGTCGCCAGACGGTCAAGGTATACAAAACTGTCAAATTTCTCCAAATGATTTTAAACCTTACATTGTTGAAGATAAAGTTCAAAATCAACTGAGAAAGAGAAGGAGAAGCACCGTACTTGACTGGTGCTTGATTCATTAAAAATAACAGTTTTTTGTTTTTTTTTTTTCATTAATAATAACATCATTAACATCATCAGCCTATACTGCTTCCCTAGTGTGCACCATTTCACCCTGTCCTCCGCTTTTCGCACTCAGCTTCTGCCAGCAACCTTTCGCAAACCATCACTCCATCTTGCCGAAGGGGGTCCTACAATTCGTTTGCCGAGTCGCAGTCTCCACTTGAGAACGTATCTACTCGAACGGTTGTCGGTTCTTCTACAGATATGGCTAGACCTGCCACTTCAGCTTGCTAATCCGGTGCGCTATGTCGGTAACTCTGGTTCTCTTGCGGATCATCTCGTTGCGGATTCTGTCCTTAAGAGAAACTCCGAGCATAGCACGCTCCATAGCACTCTGAGCGACTTTTAATTGGTGGACTAGCCGCATTGTAAGTGTCCACGTCTCAGCACCGTAGGTCATCACGGGTAGGACGCGTTGATTGGAAATTTTAGTTTTCAAACTTACTCATTGTATGTGCATTAAAATATTAAATAATTTACCTTAGCAACTTACTCGACTACCATATTTAGTATCTTTTTGTATTTTTTAGGCATTTTCCATGCAAAGATTATTAATTATTATTATTATATTATGGTGAAGGACTTTGACTTTGACTGACGTCGCCTCAAAGACGCAAAATTAAAAATGTGAAGGCAAATTTCGACATGGCGGGTGGGAGTCGCGGTGGCTTAGTGGTCATAGCGTCTGGTGTACTTAACCAGAAGACGCAGGTTCAAATCCTGCCCGCGGTCGTATTTTTCCTTCACCAAAATAACTACCATATTTAGTATTTAAAAAATACTATTTAAATTTTTACTGTATATGTGTTATTAAAGTAGGGATTATGGAATTTCTAGATGATAAGTTAGATTATAAAAACATATCGTAGTTTATAGTGTAATAGTAATCTGTATTAGTGTAATTGTGTCTTTGTTACACTAGAAATATATTTGTATGCCGTACATGGCAGAATATGATGAACCTTAAAAAAGCCTTAAGATCTTTGATGTACCATATTCGAGCAAATAAATTATTTGATTGATTTGAAACTTTGCGGTATTGGTGATGAAATTAAAAATAACTCTAAAAAAATATTGAAATGCACTTACAAAGTTCTAAGATATAAGCTCTCAAAGTTTTTGGGGGAAATTGAGAAAGGATGCTTTGTCTCTTTCCCACAAAACAAGTGTCAGTATAGAATTTATGACGTACGCACGGTGTGACGTCACGACGTGCTGTAGTGCACTCTTTGTCTAGCATTTTTTTTTCTCTTTATTTATTTAAGAACTTTTGAACATAAAACATGGCAGTCCCAAACATTAATTTCTTGTCTACCTTATTTTTGAACCAATTTTAATTTTGTTTTTGTTGGTTGGCTCTATTTATGTTTCACTTTTTATGGGACCTCGAAAAAATATTAGTCAACTAGACTAATGAATGACATACTTTGCAATGGGTGGGCTTCGAACCAGCAACCACATGATCACAAGTCCGACGCCGCCGCTTTTTAATAAAATTTATAGAATTTGACATATGAATGTTGATCTTTAATTGACAAGTGGCGCCACTATTAAGTACCAATTTACAGTTGTACTTAACACAGTAGCAGGTTTGGGAACAAGTTTTAAATGCAGGCCAATCATATGCGATGAAGTTGCCAGCGCGCTGTCGATGGCTTGGCGGTGCTAATTATTTTAATAGATACATTTTGACCGTGTTTCAACCACCCGGTAAACCCTGTTCCAGTTTAACTGTTTTTACTGATCACTAGAAAAGCATAATGTTTTGAATATTTTTTGTCTTGCTACAATGGTTTTGAAGAAACTGTTCAGATAATTAAACGAATAATTGGAGTATTCCTCTTTCGGCACCAATTTTTTGAGCAACTAAGGTTTCAGCACTTGAGCTATTCCACTTACAGCACCAATACTTAAGGTATATATTAGCACATTGAGCACCAAGCAAATATACCTATTGGTGCTGTAAGTGGAATAGCTTAGGTGCTCATAAACTTGATGCCGATAGAGGAATACTCCCCCTAATTCTTCCTACAGTCCCCTTCCTTCACCTTTTCTCGTTCCCCTCCCCTTTTCCTTAAATAGGCTTCGCATCTGCAACTCATTTAGTTTTGCAGATACAGTCCATGGGCGGCGATGACTACTTACCATCAGGTAGCTCGCCAGTTCGTTTGCCAAGTTATCCCATAAAAAAATAGACACTTGAAACTTGTACTAAACAAAAGTACAAAGGCTATCGCTGGACAATATCAGCCAGATCTTATTCCTGCCTAATGGATCCTATAACAAAAAAAAACAAGTAGATAAGATACTACACTTACTCGGCAAAAACAAGTCGTGTAACACAACACCGTATTTCTACTTAAACGCGTTTCGAAGACATGCAAAGGAACTTAAATATTGATTATTGAAGCCTTACAACGCCACTGTACAGCATTTAAAAAGCGAAGACAGTTTAGTACAAAGATTCTCAAACTTATTACGCTCACCACTTTGAGCATTATTCACTTTTTTTGATAATTTTTTTTAGCCTGCCATTTATTGAGTTACTGGAAATATCATTTAAAAACGCGTTTTATATGGATAGGATAGATATTGCACTTCTATCCTATCTATAGTATATTCAATTACATTTTATAGATTGTATAGGATAAGTATTATTATGGATAGATGACTGCCTCATTAGTCTAGTGGTTCCATGTGCGACTGCTACGATAGAGGTCCTAGGTTCGACCCCCAGGTCGAGCAAATTGTTATTGAGTTTTTCTATGACATTTTCAGTAGCAGTTCTTACTCTGGATGGCAATAGGCTCGGCCTCTATCACATGGGACCTAACCTTACGGTGTGATGGTATGTATTTATCTCATGTATGTATGTGTTTTTAACAATACCTGAAAGCCTTCAGCGGCCACAAGAGGACGTTATCGCCCACTTCGAGAAAACCTGGTTTAGACCATGATGCCTGCCTATCCATTATGTGGTCAAAATATATTTTTTACTGCTTGTGACTTGAATTCCTTCGACTATCACAAACAGGACCTACGATACACGCAATAAAAAAATTGCCCTTTGAACTCTAGCTTTTTCATACACACGACTGAACACAAGGTTACTTTTAGAAGTCAGTCTTACATGTGGATTGATAGGTACAACCAGGGCGGAGATACGCCTATTTCATGTCAGTAGACCATAGCAGAATCAACCAACATTATTCTCAAATTTAATGGTGAACACGGTAGGTATTGACAATACAATTATTATCTGAGGCCATACGCGATCATTCTTAGGGTTGTCAAAGAGGGATGGCGCTATGCAACCTGTAGAGTGGTGTCCCTTTATCATAACCTAGAAATGATCGCGTTAATACTTCATGATACGGCCTCTGTAGTAGCAACATTGACATTTGCAACAGGCCGCAAAATAACAAAAACTAACAAAGAAAACGAAAATTTTAAAATTCGAATCTTTTGCAAAAGAACACAGAACGCGTAGTTTCAAATTGACTTATTCTCAAGCAACTAATAGATGGAATTGTTAGCACACCGATTTTTATTCAAATCCAGTGAATTATGTAAACCGTATTGGTCGTGTGAGTGTACGTGGCCAGCATTTTACACATTTAACAATAATAGGAATAGCAAATAGCATGTCGTATGTATTTTGAAAATACGCGACTCTTTATTGTGCCATACTATGCTATGTAATTGAAGCAAGTTCTTCTATTTATATTTGTGACATATCTTCAAGCCTGTATTCCCCGAAGGATCAGCAAACGAGCAGGCGACCTGATGTTAAGTATCATCGCCGCTAATGGACATCTGCAATACGAAAAGAGTTGCAGATGCGTTGCCGAAATTATTAAAAGTAAAGACAGAAGAAGAAGAAAAGGAGAAGGAAGGAGACATAGGGAGGAGTTGGGCTTCCAGCAGTACGTTACATACGAAACGCAACAGTATGCATACTGCTACGTGACCTTGATATTCTGTGGGAGGGTAGTACTTTCCCGTTCGTGCCGACTCATTCATCCGGTACGTAGATATGGCAGCGAGATACTACTAGTAGTAGGAAATGTCCCATGAAACTGGGTGCGAGCCTTTTTTAATGGCTCTACCAAGATAGCGTATAATATAAGCATCATCCACATAATTTCCCATGTACATAAATACAATGATGAGAATGTTTAGACTCTAGATACAATAGACATGTTTATAATTCAATTCAATAGTGATAATTGTTGATATGCACCTATTTGTTTTCATTTTCTACAAATAATAATTATTAAACTATCATAACAAGTTTATTTTATAAATATTTACTGATCTCCCAAAACAAAAGGTTACTTATTTTGAAATGTTTAAGCAGAAAGTTTGTTTACACATTGTAGATGGTGACAATCAAATTATCCCCCAGTATACCCCCGAATATTGTTGAAATAAAATTTCAGCCAACATCCTCGCCCAAATATCCTCCCGTATATCCACATATGTTTTTCTTGAAGCTCTGCTACTTCGCGTATCTATGCAAATTGCAAACGCTGGCCACACCCGTTGTTTTTACACAAACAAAACAAAAATAAGTTGTTAGTCCCAACCCAACAAGGCTTTTTAGACGAAAAAAAAATTGTTTTTTTCTGCGTCACTTGCCTACATAGTGTTGGAATTATAAACATAACATACCATCACGCCTGTATTCCCCGAAGGGTTAGACAGAGGTGTTCTAATGTACCTACACCAACACTTTCCCTTTATTATTCTCAGTAGCAGCTCAAAGTTTTGACCTGAGCTCAGTTAATGGTAATAAACTCACCCCCTATTACATGGGACCTAAACATACCGGTGAAGCGTTGGTCTACATTAGTACACCTCTACCTAACCCTTCAGGGAATATAGGTGTGATGCTATGTTATATTGTGTTATCTAGCTAGTGTTCTGTATTTTCCTTACCTCAGCTATAGCTTATTTACAATTGAGTACCTACGTTTTACGAGTATTTACGAGTATTTTTTAAAAATATAACCATGAATGTGTTAGAGACATAAATTTGCAAAAAAACAAAAAAAAATACACGCCCAAAGACCGATGATCAGCTTAAAGTAGGTACCCACATACAGTGAAAAGCACATGATACCAACATGAAAAAAAACTGCTCAAAAGTGCAACCAATTCGGTCCATAAAATACATTTTAACAGGAAAACATTTGATAGTTCAATCAAATGAGTATGCATGATAAATTCACAAAATAACCGGTACAGCGGAAATGAGTGCTGGATTATTTTTATGCCGTCAGTACAAAAAACAAGCAGGTATGTATGTGGGTATATGTGTACTTTTTAACCGGTCTGTGGAAGCATGATACGGAAATTGAACAGAAGGTCCACAATCAAATTGGATGTAAAACAAAAGTTATTTAATTTTGAATAAAAAAACATATTTAATTATGAATTACTAAATAAAAAAAAACTGAAATTAAAACCCATGAATGAATGCATGAACCAATAAAATATCCCTGTTACCTTTCTAATAGTATTCAAATCATTAGATATAGAAACATTTGTGTATATTTTGAAATGACGAGTAATTAAAAATGTTGTAGTTGCTATAGTAATGTAATTTTGTGTTGATTGCTGATGCTTAAATAATTAATTTGACGTGCAAAATTACTTGAATTCAAACCGATCTAATAATAATATTAAAACAATACATCAATCTGTAACCTATTGTGACCGTACAGAAAATTTTGCTAAATGATGGCGGATGTATTCACAGTGCACTATTAGGCTATTTTACTCACGTACAATTTGGGGGTCTAAAACTACCTTTGCTAGTATAAGTTTACCTCATATTGAAAAAGCTTTTCATTATAATGAGAGGTCAGGTTATAGTGGGATTTTATAGTTTTGTGTAACAGAACTGGTTTTTATTTTAGTAATGACACTGAATCTGTCAACAGCCCAAAGTTCCGAAGCTCTTAATTGCAAGAATCCCATGTACTATTCAATTCAAGTAAAATATATCGTTCTTTTTGAAAAACATGAGGAAGTATTTCTTGGGCACAGTTTAAAGTTGACCTTCTGCGTTGATATTGCATTGTGACGTGGATATGACGCAAAAATGTTGGCTCCAAAATAAAATACAGTTGTGAAAGTACACGCCTGTTTGTTTCGTGAGCAAATAGGGGCAAAATAAGTGGTTTAATATGGTTTACTGATTAATTCGACATTACATTCAGGTAATTTTGTACAGGCGGCAAAAAATTTAGGTATGCAGACAACTAACGACATTAACTTTGACATCTGACATTTGTCAAAACTGTCCGTGTCAATCTTTGGTACAGTTTGTTCGAAATAAGTAAGCCGATCGGAAGTTAGCCGTTCCGAACTACCGCGGTGATAAAATCGTTTAATTAAGTGTTTTAATACATAAATATCAAAATTATTAAACAAAATAATTAGAAATGTGAAACATATACGACTCTAATTATCTTTACACCCACTCTTTCTATTAAAATTTACCACTTCTAAACCACTTGCAGAGAACTTCCGATCGGCTTACTTATTTCGAACAAACTGTACATGGCTCAGCGTGGCATGTATCAGCGTAGTTTATGTATATTAAATATAACTGTTCTTCGACCACAAGACTGTAGGTAATAATAATATAATTATGTGATAAATACCAAAAACTTATCATAAATGATCTGTGCATCTTTATATCCACTTTTTCGTGTTAATGGTACAGACGACACACATCTCAAGTTATAGAGTTTGTCTTTTGAACCATTTGTATTCCTTCGCAATTGCTGTTTTTTTTTGTGCAACATTGTCGTGTTGTTGTGTGTCGTGCATCTTTAAGATTTGTTAGCCCAAACTTTGCTATTCCAACAATGTGGTCAGTAGTAATGCAGAGGTTGCTTTGGTTGCAGGTTTTGGGGCTCAAGAGGTTAAGGTAAGACATGCTTTTTTAGATATCATCTTTTTACCAGATTAAAATTATACTTCGAACTGCCTTCGTACAACTTCGTGGTAGACAGTATTTGGGAGGTAAATATCTCCTTCCACTAACATTTACCCTTTTACCCCCTTACTTGCAATTGTCGAATTTCGTTTCACAATAAAATATTGTAAATCACATTTTCTCTTACCAAATCAAGCAACGTGAAAACATAAATACTAAAGGCATTTGATAATTAGGTATATCTGTAAATAGATATTTTGAAGACACGTTTACAAGTAAATTTTTTACATTTTCTTAATAGATGTCGCTGGCATTTCTTATGTGATAATCTCTGACATTAAAACTCTGAAACAAACTCAGCGAATCATGGTCTCTTTTAAAGTACAGACAGCAGTATTATTATCAGTAAGAAACTAATACCACATAACCAGATAGTCAAAAAAACCTGTCGTAACCCATAAACGGTTACAAACTTACAACGTTCAAGCTATCTAGATAGACGGGATCGACTAGACGAGTTCAAGATTACCTTCGACTTATATGGTAACTAGTGCTTACTATTCAAAGCTAATAAGAAACTTGATTATACTGGACACTTAAAGTATGTGGTGTATGTACTTGCGATTTTCTCCCATGCCGTGAATGTCTGGGAGCTCGGTAGTGCCTCCGCCAAGACGAACTGTATTTTTTACAATACTATAATTATTTTACATGAACCGACTACTATAAGACGTCCGCAACTGTTTTTAATATTGACTGCAGTAGATGAGCAAGCCCTCCTGATGGTTATTCGCATCCGCCACCCATAGTTTTTTGTTTTTTTTTAAAAAAAGCTTACTAGCAATGTGGGTCATACATTACTAGTATTCTTGTTAACCCCTCGTGCTAAGCTAAATGCTTGTGTTACGAGTGGGTTCACGTCGGTAGTGCAATGGGTGGGATTCGAACCGGCAACCATATGATCGCAAGTCCGACGCCCTAGCCATTAGGCTACCGACGCTTCAACACAATAAAATCACACATTAAAATAAATAAAATAATATAATAAAATAAAGTTTATTTCAAAAAACTTAACTTTTCGATTTACAAAGGAAAACGTAGTCTTAACTTAATTAGGCAGAGTTACTGCCAAGTATTAGCCTAATCCCTCTAAGAGCAGATCCACGCTCAGGAGCGGGCAATATAATAGGTTGATGATGATGATGAGCGCAGTGATAGCCTTGTGATATGACCATTGGACTGCCAAGTCAAAGATCTCGAGGTCTCGAATCCAAGGCACGCACCTCTGACTTTTCGAAGTTATGTGCGTATTAATAATTAATTATCACGCGCTTAAACGGTGAAGGAAAACATCGTGAGGAAACCTGCATGCCTGAGAGATTTTCTTGACGGCGTGTGAAGTCTGCCAACCTGCAGTAGGCTAGCGTGGTGGACCTTTATCCCTCTAGTACTGAGAGGAGACCCGAGCCCAGCAGTGGGACACTGTAATGGGTTGATGATGATGATGAATGATGATGATGATTCAGAAATATTTCTTTTAAAGTTTACAAAAAAAATTCAATCCCACATTATTCTTACGAAAATAAATGCCATATTACTCAAGACACATGAAGTAATTGTTTAACGTAACAGAGTCTATGAAATCGATAATCCCACTTCTTCCCACGGGCGTGAAATAGTCGATTATCTCAATTATCGATAAACAGTTGTCTCAACTCGGTTCAGTGACTCGACTATATAAATTACGATTTTACGAGCCGCTCTATTTATTCTGTATTAAATGTTTGTAAACTTAGATTACTATCACGCCTGTCTTGCCCGAAGGGATAGGCAGAGGTCGACTAATCTACAAACACCAACCATGGCATATTAACTGGCCACAAATCCAAATTCCGAGCTGCTATTAAAACACATTTTTTTATGATTATTTAACATAGAGGTAGGTACCTCAGGTGTAACAGGAATATGCATAAAAAATTGTCAAATTTTTTTTTTTTATTATGCCATTTGTTTTTAGCTTTATAAGTATCGATAAACCTCTCATAGCTAATAATAGCGTCTAACAATAAGCATTTGTAAGCTATTTGTACCTACAACAAATCTAATAAGATTTTAACATTGAACAGTTGAAAGATTTCCCTTTGGTATACAATAAATAGGTAATATTGTGAAGAAAAATGCCTCTACAGGATTATTCGAAAAGAGTTACACCAAGTTATAAAGGGTTAAAATAGTATCCATATAAAAAAAAAGTTTAGGAGACTCCCGTCAGGAACGGAATTTCTAACGCCTTTTCTTCTATTCCGAATGTAAATTGAACATCGCATTACTAAAACATGATGTAAACAAGTATGGCGGCCAGAACCGAACGTCTCGAGATAACACTTTTTCCTTATGTGACGATTTTTACTAGGCAGCTTCTACCGCAAGCCGCGTTAAGTAACTTCGTTTCAAAAATTCGTACATAAAAAATTATAAATATATTTTTTTTTGTAAGTTTACTAGCAATGTGGGTCCAACATTACTAGTATTTATTGTCAACCCGTTGTACTAAGCTTAATGCTTGTGTTACGAGTAGTTTCACGTCGGTAGTGCAATGGGTGGTTTTCGCACCGGAAACCACGACATGATCGCGACTCCGACGCCCTAGCCATTAGGCTACCGCCGCTTAAGACAAATAAATCATACAAGTGAACTGTGTAGGTATGGGAACGTAGAATGGCAAGTCTATTGTCCCTAAGACCCTGCTAATGACGCACCTGCAGCAAGCGAGAATATATTTTTTATTTCTTTGTGTTTTATAAACTCGTATGAACAAGGGAACAAACCATCACAAACGTACAAGTACTCCAAGCCAGGACTCGAAAGAAATATTCGCAGAATACATAAATAAATATTATCCTCGGGTGGAAATCAACAACAAAAGCGATGCAACGGTAGTAGGGACTGCCGTAACTGCTACACCATACTTACAGTTTCAGGTAGACATGTTATAGGCGGAGAGCCTATCCATATTAACTGAGCACAAATCCAAACTCCGCGCTGCTATTTGAGAATTTGACATGATATGGGAATTGAACCCAGGTCTTCTAACGTAGCAGTCGAACCTACGATGACTATGTAGAAATTCTAACAATACTCAAAATTACTCCAAATACTTATTGTCAGTTGTCTAAAGAACAATGTACTTAGTAGATAATTTGCGTAACGCAATGGTATGCCACATTTTAATAAACATTAATGAACAATTCCTGGGTGACGCATTGTAATAATTAGTTAGAATTTTATTAGTGGGATGTTTAGTTGTCTCTTGAATCATCCACATCACATCCTTTTTATCTCAAAGGGATAAGCAGAGAGCGTCATTAATGGTAGAATCATATTGAATCTAATCAGAGATAAAATATGCCCTTTGTCATTTAAAATTGTCGAACCCAAACCTAGTTTGTTCAACATACCAGTTTAGACAGAGAAATACGATTAATTAATTGTTAATGATAAAAGACAGTTTCCCAAGTCCGGGATGGTTTTCGCTGTTTGGGGGAAGCCTACGTTCAGCGATAGGCTGATATGATGATGATGATTAGAAAAGACAGTTGTTAAGAAACATAGAGAACTGGCAAGGAAAGATTAACAACTTGATACGATAGGCAACTTTCTAGGTCAATTAAAGAAGGAAATATTAATAGAAATCGAGGAATTTAAAGACCAAAAGTGGGAGTCGAATCAAGAGGTCAAAAAGAAGGCAGAGAATAGAAAACAGTGGCGATTGCTCCACCGACAAGAGCTGAGCTCATTAGAAGAAGACAAATAAGCAGGAATGTAACAATTTAAGACAATTTCGAAATTCGTCACCAACGTCGTGACAAAATTTAAAGACGTATGTAACATAATATAAGATACGTGAACATCTATTTGATACCTTTAATCATCCGTACAAATACGGTAACAAAACCGGACCGGTCCTTAAACGATTGTCACTTGACAACTTACGTGCTGCAGCCATTATACCTTGACCCTTACTGGCAGCGCTGCTTACAAAGCCATACGTCAAATTAACGTCAAATTTGGTACATGGAAAATTAGTTTCAGACCAGGATATATTGGACGCTCTGTATGATGTAAAACAAGAACCAATTAACGGAATTTCTCTTTACACTTGTCTTTGGTGTACCGTTTCCTGTCAATGTTGACGTCTTGTGATAATAGATGGGGTTATGTTGATGTTGAGTTAATGGTATCTTCCATCACGCCTGTATAAAGGGTTAGGCAGAGTTGTACTAAAACGCCCATGAAAAAATGATCTGTTCGAATAGGTATCTTGGTAAATTGAGAGAGAGATTTGTTGATAATTAAGAATAGAATACCTAAAATTAAACTGCCTCATTAGTTAACTGGTCCTAAGCGCGACTTCTACGCTGAACATCGATTTCCAGGTCAAGCTAAGTGTTAATCTGTTTTTCTGAAATTCTCAGTAGCAGATCGGATTATAGATTTGTGCCCATTAATGGCAAAAGTCTCACCCCCTATGGGACTTTAACATACCAGCGAATTGTTGATGTAGGAACATTAAGTGCACCTCTACCTCATCTCTTTGGGGAATACAGGCGCAATGGTATGTTTTGTTACCTAAAATAAACGATTTGGAGGACAACCGAATTGTAACTGCAAAACATTCTGAACTCTATTGGAAAATTCTATTACGATGTGCGCAAAAAAATTGCAGAAATCTAATAGCAACGCTCAAAACTGTAGGCTCGCTAATAAAACTACCACGATACCTAGCTGCGGGGACAATTTTATTAGTGGTCGTGAAGCGCTACGGTTTTTATCAATTTTGTTCTAACTGGCTAGTCTTTTTGGGGCAAATAGCAGGTCAAACGGGATCAATATCTAGATTTTTTTAATGGTTTAATGCGATAAACGAGCAACTGAGCCACCTGGTAAGTAGTCATTTCCGCCCCTGGACATTTACAATACCAAAGGAGTTGGAAATGCGTTGCCGAGTTTATTCAAGGTTTTATTTAAGGAAAAGATAGAGAAAGGAGAAAAGGAAAGGAGGGTACTGAGGGAGGAATTGAGCCTCCGGCGTTCTACAATCACCGTACGAAACGTTACAGTATGCATACTGCTACTTTGAAATTTTGGTATAGAGATAAAATAAGACCTTGACGGACATTTTCTCTTGTAGGACATTGGGACCTAAACATAGCGGATTTCATTAGTACACCTGACCCTTCAGAGAATACAAGCGGGTTAGTATGATAGTTTTTTCAGTCTAATCTGACTCTAATCTCTCTCTGATCTCTAACTCTGATGGAGACCACACAACCGTTCACAAAGAGACATTTTTATTATTCATATTATTTGCCAAAAAAAAGTTAGAACTGAAAAGCCTGACTCAGTATATTATATGTAATTGCTTGTCTGCATTTTAATTGAGACACAAAGGGTTAACAATTGAGTGATTTATGTACGATTCCTGGTATGACGTGATCATGTTTTTTGGTGTCACGTTACAAGTTCTGTGAACAGATCAAAGTGTCACGATTCTGCTTGTGTGGGTTTATATTGGTAAATAACATTTAAAGATACTTTTACAAAATTGTGCGAAATAACGATCCAACAAAATCAAATAATCATGGTGTCTTTAAAAGTTCAGACAATATTAAGTAAACTGACATATTCAATAATACTGCCTATAAAGCATGAAACTTAACTGCCTTGTTAGTCTAGTGGTCCAAATCGCGACTGCTACGCCAGAGGTCTTGGGTTCGATCCCCAGGTCGAGCAAAGTGTTATTGGGTTTTTCTATGAAATTCTTAGTAGCAGCTCGGAGTCTGGATTTGTGCCCGGTGAATGGCAATAGGCTCGCCCCCTTACATGGAACTTAAACATACCGGCGAACTGTGGGTGTACATTAATTACACCTCTGCCTAACCCTTTGGGGAATACAGGCGTGATGGTATGTTAAAGCATGAAACTGAAAACTGCTCATATCTCCGACAATAATTTATCAAAACAAATAACTACTTACTACAATGATTTAGCCATTGATTCTGAACAATTTTCTGGTTTTGAGTTAATTCAATTACACCTTGTATATAAAAAATTTAAGAGATCTTTTGAAGTAACAGCCATAGCAGCTTTGAGTTGACCTATCCTCCAGCGCAGTCCACCACGCTATTTTACTGCGGGTTGGCAGACTTCACGCACCGTCGAGAAAATCTCTGATGCATGCAGGTTTCCTCAAATTGTTTTTCCTTCAAGCGGGTCATAATTCGCACATGATTACTAAAAGTTAGAGGTGCACGCCTTGGATTCGAACTTGAGACCTACGACCTGACAGTCAAATAAAAATGTTGGTTTTCTCATAAAAGACAAAAGCCGTTTACATGAGAATATACAAGAAATATTAAGTAAACTTATTTTAGTTAAACATCACCAAATTATTATGTATAGTATATCATATTATTATTTAAGGTAGGCACTTATTTGTACCGCTCATTCGGTTAGTTCAGTTTAACTTCGAACTACTTATTTTAAGTACATTCTAGGAAGTTTGTCAAGGTACTAAGTTTTCAATTTTTAACCCTCGACGCAAAGACGACAGGGTGTCATAAGTTTGACGTGTCTCTGTGTGTGTCTGTCTGAGGCATCATAGCTCCCGAACGGAAGAACCGATTTTGATTTTTTTGTTTGAAAGATGAATTAGTCGGTAGTGTTCTTAGCTATGTTTGATGAAAATCGGTCGAGCACTAATGCGATTGTCGGGTTGTTTAAATTTTTAATTTATAGTGAATGAAAATCCTACCTGAGATAGTATTTTTCTTTCACTAAAATAAATAATTCATTTACTGTTCAGAACATTAAATAAGACGATAATTTGATTATTTACATTTAAGACAACATTCTTAGTTAGCTGTTGTTCAAAATCAACCGTTTTAAGTACAAGGGGATTCTTTTTTTTTCCAGATAACACAATCTTAACTTTACATGCAAAGCAGCAAGGTTAAAAATTGTCTGCAATATATCAAATTAGTACTTCGATAAGCTACACCCACGCACTAACAAAGTTGTCTATACCAGTAGTTGAAACTATAATAGATTTATATTCAACCAATTAACTTGGTATCTTATAGTTGTAAGATTATGAGTATTTTGTATCAGCTTTGTAGGCTCGCAGAGGTCTGAATAAAATGGTAGTTTATAAGTATTGTTGGGTATTATTGAGGTAAGAAATAAAATCTTTTTTTGGGAAATGTTATAAACACAAATGTTAAAGGTCAATGGTATTCCTTTGTGTTTAAAACATGTGTTGTATTTTAGATTGTTTATTCTGTGGAAAAGTTGTTTTTGTTCGTAACCTTCGCTTTGTTATGGTTAAATAGGCCTAACTAGTATTTATTATGTAAAAAATAACACCTACGTACTGTAGTAGGTACTATATTTACTACACTTTTATGTTTTTGCGTCACCCAATGATGCAAAAACATGAAACACTTGATTGCTCACAAGCAAGCTGCTAAGTTTGTGGTTTCGAATACGATTCCCAGGTCGAGCAGTTCTCTTTTAAAATTGTCCGTAACAGCTTGGAATTTGGATTTGTGCCCGGTTATTGGCAATAGGGCAAATCGGGTTCTGTGGCATTCGCTAGGAGAGGCTTAGGTCCAGCAGTGGACGAGTATGGGCTGATGATGATCATAAATGGCAATAGGCTCGCCCCTATTACCTATTTGGTATTGTAGTACACGTCTACCTAACCTTGTTGCAATACAAGCGTGATTGTGATGGTACATTACGTATTATTAAGATGTTTATATTATTTAAGAGGATTTTGAAGACTTTGAGTAGAGTCGGTTTTACTAGACTGGAATTATGGGCTCTATATGAGTTCTGAAAAAGTGCAGATAAAACATTTTTCCATATTCCCCAAAATTGTAATGGAATTCAAATATTATTGCCGACAACAAAAATAAGATGAAAAAGAGTACAATACCTACGTAGTAATAATAGTAACTTAATAATTTCAGGATGGAAAATGCATAAAAAATACAAAGACATAGGTATATAAAAATTGTGACGTTAATTGTGACATCACGGGCAGTGGTCTCGGTAGCTTAGTTGGTAAACCGTCTGGTGTACTTAACCAGGAGGACGCAGGTTCAAAGACTGCTTGAGGCCGAATTTTTCTTTCAATAGGAAATTCAGTAGGCTGCCATCTTAGTTTCTATTTAGAAGTAGGTATTCATCCATATTGTCTCGGCAAAGAACCATATTTTTACCGACCGTCATTTATATTAACATTTTGATTTGTAATTACCCACCTTGCAATTTATATCATTTGTGGATTGTGTTAGATTATTTTAATCATGTTCGTTCGTACGTATGCTCAGTAAAAGTCTATGTTTTATATGTTATAATTACATTTCTCAGTAAGTAATTTTTTTGTAAGTTCTTGTGAGAAATAAAGTTCTTAAACCACAATTCATAGTTTGTTTCTTAAAGTGTTCTTTGTTAGTCCGGTCGTGAAGGGTTAAGTCCTTGAAGCTAAGATTATAATTAATGTCAAACCAATTAAAATTAAGTCCTCCGAAAACTTAGCAGCCATTTAAATGTTAGGCCAAAGTTATTATAGGACTAAGGCTGAAATATAGACCAAAGTAGGACCCAGCTTTTACTTGGTATAATCTAAGACAAACTAATCTTGTCATTTGTCAATGCTTGATGTTGAATAGCTAAATAAGGTTGACTGCCTCATTATTCTAGTCGTTCTAAGCGTCACGTAGCTAAATGTCACGCTAGAGGTCCTGGATTCAATTCCCAGGTCAAGCAAAGTGTTTTTGGGTTTTTCTTTGAAATTCTCAGTAGCAGCTCGTAAAAGCAGAATTTCCCAAAATCTTCGCATCTGCTGCTAAATGCAAGTGTTATTTTTTTTAAGAAACAGGAAAATATAGAGGTTTTGTACGCACGGCAACACATCAAGCTATACTAAACCAGTATTCCAGTAACCAGTATAAGCTGACCTTGGATTGAATGGAAAACCTTTATAACGCGAGGTCAGTCTGCACTGGATTTGTTGCAGTGTGTACCAAATATTGCAGTCGAATTTCGACCACCGGGCGACTCCTAGTACCTAATCATAGCCTAAGGCTGTATTTAGATACATACTCATAGTATCTTAAATACATATGTTTTTACATATGTCAAGAGCCTAGATATCATGATATTTAGGTTACATACGTATCATAATTCGGTACCCTCACGTATTTTGGTTTGGGCGGTCTTTGAAATTCAGTATAATAATGGATATTTAAAAAAATATCAACTGTAATTGTGTTGTCTTGTTTTGCCACGTGATATTGTATGTTAGGGATAAGAAGACAAAACACATTATTTATAGTCATAGGAAAATTGTGAGACGCCTAATATTTTTTTAAATACAACCGCAAGAATACAACATCCAAAACAGCCTAATCCCAACCGCATCTCGCCACAAAATAAGTATAATACAAACAAAAAACATAAATAAAATGAAACTAAACTTCACAAAAAATTACACCGCCATTGAACACCTGCCCTAATTATGATCCCTAACGAGTAAGTATCAAACCTGTTTGCTATAAAAAAGTTGACAAACTTAACTGTATCACTTGTCAAATGATTTATAGCCCTTATATCAAAGGTGTAAGGTAGAAAGTTGAGGAGTGTTAAGTTTTTTTATAGAAATATAGTGTGGCATGAAGACTCATCTCGATTCTTGGGATGTCTTGTTTTTTGAACACTGACTACTTTATAATGTCTTTTTTATTGAAAATATACGGCGGTTTGTTTTAGGCGAAGGACAGAAACGCTGTAATCCTATTTTGGAGACCATTGATAAAGTTTTTGATTGTGTTTTCTTGGATTTTGGGTTGAAAGATATCTTTTGGATAAGATAAAATTATTTTTATACCACATTCTTTATAAAATACTTTAATTTTTCGTTTGGTATATTAAAGAATTTTACTAAAGTTTTTATTAATAGTTTAGTTTTTAATTTATTTGTGTAAAGTACAATACGTATCTATAATTAGGTAAGTAGTAAATTAAAGCAAACCTAATGTTTTTTTTAATATTTAGTGAAAAAATATTAAGGAAAATAATATATTAAAGAAATTCTTACCTTTCATAAATATATAAATTAAATCAGCTCAACAAATCCAAACAAAACAAAAGTCACACACAAGTTAAAAACGATCATCAAAAATATCCACAAACAAGTTTATTCACTAAGAAAAAGTTAAACAACGATTCCAAATTCAAAAACTGAATTAAAAACATACGAAAACGTCACACACGATACCAACTGTCAAAAACTAATTGATACATCTATCACAAAATGTCATTGTTCTCGATATTTAATTTAAAAAAATCCACCAAAAAGTCCACACGTCAACGATTTATTTTTAATTGATAGGAAAAAGGTTGTATTGAAATGAGCGCGAAAGTCGTTGGGCGCGAAACGTCAAAACGTCGGCGAGACGTCCGCGTTGGCGCCAAGTTGACACCACACTGTGGGTCCATCACAATGGATGCAGCTGGATTGAGCGGCTTTACATTTTGATAATACTCGTATGATAAAGCTTGTTTTTAAATATCTACCATTGTTTCGGCATAATATTATTATATCATTGGTGGAATATTGTCGAGATTTGAATCCTTCCGTTTAAGAAAAAAAGAGAATTAATTGATGAATATTTTAGAAAAAAAAAATATTTTCATCCATCGCGGATAGCTGACCAAGGCTAGGATGGTTGGCGCTCTTTGGGGGAGGCCTATGTTCAGCAGTGGACGGCAATAGATTGATATGATGATCATCATCTTATCAGTCTGTGAGGCAATAGCAAAAAAGGCACGGAGCACGGATGTTTTTTAAACTTATCATTTCTATGACTTTAATAGTTATGAATACCAGTGATTAAAATAAGTTTAAAGGTATTCCTGTATTTAACCATGACCATACCTGGTAACAGGAGATCACTGAACATCCCTTCCCAAAAAAAGTCCGCTTAATTTTCTTGCTTATCTATTTTAATCTTATCTAATGAATTCAGCAAATCCCGTAAAAACGCCCGGTATACAAGCCAACAAATAATGCATTGCTGTTATTAAATACTTGAAGGATTAACCCTAAACTACATGTTAATGAAAATATAATAGTTACAACATTAAAATAATCGTTGGATTGGCAACTCGTCAAACGCATAGAGCTTTTAACTTTTAACCCTCTGAATGCATGCCAAACATGGTTTCCAAAGTAGCGTGACACTAATTACGATACTGTTACACCTATTAAGGATTATTTAGTATCAAGTACTGAATACAAAGCTGTGGAAAGCAACGGTAGCCCAGTGGTAACGCCTGTGACTTATAGGTCGTAGGTTCGAACATATTTATTTATTAATTTATGCTTTATTGTACACAAAGTATTATTACAAAATATACAAAGTTTTGTATTTGACAATATACAATGGGCGGCCTTATCGCGATCTGCGATTTCTTCCAGGCAACCTTTGGATGGATAGGGTTGCTTACGGTGCAATAATATTTATTAAAATGAATATACATATATACTAATAAATATTATAACAAGTACAACAAATATATAATATATAAATATATACTAATCATATAAAATATATATTTATATATATATAAATATGTATATATTATATACATAATGAGCACTAGACATGCGCTTTACTTTGTGTTAATTATTTCTTCACCACTGCTACCCAAAACGGTGAAGGTAAACATCGTAAGGGAACCGACATGCCCTAGAACAAAAAATTCGAAGACATGTGACATCTACCAATAAGTTACCGAATAATGTCAAGGAACAACCACTAACAAAATTTAAAAAGCATGTTACAGAACTACTATTGCACAAGTGTTATTATTCAGTACAAGAATTTTTGGATGATAAGTTTAATTAATTTAAAAAAAAATGTAAATTTGATGATAAGTTTTATTAATTTAGGATGATAAGTTTTATTATTTTAAAAAAATATATGTAAATTTGCATACCAATTAAGGTAGAATGTACAAGGGACCAAAAAACTTTGTAACACCTAATACTTTGTACCTACACTCTTTGCAAATAAATAAATCTATTCTATTCTATTCCGCACTTTGCCCTCGCAGTGGATAACAGCCCACTCCGACGGGGGACCTGTGTCCCAGGCTCCCAGCAGTGGGAACATTTTAGGCTATTATGTATGTGGATGTATGCATAGCAAAAGGCTCACCCCCTATTACATCATACCTAAACATACCGACCATCTGTGTGTATACATTTAATATCTACATCTTAAACCTCTGCCTAACCTTTTTGGGAATACCGATGTGATGGTATGTTCTGTTATGTTAAGATAATTTTGTCCCACGGATGAATAATCTCGTTTTTTTCTAATCTCATGGAAACTATTCCAAATTTGAGATGTCAATGCAAATAACCGGATGCCTACGTAGTATAAGGAAGTGACCTACCAAATTCCAAGTCAGGCCCGTATATTGACGGAACTAGCGTAAAAAAATAAAATAACATACAAAAAAAAACGTACAGTCGAATTGAGAGCCTCCTCCTTTTTGAAACATACATACCATCACGCCTGTATTCCCCGAAGGGTTAGGCAGAGGTGTACAAATGTACACCCACATTTCGCCGGTATGGTTAGGTCCCATGTAATAGGGGGCGAGCCTATTGCCATTAACCGGGCACAAATCCAGTCTCCGAGCTGCTACTGGGAATTTCATAGAAAAACCCAATAACACTTTGCTCGACCTGGGGATCGAACCCAGGACCTCTAGCGTAGCAGTCCCGCTTAGGACCATTAGACTAATGAGGCAGTTTTTGAAGTCGGTTGAAAAAAAATACTATAGATAATAAGCTCATCAGTTCATCATGTGACCTTGGTACAATACTTAGGTACTCAGCAGTTGTCTACTTCCTGCCCGTGGAACTTCTCGCAATGCCATTGTTTTATTCAACACATCAACAAAGGCATTCTCAGTGTTCTTTCCCATCGTTTTGAGAACGAAGCACCTTTTCCGACCCTTTTTTTTAGAATACCGTAAGCGTAAATGGGTTATTAGATAATTTAGTTTGTTATTTCGACTTCCCGTGCGTTCTTGATTAGAAATGTCCTCTTCTCTATCTATAAAGAGGGTTAAAGAATTATTCTCATTGTGTAGTATCTTTTCTGATACAGAAGTCTTTTTGGCCTACGAGTCCTTTTGACCCACGAGGGCTTGTGAAATTAAATGACTTCGCCTCTGCAGAATCATTCATATCAAAATATATTTGTAGTGATTACATCACTGCAATTTTTTAGATTCGAATTATTTGTATCACCTATGGTTTGTAAGTACTTGTAAATACCTCCACGATACTGGAGAAAATCATAGTGTGGCAAACTAAGGTATTTTTTTATAAAAAAAAGCTTTTAAAAATATTTACGTTGTAAAAAAAACTTATCTATTACAAATATTCAACCTGTACAAATTACAGATGCATTTGGGTTTCATCTGTTCTAAAACTTTTTACACATGTGACGCCGACAAAGCAAAAAATATGGGTCATATGAAAAACTAAAAAATTGAAAATTAATGTGAATGTAAAAATTTTGGTACTCAAAAACTCTACTCCTCTTTTTTTATATCTTCAATGTACGGAATCACGTTTTTTACAATTTAATAATATTATAAATCAAACTCTACCTATTGGGGGAATACAGGAGTGATATTATACAAATTATTCATTTGTATAATTAGTTCGTTATTTGTCCGTATAATTTATCGCATAGTTATTACACTGAGGTAAAGTTTCTTTTTTTTTAAAAAAAAGCTTACTAGCAATGTGGGTTACATATTACTAGTATTCTTGTTAACCCCTCGTACTAAGCTAAATGCTTGTGTTACGAGTGGGTTTACGTCGGTAGTGCAATGGGTGCGGTTCGAACCAGCAACCACATGATCGCAAGTCCGACACCCTAGCCATTAGGCTACCGCCGCTTAAGTTTCGGAGCCAAGTTGACAAGACAGACATGCAGACACGAAAACCTCTCTGTTATCATTTTACTAATCCAATTATAGAAATGTAATAAAAGTATAGGTTTCACACGCTTACGTTTTTAACCAATTCATATACAATGACAATAGGTATGTCACTCGAAATTATCTCATACCTACTAAGGCGTTATTTCATTTGTGTTCACTTCGGGAATTACTGAACAGATTTGGATATTGTTTACACTCATAGAATCTGTTATGTATGGGATATTTATATGCTGATTTCGCGACATTCGAAACCATGTTTGAAAAGATATTATGACTATACGTGTTCGAATTTGTTTATAAATGCAATCGAATATCTTTATTCACAAGGTTAATTCTGATGGGTACAAAATATAATTTAAGTATAGTCTCATCTATCAAATCTAGGTTTAAGTTAAGTACCTACTCAGTTAAGTTAGTTCACCTACATACTACATACACCTACAATACTAGATGACAACCTCTGAGAAGAAAAGTCGAAACAAACTCAAAGAATCATGGTCTATTTTAAAGTGCAGACATGGAGAAATTGTAAGTGTGTGCGAAAATGCACGGCAGTGTCTGAAATGACATTTTAAATAAAGAGTCACAGGAGCTCCGAGTAGACCAGGCCCAACCTCTGACACGCATGCATCAGATATTGTGTAGCTTGACCATATCGTAGGGAGCTCAACAACCCTTTCACCCAGTCGAAATTTTTTTATGGGATAACTCGGCAAACGAGCGAACCACTGGTAAAAAGTCATCGCCGCCCATGGACATCGTCAACCAAAGGATTTGCAGGTGCGTTGCCTAATCTATTAAGGAAAAGGAGAAAATGAGAAGGAAGGGGACTGAGAGATGAATTGGACCTCCGGCATTTCACACTCACCGTACGAAACGCAACAGTATACATACTGCTACTTGACGTCGATATTCTGTGGGAGGCTAGTGCTTCCGCGGTCGTGTCAACCCATTCATGATGGCATGTAGACATGCGAGACACTACTACTAGAAATATACTAGATCGGCGACACATTTGCGTACATACATACCATCACGCCTATATTCCCCGAAGGCTTAGGCAGAGGTGTACTTAATGTACACCCACAGTTCGCCGGTATGTTTAGGTCCCACGTAATAGGGGGCGAGCCTATTGCCATTCACCGGGCACAAATCCAGACTCCGAGCTGCTACTGAGAATTTCATAGAAAAACCGAATAACACTTTGCTCGACCTGGGGATCGATCCCAGGACCTCTAGCGTAGCAGTCGCGCTTAGGACCTCTAGACTAATGAGGCAGTCCGACATTTGCGTAGGTCACATAAATATTCTCCTGAGCTACCAAACAGTATATAAAGCTTGCGTAATATTCACATAGCTTAGTACATAGAGTCACGAAACTAACAGTTGATTTAATTCTAATGACTTCTCTTCTAATGTAGTCTAAAGTAATTAATTTGTAGTATATCATTTTGTTTGGATTGGAACTAGTCTGTGCCTTAGGGCGAGGACAGACCGATAACTTTTAAAAGTACTTCGATTATTTTTCTTTTTGAAAACATTGCCTGTTTGGATTGGAACTAGTATATATGAGCTATAGCGATGACAGACCGATGACTTTTAAAAGTTCTTCACGCTTTTTTATTTTTAAAATACTGCTCGATACTATTGATATGATGTTCTGCTGTGATACTAACCTGCGTGCGTACATTGGCGCACAAGAAGATCGCTCAGCTCCTGCAACAATGGTGCCATCAAATTTTTTCATCATGACCTGCTAGTCATAATACACTTCTTTGAAGGGGTTCTGCGAACCTTTCTGTATAGGGCAAGGAAAGTAAAGCGAGATTTTTGGACGGTACAAGTCTAACATATCTACTCTAAAAAAATTTTAAGTACCTATATATACATTTATGATGTGTGAGTGCTTGGGCATCGTCCTACTCGGCGCTTTTAGAAAATATGCTCACAGAAAGCTTAACTTAAAATATGATAAACAATAGTTTAAAGTCAATCTCTTCCATGATGTTATTATTTACAAAACGGTCACCCATCCATTAGCGTATCTCGGGAAGTGACGTTTACTTTAAAGAGCTTCGTGCATATTTTAAATTTATTTTCTGTAAAATATAACAGTTTGTAGATAACAACCTGATTCTCCTGCCAAACTGCATAACAGAAACAACTTTTTATACGTCAAACATAATTTGCGTTAAAATATCTTTCTTTCAATATATCCAGTGTGCATCAGGTTTTATATTACTGTTTTATATTTTGGTTGTTCATTAACCCTAAGCTACAAACTACTCGGTTAATTACTCGTGTAATTAGAGTACAAGCATATATCTTAACGCCGCATTCATTAGGGAATAGGCTGATAATAAAGCATCGCTTAATTTCGTATTTCCAGTTTTGATGTTGTGAGGTTGTTTTGTGTTTCAAAATTATTGTGGATTTATTTAGAAGTAAGATAAATACCGACAGGTTTTTCAAAAGAAGGTGATTCAAATTTCACTGCTTTACTATTTTGTAGTGCTTAGCGAGCTCCTAATTGACAGGTCCTGGCTTCTAATCCCAGGTTCTGTTATTATGGTGTTTTTGATTTTATAAAATCAAAAAGAATTTGTGACCGATCAATATAACCTCGCCCCTAAACAATGGTTCTACATCAGTAGACCACTTCTGCCTATTCCTTCGAGGAACACAGGCGTGATGGTAGATATGTTTTTAAGAAATACATAACTATATGCGAGTATACAAGGGCCCCTAGACAATGTCACATCTCCATTATCGATAACGAAGTTAGATGTCCGAAATGTGTAGATTTGACATAATTTCATCACGTGACATATCGAAAGGTTATGCCAATTCCATACATTTCTGATATCTAACTTCGTTATTGATTATAACGATGTGACATTGTCTAGGGCCCAAGGTATCTGTGGCCTGCAGTTTCACTTAGGTATAAAAATACTTCAACTAAAGTAAATAATGTTATTTCCATGTTAAAAACAAACCACACCCTCTTGGGCTCAGAATAAAATAAAGTTAAAAAAGCACCACGATCATTCACCTAAGTTATGTGCTATTTCTGTATTTATTAAGACAGCTATTTTCAGGCAGACGCTCTGGCTGGAATTCAGTCTATACGTACCTACTTAGTAACTTAGTTAATCTTACATCAACTTTAGTATAATAAAAGAAAATAAACTTCAAGCATTTGTGGTGTGAAAGCTTCAGCATAAACATACCATCACGCCTGTATTCCCTGAAGGTCTAGGTAGATGTGTGCACATCTGCTTAGCCCTGTGCCTCCACGGTTCGCCCGTATGTTTAGGTCCCATGGAATATGGGGTGAGAATATTAAATTACGAGCTACTACTAAGAATTTCACAAAAAACCCAATAACAGTGCTCGACCTGGGAATCGAACCCAGGATCTTTAGCGTCGCGAATGAGACCACTAAACTAATTAAAATATTCCATCAAATAAAAACAAGAATCAAAATCACTCGAATATAATTAGAAAAAATTAGTGTCCGACCGAAATTTCGGTTTCGGTTTCGGTTTCGGCCAGTTTCGGCCAAAAAATCAAGTTTCGGCCCTAGTTTCGGTTTCGGCCAAAAACGGCCGAACCTTTCGGCCGCGCCGAAACTTACAACATCGTACCTTCGGGTCGCGCTCGGCTAACGTCGGGCGCGCTCGGCACGGCTGGCAATATGGCGTCGCTCGCCTGACTCCACCGGCAACTACCTAAATCAGTGCGCTTTGCTCGTGTAGACGTGTCAATACCTGTTGTGTTTGTTCCGCGAATAATGGTAAGTAGTTTGATCAAGTATTTTAGTTTGTTTTTGTTGTGAATTCGTCATGTTATAGTTAATATTTAACGCTTTATTTTAATAGTTTGCCAACCTCTTGACGAATATATTTAATTTTAAAGGTGTAAGTGCCAAGGTTAAGTACCTGCTTCATTAAAGTTTAAAATTCATCTTAGTTACGTGTACTATTAATGTAATAACGATTGTAGGTACCTGCCTATGCAATAAAATGAAAGGTGAATAGTTATTAATTTAAGTAATGTAATGGTGTGAGTAGGTATTTTGACGATTTACGAGTAACGTACGCTTAGGGTTAGTGTTGGGCTTCTGGGTTTGGTTGTACACATAATTAATAGTAACCGCGATTAATCCGGTAAAATAAATTGTTTTAATTAATGAATAATTTTATTGTTTTAGGTAAAAATGTCACAAAAGGAAAGACATCCGATTTGGCAATTTTTTGATATTTTGATTATCTAATTATATTTGAATTAGCCATTCGAGGATAACTGATTGTGATATTTGTGAGTATAATTATTATGTAAGTAACTGAAAATAAATAAACATAATATATAAGCATCATATTTTAATAATAAATTTGTTTTATTTCATACCACTATTAAAAAATCGCTATCTTTGTGTTACAAATAATGTATTTTTTTCACTTTATAGCGTAGGTAAATTTTCAAACAGAACCTCTGTAACTGTGCTGAAATTTCATTGTGATAAATCTTTGAAAGTAGAAACCTGTAATTATAGGTCGGCGAGATATTAATTTTAGAAAAAAACGGGCTTACTAACATTTTTTAGACTTTTTAAGGACTTTTTTTTTATAAAAGGTTCGGTTTCGGTTTCGGTTTCGGCCGAAACTACAATTAAACCGAACCTTCGGTTTCGGTTTCGGTTTCGGCAAAATAACATGTTTCGGTCGGTCACTAGAAAAAATACATAACTTATTAGTTGTATTGAATAAATTCTATAATTAAAAGCAATTTCATAAAAAAATCTTGAAATCTTGATCTAAACTGGTCGGACAAACAGTCCGTCCGACCAGTTTAGATCGACAACACTTAGTTTTTTAGGGTTCCGTAGACAAAAAAAAATATTTGATGTACATTACCATACAAACTTCCACCGAAATTTGGTTTGAACGAGATCTAGTAAGTAGATTTTTTTTAATACGTCATAAATCGTAATGGTACGGAACCCTCCGTGCGCGAGTCCGACTTGCACTTGACCGGTTTTTCTCTTAAAAATACTCCGAGAGGCAATAATTCGAAGTGCAAGTTACCCGTGTATCAAGTCAGGTATTTTCGAACCAAACTGTTAGGCTATAACTCAGTCTGAATCTAGACTATTTTTGTCTGTAATTCCCATCTGTTATTCATTGCCGTACTAGTCCTGTTTTACAAAGTACTGTGTACCTAAAATAGATGGAACTCTGTAATGGATTAAGTGTAGTTTTTTTTTTTATTTACATTTTAACCACGAGACTGCCTCATTAGTCTTGTAGTGGCGACCAAGCGCGACTGCTACACTAGAGGTCCTGGGTTCGATTCCCAGGTAGAGAAAAGTGTTATTGAGTTTTTCTATGAAGTTCTCAGTAGTATTTCGGAATTTGGATATGTGCCCGGTTAATGGCAATAGGCTCGCCCCCTATTACATGGGACCTAAACATACCGGCGAACTGTGGGTGTACACAAGTACACCTCTGCCTAACCCTTCGGGAATACAGGCGTGATGGTATGTTTATTTTTTTACCATGAGAATGATCATGAGACCGGCTCATTAGTCTAGTAGTCCCAAGCGCGACTTCTACGCTAGAGGTCCTGGGTTCGATCCCCGGGTAGAGAAAAGTGTTATTGAGTTTTTCTATGAAGTTCTCAGTAGTATTTCGGAGTTTGGATATGTGCTCGGTTAATGGCAATTAGCTCTCCCGCTATTTTATGGGACCTAAACATACCGTTGAAATGTGGGTGTACATAAGTACACCTCTGCCTATCCCTTCGGAGAATACAGGCGTGATCGTTATTAATAAATATCAGTATAGCGTTAATCCGGATCTTGTGTTTGTACAATGCACTCATGATAAAGGGAGGATAAATCTAATGTGCAGCATATTTTTTAATCCGACATTAACGTTACATGAACTCTAGAAGATATTTTTTATTATATTTTAGCATTAAGTACTTCATGCAAAATATATACCGAGTCCAGTGTCAGTAGTTTAGTTAACAAAAGCTTCCGGTGAATTTAACTGGAGGGACGCAGGTTCGAACCCTGTCTGAGGCCTTTTTCTATCACTATAAAAGCAAAGATATGAAATCTTTATCTCGAAACTTTAAAATTGTCTATTTGATTTACTTATATAAAATTATCTGATGGCCACGGTTTCATCACATCTCAAAGATCATTCAGACTTCTTCAAGTTCGACTTCAGTCATCTTCAGACAAAATGTCGTTCTCCAAAGTCTGATTTACTTCTACAGCAAAATTAATTAAAATTGGTTCAGCGGTTTAGGCGTGAAAACTTAACAAACAGATAGACAGAGTTGCCCTTCGCTATTATAAGTAATAATATTAAAGTGTGCATTCATGAGTCCAAATATTATAATTCAATGTGCTCAAACAAATTCAAATTATTGATTGTAGAACTTGTGATTTACAAAGAAATCCATCTCATCGAATCTATTTGCAATATCATTATAAATAATCTTGTCAAAGAGAAAACTCAAAAAGCCGTCTGGCAAAATAATTGGCAGGTCTGTGTTAAAAATAACACGATAATTTATATAAATGATAGACTATCATTTGCCTCCGGTTTCATTCGAGTCAATTAGACAGCCTTTAATATATAATATATAGCCTCTCTAGGATGTAAAAACATTAGCAACAAACAGACAGAGTAATTTTCGTATTTAATAATAAACAGGGGCAGTGTTAGTATCTGACAGCTTCTAAAACGGGTCGTGAGTTTAATTCCCGCACGCAACAACTTACTGAACGAGACCTATATTCTATGTTTGAATTCAATGACGTGCATCAGAGGATGGCCACGCCCAGCTGTGGACTGAAATGTCAGCAAATGACAATTCTATTCAACCTATTATTATTATTAGATAAGTCTACTATTACACAAATAATTCCTTTAACTATCATTATCTGGGGGCCTATAATATTTTAATTATCGATAACGAAGTTAGATATCCGAAATGTATGGAATTGGTATAACCCACGGAGGAGAGAAAAAAGCGGAGATGCCACAAGGCAAGTAGGTCATGCGCCTCCAACTAGGTCATGACGTCACAGTGGGCGGGGCCGAAAACCTTAGTTTCGAATGAATCTTGTTCGCGTTCGGATCCGTGGATCCGTCGTATTTTAATAGGTTTTTAATATTTTTACATTGTTTTAATAATGAAGTGCGCTGTTGTTGGATGCAACAATTGTTCCGGATCAAAACTGAAACATGTTGATGGCATAATATTTCACAAATTTTCTAGTTTGATCGCCAGATTGAAGATAGAGACATCTACCGTTGAAGAGAAGCATTCTAATTCTATTTCTAACAACTTCTTATAGATTACGTGTTTTTATACTATCAATGCATGTTATTCGTAGCCAATTTTCTGCTCAAATTACTTGCTAATGTTTATTTTGCTTACTAAAAGTTACTTTATAGATAAATTATATACCTTATGCATAAAACAAGAACAAGAATTGAATATAAGAAAAATGCGCCATCTGTTGGTAGGTAGTCGGTTTTAATTGATGAGCCATTCTAACTAGGGATGTGACTTTGCGGTAAAAAAACGATTATTTAAAAATCGATTTTTATTTTCTGGAACATCAAATCTACTAAAACATGGTAAGACATTTCACATGTAAATAAATCTTTACCGTATTTTTCTATTTAATTACATTTAGACACCAAATTCGTGTATTCTATTTTAAATTATTATCAGATTTGTGTACCAACATTGAGTCCGCTAGCCCCTCCAAAATACGTATCGGTCGAGCGATAAATCCGAATTCTTGCCGATGAATAATTTAGTGATGTTACCTTTAACCATACGCCTATGCGTCAAAGCGCCATGAATTTTACTCTTATTAGCGAGAGAGCCTTAACTTAAAAAGCGTTTTAGTGCTGCATGTTTTTTCGTCTGGTTAGACGGCTATTTGCTGTTTCAGCGCTGTGCAATGCTTGTTGGTATTGTTTAATTTTGTATGTGTTAGTGTCGTCATTACAGTGTTATTTTTGTTTGTAGTAATTCGGAACTGCGCTTGTGGGCACATTTCCCCCCGCAAAAAAATGGCAGAACTATTTGGTTGGTAATAAATCGCTAAGGCTACTCCCTGTTGCCCGAAGGTTATCTACGAACAATTTGTAAAATAATAACGAACCCCCCCTGCCCTCAAATGGATAGCGGGTAGCGGTGTTTCTTCTAATTTTAATAAATGCCAGTTGAAAAAAAATCGAAAAAGGGGACGCTTAAAATAAAAAAATCGATGAATAAATAATCGATTTAAAAAAAAAAAAATTGCTCATAATTTTTTTTTACGATTTTTATGAAATAATAATCGTTTTTTTAATAATCGATTATTTTTTAACATCCCTAATTCTAACGCACATAGAATGTTCTGGATCAAAGTATCATGCTTTGTTACGCCATAGTGGCAAATAGACGAACTAAAATGAAAATAACTAGTTCAATTTGACTGTAATAATTCCATTCACCACTAGATGGATTTACAAATAAAGGGCGGGTTTTCTATCGTGGGGTGGAGCCATCGCCGTACCTCGTCCCCCTGTCACCCGCATTTAGGCGACGTTGCTTTCTAAAGAAATTTTGCCTTGCGGCATCTCCGCTTTTTTCTCTCCTCCGTGGTATAACCTTTATCACATATCCAAAGGTTATGTGCCAATTCCATACATTTCTGAATTATCTAACTTCGTTATCGATGTGAAAATGTGGCCCCTGGCTAGCTAGAAAACTTTCCTCATTTCCAATCAGTTTATCAAAAGGCAGACACTTTGAAAAACACGTATTTAAACTTATACTAACAATGTATACAAAACGCAAAACCAGTTTTCTTTTATTGGCGGACCTCGAGTGTTTAAGAAGGCGGTATACCTCGTAAAAAAACTCTTTCAATGGAAGCATTCATCCCAATATTCACACTTTACTGTCAATAGCTTAACACAAAAGATTACAAGCCACCGTTTAATAACACCAAAAGCGTAATACAATGGAATATAAATCCCGCTAAAGATATACCTACAAAGTTGCAAGTCACCCTTTAAAATCGTTGCACCTTCGGAAGCCTTACAACCTTTCTTATTATAACTGGATTATTAAATAAAACAAGCAAGGCAGGGTATTATTCCTATCTCTTTCCCGCGCCACGCGACCGTACACCTCACCCTTTCTATCGCGTGAAATGTTATTACATCCATCTCGTTTACACGGCACGCTTATATTTCTGTCTCTGTCATTCTGGGTGAATGCACGACACATCCGTTGAAAACAGGTCCGAGATGTGACAGGTGTAAAAACAAGCTGATCTCTCCCCGAGAATTCCTTGACCAGTCCAGCCAGCAACAGATGGTCAAATAACATAATGTTATAAGTATTAAGTACCTACCTATGTATTGTTTTAATGAAGTCAGCATTGTATTTGCATGCGATTTTGTGCAGCATTGAATATATTGAACTGGTTTTTTATGACTATTTTTTTGGGAATTGAGTAAGGGATATGGGAATATGATAAGTTCTGTCTTTATTCCGGTTTTTGTACTCAATAATACATAGTCGTAATAGCCCAATGGGAATTGATAGCTAAATGATATAACCGTTAGACTATTACGTTATGGGTCGAGTCCGAATCCAAGGCACGCACTACTGTTTAAAATCAAGTGCGTATTAAAACATCTGACTACTATATTATCACTCAAAAACATAAGCTTTTCGACCGTCTGCGAACTCTGCCAATCCGTATTCGGCCTGCCTTAGCAGGCTTTAGCCTAACCCCTCTTATTCGGAAAGGAGATCCGTGCCCAACAATCGACAGTAAATAAATTGATGATGGTGATGAGGACAACAATAATAATCCTTATTTTTTAGCATTAAATAGTGCGAAATGTTCACAAAGATATGTAAGATAATCCTCCTCATACGTTGTGGATTAAAAAAATATGTTTTTTTTTTTATCTTTGGTATAAAATTTAATTTATATGCAGACTATGTGTGGTCAATCGATCCAAAAGAAAACTTAACCCTTCAAGGTCCATATTATATCATGATCAGCCTATAAAGTCCCCACGGCTGGGATATAGGACTACTCTCAGAAATGTGTGAGGTGAAAATTAAAAAAAAAAAATGGCACCCTAGGCAAGTCAATCCGCCTTAAAACATAGTCCATATCACTACATAGTATAAAAGAAGTCGCTTCTCGCTGTCTGTCTGTCCCTATATATTCTTAGATCTTTAAAACTACGCAACGGATTTTGATGCGGTTTTTTTAGTAGATAGAGTAATTCAAGAGGAAGGTTTACATGTATAATTCTATACTATCTATACTTACTAATATTAAAAAGCTGAAGAGTTTGTTTGTTTGTTTAATTGAACGTTCTAATCTCAGGAACTACGGGTCCGATTTGAAAAATTCTTTCAGTGTTATATAGCCCATTTATCGAGGAAGGCTATAGGCTATATATCATCACGATAAAACCAATAGGAGTGGAGCATAAATGAAAAATGTTGCAAAAACGGGGAAAATTTAAATGCAGAAAAGCCGAGAAACCACGCGGGCGAAGCCGTGGGCGGAAAGCTAGTACATACATATTATTGTACAGAAAAGTCGACAAACCACGCGGGCGAGGCTATAATTCAATAAAAATAGCACAAGTAATAAGTATGTTAGTTATAACCTAGTTATAACATACTTTTCTGCATTAAAAACATTCTATATTATGTATGTTAGCCGTTATGATACTCCAACATCGCTTACAAAAACAAGAAAGTATTTTCTAATCACATTCTTACTGTAGATATTATGAAAGATATTAATACTTTTTTATATGTAATTTAAGATCTTTCTAGCATAGTTTGTTTTTACTTAACATGTCTAGACGTCTTTCTTAAAAAAATATTGCTAAGGTTTACTTAGGTTTTGCAATCAAGTAATAGTAAAATTACTTGTTAGAAAAAGTTAAATTATTACTATGTCCTTCAACCGACATGACTTTCTTATCGGTTTGTTCAATGTTGAACTTTTGAACTAGTTATTTTTTCCATTAAATTTAATTAAAACTGCCTACCTGATGAGTCTAGCGGTCCTAAGTTCGACTGTTACGATAGAGATTCCCAGGTCGAGCAAAGTGTTTTTGGATTTTTCTATGAATTCTCAGTAGCAGCTCGGAGTCTGGATTTGTGTCCGGTTAATGGCAATAGGCTCACCCCTATTAAATGGGACCTTAACGTACCGGCAAAGCGTGGGTGCGCATAGTACATATCTGCCTAACCCTTTGGAAAATACAGGCGTGATTATGTTATATATACATATAATTATTTGTTTTGTGCACAAGAGATTAAAGTATTATTAAATTTAATTAAATCTCAAGTTAACGGTGCTCTAATAAGTAAATTGAAGATAACAGTTAAATCTGAACCTTAACAGCAAGCTATCATTACTCGCAGTTAACTTTGCGTTTTCACTGTATAGTGAGTAATAAGTCGGATTTGACCGGGATTAATATAACTTCGAATACAGTAAGTAACTGCTTTCTATCTAGTTATTTTAGTGAAGGAGATTTGACTGCGGGCAAGATTCGAACCTGCATCTTTTGGCTAGATACACCAGACGCTTCTGATCACTAAGCCACCGCGAGTCCCACCTGCCAGGTCGAAATTTGTCTTCACAATTTGACTTTTACGTCTTTGAGGTGACGTCAGTTGAACTTCTCCTTCACTAAAATTACTTCATAAATTTAGCATGGAACATAACATACCATCACGCCTATATTCCCCGAAGAGTTAGGTTAGGTGTACAAACTGTTCACCCATAGTTCGGCGGTATGTTTAGGTCCCATGTAATAGGGGGCGAGCCTATTGCCATTAACCGGGAATTTTATAGAAAAACCCAATACCACATTGCTCAACCGGGGAATCGAACCCAGGACCTCTAGCGTAGTAGTCGCGCTTAGGACCACTAGACTAATGAGTTTACCTAATGAGCCTGTTATCTGTTAATATGTTTCCATATAACATACTCCTTTCTGCCATTTCTATACATTCCGGCGGGCTATTAAAAATGTATCATCATAATATTATATTTTATTGTTATCTTTTTTTGGAGTTTTTATCCATTAGGACATGACCACGCCAATCATCACCTTGCATGAAGATTTCTTTACCACCTGAAATGGAACTGGGCTGGTCATATTTAGCACATGTCTGATAACTTTCGGCAAAAACAACGACAATGTGGATGCCCAGCATTTCAGAAGACGTCGCGGTAGACTCAGTATGAGATGGCGGGATAAGCTTGACTCGTAGTGTGGGGGTTGGATGCTGAACGCTCTCAGCCGGGAAGAGTGGAAGAAGAAAGGCCTTTGACTGCATTGGGACGATAATGGCTGATAATAATGATAAAAATCTCAATTCTGTCAGCCAATAAATCTACCCTTATTACATAAAAAATCTTTGCCGCGGTGTCAGGTAATTACTTCCCATCGGTACCAAACGATGTCTTCCCACGCTACAATGTGTATGTATGCCTATCTATTAGATTGGGGATCAAATAGTTATAAGGGCTACTAGGTGCTATGGGCGCCTAGTACCTTTGAAGCGATGTAAAATTATGGTCCCACCTCTCATTGGTGTCGTAAGGGAAGTGTCCCTATAAAGTGGACAAAGTGAGTAAAGTGTTACCCAATACCCGTCGAACTATGAATGAAAACTCTTATTTCAACGACTTATTTCAATAGACAATTTCAATAGGCTGCCTCGTTGGTCTAGTGGTCCCAATCGCGACTGCTACGCTAGAGGTCTTGGGTTCGATCCCCAGGTCGAGCAAAGTGTTATTGAGTTTTTCTATGAAATTCTCAGTAGCAGCTCGGAGTCTGGATTTGTGCCCGGTGAATGGCAATAGGCTCGCCCCCTATTACATGGGACCCAAACATACCGGCGAACTGTGGGTGTACATTAAGTGCACCTCTGCCTAACCCTTCGGGGAATACAGGCGTGATGGTATGTATGTATTTCAATAGAAAATTTTAAAAAAATGGACAAGTTTGGAAATGCTTTTGCCAAGCAGTTTAACACAAACGAAGTTTCATAAAAAAAAGATATTATTTGAAAGTTATGAATTGCTATTTTTTTTTTAAATATGACATACAGACACTTGAATTTACACATGCTATTAGCAATAATTGTATCAGTACCTCATCATCATCATCATCATCAGCCTATACTAGTCCATTGCTGGATATAGGCTCCCATAGTGTATGCCATTACACCCTGTCGGCTTTTCGCATCCAGCTTCTGCCAGCAACCTTGTCAGTACCTAATAATTAGTATTTATTTAGGAAAAATCGATATTTTCGAACTCCATAATTTTATGTAGGTATAGTTAGGTGCAAGACTGTAACGAGACATAAAAAAAAACTAGTATAAAAGTAAGTATAACATAAAACGCTAGTTTTCTATCAACCAAGAATTTTCATTTTGGACGGATTCCACAACAAAATAAACTACAGTTAAGCGTCACAGCGATGTAGCACTTCATGAACTATGACAATAACCACAACTACACAACCGCCATCTATAAGTAAAGGATCGTACTCCCCAAAGTTCGTTGTAAATATATTTAAGCCTTCCAAGCGCTTCGGCTTAGCTGAAATTACTATGAGAGTTGTGGCACACTGAGATACGTAGAACAATAAAGGTGAAAATATTGAATGAAATGAAAAAAAACTAATGAATGTGAGAGCCCAGAGAAATGACTTTTACCTATTTGGAAGTGACAAAATTATTAGCAATGAATGGTCGAATCTATTTCTCGTAAACTAAACTTCATTTCAGTGTAGCAAAGTTTTGAAGAGACGATTACGGATTAAAGTGGATCTAATTTCAACAAGCAATTAACAAGCATAATATTGTTTCACCCTCCCATTAATACATTTTTTTTGTTTAATCAAACTTGAGGAATTAGTGTCAGTAACATTACATCAACTTTTTAAAAAACTGGAACATAAATTGTGATATAATTGTTAAATCTAAAATAGAACAATAATATTTTCCCATCCCTCCTGTAGCATCCCAAACATTTTACATGACGCCGTACTATCGACCAGCTTACAGCCACTAAATACGACACTACCAACAAATGTATGGAAATTATTCTGTACCGAAACCCATTCAGTTTGCATTTAATCCCAGATTATGAAGGGATTAAGCCCAAACCCTTGAAAGTTTCTGCGTCTTTGCGTGGTTCTGTAATGCGTGTAGGATAATTATTATTTTAATCCTTCGTTAGTGTGGTATAAGCGGCCGTTTACTGTGGAGCAATTGGAATTATGTTATTTGGTACAATTATTGTACTAATTATTTTGTTCTTGTATTTTTATTATATACCTATGTTCTCAAAATTACCAAATAATGATGTCTAAACGGTTAAGGAAAACATCGTGAGAAAACCTGCCCAGGAGTTTTTCTCGACGGCGCGGACGCGTGAAGTCTTTCAACCCACAGTAGGCTAGCGTGGTGGACTATAGCCTAATCCCTTTCATTCATTGAAAAGAGAGAGGTGGATGTTCATACCATTAGCCTATCTCTTGAAC
Organism: Subacronicta megacephala; assembly: GCA_958496365.1. Lineage (NCBI taxonomy): Eukaryota > Metazoa > Arthropoda > Insecta > Lepidoptera > Noctuidae > Subacronicta > Subacronicta megacephala. Next base: position 4,550,860 of record OY292539.1, on the reverse strand, counting down.
GTGCCGTTGATGTCAATAGGTATTTCACCATAAATATTTCACACAATTTCCCTTCCACATTATACAACGCAACCGGATAAAAGTAATTTAGTTAACAGGCAAAGTCGCGCGGTACAAAAGTTTCGCCGACGATAACCCCCTGCGAGCGTTGCGTGCGCTAATTACTGCATGTATTGCGTTCACCGTATTGCGCTCAGCTAGATATTGAGCTAGATATACTAGGGTTACACTGCTAGAGTTCGGCGCTAAGTATTGTGCTAACATTATTGTGTTCCGATTTAACAGTACTAACGCTCACAAAGGTATGAATTTTCTAATGAAAGAAAAATTCGGCGTCAGGTAAAGGATTTGACAACTAAGCTACCGAGACCACTGCCTGTAATGTCAAATTTGTCTTCCATATTCTTACGTCTTAAGGTGACGTAAGAATATCAATAAGTACTTATAGAATAATAAGTATAGAATATTTATATTATATTACTGTTTTTTTTTAATAAAGCTTACCAGCATTGTGGGTCGTACATTACTAGTAGTTCACGTCGGTAGTGCAATGGGTGGGTTTCGAACCGGTACCCAACTTGGTCGCAAGTCCGACGCCATACCCATTAGGTTACCGCCGCTCAACTTTTTTATTTCAATAGTCTTCCTCATGCATGTGGCTATTATATATTCTAAAAAAAAAATTTTTTTAAATCTGACTGGTAGTTCCAGATATTCGAACAAACAAATGAACTATTCAGCTGCATTATATTAGTATATATATGATTTTGATTACTTCATACGGCATGAAATTATTTTGAAATTACAATTTTACATTACCGAAAAGTCAATTTATACAAAAAATAAAACCAATCAAAATGCCTTTCATTTCACTATGAAGTAAATAAACATATCATATTTCGCTTTTGAACCTTTATAGGTTCACAATAAAAACCTCAAATATTTATTTAACCGTTTCGCGTTACTTCAATATTGATTTTATTTTAATAATATATAATTGAAAGGCTTGCAATACATAATATTAATATAACTGCCGGTTATTTCACTACAATACTTACCCAGTACAAGTAATGTAAAACTTGCCAGAGAGGTGTGGCGGTGATCGATAATCTTGTTAATGCAAGTAAACGTTAAATCGCACCTCTATCGCCCGCCTTGTAAATCTTTGCCGTTATTATGTAGAGTGGGATTATTTTTATCGACATAACGTGGGATTATCGTAACTTTAAAAATAGATTTTAATGGAAGCAGGAAAATGGTATGTAGTCATGTTTTTGCGAACAATTGTGAAATAACAAAAGAAATCGAGACAGCGAGAGCCGAATAAATATTAAGAAGGGTTTTGTATTTAATAAATCATTTATATTAATATGACTGTGCATTCCGGATAATCTAGTCACAACATTGTGTGTACAGTTTGTTCGAAATAACTAAGCACGTTTGAAGTTGTCTGCGAGTGGTTCAGCAGTGGTAAATATTTTTTTTTCGGAATGCCTCTCCATAACTGCAGGTTGGCCGTCAGTTCGGAAAACTTCAGTCTGTCCTTCGCAAGGCGGAACAGTTCTGCGGCGTTGTTAATGTCCGCTCGCGAATATTGCGCAGCCACGACTTTCTTCTTCGGCCTACTGATCTTTTTCCAGCCACTTTGCCCATCATTATAAGTTGCAGCAGTTGGTATCTATTATGTCGCATAATGCGACCCAGATAATCAACTTTTCTCTGTTTGACGGTCTGCATAATTTGGCGTTTCTGACCGGCTCGGCGGAAAACTTTCTTCATTGGTCACTTTATGTGTCTAGCTGATAGCCAGCATACGCCAGGTATGCATAAAAAAAAGTCACCTCGGGTTAGACTGGTAGTCGAGCGCAACATAATTGGGATAAAGGCTTGGAGGATAATAATAGTTGTGATAGCATGTGTCTTATACGCTGAACTAGTAACACTTACTTCCAATATTATTTATTCATCTAATCGCCTTTACTATGGGTGTTTTCCGAGAAATTGCTCGGATTGATCCCTATTGCCACTTTCTGACATCGTTCTAAGCGACAGCAGTTCCATCACCATCGTCTAAATAGTTGGCAGTCCACAACGGTGCGTTTCTATAGAAACTTTCTGCCTCGCACAACTAAACTGTGGAATGAGTTGTCGTCTGCAGTATTTCCGACCCAATACGACCTCCAAACCTTGAAGAAAAGAGCGTACTCCCTTTTAAAGGCCGGTAAAGCATTTGTGACTCCTCTGGTGTTGCGGGTGTCTATGGGCGGCGGTAATCGCTTACCATCAGGTGATCCGTCTGCTCGTTTGCCCCCATCCCATAAAAAAACGCAAGTTTTTCACATAGCCTTGAAGTCAATACACGTAGAGATGCATACATTGCACACTGGCGCGCGCGGCGACTCGTAACATTTAAGCGGCGCGGGCGCTTCGCTGATAATACGCGATCACTTCATACGAATTCACAAATGAATCCGCCGGCAGACAGCCCTACGTAGTTCATGTGGGGCCACAAAACAAGCGATTGGAAATTATGAATTATATTTTTTTCCAATATTAAATCTGTAGCATAGAATAATCAGCCTATAATAATCCCACTGCTGGGACACAGGCCTCCTCTCCGTGAGCCGTGGTGAATTACGGCCTGCTCCCTGGCCGTAATCCACAACGCGGGCCCAGTGAGGGTTGGTAGATGTCACATGTCTTCGAATTTTTGGTTCTAGGACATGCCGGTTCCCTGACGATGTTTTCTTTCACCGTTTTTGGAGCAGTGATGGCAGTACACAAAGTAAAACGCCTGTCTGGCTTCGAACCTACGACCTAAAACTCATAAGTCGCGATCGTTACCACTGGGCCACCACCACTCCCCAATTAAATCTGTAGACACTTTTACAAATTAATGTCAGTTAAGAACCTTATTTATTTGTTTGTTTATTTGTTTACCATCATGCCTGATTACCCCGAAGGAATAGGTAGAGGTGTAATAATTATTGTACACCCACATTTCGCCAGTAAGTTAGAATCAATTGCCATTAACCGGGAACAATTCCAAACTCCGAGCTGCTACTGAGAATTTCATAGCAAAAACCTAATAACACTGCTAGACCTGGGAATCGAACCCAAGACATAGCAGTCGCGCTCAGGACAATACCACTGATGAGGCAGTTATTGTACATTATTTAAACGTATTTTATTGAAATATTTGCAATAAAAAGATCTGCTAATATTCTTGCGTATCTCATGTACCCATTCCCGAGAATAACCCATTTGAATTGATACGCGCTCTAGCACTTATTAAGAGCGAAGGAAAGATCTCCACAGATGCAATCCCATTATGTATTATAACAGGAATCTTACTATCGTGTGTGTACATTAATGACTTAATACAAACTCCAAGTTGAGCAGATCTCATTCAATTGGAAAATGAGAAAATTTTGCATTTTATTCGATTTTTGGTTACTATTCGGATAGGGTCTTAGGACCATTGCACTGCCAAGTCGAACGAACGTCTCGAGTTCGTATCCACAGCACGTACTTCTGGCTTTTCGGAGGCACATATGCGTACTTATTAATGATTAATTATCATACGCTACAACAGTGAAAGAAAACAGCGTGAGGAAATCTGCATGCTTGAGAGATTTTTTTGACGGCGAGTGAAGTCCGCCAACGCCCAACCTACATTAGGTCAATAGGGTAGACAATAGCCTTATCCCTCTCATTCCGAGAAGAGACTTATGCCCAACAGTGGGACAACATAATGGTTTGATGATGATGTTGATTATCTAGATAGGTATCAATAAATATTTTTGTACCTTTTGCCGGGAATTTATGATTTATGCATGCATCCGTCATTAGGGACAACATAACTATGACTTCATCTGGCTAGCTTTCTTCAACAGGCTATTGCAAATTGCTACATTGCGAAATTGATACTTATATTAATACCTTTAAACTTATTATGTCTTTGAAATAAAACTACTTTTTACGGATTTTATCGCGTTATATTGATACTAGCTTTCCGCCCGCAGCTTCGCCCGCGTGGACAACACGATTTTGCCGGTTTAGGTTTTTCCAAAATAACATGTACATGTATATATTTGTTATTAAATGAGCAGCATTCGTGTTCTAATAGCTAGAGCGATGGTCTATCATTCTGGAGTTCTCGTAGGATCGATTTCCACGGGGAGGTACAAATAGTGGTAAACCACTTCTCATTGGTGCTCCAGTTTCACAGTGGCTCTTTTATATTTTTGTGCAATGCGGTTACTCGCAGTTCCGTTACATAGTTTAAATCGTTTAATGAGACGCAGCAGCATTACAGGTGTCCCAAGGAAGGTTAACACTGTTAAGGAACTCTACATGATAGTAAATTGCTTCATCCGCTTGTAGCACTGAATCGATAGACCTGTAATCAATTTCTGAGCCCTCCAACGACTTAAGAAGTATGTAATTAATAGCAACTGCACTGTTGTTTTTCGGAGTTAGTATTGCACGTTTGCACAGCCAATCTATGAACTTGTTTGTATATTAGAAAAATCAGGGTACACTCTAACTATTAGAACTATCGTAGCCACCTGTCACTACTGTATTCAGCAGAGATGGTATACATATTTTTCCTTTGGATTCGGGATAATCCGCATTTCCTATTTTAAGTAATAGGTAGCTCTGAAAACTTTCCAAGGACCGTATCTCTCATATATCTTTTTACAGATAATCATTATGTTGGGTATGGCTATAGGTATGACGATGTTAAAGATGCTCTGATTTCGTCTGCTCGGGTTCCTCTAGGTAAAACAGAATCTGACGGCATTCCCTCGCCTGCAACACAGGAACTCCACCAATCGCTCTATTGCTGCCTCTGACATCTTTAAGAATCTTGTGTGTGCTTCAATTCCACCTTTGTGTGCCTTAGTTATCTCATCCCACACGATAAATCTGCGATTTCAGAGAATTTGAGCCATGTCACTCGGCTAAGATATTATTGCACAACGGATTTTCGACATGAATAAAACTAAGCGGAAGTTTTAAAGGCAGAGTGAGTAGCTTTCCCACCTTCCCACCAAAAGAGGTGCTATTCCAGATGCAGCTACAGCTAAAGCTAGCCCCGATTACTTTGTATTTTAGCCAAAAGTAAGTGCGTGACACAAAATGGTTGGCTAAATAATAATATGTGCAACTTTGATATGATTTTCGAATATTGTGATTCTCGTATTTATTTATTTTGAACGTAATGCTTAACGCAAGGTAATAATAAAAATTAGGTGTTAAAACAAAAGCCAGATTTCTTTACTTGCATTATATAGGGGCTATAGTAAATCTTTTCACGCGGCTAAGGGGTGAAATTGAAATTGAAATTTTGTTGCTTTAATTGTATTGTACAGCTTAAATAGAACAATTTATTTTAAAATACGTGTTTCTTTAATTATAATGAAGAGTTTAAATTCTTAATCTCAAGTAGTTTTGATAATAAATAATTTATTTTCGTACAATCTTTAACACCCCTTTTTAACCCTTTTAGAGATGAAATTCAAAAACTCCTTAAATACGTGATTCTTTAATTATATTGAAGAGCATAAATATTAAGGTTCAAGTAATTTTGATAGTATAAAAATATTTTCTATACAAACTTTAACACCCGTTTTTACCAACTTAAAGGATGAAATTAAAAAAATCCAAAAACACGTATTTCTTTAATTATGTTGAAGAGCTTAAATATTGAATTTCAAGTAATTTTGATAATAAACAAAAAAAGATCCATACAAACTTTAACACCCCTTTTAACCCATTTAAGGGATGAAACTTAAAAAATCTTTAAGGACGTGTTTTATTATTTTGTATTTAAAGGCTAAATACCAAATTTCATTAAATTCAAATTAGAAATGACAGAGTTTCATACAAACTTTAAAGCCCCCTTTCACCCCTTTAGGGGATGCATTTCGAAAAATCCTTTCTTAAATGACGCTTAGAGTATAAAAGCAATATCCTCACAAAATTTCAAACTTCTATCATTAGTGGTTTCGGCTGGGCGATGATATGTCAGTCGGGACATTGCCTTTTATATATATAGAAGATAGATTTTTAAATTAAAATTATTATGTCTTTTGTCAGAGAGCGTCAATTATGAAATAATCATCTAATAATAAAAAAAAATTAAAACATACAACAACAAACCATCACGTCTGTATTCCTCGAAGGGTTAGGCAGAGGTGTACTTATGTACACCTACATTTCGCCGGTATGTTTAGGTCCCATGTAATAGGGAGAGAGCCAATTACCATTAATCAGGCACAAATCCAGACTCAGACACAATACTAGAATTGCTACTGAGAATTTCATAGAAAAACCCAATAGCACCTTGCTCGACCTGGGGATCGAACCAAGGACCTCTAGACTAATGAGGCAGTCTTGTATAAGTATCTGCAAAAGATGTTTTTAATCTAAAGAAAACTTTCAATAATTTTATTCTGAAGTGAAGAAACGCTACTTAAAATAAGATACAACAAGAGAGGGACTAACGTTATGACGATGTCGTCACATGAAAAATCGCGCCGACATCATATCCGGTAGGTATCGCATCCAGGAAATTATGTTGACATGAGTCAGCAAGTTTGTAAGAACCGGCGCACACCCACGGCTCGACATAAAATCGCAAGACTTTTTTATTAAATGATTAGAGTTTTTTTTTAATGATTTAAAATTTACTATTCTAAGAAACGTACTAAATAACGTGACCTATTTACTAAAGTTAAAGTTCTGTGAAAGTTCTTCCGCGGGCATATTTCACCGGTTACCTCGTCTTTGGTACACCGAAGGACGCAAGTTCCAATAAAGAATTATTACTTTGGATAGCATATTAGGTAGTTATTTATCTGTGCTTACTTCACGTTAAACGTGTTATACTTAGATACTGACGAAATTTGAGATAGATATTATAAAAAAAAGGTGACATAACTTCTGACACGATAGAAAGAGGAAACGTGATAGAAGAATCTTCATCAACTCATTTACTGTCTTCTCTCAGAATGAGTTCTATATAGTCTTTAGTCCACCATGCTATGACACCACGCACTTTAAAGCACATGTAACTCGCCTTTGACATTTTGTAAGTACTGGTAATACGACGAATGATATAATTGAAATAAAACATTCGACTTTGTATTTGACCGTTTTTAGTGATAAATAGGTTTCTTCTAGGCAAGCGCGCTCCATCGTAGACTACTTCGTTGCTTAACATCAGGCATGTTGTGGTCCAGCAAAAGCCTACGTGCGATAAAAAAAATATATTGTTATTGATAATGATTCAGAAAAGTCAGAGGCATAATGGCTTGAATCGAGATTCGAGACTTCATCATTCTAACAAAAGTATCATAAAGCTGCTTGTTGCTTAAAATATAATATAACATAAATCTGCGACTATTAGTCGCAAATGTGCAGTAACGCCACGTTTGATGAAGCGTGAATAGCTCTAGCTAACCATTGGAAGTTCTGTTTGCTAATTACTCAAAGTTCGCCATTGTGTTGCCCATTCACTGGCTTACAATTTCATCGATGGGCTACAAATAATGGCTGTCATTAATTTTGGTTCCGCTACTGACAGTCGACTTAATTACTAGTGTTTGGACAGATTTCAGTGTATATTAAATATGATGCGGTGTTGAGAATTATTTTACATACATATAAGTGGATGCGGACAAAAAGGTTCTGGAGTGGAGACCACGCACCGGAAACGCAGTGAGGGACGACCTCCAACAAGATGGACAGACAACCTGGTAAAGGTCACTGGGAGTCGTTGGTTGCAGGCGGCATATAACCGGTCGTTGTGGAAGTCTCTGGGGGAGACCTTCGTTCAGCAGTGGACTAAAAAAACCCCGTTTTTGCATCATTTTTCATTTATGCTCCGCTCCTATTGGTCTCAGCGTGATGATATATAGCCTATAGCCTTTCTCGAGAAATGGGCTATCTAACACTGAAAGAATAATTCAAAACGGACCCGTAGTTCCTGAGATTAGCGCGTTCAAGCAAACAAACATACTCTTCAGCTCATATTAAGAATAGATAGACTAATATTTGGCTGATATAATGATGATGATGATGATAAAGTGGATGCGACAGATGTTTTTTTTGTTGACGAGGTTGGAAATGCTTTATGCACTATCCAGCGCTCCGTTGAGAGCGGTGGGGTATGTCGGACTCCGCTCTGAAAAGATCGAGCTACCGACTAAAACCAACCTAGGCGTTTTGCGTCACCACATTAGTGCCGGGACTACGGGAGCGCCTAAACTCGACCGCAGCGCCAATTACCGGTCTAACTTTTCCATATTTTCTCACCGCTTAAACATTCCCAGTACTCCGACCAATATTTCAAATCCAAAATTTACCAAATTGGTTTAGCCTCCTAGCGTTTTAGCGAGACTAACGGACAGCAATTCATTTTTTTTATTTAAGAGAATAAGAAGAAGCTAAGAGAGAAGAATAGAAGAAGAAGAAGATTGATGGAAGTTGATTGGAAGTCATTCTCCTAGCCAATTATGTTGAGGTGGGTTTTGAAGTGTAACCAAATACGGCTGAGTTTTATTACACGAAGCGACTGCCATAGGATCTCCGCAACCGAATTTCTGACCATGATACAATAATGTTAGCAGATTATTATTTAGCGGCAGCATATACTGCCTTTATTATGACTCACGGAAACGATTGCTACGTAAGAGTTCCTGAGTTCGATTCCCAGGTCAAGCAGTGGGCAGCATTGGGTTTTTATGAAACTCGCAGTAGCAGCTCGCAGTCTGGATACATGCTCGGTGAATGGCAATAGACTCGCCCCCTATTACAGGGGACCTATACATATTGGCGTAATGTGGGTGTACATTAAGTACACCTCTGCCTAACCTTTCGGGGAATACAGGCGTGATGGTATGATTATACCAAGTAATATTTTAGACACACACATACATTGAGTGACACGCATACACACTCGTCTGACATATTATTAAGATGACCGGGAAAACTTCGGCTATATTACTGCAATAAAATATAACATAAGTAATAAAACCTGCCAAGTGATAACTTAACTGAAAGGTTCCGTATTAAAATAGGCATTAAATAGTTATTTTAGTGAAGAAAAAATTAGACCGCGGGCAGGATTCGGACCTGCGTCTTATTATTTATTAATTTATTATTAAGTAGTACAACCACATCATACATATTGTTACAATTGTTATGCTAATGTTGCAGAATAATTTATATCTGATATGTATGACACTTACGGTGTACATAACATTGACCAGTAATAGTGTATACACTTTAGGTGAGTATATTAATTACATTACACAGTATTAAATTATAACTTAAAAATAATTAAGATAGTTAGTTAGATAGGTATATAAAACTAGTTACTTGAGCTACTGAACAATTGAACAATTTTTTTTTTACAATTTTTTGTCTTCTGGTTAGATACACTAGACGCTATGAACTCTAAGCAACCACGAATCTCACCCTATCCCAAAAAAGTCCCGCAGTCGAATTACGAGGACGTAGGACGTAGGGATGTACGGACGTAGGGACGTACGGACGTAGGGACGTACGGACGCAGGGACGTACGGACGTAGGGACGTACGCTGACTTAATGGTTGGTAAATAACATATATTTCTTATGCTTCTGTTCCAAATTAATAATACTAATATAATTATGTATGTATTATACATATAAACCTTCCTCCTGAATCACTTTATCCATTGATGAAAACATCATGAAAATCAGTGTAGTAGATTTTGAGTTTATCGCGAACAGACAGACGTGGCGGAGGACTGTTTAGTCATACGAGTATGTAGTATTATCGGTAACAACTTACGTGTTCTTTTTTTTTTTTCAGATTTTTTAATCTATATTCAATTCAACATTGAATACATATTTTTAAGAATATAGACGGTCGCTTATGTAACGGAACCCAACAAAGGCAACCCGCACAAATAAAAAATACACAAAAATTAAAGTAGCGTCGTTTATTTTTATTTCTACATAAAGAGACAGCATAACATTGCCTACTTAAATAAAAACTATAAAACTCTGCTATCAAACGTCACGGCTTCAAGATAATCTTAGAAGACAGAATGCCTTAAACCCTGATTATCTTAAAGATAATATAAAACCCTAGTGGGCCAAAAACGCCGGGGACCCAACCATGCGCCCCCCGGGATCGAACTCCCATCCCCCACCCTCGGGGAAAATTGAATTTATACTTCATTTCCCATAAAATGCCTATGCCAAATTTATTTTAGACCATTAGCATATTAAAACGGTTCTTACCTTTGTAGCGTTAGCAAAAAAGTTGTAAAAATTTTGTGACAAGTGGTTTTAAAAAGATACGCTTACAAATTGCATTGTTTGTTCTGAAAATAAAGGTATTTGATTTTCTCAGTGGAATGGAACTATAAAAAGTGTGATATTACTTAAGAACAACAATTATTGTCATAAAAATTAGAATAACAATTTAAAAAGGTCAATTGTTAATAACTATTAACGATATTGTTTACTTACAGGGCCGTTTAACGCCTTGGCCGTTTAAAGTCTTTTCTTAAATAGAAGTCCTAAATATAAAATTCATCATCCAACCATGTAAATTCTTGATTGTTTTGCAAACCATACCTACGTCGTACTTTAAATAATAAGATCAGTACTTTTATACGAGACTAAAATCTAGATGTGTTCCAAAAGATCGCGCTTATCGTCCCTTTCGGGGACGGCAGAGAGGGAACGTCAATCGAGGATCTTTTATTTGAATAAATTTTATGTGTACTTAAACGAAACGTACGAGTATAATTCTTGGCACAACCTTGTTTGCTTGACTTATATATGAATATTTGACTACTTTTTTTCTTTTTTACCTAATACATTTGACAAACAAGTTCACGAACTGCAAGCAGCTACTGCAGCCTATGAACACCAGCAACAATAGTGGTTATCACTCTTTGACCAGAAATTTCACTGGCTATATTACTCTTGATGAGTATATTATTGCCTAGCAGCAGAATAAACCTTAGACTGACGTCACCTTATTTAAAAAAAAACTGCTACAATGGGCTGGGTATAGGTAACTGAACTAACTGGATGCGGTTTTACTTTTTGGTATTATTTTTTTTCAGTAAAATATATTAACATAACACACTGTCACCATAACGCCTGTATTCTCCGAAGGGTTAGGCAGAGGTGTACTAATGTACTTACAGCCACACTTCGCCGGTATGTTTAGATCCCATGTAATAGGGGGCGAGCCTATTACCAAAAACCGGGCACAAATCCAGACGCGAGTGGCAATAGGCTCGCCCCCTATTACATGGGACCCAAACATACCGGCGAACTGTGGGTGTACATTAAGTGCACCTCTGCCTAACCCTTCGGGGAATACATGCGTGATGGTATGTTATGTTATGTTATGATTCAAGTGTAATACCTATATTTGTACTAAAACCCTTTGGCTATGGTCCATAAATTCTTTTTGAAAAATAACCTCTCAATAATAATAATTCACAGTTTTCTCTTCAGTCGAGCGCCGCAGCCGTCGCGGAAATCTTACAGGTGAAAAGTTATTAAATGAAATCTATAGAGCATGCCAACGGTCGACAAGCCAGTACGATCCTTTAAATGTCAAAATGTAAGATTTCTTACCATTTCATAACTGTGTACCAAGCCAAAGGACGCGAAGATCGAATCCTGCACGAGGTTGACATTTTCTTTCAATAAAAATCGTCTATAATTTCATATTTTTGTTTTTAAATACAGTTTTCACATTTGTGAAACATTCTGTAGTGGTCGTACGTCCATTTAGTACAATTTTTGACGATTATTTGATCAAAGTCACCTTAGATTCAATGATTTTTGACTCGGCTAAATAATGTAATCTAGATATGTATTTACCACCTGCGAATAATTTAATGTCTTTAAATCTATTTGTCTGTACTTATAATCCAGTCTCAAGCGGTAATTTAAAAAATATTTACCTAATGCTATAGTAAACTGCCTAGTTTAATTAGCCTAGTGCTCCTAAGCGCAATGCTACGCTAGAGGTCTTGGGTTCGATTCCCAGATTGAGCAAAGTGTTATTGAGTTTTTCAATATAATTCCCAGTAGCAGCTCGGAGTTTTGTATATTATGTGCCCGGTGAGTGGCAATAGGCTCGCCCCCTATAACATGGCACCTAAACTCACCGGCGAACTGTGGGTTTACATTAAGTTACACCTCTGCCTAACCATTCTAGGAATATAGGCTTGATGGTATGATATAAATGTTATGCTATAGTAAATGGAGTTTTACACAAACATGTGAAAATTGTACCCTGAAAATATCGTGCTATCATTGACGTAGTTAGGTAAGCTACGTTCGGCAACAGAACAAAGGCAGGTCCGCTTTGAAAATAAGTGTTTTAACACATACACGAGCAAGGTAACTTCTTTGCTCGATAGGGGACACAGACTATGTAGGCACAGAAGACGATTTTATTTTAGGAAACGTGAAATTAATACCTACGGCCTCATTGAGGTCGTATACGCGACAGCTACACTATGTTCTGGGTTTCATTCCTAGGTTGAGGATTGTTATTGAGTTTTCCTACTCAGAAAAATACCCGGTTAGAGGCAAAAGGCTTACCCCTTTTCTGTTTTACGGGGGGGGAAACCTCAAAATGCGTCCAGTCTTTGAGATTAGATAGGATAGTGTGGGATTCATAACCTCTAAAACCATGGTAGCCAACATCAGCAAATGGAGAGGCTTTGTGTTCTCTTGTTAGACCCATCCCAGAGCCCCCTTGTGCAACGCCTGTTAGCCAGATCCCAAAACGTTCCCTTTAAAAAGGAAAAGGCGCCCACTAATTATGTGCTGTTTACCGCGGCAAAGATATTTCTGCCTACATTCATGCTACTGCCTTTCTGTATTCACACAATGTTTACTCTGTGTTCTATCCCTGTTTCTATTTCGCGCACAGTTTTAGTCTCGTTTGTTAACAAAAGTCTTTTGTGAGAACACAGCCAAGTTAGCACGTTAGTATACAAATTGCATTTTACACAGCTATCCTGTTTTTGTATTGTAACATGTCTGTTCTCACTTATATTCTTTGGATTTTATAAAGAAAGCTTTTCTTCGTATTTTTAAGTAAAATTGCCTTATTTTTAGGATTTTTTTTTTCGATTTTATATTAGTAAGTAAATTTAGATATTTCTTTTTTAGATTTATATTAATTTGGTTTATTTTAGACAATAAACTAAGCAAGAATTGGAGTATTCACTTTCTTTAAATTTTATTTTACCCAAATATATATTCTTCATTCGTTAGTCTAGTGGTAGAAAGTACTACTGGGTTCGCTTCCCAGGTCGCCTCCATATGCTGATGTAGTAAGCTCACCGGTCGAACTGTGTTATTGGGTTTTTCTGTGAAATTATACCTTATCATCATTTCATTTCATTTCATCATTTCATTTCATCATTTCATTTCATCATTTCATTTCATCATTTCATTTTATCATTTCATTTCATCATTTCATTTCATCATTTCATTTCATCATTTCATTTCATCATTTCATTTCATCATTTCATTTCATCATTTCATTTCATCATTTCATTTCATCATTTCATTTCATCATTCCATTTCATCATTCCATTTCATCATTCCATTTCATCATTTCATTTCATCATTTCATTTCATCATTTCATTTCATCATTTCATTTCATCATTTCATTTCATCATTTCATTTCATCATTTCATTTCATCATTTCATTTCATCATTTCATTTCATCATTTCATTTCATCATTTCATTTCATCATTTCATTTCATCATTTCATTTCATCATTTCATTTCATCATTTCATTTCATCATTTCATTTCAACTTCAAGGAATAGCAGCGGCGGTAGCCTAATGGCTAGGGCGTCGGACTTGCGAGCATGTGGTTGCCGGTTCGCAACCCAGCCATAGCACTACCGACGTGAACCCACTCGTAATACAAGCATTTAGCTTAGCACGAGGGGTTAACAAGATTACTAGTGATGTGTGACCCACATTGCCAGTAAGATTGGATTTTCTAAACTAAAAACGACGACAGAACATCACAATTTTCAACTAGGCAACTCGCCTAATAAATCTACCGTCAAGTATGCTAGATTCTCAGCGGTTACTGAAAAATATTTCCTTCAGGAACGAAGTGGAGCGCCGGTCGCCAAGCCAGACGTATCGCCGGCTTTGCCTAATGGAAGCGACAATTTTACAGGAGTTTTATTATTGAAACGTAATTTAAAAATTATGCCGTGGTGTGTTTTTCTATGAAATTTTCAGTAGCAGCTCAATATCAGTTCGGAGATTGGATATGTGCCCGGTGAATGGATATAGACTCGATCCTTATTACATGGGACCTTAGCATACCGGCGAACTGTGGGTGTACATTAAGTGCACTCTGCCTTATCCTTCGGGCGTGATGGCTATGGTGTGAATTAGTTTCAGATTTAAAATTTCAAAAAAGTATTATTTTTTATATCTTGCATATAATGCGGTGACTGCATTTTTGGTTATAGAAAATAACTAATACAATAGTTGCGCCGCGTGTCATGAGTTCGATTCCCACCCAAGATAAATCTTTTTAACTGACAAAAAAGGGTGTTATTATACATTTTAAGAGTCTATCTCTGTGCTAATCATAAATATCATATCTCATCATGATTTAAGCTTAATTTCATATTGTTTCTTAATCTCATAATCATTTGATCATCATAATAATTTAGGCTTAATTTCATAGAAAAACCCTATGACACTCCACCTGAAAATAAAAGCCAAGACCTCTATCATAGTATTCACTGAAACTAGACCGAAATTAAATTTTGTAGTTTTTTTGTACTCAAAATTTTCGTTTAGATAAAAACATTATCCTTAGAGCTATCACAAGTAATTGGGTGCCTATACCACGTGAAATGCCGAGGTCCCTGCCACCATCAATTCCCTTAAACGGTCCGATTTAAATTTCAAATTTACCCTCATTCAAATCCGGAGGCGAACAAATGGCAACACTTGGATTTTGGTCCCCTTTACTCTTCAATGTTTTCTAGATAGGATGGTACATAATAGGTACTTTAAGACATTCGAGCTTTAAAGTATTTAAGGCATTCCTTAGGCTATCATCTATTTCTGAAAAGCAGGGATAGCCTGTTTAAATTTATTGCTTAAAGCTTTTTTTTTTTATTGTAACACTAGTTTTTGCCCGCGGTGTTTGCTCTCGTTTACAAAAAGACTGCCTCATTAGTCTAGTGATACGACCATTGGACTGCCAAGTCAAAGGGTTCGAGTTCGAATCCATGGCACGCACCTCTTACTTTTCGAAGTTATGTGCGTATTAATAATTAATTCACTTAAACGGTGAAGGAAAACATCGTGAGGAAACCTGCATGCCTGAGAGATTATCTTGAGGGTGTGTGAAGTCTGCCAACCCGCAGTAGGCTAGCGTGGTGGACTACAGCCACATTCCTTTCGTATTTAGAGGACACCCGCGGCCGTGCCCAGCAGTGGGACAATGTAATGGGTTGAAGAAAAAAAAATAGTTTAGTGGTCCTAAGCGTAACTGCTATGCCAGAGGACCTGGGTTCGATCCCCAGGTTATTCTTCACTTATTTCTATATTAACGTTAAAAAACATTTAACCAAACGATGGTAAAATCGTTACGTTAGCGCGTTAGTTCGGAACGGCTAACTTCAGACAAGCACACTTATTTTGAACAAACTATACTTATTTGTTTACTATGATTGAACTAGCTGAAGACCGGGCTCTGTGGCGTTCACTTAAAGAGGCCTACGTCCAGCAGTAGACGAATACGGGCTGATGATGATGATGATGATGATGATGATGTTATTCATAAGCTTCGAAGATTCTCTGCCAACGAAGTCAGATTTTTTAGTACCTAAGTAAAACCTTGTAAAAAAGGCGAAATCTGAAGTCCGAAGCCTTATGAACAGCCTCGGTCCAATAGATTAATGCGCCACTAGACCCCTCGCAAGATTAAGTAGAAAAACTTTAGGGTTAAGTTAGGGTTGAGGGTTAACCGGTAGCGAAGTTAGTGGGTGTAAAATTTGGGCAACATGAGGTTATATAAGTAAGTAGTTGTATAGTTATTTAGCATAATGTACCAGCAAATTATGTTAAAACAATATATTATTTTAAAAGAGTGTCCATGGAGTTTCTTGCCGGATTCTTCTCCATGGGATCAACTTTTTGGAACCGTGCAACTAGAGTCGATAACGTTTCATAAACGCTTGTGAAAGCTTATTTGAAATAAAAAAACATTTGATTGATTTTGTAAGTAATGATGCTAGCTGCCTCATTAGTTTAATCGTTGGAAACGTGGCTGCTGGTCCCGAGTCTAAAGTTCGGTTCCCGGGTTGAGCAAAGTGTTATCGGGTTTTTACCCTATGATAAGGGTAATTGTCTGTCTTAGAAGTTCTCAGTAGTCGGATTTACATCCAATTATTAGCAATAGTGTGTATGCAGTGATACCCTAGTGAGATGAACATCAGACTGCCAATTCAATGACCCGAGTTCTAGTCCAAGGCCTCTGAATTTTCGTAGTCATGTGCGAATTAATATTTAATTATCACGCGCTTAAACGGTGAAGGAAAACATTGTGAGGAAACCTGCATGCCTGAGAGATTTTCTTGATAGCGTGTGAAGTCTGCCAAACCATGGTAGGTTAATGGGGTGGACTATAGTCTAATCCCTCTTTTTCTGAGGAGGAGCCGTGCCCAGCAGTGGGATAATGTAATGGGTTGATGGTGATGATAATTAGCAATAGGAGGTAAACCTATTGCTAAATTAATAACATAACATAACATACTATCACGCCTGTATTCCCCGAAGGGCTAGGCAGAAGTGTACTAATATACTACTACCTAGTTATCGCCTTACCTTTCTCTTGAGTCCATCCAAAGGTTGTCTGTAAGAGATCGCTTTAAGCGATAAGACCGCCCACTGTACCATTGTAAGATTTATAACATGTACTTGACAATATTTTCTTGGTGTGCAATAAAGAATATTCTATTATATTCTCATATCCACCCACATTTCGCCGGTATGTTTAGGTCGCATGTAACAGGGGGCGAGCCTATGCCATTAACCGGGCTCAAATCCAGACTACGAGCTGCTACTGAGAATTTCATCGAAAAACCCAATAACACTGCTCGACCTGGGGATTAAAACCAGGACCTCTAGCGTAGCAGTCGCGCTTAGGACCACTAGACTAATGAGGCTAAACTAGCAATTAGAAGAACTACGTTAAATCGTGCCTAGTCCACACAGTACCTCAGATCAAATAAAAAGTTAAGATGTAACTTTGCGAACAAAGAATTGAGGCCGGCTAAAACTACGCTTTGCCGTATACAACACACAATTACATGCACATATGTATTAGTTAACTACGCCTTATCTTGTCTGTCGAGCTTTAGCTCGACTGACAAGATAAGGCGTGTTTCGGTAAACGTGTGTGCGTGTAATTGTGTGTTGTACACGGCAAGGCGTAGTTTTAGCCGGCCTCACTTTTTTGTTCGCAAAGATCCATCTTAACTTTTTATTTGATCTGAGCACAGTACATGTATTTGCAACTTTAATGAGATATAAATCGGAGCTTCCTGCAGTTTCTAGTGGAGGCTACAGGTTTGCACTACGGGACGATAAATCTAAGGCTCGTACTACACAGGTGCTAATTATAACAACGTAAGGTGTTGTTATTTATTAAGAAAACTGTGTTTTAATTTCATGCTTGAGACTGCACGTTTGGTGTAGAGGTTTAGGTTGTCTCTGCTATTGTTGAAAGAAGTGTCGTGAGTTCGATGCCTACACAAATAATTGAATGATCACATCATCATCATTATCATCATCAGCCCGTATTCGTCCACTGCTGGACGCAGGCTTCTTAACAATGTGGGTCGCACAGTACTAGTATTCTTGTAAAACCCTAGTGATACGATAAATAAATGCTTGTGTTACGAGTGGGGTCACGTCGATAGTGTGATGGGTAGGTTTGGAACCGGCAACCACATGATCGCAAGTCCGACGCCTTTGGCTACTGCCGTTCAGCCTCACGCTCTGCTTAGCCCTTCAGATATACAGGCGTGATGGTATGTTATATTTATGTAATGTAGACCGACTCAAGGTATGATACGGAAGCCACACAAACTTAATTTGCACTACCAACACCATCGATGTACTAAACTGCATAAGTATTTACAAGAGCTGACCCGGGCGCACTTCGTTGGGCAATATAGCCTATGACACTCACAAATAATGTAGCTTTCTATTGGTGAAAGAATTTTCAAAATCGGTTCAGTAGACTGCTACGCTAGAGGTCCTGGGTTCGATCCCCAGGTCGAGCAAAGTGTTATTGGGTTTTTCCATGAAATTCTCAGTAGCAGCTCGGAGTCTGGATTTGTGCCCGGTTAATGGCAATAGGCTCGCCCCCTATTACATGGGACCTAAACATACCGGCGAAATGTGGGTGTACATTAGTGCGCCTCTGCCTAACCCTTCGGGGACTATAGGCGTGATGGTATGGTTCAGTAGATCCAGAGACTACCCAACAAAACTTTACCTCTTTATAATATTAGTATAGATACAGATTTGAATTGCGTACACCTCCTATTAAACCTTCGGGGAAAAAAGGCTTGATATGTATGTAGGTTTACCTACAGTTCGCCGGTATGTTTAGATCCAATGTCCTAATAGGGGGTGAGCCTATTACCATTCACCGGGAGAAATCTAAACTCCGTACTTCCGGAGATTTTTAAAGAAAAAACCAGTAGGTAACTTGACCGAGGAAGTACTACCCTCCCAGAGAATATCGACTTCTACTAGCAGTATGCATACTGTTGCGTTTCGTACGGTGAGTGTGGAGCGTTGGAGGCCCAATTCCTCCCTCAGTGCCTTTCCTTCTCCTCTTCTCCTTTCCCTCCCTTTTCCACAAATAGGCTCGCCAACGCATCTGCAACTCTTTTGGTTCTGCAGATGTCCAAGGGCGGCGATGACTACTTAGGTACCATTAGGTAGCTCGCCTACTTATTTGCCGAGTTATCCCATAAAAAGAAAAAAAAACTAATGAGGCAGTCAAAACATATTTGTGTAAAAACGGTAAAATCCTAAACGACTCCTGTCACTCCGAATGTAGTTGTTGGAACTTAAAAGGTCGTTAAGCTGACAGTTTCAGTTGTCATAACGGCACGTACATCATTTAATATTTCTGTAATCAGATGTAAGTAATGAATTCGACCAATAAATTAAACATTCATCATCATCATCATCATCCACAGCCTGACTTCACCCACTGCTGGGTATAGGCCTCCCCAAGTTTGTGCCATCCACCACGGTCCTGTGCCACTCTCATCCAAGTACGCCCAACGACGTAAGTTAAACATTACGATACGTTAATGCTACTTATTTTTTGCATTGAATGTACAAATTAAATCAGGACCTCCAATTTATTAAAGGAGGAACAGATTTAATCACGGTTGTTGGGAACAACGACAGAATGGTGGCCGAGGGAGGGCAGTAGGAGTGTCGGGCGTCCAGCAGCAAGATGGGTCGACGACATAACTTACGTCGTTGGGCGTACTTGGATGAGAGTGGCACGGGACCGTGGTGGATGGCACAAACTTGGGGAGGCCTATACCTAGCAGTGAGTGATGTCAGGCTGTGGATGATGATGATGATGTTGGGAACGTCTCAAATGTCATGGCCGTAACTATAGAACATGGAAAGGTAAGTTGTAAGTTTGTAGTGTGTATCTGTGTCTTTCTGTGGCATCATAGCTCCTGAACGGATTAATCGATTTCGATGAAGGTTTTACGTTAGAAAGTAGTCTTTATCGATATGTTCTTAGCTACGATTCATAACTATTAAATGAATATTTGAATTCATAACTACGAAAGGAAAACATCCATCACGTCAGCTAGTACCAGATAAAAATGCCTTCTCCATTTATTTATCCTTGCTCAGGAGAGTGTAGCTCCTGAACAAAATTTTCCATTAAAGCGAAAATATGAAAGGTATTTACACTGGTCGGCCGTCCGAAGCCCGACAAATTAACCTTTGCGTCGTTGACCACCGGAATTTCATAGTTGCCCCTACGACCCAGATTTAATAATAAAAATTGCGATCCGTGATTTCCAGACCTGTGCCTGTTTCCGTGCTTCTAATAACATATTGGAAGACTTATTAGATTTGTATTATTTTTTAAAAAGCTAACTAGCAATGTGGGTGCACTTTACTAGTATTCTTGTTAGCCCCTCGTGCTAAGCTAAATGCTTGTGTTACAAGTGGGTTCACGTCGGTAGTGCAATAGGTGGGGTTCGAACCGGCAATCTCATGATCGCAAGTCCGACGCCCAAGCCATTAGGCTACCGCCGCTTCAAATTGATTATAATCTAAAGGCAAGTGCCTTGTAATTTTTAAGATTTTATTTTTGACACTTTGACACTTGGCCTTTGGTCGAGCATAATTATTGTATGAAAAGAAATACTTTTTCTTTCTTTCTATTTATTCAGAGTGAAGAGGTAAAATACCTATTGTGAAGTTATTGTTGTTCAAAAGATGATATCGACTTTTATTATAATGAACCCAGTACCACCGAACACGAACTATGACAGCTCTATCGTTCAGCCTTCGCTGACGCCGTCAACATCATCATGTGTTCCAGTTTAAACGGTTCCCAGTGTAATAGTTAAGTCTAATAAGCTGAGGAGTCAAGATGACAACGCGGGAGTGATAACCACTGGTGTTGCTAGAGTCTATAGGCTGCAATTGTCATTTATATCACTATGCATGTTTCTCATTTTAAAACAATGAAAAAAATCATATTTACTCACCCACCCTTCACCGATGCCTATTTATTTTATACCTCAAAAAAACAGTTTAATGGCTTATCTGCTTATGACCTATAAAGACCTTCACTCTTCCAATCATTCTCCCAAATTAAAACCCCCCACTTATAACAACGATCGACATAGAAACCGCACGGTGCCTAATGTATCAGCAGCGAGCTTTGTTCTGCATACGGATCCGTGCAAATTAATAGCACACCCTCATTTGTCAAGTGAAAATGTACCCTTCATTATAAATTCAATGTGTTACGATTTGTTGAATCAATACAAACCAAACCCTATTGTGACGTCGCAGATCTAATAATATTTATTCCAGGGTTTATTTTTATACTGAATTGACTGTCTCGTTAGTCAAGTGGTGGCAAACAGCGGAGTGGAATGATTGGAGGCCAAATTTCTCCTGTAGTCCCCTTCCTTCTCCATTTCTCTTTTTTCTCCCTTTTCCCTAACGGTAGGCAGCAGCCTGGTGTCTACCGTTAGAGAAGGTGAGCCGCTTGCTCGTCTGCCACAGTTAGTAGGCTCGATAACTCATTTGCAATCATTGGTGTTGCAGGGCATGCGTCCATGGGCAATGATTTGCTGGACCAGACAATGTTACATTTCCATATCTAATAACGAGGTTAGGTAAATCTGAAATGTATGGAATTGGCATAATCTTTCGCGATGAAATTATGTCAAATTCATACATTTCTGATATCTAACTTCGTTATCGATAGTGAAGATCTAGACCCCCAGGTGGCTTGTCTGCTCTTTTGCCGACTTTACTCACAAAACAACGCGTCTGATGAGTTTCTATCGATATCGATAAGATTCTCATCCTTAGTCAAATTGTATTATAAACGACACATATTCAACCAGCAACTTTCCAACTTAATAAACTTATTTAACATAAAACATCCAAAACTATACAACTCAATAATTTAACTCCGCTGAATAATGGAACAGTCAGACAGTTTGTTTAGAACTTTGTAAGGGTCACTTTTGTTTGTGTTTTCAGAATTTAGGACGTATTGCTATTTGCTTCGTGTCAATTATACCCAAGGGCCTTGTTTGGCAAAATTAATTTAGGGTCATTCTCATTTTTTTTTACGGAAGAGAGCTGTATTTCATGTGATAATAATGTAGCGTACATGGCTGCTTTAAAAGGTTTTTTTTTGTTAATTGGACAGGTAAATTTTTACAGGGAATTTTATTTAAAACTTTATTTTCATTTTTAGTTGAAAAAAATTCTAAATCTTAATATAATCCTAGAATAACTTCAAACTGTCAATAAGTGTCATTGTAGTATCAAATATTACCTACGTGTATTTGGAAGTTTCATCAAATAAATAAAACCATCACGCCTATATTCTACGAAAGGTTAGGCAAAGGTATACTAATATACAGCCACATTTCGCTGGTATGTTTAGGTCCCATGTATGGGGCGAGCCTCTTGCTATTAACCAGGCGCAAATCCAAATTCCGAGCTGCTTCTAAGAATTTTATAGAAAAACCCAATTACATTTTGTCCGACCTAGGAATCCGAACTAGAGAAGCAGTCGTGCTAAGGACCACCAGACTAAAGAGGCAGCCATTTGATGATTATTTGATTTAAAATAACATTTATAACACAGATTTTTTTTATATTTTAACCTGTTCTACCAATAGATTATACCTATAAATATCTACTAAGCCCATACATTTTCAGTATACAATATAATAGCGTGCACTTAATTATGTCCGACAGTGTACTGCAGTCAATTTGTCGAGATTAGTACCGTAGTACACTGGCTGTCAATAGAACCTAGTACACTCGAGTTATGAAGTGACACTGTTGCGTGACGTCATTTGTAAGCGTTATTACGTCATAGCTGGCTATTAAAGTGATTGATATTAGTATTGGTTAGTTGATTTATGTTTTTTGTTATTATGTAGGTAAGTGTACATTGGAGTTAATGATAATAAGTATTGAGTGGTTTTCTGACTGCCTTTTAGTCTAGTCGTCTTAAGTGCGACTGCTATGCTAGAATCCTGGGTTCGATTCCTAGGTCGAGCAGGGTTTTGCTGTAAAATTCTCAGTAGCAGTTCGCAGTCTGGATTTGTGCCTGATTAATGGTTATAGGCACGTCATCTATTACATGGAACTTATAAATAACGGTGAACTGGTGGATGAAGGTACGTACTAATGTACGTACCTTCATCCACCAGTTAGTACGCCACGAGAAAACCTAGAAACTTAGAAGTAAAGCTAGTTGGAAAACATCGTGAGGAAACTGCCTGCCTGAGAGATTTTCTTGACAGCGTGTGAAGTCTGCCAACCCGCAGTAGGCTAGCGTGGTGGACTAAAGCCTAATCCCTCTTGTTCTTAGAGAAGACACGCCCTGCAGTGGGACAATGTAACGTTTTGATGATGATGATAATATTTTTCATTCAGTTTTTTTCAGTCTACGACCCCGTTGGCAATTTTTGTTTTAGCTTAAAATAGTATCCAGCTTGTAAACGTCTGGCAACGTTGGAAAAGGGCCCACTTCAAGCTGTAACAGCTAAAGTGGTGCCGTCGAGTGCCGCGAAGTCACAGAGACTAAAATATGCCCATTTACATGACGTAAAGGGTCAGCAGAACAATAGCTTGCTGTATTTCACGTAGACTTAAGATTCTAAGATAAAAAATTCTAAGAAAAATATTAGAATTCCTTTTATATCGGTTTCGTATAGAAAGAAGATAGTTTTAGAATATAATTATACTGATAAGATATCATCATCTTCTTTCTTCTTTTTTCTTTAAAACTTCCTTATATTTTAGGTAATATTGAATTATCATAAGCGGCGGTAGCCTAACGGCTAGGGCATCGGACTTGCGATCATGTCATTGCCGGTTCGAAACCCACCCGTAATACAAGCATTTAGCTTATTACGACGGGATAACACGAACTTAAAAAAAATAATAAAATACTTTATGTAGTGATTCAGTAGTATTGAATGTCGCATGCATTCACAACATTCATGTTGTGAATATTTTATATTACCTATATTCATATAGGTAATATAAAATATTCACAACTGAGAACTATATAATATTTTTCCCTTTTTTAGCAAAGATTTTAGTTGTCAGTTACCATGCAATAGTACCAACTGCTAAACTTTACAATGGATTACTACTATTTGCTACGATGACGACTTTATAGCAAAACTTTTAGTTATCTGTTTTGAATATTTTTATAGTAGTCGCAGTTACTACTGCCATGAACCTAGAATGTATTATACACCTACGAATTGCGTAAAAGCAATTGAAATTTGAATTTATTGGCTAAGCGAACGCCTTCAACTTAAGTAGGTAGGCATTAAAGGTTCTTAAATCTAAGCTTAACCGCAACAAATTAATGAACCGTCAAGTCCAAAATAATTGAAAAACTGTGACAGTGATCATTATAAATTTTACTAAGCTTACTAAAATCAAAGAGCTTAAAATCAATTTAATTGCCCCAAAAAAACCACAGCTCTTTATTTCAACGGGATACGGTTTAAATTCCTTTGTCAATAGCTTAAGAATTCAATCTCAACCAATTTAATTGTACACTCGGCAAAGAAAATATCAAACAAATCTATACTTTGAGTCTATAAAAATAAAGGCTACACTTAAGTTTATTGTCAGTAAAATAGATGCGATGTTTTTTTGGGCAATGATTGTTTAACCATCGAGGCATATCTGATTAGGAACGCAACGGTTAGAACTATTTAGGCAATGTTTTGCAACGCAAAATTTTATACACTTGTAGCTAAATAAGTCCGTTAGGGTAAGCGTTTACTGTATCGGTGTTCAAACGGTGTGCAATAAGCGCATTGTAGCGCAGAAATTGATATTTATTTATTTAAATTAAGGTACTCCAACGACTTATTCACTAGAACATTTTTATGGTATCTTATCATTAGAATGAGTTTTTCATACCATCATACCATCACGCCTGTATTCCCCGAAGGGTTAGGCAGATGTGCATTTAATGTACACCCACAGTTCGCCGGTATGTTTGGGTCCCATATAATAGGGGGCGAGCCTATTGCCATTCACCGGGCACAAATCCAATGTGTTTTTCACTTATAGAAAATTGTGCACTGCACTTACATATACAATAATCGTAATCATATTAAGTTAGACTTAAATTAATGAATACTATTATTGTATGGCGACATTGAGCCTGGTGAAATTTCCAGTTCAATGGAAATTTCATACTATAAAAAAAGACAGAAACAGACAGACACATGCTGTGCTTTACAGCATTTGTCCTCAATCCTAATGGACTTCCGCTGAAGGCAACGGGGCGTGTTACACTTCACCCATGGCGGGTGACCACCGACTTAAATCACGCTGGTGTTTAGCCTCACAACTTTTTGCTGGGACCACGGGAGCAAGATGCCATTCCTACGCGACCTCGACAGTGGTTGACTCCTGTTGCGGTCTCCGGCAATGTTGAGGGGGTCGTCGGTACATACCTACCTTTTCAATTTCAATTTATCTTACCTTAACCATCACGTCTGTATTCCTCGAGGATTTATAGAAATATGTACTAATGTACATCCACAGTTCGGTCTCATGTGTACTAACCCTTATTAAAAACCAGTTTTAAAGCAAATACCGTGCATACATAATATGCATTACTTTAAGCTTACGATTAGAAAGCAGTAGTTAATTGAAATGTTATACTGACGTAGGTATAAATTGAAAAGCATTTTAATAAATCTCTTCGAAGAATTATTAATTCAAGGTCTATTATAACCATCACGCTTGTACCCGAAAGATTAGGCAAAAGTGTACTAATGTACACCTAAATTTCGCCTCTATGAAATAGGGCTTGAGCCTATTGCCATTAACCGAGCTGCTACTGAGAATTTTATTAAAACAACCCATATAAACTGCTTGACATCGGAATCGAACCCACTACCTCTATAGTAGCTATCGCGCTTGGGACCACTAGACTAATAAAGCAGTTCAGAGAAGACAACACTAGAAACCGTTCACAAACTAAATAATCTAAATAATAATTTCACATAACTATATAGAGTGAATAGAACTGTTGAAATTCAATATATTCTCTACTGACCGTCGAAACAGAAACGCTTTTGTGGTTGCAAGCTCCTATGCTAAATCTACATTCATTCTAACATTACGTACGTTAAGGAGAATGCCCGGCGAAAACAGGAGCTAAGGGTGGGGCCATGAAAATATCGTGTAGCTCTTCAATTTCAAACTTAATTCCACAAATAGGAGGTTTTATTGAAATAAAACAATTATTTAGGGATTTTATTACGTAATATTGATATTACTGTGATGGTCTCACATGGAACTGGAATTTCCCAAAATCCCGTTTTAGAACTCACTCACGTTAGGAACATTTATGCATAATTCACTTTATAATAAATATTATTTATTTTATTATTTCGCAAACTCGACTCACGCCTTGATCCTATCTGTAAATTCCTATCTGTTTTATTATTTATAGATATTATACATAGTTGATAAAGCTGAATTAGTCACAAATCGGACGCTTAATTTGTTTCTAAGTCCCAAAGAAGCAAATAAAACACTGCGCGCCAACGGCTAACTCGCGGCGAACGACACTGTGACGTCACAGCTATTTCGGCGGCCGCTCAGTAAACTTCGTAAACAGTCGTAGAACAAAAATTTTTGCACTGTACGTTGAGGATTTCCCAGCTCTATAAATCTGCATTCTCAACTAAAAACGTTACTGATCCTCATTGCCATTCGTTCACTATTACTTTTAATATCTGTGTTATGAAGAAACAAAATAAAATAAATATTTATGCTTCTCGACTCATCTGTTCAGCTCTTCATACTGTCTACCAATCAGAGCATGAGTTTTGATATTGCAAAAATTTTTGACAGCTCGTTTACGTAGTTGTGATTAACCACTGGTGGGCAAAATTGAAAAAAAACATGAATTTAGTTCCCAACGATACTTGAAATCTCATGCAGCTACTTCATGCTATCGACCGCAGCGCGGAAACTGCTTCAATAAAAACGGACCGTACTAACAAGATGGCCACTTAAATTAAAAGCCGTGTATTATCTCAGGTTTAATGGCCCCACATAAAGTTTACACAATCTCTATGTTAGTCTGATTACGTTATCGAAGACGGTGGTTGAATTGAACATAGAAATAATATTTACACTGAATGTGACTCCTAAAATATGATTATATTTTGTTTGTGCATTTTATTACGCAAATACAACAATATTGCATGTGTCATAGACAATATAAAACTGAAAATGTATCAAAAAGGGAATCCTTTATCTTTATGTATGGCTTTCAGGTTTGAAGGAATTATTAAAATACAGATTTTAGTAGCAAATATTGCGTAGGCTATTTTATTTATTTTTGTATGTGTTACCTCAACTAGCAGTGCCTTTTCCGTTCCAACCGCTTGTCCAGCTCTTAAGGGTCGTAGCTAGATGTTTAATCGCGTATAATCTTCCTTGAGAATTGAGCTATCAAATGCAAAAATCATATTTCAAATCAGACTTGTAGTTCCAGAGATTACCGCGTTCTAACAAAAAACCATCAAACTTTTCAATGTTTTTTATACCAGCTTAGCTACTTGGACCGCTAGTGGTGTAATAGTAGTAGTAGTAGTCTCGGTAGCTTAGTTGGTAGAGCGTCCGGTGCACTTAAGGCCGAATTTTTCTTACACTATAAAATTCATAAATTAATAAAACAAATAATTCTGAGTTTATAGAATTTTTATATATTTATCGTAAAGCTTAATTCGAACTTCTCTCTCCGAGTAAACTGTAAACAATTAACATTTTACTACATACTCACTACAAAGTGTCACCCACCTAAAATGTAGATGGCGACACTTTCGTGTAACGGTTAACTTAATAGTGATCATTAGTGGAACTTCTTTGTCAATGGAACACGTTCAAATGAAGGCTTGTTTACACTATCGGGTAAAGAGTATAATTTGACAGATAAATATGGCGGGATATGAGAGGGGTACACTATTGGCCACCTCGTATAGTAGGGGTAAGTAAACCCTCGGCATCTCTTAGGAGTTTTAATGGCCCAAAGAGGTCTTAACCGCGACTGCTACGCTGGATATCTTCTTCGATTCCTGGGTCCAGCAGTGTAAATAGGTCTCAGTAGCAGCTCGGAGTATGGACTTGAGCCTGGTTAATTGCAATAAGCTCGCCCCCTATTACATGGCATCGATATACCGGCGAACTGTGGGTGTGCATTAGTAATCCTCTGCAGCCCTTCTGGGAATACAGGCGACATATTTAAGATTTTATGCTCGCAGTGTCTCTAATAGCGTACATCTAAGCTATATCCCCCAATAATATATAGTGTATTTCTAGACTATCTCCCAATAATTTACAAACTATAATATGGCTGGCTAGCTGAAGCTTCGATTGTATTCCTACCTCCTGTAATAGAGACTGTATCTGTATAAAGAATCGTCTCTCTCTTTCGTCCGCAAGAGAATGAACAGAGAATTACGTTCATAAGTTATTTATGAAGAACTTAAGTACGTAATTCTCTGTTCATTCTAAATTATTTGGAGAGACATGTCTCTCCAAATAATTTATTAATTGTTAGAATGTAATGATTTTTCGATTTCCTACCCTAAGCACTATTAATATAGGAAAACACGAAAGTTACCACCCGTCCCTTTCAGTTTTAAAACTATTTCGGTGTAATTGAGTTAGCCCGAATTTCGTGCTAGACAGAATTAGTGGTTCGGGCCGGAATGACGGGGCATACGGTTTAATCCACACTTTGTAAGTAAAGTTTCTAGTTTGTAGAAGGTTGGTGTTAGCAGCAGAAATTGTATTGACTGAATGTAAGCTGATCTTGGTGAGGATACTTGGATTTGTGTTATTCCGGACGAAGTTGTAAGAGAGATTGATTTAAAGTCAATAGTAGCAGGAGTGTTAAACCTGTTTGGGGAATAATTTTAGAGTAATTTACAAGATTTGAATTGATCCACTTTGCTTAAGGCGGACCATCTCAGTTTCAAATTATATTTTGTTTTTCGCAATTTGTACTTGTATGATGATTCGATATCGTATTTATGCTTGTGTTACTATTGGGTTCTCGTCGGTATTGCAACCGGAAACCACATGATCGCCAGTCCGATGTCCTAGTCATAGTGTAGGCTACCACCGCTTCAAGGTACTACTTATCTCCACTCAGTTGTTTATATGTTATAAAAACAGTATAGGACTGTTTTTATTGAATACCAGCTTTCAGCCCACAACTTCGCCCGCGTGGTTTCTCGGCTTTTCTGTACTATAATATGTATATATTAAACATATAAACCTTCCTTTCAAATCACTCTATACATTGGTGAAAACAGCATGAGAATCAGTGCAGTAGTTTTTGACTTTACCGCGAACAAACAGACAGATGCGGCGGAGGGCTTTGTTTTATAATATACTAGCTCCGCCCCCGGCTTCGCCCGCGTGTTTTCTTGACTTTCCTGTACAATAGTATGTAAAAAAATGTGATAAATGTAGAACCGCTCGACCAATTTTGTGAAAACTTCACATAAACCATCTACTAAATAGTCCGAACAAAGCCTAAACATTTGGTTTGGATAGGTGTGCCCGTTTTTGAGTTATAAAATTACAAAGAAAAGTGGCATTGATTTTTATATATAGGTACCTATTGATATAGATAGTGAAGTTGGCAAACAAGTAGTTACCCACCTAATGGTAATTCGCTGTTCATTCTAATGCGGACGAAAGAGAGAACGCACCTCTCTTTCAGTCGTCATACAGTCTATATTAAAGGAGGTAATAAAATCGGAGGGCAGTAGGAGTGTCGGGCGTCCAGCAGCAAGATGGGTTGACGACATATCTTACGTCGTTGGGCGTACTTGGATGAGAGTGGCACGGGACCGTGGTGGATGGCACAAACTTAGGGAGGCCTATACCCAGCAGTGGGTGAAATCAGGCTGTGGATGATGATGATGAATAAAATCGAAGCCCCTGAACGCATAATACGTGTGATAGTTAAATCAATTGAACGCATTACTGTAATAGCTCTGTATCAGGTTGCTCGTAATACCAACTAGATTAGTACTTTGTGTGTTGTGGTGTTGGTCATAAGCGGTAGCGATTAAAGTGCAATTTATTGGTGAGCGGATAATAGCAAAACAGTGACGTCATTATCCTAACCTTTTCACAACTATTTTGGGTGAGATAGGACAAGGTTTATGAGGGTATTTTTTTCTAAATTCACCTGATATGTAGGAAATTTTACCAAATAGACTAGCTAGCTGAATTACCCCTTTAACGTCACCAACTAAACGTTTTAAGGCTTAAAGGCTTACTATAATAATAACAGCCCAATCAATGTTTAGACTAATTTTCATTCTGTTCCCAATTATGAAAAGTGTGATTCCACTTTTAATATAAGATACCTGCTTCACCTACTAGTACACAAGAATCTGCCCTTCGTATTTTAGGGACCTAGAGGGTTGACAATGCATCGATGACTCTTCTGCTTAATCGTTATAACTAGATGTTCTGAGTAGCAGTGGTCACTTACCATCAGGTAAATTCGTTTGCCGACGATATTATAAAAAGTCGATATTATTAAGAAGAACACGTGAAAGAGATTCATAGAAAATTTCAAATAAAAATACCCGCTACAAGCTTGAAACTTGCACCAAGCACCAAGCACCAAGGCTGATTATAGGCCGCAGGTACAACTACTGATTAACATTGCCTTCACTTCGTCTGAGCAATACATTGACGTTCAGAGGCGTTGCTCGTCGGCTAATGTAGTTACGGCACCGTAATGTACTCAAAATTATTACCGATGTTGTGAAATTGAAATTGTATACCTTTTTTGGTCTTATATGCATGTTGCCATGATCTAATATATCGACACGTAGCTATGCGATGATAGTAAAGTTGTTAAGCTGGAATAGCCAAGTGGTATGAACACTGGAGCACGTCTTGGCAAATGTAGTATAGGGCGCCCGCAGGCCAGATCGAGTGATGACTTGCGAAAGGCAGCTGGCAGTGACTGGATGACGAAAGCCGAAGATCGGGCTCTGTGGCGTTTAGGTACTAGGAGAGGCCTACCGCCAGCAGTGGACGAGTATGGGCTGATGATGGTGATGATGATGACCATTCGACTGCTATTACGTAGGTCTTGACTTCGAATCCAAAGCCTCTGACTTAACGTAATAATTAATTATCACGCGCTTAAACGGTAAAGGAAAGCATAGTGAGGAAACCTACATGCCTGAGAGATTTTCTCAACCGCGAATGAAGTATGCCAACTCGCAGTAGGCTAGCTTAGTAGACGCCTAATCCTCTTTCTGAAAGGAGGCCCGTGCCCAACTGTGGGACAATTATAACCGGTTAGCTATGAGGACTGAGTGAGTGTTAAGTGTGTTAGTTTTTCTATGAAATTCTCAGTAGCATTTCGAAATCTGGATTAGTGCCCAATTAATGGCAATAAGCTCGTATTAGTACACCTCTGATTCACCCTTCACGGAGTATAGGCGTGATGGTATTAATGTTATGTGTTTAAGAAATTGAGGATAGAGAAACTCAAATTCAATTGGAAAAATAAGGCTTCGAATGAACATACTCTTCAATTAAGTTACATAAAACAATGGTACCCAGTGCAAATAGAAAATTGTGCGTTTTCCTGTATATTTGTGCAAGACTGGGAGCTTAATCATGCGCAAGATAAGCAGGTCGTAGTAGGGTTACCACAAATGTATTTTACTTATTTTAAATTCATTTGATACACTTTGACATTTTAATCGCCTTACAGAAAGGGCCTGGTCATATTCATCATTATGAACAATTTTCATTAAAGGACCAACCCTGAAATCGTAGTAGTTTCATAGAAAAGTGTTCTTCGACACAATAAAATGCTGTTTTTCTTCACAATTTTTAGGGTTAATCACACAGTGTTGACTTCAGAATTAGGTCAAACCTGATATTAGGTAGGTAAAGGTATTCTTTGTGATAATCCACGTTATAAACTTAATGTGTGTTAAATTTCATCCAAATTCTTTCAGCCGTTTTCCGTGACCTAGTAACAAAATATACAAACATTCACATTTGTAATAAGTATTAGTAACATTAAGCAAATTTCAAAATCCAGCTTTTTCAAGCGATACGCTTGCCAACGAACAAGCATTACATTTTATCAAAAACAAATAAATAGTTATTTTCGCGAGCAGGATTCGAACCTGCGTCTTCTGGTTCTATGAACAACTAATTAAACCGCAGTCGAATTTTTCCTTCACTAAAATAACTTTTTAATCTTATCATGAAAAATACAAAAGATAAATAGTTTAAAAAGAACTCTTACAGCAGCCCTACAAAAGTTGTTGGTTCTCCAAAACCCGAGCAGACCTTTTGTCCCGTGGCAATTCAATTTAGTGATAAGGGGTAGAAAGACTTGCGATAAACACTAAGACAAATAAAGTGGCTATCGATTCAAATAGAGGCTTAGAGCGTTACGTAAAAATAGGGGTCGTGAGCAGAGTTGTAAGGGATTCATTTAGAACTTTTTATAAAAATGACGGTGAGCTTCAAGAACCGAAAACATATCCATAGG
This sequence comes from Subacronicta megacephala, assembly GCA_958496365.1. Taxonomy (NCBI): domain Eukaryota; kingdom Metazoa; phylum Arthropoda; class Insecta; order Lepidoptera; family Noctuidae; genus Subacronicta; species Subacronicta megacephala. The sequence goes on along the minus strand of OY292539.1, from coordinate 4,518,388 downwards.
TATCTTAGAAGGAGTTTTTTTAAAAGAAAAAGCTAACTAGCAATGTGGGTCGCACATTACTAGTATCCTTGTAAACCAGTCGTGCTAAGCTAAATGCTTGTGTTTTGAGTGGGTTCACGTCGGCAACGCAATGGGTGGGTTACGAACCGACAATCACACGACGCCTAAAAATCAAAGTCAACATTCATTCTGTTGTTTGTCAAAAACATACATACACTTTGATTATATAGGATTATTTTCACTAAGAACTGAATTTTCTAATTAAAGAAAATATCTAGTGAAAGAAAAATTCGATCTCAGGCAGGGTTTGAACCCGCGTCTCTCTGGTTAAGTACACCAGACGCTTTGCCAACTAAGCTACCGAGACCACTGCCTGTGATGTCGAATTTCTCTTCCTCATTCTACGTCTTGAGGCGACAGCTTTTTCTTTCACTAGAATTTTTCTTTAATTAGGAAATTCAGTTCTTTGTGAAAATTTCGCAATATTTAATGCTAAAAAATAATGAAAAATAAGTATATAGGATTATTATTAAGACGATATACAGAAGGCAGCTGACAGCAACTGGATGAAAAGAGAGATCGGGCTCTGCGGCGTACACTTAAAGAGGCCTTCGTCCAGCATTGAACCAATACGGGCTGATAATGATAATGATAATAGTACACACATTCACGCCTTCTTTCTATACGCAGAAACTACAGAATGCCATTTAGTATCTTAGATACTTCTTTTGCTTCATCCACATTCATACATCTTGTCATATACACGCCCCTGTTGCAAGTACTACGCTCCTGCCTCTCTATTTTAATTTGTTTATGATTATTGTAATTATAATTATTTCAAACACAATGTAAATTGTTACTGAATAAAATGAATTGAATATTACCATATATGTCATGTGTGTATTAATACTTAATTATCTCGCGCTTAAACGGTGAAAGAAAATATCTTAAAGAAACCTATTCTTAAAAAGAAATCTTTGAAGCATAAAGGTTTGCTTGAAAGATTTTCTCGATGATATGGGTAGTCTGCTAACGTGGTAAACCTAATCCTTCTCATTCTGTAAGGAGATCCGTGCCCAGCAGTGGGACAATATAATACGTTGATGATAATTAAATGCATATGAAAGTATTTACCATACCTAATTATAACAAAAAAAATAACGGGACATTCACTGGCATATAGCTAATGGTTTAAGATTTAACTTAAACTATGAAAAGTAGCTTATCTATAACCTTTATAGTAGCTACAAACATTATACAGAGACAATAATAGACCCCGATTGAAATAAAGACGGGAGCTCAATAACGTAAAAATGCTTCGTGATTCGATTAGTAACTACGCCATATTAATGTTGCCATTGGGTATATCTTCGGTTTTAAGTTATTGCGTATACGATATTTGGATTCTCCACCCTTATCTCTGTGCCTTTTCCGTTCTCCTTTTTGGGATCAGCAGACAAATGAAGTCCTGTCCGATTTAATAAATAGGTATACACTAAGATATTTTAGAAGAAAAAGGGCGTTTTTGAAAACATGGTTTCTATGAAATTCTCCGATTAAATCAAATATTGAATCTATGATTTGTGCCCGGTTAATGGCAACAGGCTCGCCCCCTATTACATGGGACCTAAACATACTGGCGAAGTGTGGGTGTACAGTACATTCTTCTGTCTTACCCTTCTGGGAATACAGGCGTGATGGTATGTTAGACAATGTCATCTGAGAAGCCTGCCGATAAAATTCGCAACTCATTAATTCAACATCATATAATCGAGCTATTTCGACCAATGCGCAACAATCGGCATGATCGAGTGACCCATTTAAATCGACTAAATACCGCGCCGATACCGTCCATATCGGGTTTAATACGATTACCGATTGTTTATCGTAAACATGAATCGGTATTCTAGTCCACTCAACAATGAGTAATGGGTTTGGCGTTAAACTGATAGTCTGAAATCGAGGTTTAATCGAATAAAGAGATGAAATCTGTGCAAAGTAATATGCAAATTTGTTGAGGCTTGAAAACTTTTAACTGTTTTTTTTTGTTACTAACTTATGCAATTGAGGAATTTCTTTTTAATAGCTTACTAGCAATGAGGTTTGCACATTACTTGTATTCTTGTTAACCCTTCGTACTAAGCTAAATGCTTGTGTTACGAATCACGTCGGTAGCGCAATGGGTGAGTTTCGAACCGACAACCACATGATCGCAAGCCTGACATCCTAGCCAGTCTAGCCTAGGCTACCGCCGCTACCTCAAAATTGTATTTTTCAAGCGAATAATGTGGTTTCAGTGCGGAATGATTAATACGATAACATTTTCTATGAAAACTCTGTTGGCTTGATTTCTTCCGACGCTTTACCTACTTAGTGTAAATTATTTCAACAACACTGCTCCCAAAATGGTGAAGAAACGATCGTGAAGAAACCAGCATGAACTGGCATGTCCTAGAACCAAAAATTTCGATATTGTGACATATACCAACCTGCACTAGGCTCGCCTGGTGGATGAAATGAAATGATATTTATTTCTGTAAATAGATCTTTTAAGACACTTTTACAAGTCGTTTTTTTTACATATTTTTTTTAACTAGATGGCGTCGACGTTTCCTATCTGACGACCTCTGAGAAGAAACGTCGAAACAAACTCAGAGAATCATGGTCTCTTTTAAAGTCCAGACAATAGTTATATTATATGCGAGTTCAATGTAGGGCAAAATCTGAACAGGCCTTTTGAAGAAAGAACCATACCAGCTTTGAGTTGACCTGTCCTAACTGACGGAACGCATACATCAGTCATCGTGTAGCTCAACCATTTTTTAGGGAGCCCAACGACCCGACGCACAACGATACCAGATCAGCAAGACATTTGCGTAGGTCATGGGAAATACTCAAAACTTTCAGAAATCTTTAATATAAATAAATGTTATACGAGTTAAAACCGACATAGTACTCACATTTACATTTTGTATGGTACAGTGTATATTAATAATAATACTATGCATGATAACTATGACCTACAAGGCAACTCAGTCAACTCGTAAATGGAAAAAAATAAAAAATAAAATATTTGAGACACGATAGCCAGCAAGTCGACCAGTCACCACAAGCAGCACCCGTTCACGAGTATAACGCACGGATCAGCCATCACCTCCCTCGCCATTTTAGAGGGAAGGGGGTGAAAGTGGGATTACAGCCCACTCCCGCTCACCGAGAGGAGGCCTGTGTCCCAGTAGTGGGATCATTATACGCTGATTATGTATTCATGTCATATTTAACTAAACCTTTCTCTTGCATCACTCTATATGCTGATGAAAAGCACATTAAAATCCGTTATTTAGTTTTAAAAATCTTAGCATGCAGAGGGATGGCGGGAAACGACTTTGGTTTATACTATGTATATATAAAAATAATATAATATGTCATCCCGGTTGTATCCCCAGGGAATTGGTCTTTACATAAGATTAATCAAAAGTAGACTCACCTCAGACCTCATTGGTCTACTGGTCCTAAGCGCAACTGCTGTGCTTGAGGGGTTCGATTCTCAAGTCGAGCAGAGTGTTATTGGGTTTTTCTATGATATTGTCAGTAGCAGCTCGGAGTCTGGATTTGTGTCCGATTAATGGCAATAGGCTCGCCCCCTATTTCATGGGGCCTAAACATACCGGCAAAATGTGAGTGTACATTAGTACAACTCTGACTAACCGTTCGGGGAATACAGGCGTGATGGTATGTATGTAAGTAATCAAAAGAAGCATTTTAAACGAGACGAGAATGCTGACTCTTAAATTTACTAACTCAATAAAGTTAAGACAAAATACACTAATTTTAAGATCCATCTTTCACCGTTAAAAAGTCGCAAGAACAAAGTCGTGTCTTAAAACTGGTGTAACTTATTTACGTCCTCGACAGACATCGGTTTTTTTGGTCGTCTCGAAACCGATAGTTAACATCCGTGCCCCGCCGGATAATCGCCGGATGTTCGGCCGAAAATCGCGTTGTTAGTGAGCGCTGGGACTTAAGAAAGTAGAAATGTATGGAGATGGATCGTGACTTTAATTCATCGTTTAGTTTATTGCGTTACTTGCTTGTACGCAAACAGTGCAACCCACTGGCGTCTCAAAAAGGATTTGGTTGCAGGACCGTTGCCTCCTTCTGCGAGACTGTCATGCTCCAGAAGGAGTCAGCAGAGCGGATCCGCGCGAGAGCCGACCCCAATCGAAGGCGAAGGCGAGAGGTAATCGCTGTGCCAAGCCTAACTAGGGCCAAACGCCGAATCCCTGTGAGATACCACTCGCAGAGGATATTTTTTAGGTTTATGTTGCGGCCGCTTAGAGGAACTCTCAGCGTCCGTGTCCCGGGGGCTTCGCAGCATAAATCAGCTGCAATTTTGTGACGTGCCAAGAGCAAGGCACAGGAGGGCCACCGGTGCGTTCTTTGGAGATCTCGGAGCCCCCCTCCTTATTGTGCTATGGATGCAGTGTGTTTTTAGTCGGTAAGAGTCCGACATAATCCTCCGTTTTTCCTTTTGAGAGGCAGAGGGCATCCATGAGGAATTACACAGAAAGAAAAACAAAGTCGGCGTATCGTACAGAAACATTTTTTGAGTTAGATCTCCAGCAAAATAACTGTGAAAACCGTATAGTCAAAGACATTTAATAGGTACACTACTATTACTCGTAAATCTCTTTGCGTATAGTATTTCGTGTAGACGTTTTTGCGTGATGCGCGTACAAACATACAGACCAAATATCTTATTTTTTTCTTTTTCACTTCTATTCTTCTCATATAATTATAGAGTTATAGAAAAAATAGGGTATTTTTTTAAGATGAGATCTCTATAACATCTTATCTTTGAACAGACGTCGGCTATTTACAATTTCATTGCCTATACTAATATTATTAATATTATAAGAGCCTTTCATTGCCCTCTGTGATAGGTATACACAACCAATTATTTTTAAGGCGAATAGTTTTTTTAATAAATGCTAAATTATCCTTTTTTATTGGTTTAGTCAGTGAAGGCGCAAACGAGCCACCAGATGGTAAGAAGTCATCGCCGCTCATAGACAACTTATAGGATAAAGGAGGATAAGGAGAAAGGGGGAAACAAGGGGACTGAGGGAGGAATAAGCCCTCTCCTCACTATCGAACCATAATTTATTTATACATAAAGCTACCATACGCATCTCTAAAACAGTAGAGCAGCAAAAAACAAGACTACAATTTGAAATGAAAGGTCTCGTGTTTGATCCACGGCCGGTAGTTAGCTACGAATTATTACTCTACCAAATTTGTGGAGCGCGCGGGCTGTGAATGCTACAGAGCCTATTTGTTTTCCTTTACTCATGGACCATGGTTACGTAGACACCAATTATGAATGGCTACGAATGTATTTTTAAGCATAATTATGCCTATTCTTAGTTAAGTATATGGTTTATTTTAACTCTATCTATTCCCACGGGTGGGCCTTGTCAGACAATAATGTTTAGATTATGAGAAAGACACCAACAAATAAATTTATGTCCATGTCTTTCATTCAATTTTCGGCGGTCGGTCCTCATTTCTAAATTTAATTTTTGTTTTCACCGTTTGAAAGCATATGCTCCAACTTAAAAATTGCAGTACATCTCGATCTCATCTTGATCTGAAGCTTGACCTCTGTTTTGTATGAAGGTTCATAGAAAAGTGAGATCAACCCTGTTGGTTTCCGATTACATTCTTTCTATTCGTCGACGGGAGCGAAGCCGCGGGGAAAAACTAGCTACCAAATACTTACTTAGTCTAAGCTAACAACTCTCGATATGCCAAAAATTTACGCCATCCAAATCTCTGCCTTTGATTCCATTTCCAACACTTCGCAGGATAAGCATCGCATTTTCACTGTAATGAACCGGCCTACAATAATGAGCATAACTACGCCATTATAAATAACATCATTAGATGTGCTGCAAAAATATACTAATCAACGTTATCAAATTAATTTTTATGTTTATTTAATTAAAAAGTTGTTATCAATGTAGTTTAAAATATTGAATGTAGTTAACGATAAATATCAGTAAAAACTACACGCAATTATTGTGAGACAGAAATTTAAGAAAATATAAAAAATCAAAATCAAGTGTATTAAGCTACTTTTAGCTGATTTACCTGGAAAGCAAAAGAATAGGAAGGAAGAAGAAGAAAAAGAATAGTCAATCATAATGAACTCGAGTGAAGAATACTATTACGATGAAGACTTAGATGACTACGGGCCTAACAAATACCAAGCACAAAATATAACGTTGCCAGCTGAAGTTCTGTTCCTATATCCTTGGGGTTTTGCAGTACTGTCGGTTTGGATTGCATTGCTATTTATCTTCATCTTCGTGACTTCGAGGTTCCCAGATGATCTCTACAAATATTTAGCTGTACAACATTTATTAATAGGCTTCTTACATGTAGCCTGTCTCAACTTCTATAATCAAAGACTGACTAGATCTTTTCTAGACAGTGTTTTAGAAACAACTTATTCACATTTGGATCTAGTTATAACTTTAACGACGGGATGTTTATCTTGGATTGTGTTTTTAAGAGTATTTTTGTTTAGGAACGGTGAAAAATTGTATTCTATGAAACAGCTGTCTTTATTTTTAACGTTATCGTTAACAATTATCAAAGGTTATGAATTGTTTATGGAACTTATTGAAATAACTCCGCCTTTTCTTTCGGCTATAAGGCTCACTTCAGTTTTGTTAATAATGACTGTACCTGTTGTGGTTTTTGCATTATTATTTTACTCTTTAATATCTTGTTCTAGTGAAATACCAAAGTTTCAAGTGCTGTTCTTTATGGTTTATTTAATCGTGTTTATTTCAAGTGATTTTTTATTACTAAGATTTAATATTTACAGTGAAACAAGTTTAGTGTTACTTTGGAATATATTTCTCTTTGTAAGACTAATGTTTGAAATTGTATGGTACATAGTTTGTGAATTTTACCTTTCAAATTTTCTTATCTACTGATTCAGTAATCCATGTATTACAATCTGTTTCATATACCATGGTTTTATTCATTATAAGCAAATCTGTTTAAGGCATTCCCTTGGAACCTTTGCCAGCAAGGGAAGATTATAATTATTTAAAGTAAATCTTCATTATTTGATCATGAAATTTAAGGAGTTATCCCACGGCATAATAATGATCCTATGATAATCTGAAATAATGTAGATTTCTCATTAGAAGGCATAAAGAAGCAAGCAGCTCACTATTGTATAGGAATTATTAGAATCGGTTCAGTAGGTTCTATTTATAATATTAGTATAGATAGACTGGGTGCCTTAAGGGTAAAAATGCTTTTGATAATTATAATAATGATAGATATTTTCCAATCATAAAATTAATTGATTTAAAAGTTTCGTATATTAATATAACGTAGCTTATTATAAATGAAATCAACGCAAAAGCATGCTTTATTGTTTTGTACCAAGGAATGGTGGAAAGACGCACAATGTTAGCAAAAAACAGAGGTGGCATGCAGGTTTCCTCTTCATGTTTTCCTTCACCATTTAAGCGCGTGATAATTACCTAAGTAATTATAGGCACATGACTTCGAAAAATAAGAGGGACACCCCTCTTATTTGCGAAGTAATTATTTTTCGAAGGCTTCTAATTTGAACTCGTAACCCTTGACTTGGCAGATCAACGATCAAATTATCACTAGGCTAACGCTGCACTGCTTTGATGCTTTCGAAAATTATTGTATGTTGGTGATGTTTGCAAAAAAAGTAAGTACCTATCTCATGTTTTCTTTTTTTCAAGTAATTCCTTTTCTATTGCAACTTCCAATAACAAAAAATCATCTAAGTTTTTCATTAGTGTTGTGTACTTTAAAGATTTTACAAACAATGTTAACTGTCCTAGCAATAAATGTATTGTCCCCAAAGATTATCTATCTACATTGAAACACTTCTCGTAAACGAATTACCATACCGCACATACATCACAAAACAAAGGTTCAAATGTTAACAGTATTCGTACAACATTGTCGAGGAATGGCGGGGTTGTAATTCTTCAAGGCACATTAACGATGCCGCTAAAACTTTTGCCACAAACGCAAACTCTATGGTGGAACTTTGCAAGCCGAGTTCTCGAGTGGCGGGTGAATAACGATTTATCGATCGAGTATAAAATGTTGGAATCGTAACCGTTTTGAGGATACTGTTGACTTTCTTATACGTTCTTGCTTGAAGTTTATTTACACAAATAAATAGACTATTCTTGTATATTTTTTAATAAAAGCAGTAACTTTATTGTTGTTATAATTATATTATTAAAATAATTTAATCGAACAACACTTTTTTTAATTTACTGATTCAATTAAAAATTCATCTTCACTTGTTTTTCAACCGACTTCAAAAAGGGGGAGGTTCTCAATTCGTCTGTATGTTTTTTTTTTGTATGTTTGTTACGCGATATCTCCGCCAGTTGTGGACCGATTTTATTTTTTCATCGATGATATCATCGTTTACTCCGAAACATCGCTGTCTTATTGGAGCAGTGCGTTTAGTTGGCTAACAAGTACTTGTAAACAAAACTTTAGACTAAAAATTACAAAATAAAATTACTTTTAACAAAAAAGTTAAACCGCGGTTTAACTTTTTTGTTAAAAGTAATTTTTGTTTCTTCCGCTTCCTGCAATCCTTCAATGTTGCCTTCAATTCTTATAGATATTGGTCTATGCTACAATAACCTCTGCTTAACCCTTCGGAAAATACAGACAATGGTAGGTTAGTGTGTGATAAAATGTAATAGAGATTGAATAATGTTATATTATTTCAAATATAATATAGCTCTTGATTAAAATGTGTCCAAATATATTGTTAGAATAAAATAATTATATTGAAATCCTTTATTAATTATACAAAAGCTGTGTTTAATTATCATTTTCTTGCTTGTAGTAAATTAATTCTAGTTATAATAAAACGAATATGCATTAAAAAACCTGCACATTTTCATTGCGTAGATGGAACGCACTAATTATGTGCACATAACTTTTAATTTTTATTTATTTGTGTTTAAAATCTTTTCTAATTTTAGTTAGAGTAAGTAAATCTCATCTTGTCTTGCAGAAAATAATTTGTTTATCTTTTGTTTTTTTCTACTTTCACATGCGATGATAGCATACTATCGCCTCAGATCAAATAAAAGCGAGCTTTCGATAGCTCGAATGACAAGATGAGGGTATAGCAAGATAAGGATCTAGCTTTCGTGACGACGACATAATACACAGTGTGCACCATCGTCATAAGCCCATATTTGTCCGCCATGACACTTTGGCCGACAGCCATGCCATGTCTTCTCAGATCGAGAAGACTTAGGCTGTAATCAATTACATAATTATGCTGGCCTAATGCCTTGGCAAGCTTCACACGCCGATGAAAAAAACTATCAGACTCATGTCTAATAGATTCTAGAATCTACATAGATTTCCTCACATCTTTCCCGTTTAAGGTATGCTTGAAAATTACTTTTAAAAGACAGATCAAACTCTAGACCTTTGTTTGGCTATCACAGCTCTACACTACATCACTATACTTTACACGAAAATATTTTTATTAGGTACTGTAACAAAAAATAAAATATAAGGATTAGATTTACGTTGTATGCTGCCTATTGTCCCAATAAAATTATTAATAGTCCGTTCTTGACTTAAGTGAAATCGCAAGCATCAACTAATTGTGTAACAAATGCTAGTTTTGTTAGTTATATGTTTGGATATGCATACCTGTGTAATTGTTTCGCTATAACCAAAATTGAGCTTCTAAACCAAATTATTTTAATCATTCCACTATAAAACAAAAATCCCCAAATCCGCAACCCACGCCCAAATTCGGGTAAGTTCGTTAGTGACAAATTAATTTAATAAAAATGGTCTTTTACGACGCGTTAATAGTTAAATATAATAATAGTATTATGTTGACCTTACATATAATATTGTTAGTAATAATATGACGCCTCGAGTAGTAACAAACATTTGGCCTTATTGGGGACACCTACGCAAATTCTACTAGATTTTTTGTTTGTATACGTTGGTTTTAATGTGGATACGACTGGTTTGGTAAACACTACTTTTGCCTTACAGTCGAAAAGGCGTCATAATTATTAATAATTCCTTCAACTTGATCAACCCTTTTGATAGACATCGAATAAATACAGAGTTCCAACGGGATTTTTTAGGATATTTTTAGCAGACTTATAAAAAAACGAGGAGGGCTTCAATTCGGTGGTATATATTTTTTTTTATAGTAGAGGGAGGCAAACGAGCAAGCGAGTCACCTGATGGTAAGTGATCATCACCGCCCATGGACACCATTTTAGATTTTAGAACATTCTATTTTGTTTGTTTCAATCGATAGCTTGGTAATTGACCGTAACGTGTACACACGGCTACACAACAAGCTATACAAATCCAGTATTTATGCTCCCCTCGCATTTTGCGGAAAGCGTCTATGTACGGTGGCCAGCACATCAAGTGAGCAAAAAATGTAAAATTTCCTCAGTTGATTTTGAACTTAATCGTCAACATTTTAAGGTTTAATATAATTTAGAGAAATTTGACAGTTTTGTTACCTGATGTGCTGGCGATAGCTTGATGTGTAGCCGTGCGTACCTACCTGGATTTTTTTGTTTATTATATTTATTATAAGTGAAAAAAATGCATACTTTTTTATTCAACAAGACTATGCTATTTGAGTTTTTCTGTAGTGGCTTTTAAATAAATTAAAATTGACAATCCACACTAAGACACCATTCTTGCGCTCGCGCCGCTTGGCGCCACTAAGTCGCGTTCAAATCGCATATACACCGTTATGCCACAAAATAGACACAAAACATAAGCGGAAGCGGATACGGAGATTGATTTCTGAGATATTAATCAAGGACAAGTTTTTATACTTCATGGCCTCAATGTATGACTTTTTTAATGGTATATTTTACCATATGATCTGAAGGTACCTTCTGATAGGGTGTGAGAGCGATTTGACCATACCATCACGCCTATATTCCCTGAGGGGTTATAATTTTGCCTTTTTTTGTTATTTTTTTGGCATTAAATATTGCAAAATGTTCACAAAGAAATGAATTTTCTAAATAATCCAATTAATTTTGTTATAATTTTGCTTGCTTTTAACATTTATTTATTTTTTTATTTTACGTATAACCACAATAATATAATATAAAAAAGGAAATCCCAATTCGATAGTTACAGCTTCATAATATTAGAAACAATAATATTAAAAATGCATTCGATCAATAATCTCTTTTTGATTCACATGGTTTTCTCTTACTACTTAAATTATAAGCATAGCATAATCGGCCCATTCTGTTCCCACTGCTGGGACATCAGACATGGGCCTCCAGGACAACGTGGGCCCAGTGCGGGTTAGTAGATATCACATGTCTTCGAATTCTTGTTTCTGGGACATGCCAGTTTCCCCAGGATGTTTTCCTTCACTGTTTTTGAGAACAGTGGTGATGAAAATTTACACAAAGTAAAGCGCCAATCTAGGTTCGAACCTACGACATACAATTCGTCACGTAAGTCGCGGCCGTTACCACTGTGCCACCACCGCTCTCTTGTTAACATAATTATTTATTTATAGTACTCTGGTAACCCTTAAAATTTAATATTGAATTGACCCAAATTCTTGACCCATGTCAATAAGCAGAACCTATAAATATGAAATTATAAAATATAATTAAGAGATTATTACTGAGAGAGAGAGACACTGCCTCGTTAGTCTAGTGGTACCAATAGCGACTGCTACGCTAGAGGTCTTGGGTTCGATCCCCAGGTCGAGCAAAGTGTTATTGGGTTTTTCTATGAAAATTCTCAGTAGCAGGTCGGAGTCTGGATTTGTGCCCGGTGAATGGCAATAGGCTCGCCCCCTATTACATGGGACCTAAACAGTACACCTATGACGAACCCTTCGGGGAATACAGGCGTGATGGTATGTTATGTTTTTTATGAGATTATTATAAATCGACTATTCTATGTATAAAAAGTCTTAGAGATAATTCTCTCCAACAAGCTTCAAACTTGAGCACATCCCAAAATAAAAACTTCAACATTCATTCAATCTTTGACAGATACCCTAGTCAACAAAAGCCCTTCTTGTAAAACCTACTTACTAGAGCCTCATTACTGTTAAAAAGTTTATAAATTGTGCCGCGGACTGGTAAAGTTTTCGGCGATGATTTGTTTAATAGTTTTACGTAAGGTTGGCACTTCTGAGGAAATAAGAGTCTGATCATTATATAAAAATGGCTGTATACATTTTTTTCTTTCTACAATTTCTAAGCAGGATTTTCACCTATCGTTTGTTCATTTACGAACAAATTTGTCACTGAGACAAACACCCGGATGAACCCAGAAGCAGTTTATACAAATACTAGCTGTGCCTCGCGTTATCACCCGCTTTGCCCCGCTTTTAAGGATCGTAGCGTGTTGATAGGCAGCGTTTAGCACTCGTCATGAATGTGGCTATCATATGAAAAAAAAAATTTTCAAATCCGACTGGTAGTTTCAGAGGTAAGCGCGTTCAAACAAACTCTCAACTTTATTATGTTAGTTAAGATTTATGCCGTGCGGGTATCCAACCCTCAAAACCTGTTGTAGAAGCCTAACGGCTACACACTATGTCAAACATGTCATCAATTAATCTTAAAAAAAATATTAAAAAAACGCTACAATGATGAGTGACACACGGCTACTAGTTCAAGCTGTGCAAATCCAATTTAAAGTTATCTCGTACTCGGCTTTCTATACAATAAGATATCAGCTTAAACTGGATTTGTATAGCTCGACTTGTAGCCATGTGTACGAGTAATTTGCTATCAAATAAAGATATAATAACATTAAAGATTACTTTAGATTTTAACTTACTACTAAAATAAATTGTTCATCCGGTATCGTTGTCGATGGTTCGTTGAGCTCCCTAAATAATGATTAAGATCCATGATATATATTATGATGATACTTACATGATATATGTATGCGTGCCGTCTGTAAGGACACGTCAACTTTAAGGGTATTACATCGCTCAAATCCCAAAAAACACCCTAGGTTTAAAGAAGTTTCTAGATGAATCCTTATGTGCCTTTGCCATATAAAAAATATATGTTATGCTTAAGGTCATCACAAATAAATTGTATTGTTTAATTTTTTCATAATATTGCCCCATTTTTTTTAAATAAACCGATGAAAATAGTCCTTTTTCAAACTAAATTGCATTTTGTCTCTTTAACCGCTTAATAGTTTGCAATGGCTCTTTCTTCAAAACACCCGTTCAGATTCTGCCCTACAATGTAAAACTCGCATATCTGATAATACTTCTACATACTGTCAGGATTTTAAAAGACCATGATCCTCTGATATTTTTAGGACTCGTTACAGCGCTCTCTCTGAGGAGAAATGCCGATATAAACTTTCGCTGAAACTGATTTTACACTGATTATTTAAGTATCAAAAACTATTTCATATAGGTCATAGCTTTTATATGTATATGGTACAGCTATAATTCTAATTTGCAAGCCCCAAAGGGCAAATAAATAATTTGAATTGCATAGTAAAACTATCAATCCTTTTTTATATTCTGGATATGTGAAAATCCAAAGAAAAAGCCAATTTCAACTAGAAGCACACATTTATTTCACAGAATACCTAACGAATGTTACAACCCTATGTATTTATTGTCAAAATCTGTATTACAAAAGCAGTTATCCGTCTCGACTCTCGACCGACTTATGTCGACATACGTCTAAGCAATACTCAAATATTAACAAACAACTTATTAGTTTTCGACTAAAAACGTGTAGTCAAATATTTGTAAATTTCGTTTGAAAGTTTTCTAATAATGTGGTGAATCATTAAAAAAATTCTGTTTGTTGAAATTGTCTGTTGTAATCTCAGATCAAATAAAAAGTTAAGATGGAACTTTGCGAACAAAGAAGTGAGGCCGGTTTAAACTACGCCGTGCCGTGTACAAACACAATTACACGCACACACGAACGTGATACATTAATGACGTTTTGATAGACGTGTAGCGATAGCTCGACTCTGCTCGACTGACAATGTAAGGCGTAGTTTCGCTATACGTGTGTGCGTGTAATTGTGTGTGTATACAGCAAGGCGTAGTTTTAGCCGGCCTCACTCCTTTGTTCGCAAAGTTCCATCTTAACTTTTTATTTGATCTGAGCATACGGAGTGTAATGATCTCCATAATCTTCAAGAATCTAATAATTTTACACAACGGCTGTGTGGAAAGCGGCAGAAAGAACCCCTTCCATTAAGAGGGTTAAGAATAAAGCAAAAACGCTTATTTTTATTATTTTTTAGCATTAATTTGATTGAAAGACACAGTAATGTCTTCAATAGATGGTGCTGACGTCGCCCAAAGACGTAAAATGCAGAAGAGAAATTCGACATCACATGCAGTGGTCTCGGTAACTTAGTTGGCAAAGCGTCCGGTGTACTTAACCAGAGAGACGCAGATTCAAACCCTGCCTGCGATCGAATTTTTCTTTCACTAGAAATTTTCTTTAATTAGAAAATTCATATCTGTGTCAATAAAGCAAAAATATTCAAGAGCCGTAACAACAATCTAACCCTATTCAAAACTAACCCCCATTCTGCGAATGTATCCGAACGCGTTCACCTACTCGTACATTCGGTATTTGGAAACAAATCCGTAGCACGCAGCCATGCAATTGAATTCCCAAAGGAGCACAACAAATAAATAAAACTTATATTTTTCTATTCAAATTCCGCATTGGTGAAATTTAATCTAAACTTGTGGAATATTCAAATAGAATTTCTATTTTGTTTACGTTTTGTATTGGGACCGGAGTTGCTGTGAGGAAATAGGTTTCGTTGTTGAATGTTTTTAAAGAAAAAGACAAAAAAAAGTCTTTAAATATACTCTAGTAGTTCATTTAAAGACTTTTTTATGTAAGTATATACATTTTATATAGCTCCAGAGCTAGCTCCCGTGGTTTCACTTGCGCACAAAAAGGACTATTTTAATTTTTTGACATAATATATTTACAGTCACCATCAAATATATCGGAGCGAACAGACTGTTCATAGTAATCTGAGCAACAAGCGAAATTAAACTTTATCTCAATGAGATATAATACATGTCAGAATGACAGCTGTTGTGTGTAGTGTTCATTCTACAACATACTTTGTGTCGCTGAGATATGGTTTAATTTCTAGTTGTTGAGATAATTATGGACAGTCTGTTTGCCCGATATATTTGATGATGACTGTACACATTTTTTTTTAAAAAAAGCTTACTAGCAATGTGCGTCACACATTACTAGTATTCTTGTTAACCCCTCGTACTAAGCTAAATGCTTGTGTTACGAGTGGGTTCACGTCGGTAGTGCAATCGGTGGGGTTCGAACCGGCAACCACATGATCGCAAGTCCGACGCCCTAGCCATTAGGCTACCGCCGCTTTTAAAATGTCTTTCTTCATGTTAGAAGTGCAGTGATAGCATAGTGATGACCATTGAACTAACAAGTCAAAGGTATCGAACTCAAATTCAAGGCACACACCTCAGCATATTCGAAGTCATGTGCATATTAATTGTTAATTACCCCGCGCTTAACCAGTTAAGGAAATCATCGTGAGGAAACCTGCATGCAGATAAGAGTTTTTCTCAACGGCATTTTAAGTCTGCAACTCACATCAGACCGGCGTGGTGTATTTTTGTGAATAAATAAATATCATATACGTTATAGAATCAAAAACATTATTAAAGTTCCGTGTCCCAATACTTCTGTATTTAGTATTTATGCTCACAAGGCCATTTAATCAAATATTAGCCGCCCACACAAGCTTAGCCGTTGGTATGTAAATATACTTATTGTATTGCGATTATTTTTCACTGTCAAACCTTGACATAGTAGATAAATAAGACTCTTTAAAAATATAAATAGAAAATCATACGTAATCATAAGTTACAAATCCGCTAATATTACAACCTTAGTAATCGGTTTTTGTTAATTAAGGCTTATTCGTCTTTAGGTATGTCATTGTAGGATCAATTTAATAATAATTCTAACTCATTAACAATTGCAGATAGAAGTGTCAATTTTCAATTTTGACGGAATCCTCTATTTTTATAACCCCCGACGCAAAAACGACAGGGTGTTCTAAGTTTGACGTGTCTGTGTGTGTGTGTGTGTGTCTGTGCATGTTTGAAAGGTGAATTAGTCGGGAGTGTTCTAAGCTATGTTTGCTAAAAGTCGGTCCGTCTTTTTTTTATTTAATTTATATACTACTTACTTTCTGCTACAATCATGATTTTTATAAGCCAATAAGAATTGGTTTTTTTAAACGCTTAGGTAATAAGTATTCTTGTTAACCCCTCGCTAAGTATAAGGTACGTATTACTCGCTAAGTACTAGTATTCTTGCTTAGCTAAATGCTTATGTTAAGAGTGGGTTCACGTCGGTAGTGCAATGGGTGGGTTTCAAACCGGCAACCAAATGATCGCAAGTCTGACGCCCTAGTCATGAGACTACCGCCGCTTCTTACGTTAGGTATACTTAATGATGCAATGCTTACTACAATGATCCTAGGACATCTTACAAGCAAATAATTGTTGTGGTAGGGCCACGCTGTTCGCAGCATGAATGGGCCAGCTTGACCGGGGAAGTACCACACTCTCGCAGAAGACCGACGTCCGAGCGTTTCGCAACTGCGCTTCGTTCACAGAGCGAGAGGGCCGGATACTCAATTCCTCCCTCAATCCCCTTCCTTCTCCTTTTCTCCTTCCTCTCCCTTTCCCTAAATAGGCTCGGCAACGCATCTGCAACTCCTTTGGTTTTGCAGATGTCCATGGGCGACGATGACTACTTACCATCAGGTAGCTCGCCTGCTCGTTTGACGAGTTATCCCATAAAAAAAACATTTGCGAAACTTGAACTAAAGAAAAACCCCAACTTTATCAAGAACATAATTTTTCCGTTCAACACCCACACTTATTTTCATATTTTTTTAGGTGTTTCTATTCTTAGTAGCCAGTTCTATGAATCGAGTCTCATTCATTACCTGCTATGACATAACATGGTGAAAAATGATGTCTCCTAAACCTCACTTGCGTGATGAAAAGAGCAGTTTATGCCGGATGTAACCAAGATATAAATGGGACGACATTTTTCTTAAAGGGAGAGGTTTTGTCATATATGCAAATATGGTGAGTGGTGATAACGAGAATTTTGTTTTACTTAATGGAGTTATATCAAGTGATATTTAATAGGATTGATAGCTGTATAGCCTCAAGCGTTATGCAGATATATATTTTTAGATCCCAGGTGGGGAAGCCTATTGCCAATTAAACAGGTACAAATTCCAACTCCGAGAGACTACTGAGAATTTTATAGTAAAAGAAACAATACTGGTCTACTTGGGAATCATACCCAAAACAGCTCAGCGTTTGCGACGACTATAAAATTTTATATAAGTACTTAATCAAGTTATTACTTTAAAATTGTAATATTGTTAAGTTACAATTTTAACCAATCTTATTGGTCCGTTGATCAGTTACAAATTTTATTTAAAAAAAAACTGAATACCTTATTTTTTGTTAGTCAGATAAAATTTAATAGGAATGCTCTTCATGCCCTAACAGGTTTTGCACAAGGGGGTCCTGGGGTGGTCTATTAAGAATACAAAGTGCCCCCTATGTGCTGATGGTGGCCACCGGTGTGGTTTAAGGGTAAGAATGCCACACTGTCAGATCTAATCTCCAAAGACCGGTCGTCTTTTGAAGGTAAACCCAGTTTACGAAAAAAAGGACAATATGGACTGTCTCGTTAGTCTAGTGGTCCCAATCGCGACTGCTACGCTAGAGGTCATGGGTTCGATCCCCAGGCCGAGTAAAGTGTTATTGGGTTTTTCTATGAAATTCTCAGTAGCAGCTCGGAGTCTGGATTTGTGCCCGGTGAATGGCAATAGGCTCGACCCCTATTACATGGTACACTGAGTACACCTCTGCCTAACCCTTCGGAGAATAGAGGCGGGATGGTATGTTAAAGACGACAGAAGATCGAAGACGATATCTATCAGGTGTGCGAGTAAAATAATAAAATAATCTGCTTTCACACGTATTGTTGAAGACGGGCCTACCTGACAAATACATGATTAAACTTCTTGCTCGGAGCTGCGATGAGCCCTCCCGCCATTTATCACGCCGTTAACGCAAATACCAACATTGTCATTAAAGTTATATTCTTAATCGACGTATTTTTAGGTCGGAAAGTGAAAAATGAGACGAAAAATCGACCTGTTATTATACATTTCTTGTGATATTATAGGCCGGGCGCACATTGTCGATAATATTTTTTTAAATAATTAGGTAATAAACGAGACTGGCATTTCTTAACGTTTTAAATTGCATTTAGCGATAAGACCGCCAATTATACCTACATATGTAACGTTTGTTTTTGTTTGTTTTCAACCGACTTCAAAAAAGAGGAGGTTCTCAATTCGTCTGTATGTTTTTTTTTGGATGTTTGTTACGCGATTTCTCCGCCAACTGTGGATCGATTTTAATGATTTTTTTTTTTGTGTAAAGAATAATCTATCAATTTATTTATTGAAGACTTCCAGTATAATTACATTTGATTTTACGGGACAATGTATAGCCTATGTCACTCAGGAATAATGTAGCTTTCTATGAGTGAAAGAATTTTCAAAATCGGTTCAGCAGATCCAGAGATTACAAGATCACAAACTCACAAACTACCTCTATATACCTATAAAATATGATATAGATACCTACTTAAGCATTTACACTGTAATCCACCATTACTAACTAATATTTGTACAAAACTATAACGTCTTGAATAACCGAAGACAGTTGCGAGACTAACTATATAGCAATTATAGATAAATAATATTATATAAATAAATGTTCACACATCTTCATAAGATTGACTAATAAGAACATAATTGTAAAAATATGTTGTTTACTCATAATTTGTTTATAATAATTGTTATTGTTTTACTTCGCGGAATGAAACATGTCCAGTGATAATAATATCATCGTTTATATATAAGGGGGAAATATAATTATGTCGTTAGTATGTAGTGTGATGTGAAGTGGATAGATCGAGAAATTGTGTTAAATATCATCGGAATATTTTAGAGAGAAAGGTATTGTTTTTTTTAATATTTTTTATTTCCTGACTGCCTCATTAGTCTAGTGATCCTAAGTGCGATTGCTACGCTAGAGGTCCTGAGTTTGATCCCCAGGTCGAGCAAAGTGTTATTGGGGTTTTCTATGAAATTCTCAGTAGCAGCTCGGAGTCTGGATTTGTGCCCGGTTAATGGCAATAGGCTCGCCCCCAATTAGATGGGGCCTCAACATACCGGCGTAGTGTAGGTGTATAATGTAGCAGTGGGTTATAGCTGTTACCTGACCCACCCTAGGAGGGACGGCGGGGTCTCGGTGGGTCAGGTAACAGCTATAACCCATGTAAACCTCCGCTTAACCCTTCGGCAAATACAGGCGTGATTATATCTAAGTATGTATATTTGTAGAGCCGAAAGAACTGGCCATACTTACAATATTTATACGAGCCGCCTTCGACACCCATCACGCCTGTATTCCCCGAAAGGTTGGGCAGAGGTGTACTACTGTACATCACACTTCGCCGGTATGTTTAGGTTCTATGTAATAGGGGGCTAGCCTATTTCCATTAACAAGACACAAATCCAGACTTCGAGCTGCTACTTAGAATTGCATAACATAACTCAGTAACACTTTGCTCGACCTGGGAATCGAACGCAGGACCTCTAGCCTAGCAGCCATACTTGGAACGATTAGACTAATGAGGCATTCGACACCTACACCTAGTAAAACAAAATCCGATCTCAGAGCTACTGCGCCAAAGCATTAAAAAACATCTTGCGATCATGTTTTCTCGACCGACCTCGGTGAAACGCTTTCTAAGAGGTTACTTAAATAAGTAATTTTCCCTAAAATTAATCTGCCACTTGAAGCTTCTCATTAGTTAATATTTTCTGGGAAATCCCTCCGAGCTAATTTACAACTTAAACGCAATTTAGATTAACTGGGTAGGTACATAATAGGATACATAATATTTAAGGAGAACTGGGAAATACATGAAAACTAACCAAGAACTGCCTCATTAGTCTAGTGGTCAGTGATCCTAAGCGTGACAGCGGTGCGACACATCTTGGGTTTGATTCCCAGGTCGAGCAAAGTCTGATTGAGACTTTCTGTGACATTCTCAGTAGCAGCCCGTTTGTGCCCGGTTAAAGGCGATAGGCTCTCCCCTCATTAAATGGGACCTACGCATGTGGCCCACCCACATGTGTATTATACCTTTGCATAAACTGTTTATTAATAACATCACATATAAATTAATCAGAAAACTTTACCCCAAAAATTTCGAGCCATGGTCCATGGTAGATCTTCGATTAATTCCTGCCAAGAGTCGTCTTTCTTATTAATATCATACATACATACACTCACGCCTTTTTCCCACAGGGGTAGGCAGAAACTATGGACTGCCACTTGCTACAACTCTTGCAATTCTCTTTCGCTTCTTCCACATTCATACATCTTTTCATACACACGCGCCGGTTGCGAGTACTACGCACCTGATATTTTTGGAGAAACTCGCCGATAAGATCGGTGTATAGATTAATATCATCTGTTACCTAATCCATCCATCTTTTATTGGACTCTCTCTACCCCTCCATCCAATCATACATATCCATAAAATGAGAAAAGAACAGCATTAGAACCAAAATCCTTTTTTTTATGGCAAATGACAGTTAAGTTTTTTGTCTCGTCAATTGCATTACTTATCTCTCGAGCATCCAAATGTTACTGATTAACGAAGATAACATTATCTAAACTAAAATTTAACAATAATCATCATATCAGCCTATTGCCGTCTACTGCTGAACGTAGACCTCCCCAAAGAGCGCCAACCATCCTGGTCTTGGGCAGCCCACGTCAATCCTCTACCAGCCAATTTCCTCTAATTCATCAATGTTACATAATATTCTTACCAATTTCAGATGGAAAAAACACTACTACTCCTCCTGTCAATAGCGACAACCATCAGCTCCAACCCAGTGATGACCAGGCAAAGTCTTCAGAGGCAAAAGACCCAAGACCATTTCTGCGCCAACCTACTAAACTTCAACAGTTTCTACTATGCCTTAGAAGACCAGAAAAATGTGACTGGCATACCAGCAGACATGAGCATTCACTGGAAGACGGGAAAAATATTCTTCACGCTCATAAGTGATGAGATGAAGATGAGTCTCCAAGTCTTACATCCAAGCGGAGACATAGAAATTATAAAAGTCGCCGGACTCGGTCAGTCGACTTGCGTTGATAACCTAAACGACATTGTGTATTTAGCAACTGATAACGGTGTGTATAAATACAAAGATGACGGCTCTATTGAATTATATACAGCTTTGGGTGAAGATGTTATGTATATAGCCGTGAGCAGTGATGGAAATGCGATGTATATAGCTACTTGGCCACAAAATCGAGTACATAAGATCACAAATGAAGGGCAGAAGCAGGAGACGTTTTCAAATATACCAAACGGGCACGGTCTGACGGTAGACCCAAGAAATAATATATATTTTGTTGCGACGAAGACATCTTATGTGCTAAAGAATGGATACTCCATCCCAATTAAAATTAAAGGACTGCCTAGCGACAAAATGACTGGTGTTTTCGTAAGCAGATCTGATGAAGTATACGCCATGGATGAGAACAGTAATTTGTACAGTGTGGATTTCGAGAACGTTAGTGCAAAGCAATTAGGATCCTTTAGCGTTAGTGGAGTAAATTCCTTTGCCATGGATTCAGCCGACAATGTCCTCATTGGAGTGAAAGGAGCCATTCTGAAATTCAACGCATATGAAAAATCTCCTTGCCCGGATCATGAAAAGTAATTTAATTGTGTGTTCTGACTAACTTAAATGTATGTGGGTTCTAGTTATCTTCTTTGTTAATTAATAATACCTATGTTAAAAAACTAAGTAGATATCTGTATACAATGATTTCAATTACCCTTTCTGTCTTCTCAATATTAGTATTACATTATTATTGGTCTGTCCTATACCTTTATATAGCAGTGATAACCTTCGATATGACCATTGGACTGCCGAGTCGTAGGTCTTGCAATTCTAACTTTTTGTAACCGATATCGTAAAGGAAAACATCGTGAGAAAACCTGCATGTCTGAGAGATTTTCTTAATGACGGACATGAGAAATTTGTCAACCGTCTAAAGTACAAAAGTCTAAACCCCTTAGAGCAGACCCGTGCCCAGCAGTGGGACGGTAAGTGGGTTGATGATAATGATGATTCCCCCTGATCAGGCGGAAGATGATCCTCTAAGCTTGACGTCGAAATAATAAGTAACGACCGTATGGGTTAGGTCCTTCAGATTTTTTTAAGAACCGCACGAATAATATTATATTTTTACTTCATTATCGTCAACATAGCAACATTCAGTAGGTAGTACCTACTCTCCTAGCCGCCTCGCCTCCTAGTAGCCTCTCCTAGCTCATAATATTGTAAAGCTCATACAGTCTTGAAATACTCGCTCCTCCACTACCTATACATACCATCACGCCTGTATTCCCCGAAGGGTAAGGCAGAGGTGTACTTCATGTACACCCACAGTTCGCCGGTATGTTTAGATCCCATATAATAAAACGCGAGCCCATTGCCATTCACCGGGCACAAAACCAGACTCCGAGCTGCTACTGTGAATTTCATAGAAAAATCCAATAACACTTTGTTCGACCTGGGGATCGAACCCAAGACCTCTAGCGTAGCAGTTGCGATTAGGACCACTAGACTAACGATGCAGTCACTACCTATAGGTTATCATAATTAAGTACCTAGGTAGGTATGTGATACAAAAACCATGATAGGGTAAATAAGGCTATATTTCACCATGTAAGCCCTAGCGGCTTCGAATAATTTCTAAAATGGAACAGAATTTATACCTATTCAATAAAATAAACTGCTGAGTACCTAATTTTAATTATGCAGATTCAGTAGTTCTTTGCGAGAAATGTTCAATAACTTTTTTCATATAGGTAAGCACAATTTAAGAATAAAACATCTCTATTTGCATGTTCTTTAGACTCACCAAAGGCAAAGGCAAGCGTCATAGTCGCAAGCGAAAGACCAGGAAACGCACAACCACATCCACTACCGAGCCAACTGAAGAAGAAGAGGAAGAATAAACTGTTCTGAATAAAATATTTATCGTCGAAATATATTTTAGTAGTTTTGTATTCTATCATTATTCACTTTCGCAATAAAAATAAATATTTATCAAGCAAGAATTGGTTTTAGTGACATCTATACTTGTTTTACAGAACAATTTATGAAGGAAACTTCGCTGTAGCGCCACCTATTGTAAGATAAGACAACTACTATACTTGTATTTTAATAATTTCATACTAGATGGCAGAACCGACACTAAGTGTGAGTGTGAGTGTGAGTGTAACATGGACATATGGCAATAAAATTTAGTTGACTTATAGCTGCTCTAAGTTAAAAATAAATGTAATGGGATCAGAAACTATAAAAATTATTACATTTATTTACTTGATTAAAATATAATATTTTGGTTTCTAGCAGTATCAAAACGTAACACAATTACCACATGTTGCCATAACAGAAATTTATTAAGATGTCGGGAAAATTTAGTAACAAGGAAGACTACTTATTTTTCAAAATACTTTTACTCGTATAATAATAATAATGTCATTTCTCTATTTTCCTACAAACGTTTTTTTTTAATTAATTAAATAACAAGCATCTTTTGTTATTTATTTTTAAAATAACTAGCAATGTCGTATAGTGTAGTTATTAATCCAACACTGAATATGATAATAAATTGTACAACACTGTCAAGAGTTAAGAATCCGGTATGTACATAACATACCAAAAGAAAAATATGAATAAATTATACTCAGTGAATACATTTCGTAAAATTAAAATGAATCTTATTATACATGTAGGTAAGCTTATTCGTAAGGTGAAATACCTAAACATGAAATATTCCATCAATAGAAATGAAATTACGTTCAGGGTTCACTACGCTATGACTAGAGGACTGAATTAACATAATACCCGCGAAAATATGTCAAATAGCGTGACTACTAGCATAAAGTGGCGAGTAGTCATAACACACATCAAGTAGAGTGACAAATAGAGTACCTATTATTCGAAAGGATGAGTCTAATACACCCCGTCACCTTCTCGAGGCGGCGAAAATATTATGACATATAAGGATTTCCGAACACACAGTGCTTAGTTATTTTAGTGGCTAGATACCTACCCAGTCCCTAGGGATCAACCATAACAGCCGTTGCACAAGGGGGGTTTGGGATGGTATATTAAGAGAACACAGTACCCCCTCTATGTGCTAATGTTGGCCGGGACGGTTTTAGTGGATAAGAATCCAACACTGTCCGATCTAATCCCCAAAGACTGAGGCGCCTTTTGAAGGTTTCCTCCGTGAAAAAGAAGGTACCTACCTAGTAAATAATAACAATAAAGCTGCAAACGATAGTAAATTGGAAACCGCTAATATCTGGAGAGTCTGCCCTGCTGAGGAGGGTTATTCAACGATGGTGCAGGGCTCTTGAGGGCCGGAAACGCAACAGAAATTCCTCTGGTGTTACAGGCTCCATGGGTGGCAATAATGGTTTGGTTCCAAGGATTGCAGTTTGAAAATTCTAGCTTATAAATTAGGATAGATCTCACTAATTTAATGATAATGTTGTCGTATTTCATATAAATAATTCTCTTAATTTTATTATAAAGCCCTAATAACCTTATGTCATGAGCGGACCTGTTCAGTCATAATAGGTCTCGAGATCGAATCCAAGGCCCTCGCCTATAACTTTTCGTATCTATTTATCAGTCACATAAAATGGTTTGGGAAAATACCATCAGGAAACTATAAAATGAGATGACAACTCATTAAGTCCCACTGATGGGCTCACAACAGCGGCTCTCGTACCGAGAGGAGAGCCCATCAGTGGGACTATGAAATTAGTAAAATTAATATTAATAACTATAATATTCTATAATGTTATTGTCACTATTTAAAATGTTATTTCAGGGTATTGTAATTTTTTAAGTGGCAGCACCGAGTTGTCCTCCAAAACCAACCTATATTTTTTGCTGTCACTAGTTCATTCAATTATTTGTCAAATTGTCATACGCGTCGCCGATGTGTCAGGGAGCGATCGTTGTATAGTGCGCTATTTGTGTCGTAAATGTGGTTCGATTATGTGATAATGAGAAGACACGCGCTTTACAACATTATAATTAAGTGATGCATGTGTTTTGAGTTCAGTGTCGTGTTAAAAAACGTTGTTTTCATTTGTATGTCATCGGACTCTTCAATATGGCGGCCCCTCGTCACAAATCACAACAGAAAAATATATCTTCGATATTTTCGAAGTTGCATGGGGCATTCTCAGATGCTGTGTGCCCCACTAAACTTGCGACCGACAAAAGGACTTTGGATAAGACTTGGAAACTGATGGATAAAGTGGTGAAACTGTGTCAGCATCATAAGATGAATTTGAAAAACAGTCCGCCGTTTATTCTCGATATCCTGCCGGATACGTATCAGCGTTTGCGTGTTATTTACTCGAAATACGAGGACAATATGCAGGCGTTGAATAGTAACGAACATTTTAATATATTTATAAACAATTTGATGAGGAAGTGTAAGCAAGCTATAAAGTTGTTCAAGGAAGGTAAAGAAAAGATGTTTGATGAGAATTCTCACTATAGGCGTAATTTGACGAAGCTCAGTTTGGTGTTTAGTCACATGTTGAGCGAGTTGAAGGCGATGTTTCCTAACGGCACGTTTGCTGGTGACCAGTTTCGCATAACCAAGAGTGATGCTGCAGAGTTTTGGAGGACCAACTTTGGAAACAGGTGAGTTCTATGAAATTATACCATAGATTTATTATACAACTAAAATAATAGTTAATCTAGTGTCCTACATGCATTGTCTTCTTCCACAAGGAGTTTAAAGCAAGGCGGTATGCTAATTATTGTTGGCTGAAAAAAGTTTAAACATAAAAATAATCCAAAACACCTGCATTAATTATCAAATCCTATGGATCACATATATTTGTATTGGGCGGCAATCAAACCCACCAAACTCAAAGAAGTGGTGAAGTGTACATCTTAACTATTGACTAACTCTACTGTCACATAGACACATAGATAGAACTATGTTATTCTGAGATGATTTTCCATCCCTTTTCCACCTTTTACTCACCCCCTATTACATGGGACTAGAACATTCCGGCTAAACGTGGGTGTACATTAGCACACCTCTGCTTAACTCTTTGGGGAATACAGGCCAGATGGTATGTTCTGTACCTTTTTTATCACTGCCCGGGAAAGGTGACAGGGTGTGTCGGTCCCCAACCATGGACAGTGACTTGACCACTAAAACCTCTGAACTTTTTGCTTGGGCCATGGGAGCCAGTTGTCATGCCTCCACACCACTTTTGTACTTACCCTAAGTTCATGAACTCAAAAATAAATATATCTTTTTCCTTAATCTCTAAGGCTCTAGACGGACAGACCGCATTTCAACTGCAATCCAACTGCAAATTGCAGTTTGAATGCAGTTGACATGACTGCAATGGAACTGCAAAACAAACGTGCAGGCAACTGCATTCAAACTGCATCCAAACTGCAATTTGCAGTTGGATTGCAGTTGAAATGCAGTCTGTCTGTCAAGTGCCTAATCCATTTTCCTGCACCTATGCAGTTTTAGTAAACAATATGCAGAATAGGTATGTAAATCTTTCCAAGACATCACAGTATTAATATTTTGTTATTGTTTCTCAATGAAACCTTCAAGTGGCAATTACTGACTCAATAGATATTTACTATATTTACTGTTATCAGGCAGCCATGAATGACGTCACATGCTTACCTATCCTATTATATTAATTAATTAATATATGTATATCTGTAACGACAGTCAAACCATCAGTATCTTACATTAAACAGTCTGATCTAGACTATTGTCATAGAATCTCTCCGACAATTAATACTTTGGTAGGTACTTAGTCATGGAAAACAATGGTGGTATTAATTCTCACATGTCACGCCGCACTTCCTTACTGAATAGCTTTCCCATGGGAATTATGTAGGTAGTTTTTTTTGCTTTTGTCTTATCTTTGAGATGGTGTAAACGTGCATCACGCCTGTATCCCCTGTAAGGTAAGGTATAAAAGAAATATAATGATGAGAAATAAAACGAAGTGGCGTAAGCCTAATGGCTAGGGCGTCGGACTAGCGATCATGTGGGTACCGGTTCGAATCCCATTGCACTACCGACGTGACTCGACGTGACTCGTAATACAAGCATTTAGCTTAATACGACGTTTCCGCCCACGGCTTCGCCCGCGTGGTTTCTCGGTTTTTCTGTATTTAAATGTTTCCCGTTTGTGCAACATTTTTCATTTATGCTCCGCTCCTATTGGTCTTAGCGTGACGATATATAGCCTATAGCCATCCTCGATAAATGGGCTATCTAACACTGAAATAATTTTTCAAATCGGACCCGTAGTTCCTGAGATTAGCGCGTTCAAGCAAGCAAACAAACTCTTCAGCTTCATAATATTAGAATAGACTATAAAAAGTAAATATAGTATAGTATAGACGTGCGACCCTCATTCCTTTTTTCATTGTCTATACCTACCAAAATTTATAAAAAAAAATAAGTACCTATAGCCTGATCTGTCTGTCATTAATAAGATTTATGCCTGAAAACATAACAAACATACAGACAGACAGAGTTACTTTAAGTAGATAATATTTGATTGGATTCTCAGTATCTTGTTAATGACAAACCCTTACCCTTTGTGATACTAGAAGGTACCCATGTGAATTATCTATTTCATTCATAAATTTAAAGGAGGAACACATTTTATGAATGGGCCGAATTATCAGCAATTTTATCAGTCAATTCGAAATTTTTTATCTACTGATAAACTTCCTACCTACAATAAGTTCAATTATTCAGAAAAAAAACCAAACAAAAGATTACCTAACTACCTAGATTATAAACGGTGGCAAGTAGGGTTGCTAAGCATTCTAATTAAGTAAATTATTGTACTGTATTCTAAATAATATTATAACAATTATATACCTACACACAAGGCTTAAAATAAACGATATATATAAGGATTTTATTGTTATAAGCGTGGGTTTTTTACAATAAAAATTATGTTTCCTTTTCTCTACTTTCTAATTTTAAAATCATTATAAATGTTTGTTACTTTTTAGTTGGGTCTTCTATTAAAGCTTTTTTTTTATTTTTACTATTATTTTGTTAATAAATGGAGTACTTATTATTTTATGGTACAAATTTACCTTCCATCCTTCTTACATTGTGGAATGCATTATTTTACCTACATCTAGCACGGCAACCCTTATGACATGTGAAATCCATAATTCACGATAACCCCTATCGCCTAATCATTTCCTCTGGTATCTTATCAAGAACAGTAAATATTGTTTCCGTTGAATTGCAATTTGAAATGTTTTTTCAACCGGATTTACCTATTGCAATCTTATCTTTACCGCCTTTAGTAGTCGTCATTGGTTAAACATGCGCAATATCGGCAACTGATGACTGGAATCAAGTACGCAGGTAACGACGGCTACACGACGAGCCAGTTTACGCTGGCCTCTTATTGTACGGACAGCCTATACAATGCGAGATCAGCTTTACTGTAAAAGTTGTATAATTTGACCTGTACCCGTGTGTACTTGTCAATCAGTAAGTACAGTCAGCATCAAATGTATCTTCACATAAAAACTGTACAAAATGATCTAAGGAAATTTAACGTTATCTCAACAAAGGACGTTTTAAAATGAATACCGTTAATGACAGCTCACATTCTGTTATGTATTTAATCCCATTGATATAGTTTGAGTGCTCTAGTTGTTTAAAAAAATATGATCAATTTGATATGCGTGTATATGACTGTACATTTACATAGACACGAAACTTTGTTACTGCTTCTGTTTGTGAATTTTCCCCTGTCTCCAACATAAGTTGATAGTTTCAATTATATGAACCTATGTCTTAGAAAGCAGCAGGAATAGTGAATGGGTTGATGACATACACATCGTTAATTTCAATTGATCGCCGGTTTGACCAATCAATTGCCAGTTTTTAATGTTTAATCTTGTTTGTTTTCGTCAACAATAAGGCTTCGTTACATTTTTAGGAACAGAGAGACAGCTTTATTGGAAGGTTTGACCGCAAAAAGCTCTGAACTGAGAGGAGTGGAATAGGGAGGTCTTTGCTCTATAGTGGGACGATGATGGCTGAATTAAAAAAAAAGTTGAAACAGCTGAAAAGAATATTACAGAGAAAGAATTTTTTTTAAAAAAATCTAATGGGCTCACTGCCTACTCCTTTGCCAATCGTTATTACAAAAAATACATTAAACTTATTCCAAATTTCAGCTACGTCTAGAAAAAAACACTATTCCGACTGCTATATTTAAGTAAAGTGGGTATTGAAGACCCACACAAATCTGCCCACACGGTTTATTAATATATTATTTTTAGAAATATACTTGATATGATAATTTAAACGGGGCACATTAATGTTGAAAAGGAAATTGCAGATAAAAATTGTGGAATAATACGTTTGAAAATGATATATTTATGTTTTACTTGTATTGAGGAATACACCTTGTATTCCCTGAAATGTTAGGCAGTGGTAGACTAATGTACAGCCACAATTCGCCGATATGTTTAGGTCCTATATAATAGGGCTAGGGCCTATTGCCATTAATCGGACACATCTTAAAAACCTTTTTTTGACCAGTGACCATTTTGATTTTGTTATTGTGAGCAGGGACCACAATTAAAGTAAAATTATTTAGTTGTAAGTGCACCTAAAAAAGCGTGTGAATAAACTGTGTTAATCTGAAACTCAACATTAACCCTTCAAGTTCTATATTATATAAGAATCTATTGTTTCCATATCGTGAGATCGGCGTTGCTGAATAACCAAAACTTTTAACATTTTAGAAGTCTTTCGCAGACTATATTTATCTCTTGTAGGCGACTAGTTCAAAACAATCTAGATGCTTTCAAAACCCTTTCACATGATTCAATAATATCACATTAAGTAATGCTCATATAATCTTACTCAACGGAAACAAGCTGATATATATGTAACATTAGTGTTGTTCAAACCCATCCAACTATGTCGTTTCCAATCCAGTGACACAACGCCACACAATCGTAAACGTTAATCTCAGTCGGTTGGGCTTGATACTACTTCGCAAATGATGGGTTGAGCTGATTTAGTCGTCTACATCCAAGCTTTTGAAAAGCGATTTCTTTTAATAGAGATTCCGGTTTTCGTTGAAAATAATCACGAACATCATCAATCAGGATCAACACGCATGTGATGAGGGAATGAAAAGTATTAAAAAATATCATTCATCACCTACCTGCTCCTAAGATTGGACTCCTGATTCTTAAGCATTTCTATTTATAACAATTTTAAATCATTTGATTTCAAGAAAGTTAACCATATTTTCGATCACCGATAAAAATAAAAAGTAACGACTGTAACGAGACATGAAAGATCGATGGTCACCGATTTATTTCAGTGAAGTTTGAAGTTCTTAGAATTGGATAAAAAACATAATTGGTCACAGTTATGAAAAAGTGTTGATGTGCAGAGCGAATTGCCACTTAATAAATGCTGACGATGTAGTTGATTTTTCCTTATTAAACAACCTACGCTACCCTAGAACCTGAAGGGGATAATTGCCAACATATTCGGGTTATTTCTTGACAAGCCAACTGAAATTTAATTTGAAAGGAGGTTGTGGTTTTACTTTCGGCTGTATTTAATTATGTTATCTGGATTACAAGTTGCCTAACCCCGCGTTCCCACTGAAAACAAAAAAAGTTGCAAACAGCTACCTATCTCACTCACTCTTTGAGGGTTAGATACATATTTGCAACATATTTTGTCGTCAGTGGGAATGCAGGGTTAGTGTAACCAATGTAGGTAATATTATTTACTTTTCCTCAAAAATTACAGAGTCGATCTGACATTTAGGAAGTTGGAAACCTTCTAGCATCTTTGAACACTTGGCAGTGTTCTATTAAAATGTTAGA
The DNA here is from genome assembly GCA_958496365.1 of Subacronicta megacephala. Lineage (NCBI taxonomy): Eukaryota > Metazoa > Arthropoda > Insecta > Lepidoptera > Noctuidae > Subacronicta > Subacronicta megacephala. The sequence continues at coordinate 4,487,107 of OY292539.1, read as the reverse complement.
AGTCATTCTGACTTTTTCAAAGAATTGGAAATGAGGTCAACGCATTTCGAAGCCACTTTATATAAAAAATGCGTCATTTCATGAGAAAAAATTAAGTGTTTCTTGTAAACACCGGTGCTAAATGTGTCAGAGCCTAAAGAGGTCAATGCAGCTAAACCGAATCAGAAAATTCCGAAGAAATCCCTACATTTTACCTTTTCGCGAAATATTTCATTACCTTTTGTACGTTACAGAGGTCATTAGCCAGTATCAACTCGAAGCATGACGGTCCTACCGTTAGTTTTGCAGAAAGTCATTAAGGAAGTCTTAAACAGGATGACAGGTGTTCTTTGAACACCTTTGTGATCATTATGGGGGAAAGTAAAAGCACTTGACAGTTTCTAGAGGGCTATAACGAAAGAAACGAGTCCGCGAATAAATGAAAATATATTAAAATATCTTAGAGTTCATTACCTTTGAAACTCGGTAGAAGTTTTTACGTATTCGAGACGATGAAAGCATTAATGCGATTTTTTCAATGGTCGCACGTGATTCTTGTGGTAAACAGTCGAATCAATTCAGGACACTCAGTATCATTTAAGGATGCCTCTGGGATTCGTTTAAACGCTCATATTTAGTATATAAGTCCAAATTAATTATTTAAATGAGTTTTTTATTGAGTTTGTTGTAGTCTTTTATCGATATTTTTATTATTATTTCTTTTGAACGGATGATGACAAAAGGATGTTAGGCGGACGGACACGCGTACATTCCAGACATGCTTGTCGTTGATTCCATGATGATTTTAATTTCCCGTTTATTTAGTGTTGTTCCTCTATTATTATGATCTTTAGCAGCGTTTTTATATTATTGAGTATTCGGCTGTTCTCAGTATTCAGTATCTGCACACATTTAAGTACCTACGCTAATGGTCTTGTTAAATCTATGAAAGTGAAATAAGCTTCCCGCCGAAGTTGTCCAAGTTGCATGGGTTTGTTGGTAGTCCCTATGAAAATAATATAGGGTAGGCAAAGCATTCTCTCGAGTATGAGAGCATATACGCGTACCAGATGGGCCGTTGGCTTTGTTTGTCAGATAATATGTCAGGCTTTGTTAATTGTGTATCTGATATGGTGACATCAGATACTAAGATTTATTACACAAGTAGTCGTAAGTTACCTCTATGTTGATCATATTTAATTCATATTATGACTAAAGACTAGACCTATTTCATGAAAGGCGATTACTCAGCTAAGACTCGCCGCTCCATTTGAGGCGACTCATCAGCTACCTATCTCAAACTTCGAAATGTCATTGCAACTGACACTGACAAGACGTGAAGTATCTGTAATACACTTGCAGTCTAAAAGCTAACTAAGTCTATCTGACAAGTTAAGAGAAGTAATTGATAGGAGTTTCTCTGACAACTTAGAGGACTTCATGTCTGTACAAGTGTTTCAGAGTCATCTTTGGTGAGTAAGATGCTCAATTGTGTCCAAATATAGGTTTCTTTAATATCGAGAATGGTTTGAATTAGGAAATATGTTATACCATCAATTCTTAGTTCTTGGTTTGAAATTGTTTGCAGCTCTCTAAATAAATATTGCTCCAAATTAAACGTCATTTCTATAACCCCATCCCTGGAAATGCTGTCGGCATCAAATTCAAGCTCCAATTATCCCACGTTCCAAAGATACACATTCGGAGGTAACCTTGTTTATAGTTACAATGTTATAATAATATATTGGGATATATTATTATAACATTAATTTATTCGCTAAAAATAGACAACGATTCAGTAGGTACAAACTTAATTACACAGAGCTATCTCCATCGCCCGTCAACAACGGATGGGATAATTAAAGATCTGTTTATTGCCCGAAAAGGGAAAAACACTAGTTTTACACAGTTGTCCCATTTTAGCAATTCTATTTCAGTGAGATACGTGGCATCTCTATTTCGGAGTTTTATTTTTGTTAATCGCACTACATTTTCTTTATTATAATGACGTCCATAAATTTATTTTCACACGCAAGGTTGACGTCTACACGCAAATTAATTCCCATAATATGTTATTTTTATTTGGCAGATTAAGGTAGGTCATTTCTTGTAATACGTAGTTCTATTTTTCATGTAAGTAGGTGGGACCTTCATACATCATCGCTCTTCCACATAAATTGCATGTTTGGGTTGCAAGTACATCGTTCTAGATCTTATTCTTTTTTATTTCTGTAACGGCTGGTTAGGTATTACAATGAAATATTTTTATGGCGTAATATTTATTAAACAAAAGAATGGAAATCCTCGGATTAAAGGTGTCATCCCGAGTAAACTATGTGACTCAATTTAACGAAATGTTAGAGCAAGGTTGGCAATGTGACGCCCGGTTCAGCCACAATAAGGTAGTTTTACTCTTACTCATTACTATGAGTAAGAGTAAAACTATTTATTATTTATTATTATTCCCTTTATTCATTAAAATACATATTTTTTTGTATTTCTAAATATTTTCTTATATAAAATACATATTATATTAAAAAAAAAAACATTTAAAAATATAAAAAAATAGAAATCCACCGGCATGGGGAACGGGGTCCAAGCTACCGGTGGTTAGGGCCCCAGAGACAGGAACCTCCTCACAATACGCGCCGTATCAAGGAGTACTGCCTTCTGAATCAGGCCCTTAACCCAGCCACCCAGCTCGAGCCTCCTGAGGTGTTGGTCGAGGCTCTTGGCGATAAGTCCATTGACCGTAACGACTATCGGCACAATGATGGCCGAGTCCACATCCCACATGGCGACCACCTCGTGGGCTAAGTCGAGATATTTTAGCTGTTTCTCTTTCTCAGCCTTCACGAGGTTCTCGTCATGCGGGACGGTGACATCGATAATCATTGTGCGGCGCGCTGATCGATCTATTACCACTATATCAGGCTTATTGGCTACAATAGTCCTGTCGGTAATAACAGATCGATCCCAGTACAACGTGACATGGTCATTCTCGAGAACTGGGTCGGGCGCATACCTGTAATACGGTACCTCAGAATCCACAAGGCCGTATTTTAAAGCAAGTTGCTGGTGGATAATCCTGGCCACTTGGTTATGCCTGTGCAAATACTCGCCGTTAGCCAGACGAGAACACCCAGAAGTAATATGTCTGATAGACTCACCGGGACAATGGCATGCCCGACATATGTCAATCGTCCCGTCTTTCATGATATACTTCCGGTAGTTGTTCGTCAGCATAACTTCATCCATAATTGCACAGACCGAACCCTCGGTTTCCCCGAAGAGGTCACCGAAGCGTAGCCAGGCCACGGACGCTAAGAAATCTACGTCGGGCCCATGAAGGGCCCGGAAAAAGCGTCCGTGAAGCTCCTTGCTCTGCCATACTTCCTTGCGGTCGTTGGTACTAAGCACCACAGGTTTGCGCCAGTTCTCTTTAGCCAGAGATAGCGGGGTGAGTCCCTTGTCTACTGCGACCACATCTCGGTGCATACCCACGTCGGCCTTGAGAAAATATTCTCTGAGACTGCACACCTCGCGGTTGTGGAGGGTCTTAGCATTTAAAAAACCTCGACCCCCGCACTTCCGCGGGATGTACAGCCTCATGACAGACGAACGTGGGTGATGCATCCGGTTTGCGGTCAACAGCGACCGGACTCTCCTATCCAAGGCGTCCAACTCCGTCTGGGTCCATTTGAGTATGCCAAAGGAGTACATCAGGACCGGCATGACCCAACCGTTAAAGGCGCGCACCTTGTTGCCGCCTGACAAAGAACTATTTAGTACCTTTTTCAGGCGGCCAAAGAAGCGCTCCTGTAACGCTTGTTTCATGTCAGCCCCGTTGATACCTAACCCCTCTGACATACCCAGGTATTTGTAGGTATCAGTTGCGGAGAGTGATCTCAGGTTTATAGAATCTGAGAGTTGTAGTCCCTCAGATTCCACAATCCCGCCCCGCCTTACATGCATGACTGCACATTTATCTACACCAAATTCCATCCCGATGGAATTACTAAAAGTTTCAGTTGCCTTTAGTAACTCCATCAGTTGCAATTTGGTGGAGGCAAACAGTTTTAAATCATCCATATAAAGCAGGTGGGATATTACCTGACCCCCTCTCCGCAACGGATAGCCCAGCCCCGTACCCTCCAGCAGGGTGCTGAGGGGGTTCAAGGCTAAACAGAACCACAGGGGACTCAGACTGTCGCCCTGGAATATTCCCCGCTTAATCTCAATAGGTTCGTCGTTCCCTTGAATTTGCCTACATCCTGGATAGCGAAGGACAGTTCTCCACTGCCGCATACATGACACCAGGAAGGTGCGTAAAGTTGTATCTATTTTATACAACTCCAGCACCCTCATGAGCCATGTATGCGGCACCGAGTCGTAGGCCTTCTTATAATCTATCCAACATGTCGACAGATCCTTTCGGGATCGACGGACCTGTTGGCTTATGGCCATGTCGATGAGGAGAAGCTCCTTGGTGCCGCGGGACCCATTCCTACACCCATTCTGAGAGGCTGACATAATAGAATTTTTTTCTATGTGTCCATTAATTTTTGCTCTCAAAATGGATGTAAGAAGTTTATAGACCGTCGGTAAACATGTGATCGGTCTATAATTTTTGGGTTCCGCGGCATCGCCTGACTTATGGAGCAGGTGGGTGATTCCCGTTGTGAGGAACTGTGGTAGCGACCCAGACTCTAAGGCCGACTGGAATTGCGATGCCAAGCACGCGTGTGAGCTTTGTAGCCATTTAAGCCAGAAATTGTGCAGTCCGTCCGGCCCCGGTGATTTCCAGTTCGGTACCGAACGGGCTGCACTGGCTACATCTGAGGCAGTAATTACAACTGCCTCCATCTCTGGTATGGCGTCACACTCGTGCTCAACATCACGCATCCATTCAGCCTCAGTGTGGCAGACGGGCACCGACCAGATGTTGCGCCAGAATGTACTAGTGGCATCATCATCTGGGCGGCGCCCGCCAACCACAGTTTGGTCAGGTCGCTCCCAAGCTCTATACACCCACCTTTGATCGCTCTGGAACATGCGATTCTGGGTATATCGCTCAACCCGTCGCTTATACCTTCGTATACGGCTCGCCCATGCACAGACCTTCTGCTTCAGGAAGTCAATGCGCTCCGTGACACGGGGCATATATTCTTGAGGACTGACTCCAGTCCCCGAGAATGCCCGTCTCACAAAGCGCATCACTCTAGGTCGAGTATTGCCCTCCCTGAAGCAGTATAGTTTGCCGATGAGCACCCTGGTCCCCTCGACACGCTGCTCGATCCTGCGCTGCCAGGCTGGAACGGCGGATTTTCGTCGTGCAGCATTGTCACATTTTGGAAATGTGACATTTGCTACACGACACGCCGCAATAGCCGCGCAGTACATGATCGAGTGAGTATCGAAGAGATCTTCGCTGCTTTCAAAGTAATTATCAAGCACCGAATTCAGGGCACACACCAACGCCCTATTCCTTCTGTGCATAGGCAAGCGAGGTAGACGTGGCCTAAGTTCGAGGGGGGCAGTTCTAAAGTCCCGAATCGCATCCTCCAGTGCGCTCCTCAATCGGTCGTTGCACTGGCTACTTACCGTAACAACCCCATCGTCCCCCTCCCCATCGTTGACATTTGACCGCGGTTGTATTATGTCGCGTGATAGCGGCTGTACCGCGGTCTGTGGCGGGACAGGGACAGGGACGATACGGTTGTTCAGTACCTCTGAGCGTAGCCTATCAAGTGCGGCGTCGTCCAATCTGTGATTCCGTTGGATAACCCGCACCTGATCCGACAGTCGTTGGGCCGAGACGCTGATGGCTGGTTCAAGGTCCTGGAACAGAGACAGCATCCTATCGCGGTACGCAGTGAGGTTAGTTCCCCCCTCTGTAGCCCCGTAATATGCGCGCATGACGTTCTCATTAATTGTTTGAGTCCATTTCATGCGCTGCACACAACCACCGGCAGCGGGGACCCGGCTAGGGGCCGGTTGGCCCCTAGATCCCATGCCGTTCGGTGGCCGGCCTCTTCCCGGCCGACGTACAGGTGGTGGCGACGTCGGTGGGGAGAAATACTCGTCGCTCGAGCTCGACGCGGCTGCGGCCGCCGGTGTCACCGGTGGTCCGAGTTCCGGCGGCGGCGAGGCGGAGCTGGGCGACGAGTCCGGGGGTGGTAGGCGTGCGCGTCTCGACGCTGATCTCGTCAGCATTCTCTTTATTTCACATCCATTTCATATTTATAAGTTTTTTCATATTGTTGTTTTTCTGGTGACATTTAATGTCAAAGCTGTATTGTCTGAATTTTATGGTTGTTTTTCTTCATTTTTATTTGAATATATTCTTTATCAATGGGATAATAATTATACGTGTAAATATGGTGATAACTATTGAAATTTTGGGTGGAATTATGTTCTGAATATATTAAATATGTAATAAATTGGATGAGGAAAAAATTTTGAGCTGCTGACGTCTAGAGTTGCCAGCCGTCATTCTATTACTATTCTTATTATTATTATTATTATTACTATACTTAACGAAGTAAGTTTTAGAGCTAAGTAAATAGTTATTTATCCTACGTGTACGGGTAATCAGCTAACGACACTTTATCGAGATGAACCTCCATGGCGAATTCAGACTATGCCCGTCGGTAAGACCAGCGCTAAATTCAATAAACACCACGCTAGCTCACAATTCCAGGGTCAAATCAGGATCCCGACGTCATTATAACAATTGTTTGTCTGAATAGGATCGTTAAGTGTGCCGGATGCATAGAGCAGAAAACAAATGGAGGGTTAAAGTGGGAGCACACGTGCTTACAAACAATGTTTAGATGTGTGTATAGATAGCGATATCACGAAATACTATGATTTCACCCTTTGGTAGAATTGCCCCAAATTTCGGTTGCCGATGTCTGATACCAGTAGCAGGGCATTGTTATGGTTAGACAGGAAGCTGACCCGAACATATTTGAAACATTCCTAACTATGGCTTCTCGTCCAATCAGATGCGGCAGAATATCAGTATCACTCTAGCATTTGCTAGGATGATGATAACAGCGATACTGTAACTGTCGCGAAACAACTAACTCGTGGCCTGTTGCCAGCAATCAATCAATGAAAGGTAAAGTACGTATCAATGACCTACTATATTAAATCGTATCTCACCGTGCCTCAAAGACTGTAGTAAGGTAAATGATTAGTGCATTCTTTCTAAGGCACAGGCGCTTAGAAATATTGCGGAAAATAACGGAGCTTTCGGAATTTGGCAACCTATAAAATAGTAAGTACGATATTATTAAAGTGAGCATTCCATTGGTTTTCTTCTCCGTGAACGGATGTTTTGAGCGGATAGCACCCGGACGGATTCCGCCAGGACGCCAGTTTTAGATGGCGCTTTATTTTTAGTGTTCCGCACCGGAATTGTGTAAAAGGAACTGATGTCGACGAAAATAGCTGTCTAGGCTGGCTTTTGTTAGTTATTGTTCTGTTGATTTTGTTGTCAAATGACTTTTTATCTTCTAAGTAAATTTATAACGAAAAAACTAAGCCAAGTTCCACCATGCGGTTTAGCAGCCTACACACACCTTAGAAAAAGTCCTCTTCAGATAGATTTGATCTCGGAAGTTTCTTTCCAGAGGTATACTAATGTTCATCCACGCTTCGCCGGTATGTTTAGGTCCGATGTAATAGGGGGCGAGCCTATTGCTCTTCACTAGCCACATATCCAAACTCCCGAGATGCTACTGAGAATTTCATTTCTTTGAGAAAAACCTAACAACACGACTCGGATCGAATTCAAGACCTTTAGCGTAACAGTCGAGCTTAGGACCACTAGACTATGAAGCAGTTCCTTCACCATTGCAGCAAAACTGATGTTCATAAATTATTTTCTGGGTAGGTATGGGATTTTAGGAATTTAATATTGATCTACAGCATTAAATTCAAAGTATTTATGCGGCACGAAGTCGTCAAAACGTAAATTCTGAATTAAAATCAACACTAAGATTGATGAAGATGGAAATCAATTGATTTATTTTCGGTCCAAAAATATTGCATATATATTTCCGCCAATTTATTACTACCCGCAATTTTAGAGGACGAAAGGTCAAAGCCATAGCGGTCTATTAAGTCGTGGCTAGAATTTGAAACACGATATGGATTGATGGCTTTTCTTCGTAAACAGTGTCAGAATTTTTGGCGTAGGCCTTGGTGGTAAAATAGCGATGGGAAATCTACTAAAACATGTTTATTTTTCTTAATTAGTTTGTTGTTTATCTAGCCATTAGTAATAGTTCTATCAGCAGTATTGATCAGTAAAGCGAATTAACCAAAGTTAATTCGCTTTAATTAATTCGGTTAATCAAAATTAACCGACTTTTTTTTGTCGATTAAGTGTGTTCAATTAAGTACAGTATAATAAAAAAATATTTGAATGGTGTGGTGATAAACTAAGTCCACCTTTGGTATGATTAGTTATTAAGAATAAAATCAGCTTATATTATAGTATGGTACAGTCAGTACGTAACTTTCATCAGCGCTCATCATTTCCCGCTAGAATAAAACTTAAATATTAGATTTTAACCGACGCAATCAGGTTCAGGAAATGAAACGCTTAAAGTTATGATACCATTTTCGTTGTCGATTTTAACGATTATTTTTTAATCTAGCTGTGTTACTGTTACTGGGTAACCCGTAAGTGGGGAAAGTACAATTGGAACTAGTACTTTAATAAAATCTAGATCATTGAGTTTGTGTGTGTGTGTGTCTGTTAATTAAATAGTTCTGAAGCTAAAACCTTCTTGAGGTAATAGCGAAATGAGTATATTGTCTCAAAACACTATGATTGTTAGTTTTAGAATGTAGATTTTCTTTTGGATCTAGTAGTAGAATATTTACGGTCAAAAGGGCTACTGGATTTTCTGTGACAGAAAAAAGGGTTTCAGACGTATTTTGAGCTTTGCTTTGCTCATCGATCTTACGGCGAATTTCGAAAGTCTCAAAAAGAAGCAGACAAGATTAAATTTAAAATAATTTATTTGATTAATTAAATATACTCTTTGGTTTCCGTCAGTTACTGATAAAATTACTAATTTACCCTCCAATTGCCTCCAATGAAATCTGTCGAACGGTTTCTCCCTTAATTTTCCTTTACTGAAGTATACACTCATGTAGGACACCACATTAAACCAAGTGTGGGCCTGGCGTCCTTGTTTTCAAGGCTCCGAGTACAAGTATAACAAACGAAGTAATGTATCGTTAGGATATATATTGTTATCTTGTTTGTTCAGCTATACTTTTATTAATACCTTCGATAGGTATACGAATATCGCTATGTTTGCGTAACGCCGTCTATGGTTAGGGTGTCTTGACTGTTTGTTGGTCCAAAATATTGCTGGATGTGTTTATAAAGAAAAGCCCTAAAGATTAAACTAATCGATTTAGGATGTTTTTACGTGGTATTTCAAAAAATAATTCTCAGCTTTCTTGTAAGTTATAGCCAATTGAAGAATTGGACATAGGTTGAAAAGCAGAAAGAGTAAAGATAATTTATTGTTTTCTTTTTTGCTTTTGTCTCTTTTATTTTTTGGAAAAAGCAATTATAGAGTATTTGAAACCATGGGACCAAATAGACATCATACGATAATCATTGAAAGAGTATTTTGAAGCAATAATAACGTATCTGATAATACTTAAATTAAAACAAATATTGAACAATGTAATTACGTAATAGTTACAAGAATAGTTCTTAAGTTATGTAAATTAATATATTTTAGCTGCGTACGTTATCGTTTTATTATTATTAGTGTAGTTTGTAAATGAATGAAATGGTTTTACAGTGCCCTTTCAGGGTGCGAGAGTTTTTGACTGATTAAATATTTTTATTTTTTTATTAAAAAGCTTACTAATAATGTGGGTCACACAGTACTAGTAATCTTGTTAACCCCTCGTGCTAAGCTAAATTTGTTAAATTAAGAAATAATTAAGTAGCCTCAATATCGCATTGGGTTTAAGTAGGTACCTGTAATGATGTTGTTAGTTTGGTTGAATAAATAAATAAATAAATAAAAATGCTTGTGTTACGAGTGCGTTCACGTCGGTAGTGCAATGGGTGGGTTTCGAACCGGCAACCACATGATCGCAAGTCCGACGCCCTAGCCATTAGGCTACCGACGCTTCAAATAATAGTTATATTTACAATATAACTATTGTGGTTTCTAACACTTACGCGAATATCAGACATTAAAATAAAACTACTTTTTACGGATTTTATCGCGTTATATTGATATTTTTAAATTCCCGACGTTTCGGATCCTTTACAGCATCCATGGTCACGTGTGGACGTTAAATATAACTATTGATTGAACTTACTTAAGAACATAATCATAAAGTTAACAAAGGCCTCATTTCTCAGCACAGTGACTCCTTCGGTTCGACGACTATGCAACTTGTCAAAGTTTGACACTTGCCAACTTCAACCATCGATCGGGTATTAAGTTAAAGCTTTTGATAATACAGGGTTATGACAGCGTTGCTTTAAATACTGTTTTATAACTTGAGATCAGTTAATTATAGTTTTGTCTTGTCATCTTAGAATTCTTGTGAACCTTTCATCAGGTTGTAATTATTCAGCATGCATTTTTTATATGTGGATGATCCTTTTTCATAATAAAAATTATATTATTGATATTGTTTCGACCTTATCAAGCTATTAAAACTGGTTTGTACTAGACTAACAATTGGTTGAATTGGTAGTTGTTTTATTTGCATTGACGACGCGACGTTTTGATTGCCAGTTCACATCCTGTTCAAGTTTTATTTATGGTTCTCTCTGAACTTTTTCTGAACAAGCTTTGAAATATAAATTAAGAGAAACTTGTACCACGTTTTAATACTAGCATCTGAGGTAATCCTAAAAAAAAGCATTTGCCAATTCCATTAAATATGCTTAGCTAACTTAAAACAGAAATTATGACTTCATTGTAAAACGTGTGTGCGATAAATGCAATATTGATAAAAATATTATGCTTTAGTTTTATGGCCTATAGTTATCGACTCTTCAAACGTTTATGTTTTGAAACAGTTACTTGCACATCATGAAGTTATTATTGGAGCTATTTTATACCGCACTTAAACGTTAACGGCGCTCGTGATCGAGTAAATGTCAAGTTGTGTGCTGACATTTGAGATCGTCCAGTCGCTTGGAAAATGGTGTACATTGATATGGTGTTCAAGGCTTCGTCTTTGGAGAGGCTAATAGCAATGGCATTATTAAGTACATCTTAGTGATACTTCGCCTATTATGAAATCGTTCGTTTCGTATCGTTTCAGATTGTAGTGTTGGATTTGAATTCTATCAAGATCTGCTACATTGCATGTCTTCATATATTTTCGTACGTTCACCACTAAATATCACACACAGCCTTTCACAATATTTGCAACTGTGAACGGTCCTTGACTTTCTCAGTCTTTCACTTAGTGAACGGATTTGTAAGAATGCATAAAATCAGAAACAGCCTCGATTTCTATTCGACTCCCATTGAGAATATAGAACATATATTAATCCTCCGAGTTGAAAGGAAATTTGTAATAATTAATAACATTATGGCACTGCGGAAGCTGTAAGGCACAATATTTTAAGGTGGTCTTTAATGACACCACAGGGGGTAAATGTTCATAAAATTTTTAGTTGTAGTTTAAAAGTGACTACTCAAATCGCTGAAAATAATAATAGCCCCAAAGCTAGGTCCGCCACTTTAGAACACATTTTTAGATCCTTAACCTGCAACTGGAGGGAAAAGGGCATTGTGGTGGGTGATAGAAGGTTAACAAACCTTCGATTCGCCGACGACATCGTTCTTTTTTCATCCTCACCACTTGAACTCGCCTCGATGATAAACGACCTCAACACTGCAAGCCTCGAGGTGGGACTGAAGATGAACATGTCAAAGACCAAACTCATGACAAACAGCACAAAACGAAGATTAGAGGTTGATGGGATTAGGATTGAATATGTCCATGAGTATATTTACCTGGGCCAATTAGTCTCCTTCCAGGCGCGACAAGAAAAAGAAGTTGCACGCCGCACCGAAAATGCCTGGAAGAGCTATTGGTCCATGAAAGGCCTCCTTCCCCTACCCTTAAAAGAAAACTCATGGACATGTGCATTCTCCCCGTCCTCACGTACGGTGCTCAAACTTGGTCTCTGACAGAACATCAAAAGTCCGCGCTCGGGGTTTGCCAGCGAGCCATGATGGAGCGCAGTATTTTGGGAGTCAGGCTATCAGACCGCATTCGAAATAGCATACTGCGCTCCAAAACACAAATCGCTGACGTTGGCTAAAAAGCCGCTACTCTGAAGTGGAACTGGGCCGGGCATGTGTGCCGTATGTCGAACGACCTGTGGGCTAGACTTGCTACAGAGTGGAGCCCACAAGGCGTTAGACGACGCGGAAGGCCCAGGCGGAGATGGCGGGACGAACTGGACTCCTACTTAAGAGATTGGGCCGTAAAAGCCTTAAACCGTGAGGAATGGCAGGAAGGTAGGGAGGCCTTTGCCCAGCAGTGGGATCAACCGGGCTGATAAAAAAAAAAAAAAAAAGCTAGGTCAAAACATACAAAGCGTAGAGTCCGAATTCTTACATGAAACATCCATCCATCCATTGATACAATTCAAATTGAGTCCTAGATATTGACATTCAACGCGGAGAGTTAATCCCGTTGATGATGCTGTTATCCCATTAACTGATTCGAAAAAAAAAAACAAACTTTCCTTCTTTTATCAGATTTGGCGATAGGTTTTATTTCGTTGGATTAAATTTCTGTTTTTTTTTTTTACTGGAATTACCGGCTTTTTGTTTTGGATATCTTTGGGATTACAGCTAATCTTTTGTGATTAAACAACAATTGATGTTGATGTAACAGTCCTTCTGTTTTTTAGATTCCTTCTTTTGTAAATTTAAAGTTGTTCTCATGCTGTAAAGGATCCGAAGCGTCGGGAATTAAATAATATCACTATAACGCAATAAAATCCGTGAAAAGGAGTAGGTTTTTTAAAGACAGTTATTTCACAGTTCTTAAAAATACCAATTTTGCTGTGGCAATTTGTTTTCTAATTTTAAAAAAATAATGAGTTCCGCATCGAATTTTGTTACGTAGTTACCTACATGTTTAAAGAAATTGCTTTCACTGTCTATAAAGGTATGTAACATATGAAGCGGTTAAGTTATAGTCGCATAAAAAGGAATATGATCCCAGTAAAATATTATGACGATAAAAATTGCGTTATATAATAAATTAAACGTATAATACTGTTTATTTGAATTAGTTCTTAGGAGTATTCACGACGGTATCGGAGGCAGAAAACAATGGTGCTGTGTAATCAGTCTTGGTGGAATATTTGATTGTAATACATTTATCCCAGGAGATGCTCAATCACTCAAAATAATCGACAAAAACTTATAGCTCGCCCAAATTTCATCTTCCATAAATCAGAAATGAAATATCTACATATGAATATATCTTACAATGACGTCATTACTTACGTCATACACCTTTACGACGCAATATTTTTTACGTTACTTATATCATATGTTTTAGAAAATGTGTTTATATCTAGTATCTAGTGTCATAATATGGGAATTATAGTACGAAGATTGTCCAGGCTGATAATATAAACCTGTTAAAATCTTTTAAACAACTTCTAGCACTATACCCGTTTATCTTGGACAGTAGGTCGCCATCATACTTATCATTTCTTTCAAGTTCATCTTAATTGTTTTGTCATTCGTGTCCCTCCTGTCAATTGATAAATATATCATCGCTAATTCCCGCTAAGCAATAAACCGATTGAGCTCGCCTGTATGAACTTGACCCCTCGTAAAATTGTTACGATACGCTCCGCTTGCAATTTTTAAACCATCCCCCTCTCATTCAATTGTCGACTTTGTTTTCAGCAACGTAAACACCAATCTGGTTTTAGATTGTTTCGGAATTTCAGACGAGTTCTCACGTTACGCTATTTTCGACTTTATTTCAGTTTTCGTCGGGTTCAGTTTTAGATGTGACAGGTTTAGCATTCATTGATTCCTTTATTCTACCTTGCGTCTTGAATGGAATATTTTTCCTACCATTGTGGGTACTTCATTTATGTGTCGTACTGGACTCGTGCCAAGAAATGTTCGTTATCGAATACAAACGCCACTTTTATATATTTTTTTTATGTTATTTGTACTCAATTAGAATATTTATGAAAGGACTTTAGGGATTTTCTTTGTATCTAACTTCTTTGCGAATACTACAGGATCTAAGAAAAACAGAATATTCATTGGAGAATTAATTACAGAATATTAATTCTCCAATGAATATTCTGTTTTTCTCTATTCTGTATGTTCTGTCAGAAATGAAATACCAAACTATAGAACTCTGATGTGAGTTTTAGAGGGTCTAAAGCCTTCAGTCTCGATCCTAGACGCAGAGTGGTTGGTGTTTTATCAAATACAGGCGCGTGTGCGTTGTAATTGCCCAAACTCCATGAAATCACCAGGCAAACGGTCCTGCGTCATCTTTACATGGCAGATGTTTCATAAATACGCACGAAGCGTTATTAATTTATATATTTTATTAATTTATATTTATGCTTCCTTTCCATTCTCATACTAGAGAGTGAAACTCTGCCGGAGTCTGTGTTTCTGGTTAGGTACATCCTGGGAGTTTTCAAATCACGACTGAATAGGCTCCTTGGAGGTAAACGTGCTCCATCGTGACCACATCTTCGCTTAAAATTAGGTGAGATAGTCTCGTAAGCCTAGCTGTAAATGATATAAAAATAATTCTCATTTTCATTCATATCTCCGCCAAACTCTTTCATAACTCGGAAGAAACAATTACGATCCTAACTAAACAATCAATACTAATTGTCTATTAGCGTTTCATCCACTTTTCACTTCAGTGAATATAGTTCAATTTATATTATGACGTATTAGGAAACGAAATATATAAAATGCGTATATTCTAACTTAATCTACGTATTTATAGCGGCAGGAAATATATGATTGTCTATCGTAACTCGCCCTTGGATCGACTTTCGCGGTTTTGTTCGCCCGCTCGCTCATGAATGGTAGAGTTTCATTGATACATAGCGTATGGGCGTGTCTTGTATATTAATATCTTATTCGACGCACCCATATCGATAAACGCTTATCATTCCGTTTCAATCCATTCATAATATTGATGTTCTGGATCAAAATATTTGCTTTGAGTGTTTGTTTCTTCTGTTCTTTTTCTTAAATTATTGTGGGTCATATATTATTTATTTTCCTAATCAGTCCTTTTCTCCAAGATCAACTTCTGCGGTTTATTTATACAATACAGCTCAAACGTGTTTCAGGAAATGTTATATAATATGATAATACTTGCAATATTACAAAAATAAAGCGTAAAAATGGATGAATACGAGAAAAACGAGTCTTACACACACACACACACACACACATACACTTTTCCTGTTAATCTTTCAACTAAGCTATAAGATCCCAAACTAAGAATTACGGCAGAACGTTTGACAGGTTTCAAATAAATTTGTTTATTCTGAATCATACCTTGTTTTTTACGAAAACAAAAATAATTGCGTTATTCGGAGTAGGATCGCATAATAAATCAATCATTGTTATGCATGTCAAACTTTTCCCTTTTCTATATTAATACTGTAGAAAGGAAAGTTTTGTGCTTGACCTAAGGGCTATTACAATGTTTTTTTTGTCTCGCGAAGATCAACCTGGGCTGTGATTATTAAGAATATTGATCATCTGTCCATCTTAAAAGATGGATAGGGACACAGCTCACAATAAAACAATAAGTATATCCTGTACCTCTCGCAGTTTATTTCTGGACACATATCTACCTCTTACAATACTCTTCCGCCTTCCGCATTCATTTCGACCACAACCTTGTATTGTCTGACGGATCTGAGGCGTCCTACGCTGCGTTTATTGGATAGCTGTCTTCATTTAAGGGATCTTCTGCTTCAGTAATGGTAAGTTGGTCGCCAATTCCAATGTTAGTTACTTCCCCTTCAAGTAAACGTTATAAAGGTAGTCTATCGTATGAACTCATTGATGAAAGTACCATTGCAAGCAAATATTAGTAAAGAGATCAGATTGCCCATGACATTCAAGTGCCTGACTCACTTGGCTTAAGTTTGCTTTCAAATTCACACTGGCACCACGTCCTGTTGCAACAATTTATGAATTGTTGTTAGTAATGACGGATGCGTATTTCCAAATCATAATTATGCTGATAAATATCGATTTGCCCTAGTTATCTACATATCGCCTCATACAATTTCTGGCTATCTGAATTCTTAATTGCAATTTGTTCCTACGATTAGCAACAATTAGCAGTAACTAGAATATCTAAAAAACCAAACAAACAGAAGTGATGTCCAACTTCACCCGGCTAAATTAGGTCATTTCTTTTATTATGAAGGAATCCTGCGACCAAGTAGGACAATATGTATGTGGCGTGGTTATTCATTAAGAGTAGATGAATGTAGCACTATAGATGGATCCAGAGGCCCAGTAGTAGATGAATTATATGATGACAATGTCAGGTAAAAAGTAATCAAGTTCTTTCGGACAACCTAGTTGGATTTTGTGTTCGGTTAGTCTTAACAAGCTAATTCATTTCTCTTATTCTCTCATCTTATCTAGAAGTCACTGTCTTAGCCTTAGTTACTTTTGCATCCTATGATGCGTTACTTACTCTATCCGTAAATACTAAAAAACCTATATAGGCAGGTCCTTTGCTAGTTTTTCTTCCATGAAAAAGTTTGACAGTGTGGGATGATAGGAAACTAACAATTCCGGTACCTATTCTGTTTTTCTTCTACTTCCAAAACAACAAGGAAATGTAAATAACTTTATCTGATTTGCTTTACAAACTCAGTAAATAGTAAACAACAGATTTCGTATGAATTTCTCGTATCAAGGTTAGTTTTACATAAATCACAAGTAGGTAAATCTAAACACATTTTCACATGTAATGGTTTATACGAACATGCAATTTCATCTGCGGGGTTTTTTTTTTCTGAGAAACCCAAGTTTATTACAGAAACTCAATGTTTATGAAGTTGCTAGTTGATAGATCGATATGAAGTGTTTGTTTTCTAGCTTTATAGTTTTACATTATTATAATGTTGTTTTGCTGCGGATGTGTGGATATCAGTAGTGATTTAAATTTTAATGTATAATTTATGACAATTACTATACATATGTAATACGAAAACACAAATAGTTATTTCAGGGCCGAATATTGAAATGCCACTTGGAAAAATTAATTCTAAAGTTGTCTGAACATTCTGATAGTTGGAACTAACTCCATACTACATTTACTCATGCATTATTCCTACATGAGACGGAAACTAATGTCATTGATATAATTTTTTGACATTTAACTGTGATAGGCGAGCAAACGGCCCTCATAATTGTTGGTGGCTTCCAATTGTAGTTTTCTTTGCGATGCGAACTGCAAACCGGCGCTCCCGAACGAAACGTGCATACTGCTACTTAACTTCGGTATTCTGTGGGAAGGTAGTATTTCCCAGGCGCCAACCCATTCATACTGGCAGGCAGATATACCAGCGAGACAATACTACCTACCTTACTGTTGTTTTTAAAGCCTGTATTCCACAGCAAAGTGTAATAATGTCCAACCATAGTTCACCGATATATTAGGTCCCATATAAGTAGTAGGGGGCGAACCTAATACCATTAACCGGTCACAAATGCATACTCCGAACTGCTACTGAAAATTTCATTGAAAACCCGAACGTCGGGCCTCTAGCGTAGCAGTCGACAAGAAACCATTCTCCAGAAAATGTATGCCTTTTACCGGCTATATTAATTGTGGCTATATCATCGCCATGATTATGAAGTAAACGGGTGGACTCTAATTTCCTTTGTTGACTTAAAAAAAGTCCCAGGAGAAGTTGATGCTCATTATCTCGACGTAAGTAGGTACATTATTGAAATCTTTAATCAATTGGAATTAAATGTAAATTAGTATTTAAAACTTTAATGTCCGCTTTTATAGTTCAAGGCGGAAGTATTAGACCAGATAGCTTTGACACATCTACAAATGAAAAATCCAAGTTTCATTACCAGATGTGCCTACGCAAGAAGAGCCGTCATAATCTCGAAACTCCATTGTAAAACCATAAAATTGCCACATACCGGTGTTAGTAAGTGTTGAGGTATCAATAAAATTTCGGATGTTTGGAATCAACCCACACCAGGTTATTACCAGCCCCAGGATGTTACTATTTGATAAAACGCAACTACGCGCGTGGGATATCGGTTGATTGTTTACGTCCTTTCCCGGCGCCATTTTGAATTTTTGCGTTTTATTTTCACGATTGAATGAGCGATGTGGTTGAATGAATGAGTCAGCGTGAGAATCGTCTGTACCAATTGCAAGCAATTGAGATAAAAAATATTTTTGCTCTTCGGGTGTTGCACTGTTTGTTGAATAGCCTGGCTTTTATGACAAACGTAACATACTTAGGCTTGTATCGAAGGGACAGAAAGAAAACGACATTTCGTCAGTATGTTTTAGGTTCCACGGAATAGGAGTCAAATGCAAGTCTACTGCCATTACAAATTTAAACTCCTAGCTGCTATAAACAGTTTCCCAATAGAAAAACTCAATTATCTAGGAATCGAGCACAGCAACCCCGTTTAACACAAGACCAAAAAAAAATACAGTTGCAGGGAGAATAGTAATCGTAGCAATGGTGTTTTAACAAGCTTTTTTTAGTGTATATCAGAAAAGGGAAAGAAAGTGGATTTCATCTTTTCAGTCCCCCAAGCTAGTGGACTATATTTTGTTCTGTACCTTTAGCCACACTTTAATTTAAGAGGGTTATTCTTTAAGAGGAGTTATTGTAAAATTTAAAGGTCAATACTTAATTGTAACAATTTCTTTGAAAAAACCAACATGAAAGGTTTTGGTTATATTCTGCTTCAGCGGAACTCCGGTCTTAATAGAAAATACTGTTGTAAATGAAAAGAAGTGTTGCTTTTTGTTATCCCCCAACCAACGGAATTAATTTGGCCACTCTAGAAGTTAACAATGGAAATTCAATAGCACAGTTTTAAGTAATTAATAAAGATTACAATATACTAAGGAGGCGATGAAGAGAAAGAATCTTCAGCAAATACCTATGTCTATGACATTTCTTAAAAAAAATGCATTTAAGGTACATAATATGATGTGACATTAGTCTTACGACACATCCACCGCTGTAAAAGAGCATAAGGAATAACAAGCAATCTATATTTTATTATTGTCATCATCCGCAATATTTAATGTTGTTTTTACATATGTAAGTGCATTTTTTGAGAATCAATATCTCATGTTGTAATGCCAGCAAATCAACATTTTAATTGCATCAGAGCCTTCAGAACTTCCAGAGAAAATGGCGCTTAAATTCTGTAACGTGTCCCAAAAACAATGCTATTAAAAAGAAGCAGAATCGTAGTTTTGATAATGTTATCAAAATGATTGATTACATAAAAAGCACGTGCTATCTATTTATACCTCACCAGACAGTTCGACACTTTCAGTCTAGACTAAATACCTGGCCAGTATGAATGGTCGCAACTCACACATTCGCTGTATTGTACGCGCGCAACCTTGCACGAGAAACTTGCCAATCGGATGTTACTATTTTGGTTTAGTAGGTCATTAAACGAAACGAGCGCTTGCTGGCACGTTTTTGGGGTTGGTAAGTATTTTTACGACTGTTACTGTTGGTAGCCCTGAACTGGAAATGGAAGTAAAGGATGATCTGTGTATCAACGTCTTATAGTTACGCCGTCTAGAAGCGGGAATGACGTCATCGAATCTTACATTAAACAAGCATCAGTGGCGTGACAAATGTCATGCATACAGACGCCTGGGCATGACAGAGTATCACTAGTCTCGTTGCAGGATCCTCCTTTTTATTCCTATTGCCGCATAGCCTCATTTAGTTAGTTCTTCAGAAGTTTGTTTTAACAAGCTTACATTGTTGCAAAGTATATGATGATAAATATAACCTTAATTATCGAAAGCTGGTCTGGATAAAAGTAGGCTTCAATTCTGTTAAAGTATATTTAGACATGAAAACAATCTGACCTGTTTACTTTGTATGAACTTTCGCCGCACCTTCTGTAATTTTGTTAATTAATTGAATCATTATGCTAATGTGACCATGACTTAGGTTAATATATATACAACATGACAACAGACCACTGCTGCTTAGCTTTGCTGATAAGTATACTCTTCGCTAGTAAAATCTACAAGCTTAACAATGTATCTTATCGTATATAATTAAGAAGGGGCAGCTTTCTATCGTCGATCCTGATAATTTTAATTTGACATCTTCGAACTGATTGAGTTAAATAAGCGTTTTCCTGTTGTAAACATTTGGAAAGGTCAAAAGCACAACAGTTTCCTTTAAGATTTTAAAAGGTCAGGAAAAGGATGACTCTTCACTGAAATTAATGTTAAAATCAGGACTATTCAGTGCCGACGTAGGTTTAATTGAATTCTTGAAAATTTATCTATTTTGGTTATAATCTGGGTGTCTAAGACACGAATGAATCGGTTTCTCCTAGGCAAGGCGAACTGATCAAGCTTAGGCTTAGCAAGAATAACAAAAAAAACAGAATTGATACCAGTATTTACTGTTGATATAAAACTCTGAACAGAATTAATTGGGCCGAGAATGTATTCACAAATGAAGACAGTCTTGGCATAAATTGGCTCGAAATTGTAAATTTTTCAAGTGAAATCAGGACCGATTGATTCCCACCAGTTCATTGTAAACGTTCCCAGCCGCAAAGAGTAAAAAAGAACAATTTATTGCAGCATTTGCGTCGATGATAAACGCAGCGCATTTAGCCAAACAAAACGAACTGGTGGTCTTTACATTAGGTCTCACGCTGTCATACCGGCTTCGAACGTTATTTAACTGAAGGTTACTGACGAGAGTTTAAGAATAATTATTTCTTATGTCATGGTGTGTTACTACCGTTTCAATATACATTCGTATACAATATTTGCAATCCGCTTATCTTTAAAAATAACTAAAAAGTGAGTTTTGTATATTCATTCAACAAAAATAAACAAAATGTACCTATATTAAAACGTATGTATGCATTCAAAATAAACAGTGCAACTCATCGTAACGCAAAGGTCACGCACTGTTCAGCCTCCCGCAAAAAGACTAAAAAGGTGGGACCGGTAATGGTCGCGTTCAGCGTCATCTGCTCGACGCTCACTGTTTCCGCCGCGGCCATGTTGAATTTATGGCGGCTAAAAGTATCAGCATCCGTGTCGCGCTTGTTATAAGCTGAGAAAATTGAGTTGTAAGTCACTGGTGAGCAATTCAAGACTGAAGATATAAAGATTACAATCTCCGCTTCCCGCCAAGACCTTAAAATGTCATTTTACAGATATTACAACGGTAGAATATAAAACAGATCAAATGCTGTCAAAGTATGAGCTTATTATTATACTATAGCATCGTCCTATTATCCAAATTAAATGAACTGTTATTAGTAAAAAAAACAGTGCTCAATGACCCATTACTAAAAAGGCTGAATGCATTTTCCCAACAAAAGAATAAAAAGATGACCGGTAATGGATGCGTTCAGTCATCTGTTCGGCGCTATGAGCGCAAACGTCCGGTTCCGTTGCAGCCATTTTGAATTTATGGTATCTTCATGGCCGTTATCCTGTATCACGTCATCAGATCGAACGTGGGATGCCCTCTTAGTAACAGCGTTAACTTTAATCATGATGATGATTATCATCAATATCAGAAATATTTTTAAAATCGCCTTTATGTTTGAGTCAAGTTTTTGAATTTGTAATCCAATGCCTGCAAATCTAAACAAATACAATACCATAATTATAATCGTGGTAGTTTACTACTATTCGTATTATTGTTTCATACACACGGTAGTAAACAATTACAGGAAAGGACTGAATATAAAAATAAGCAATTCTGCCTTGAATCTCAAAATAAATCGATTAATACATCGATTTCGATAACTATGTGAACTGAATCGCGTGTTCAATGTTCTCAAGATGTTTCTTTGTTCGGATATTAAGTATAGCTCTAATTAGAATCGTTTTGCCGACAATAGGTATGCTGAATGATTGTTCTGAGAACAACGAAGAGATGTTTATTTTTTTATGCGATACACGTCTTTGTGTTTTTCGGTTTACATGTAGACGAGACGTAAGAATTTTTGTAAAGATTTCTATGTGTGTGTGTAGCACTGGTTTTTTCTTTTCCCTTGTGAATGTAGCGTTGTGAATTAAGACCACTTTGCTAACACGTCAATCCTACCATAGCTCATGATATCACTTGATCGCGATAAATTTGCGTGTTGCTAACGCCGATTAGGTACTGTGCTCTCTCTAACTCTTACTAAAGTAATTTATGTGGTTAAGTTTGAGTTGTTGGTATACTTACCTACCTATCTATGTGAAAGAAAATGCACACAAAGTCATCCAGCAAGCAGAGATTTCAAAAACGAAAGAGTAGCTTGGTAAAAAGATGCAATAGGAGACATCACGTTATGAATATATTATGCCAGATGATTCTCAATAATTAGGAATAAGTATAGAAAAACACTCATCGACTGATTAAGAGACTATGTGGAATGATCGTATAATATCTCATTTTATGCATCAGGCAATATGCGTTGTATGCAATATGGCAATTGATTCAAGGTACACGCAGTCTTTGTTACAAACTCAGTTGCATCAACACCACACAATGCCCTTGCGCAAGTGCTAAGTGATATTGCTAAGTTAAATGCACTTACTTCAATTAGTGCATTTATTACTGGTACTTTCTTAAAAAGTATTAATTAGTTCAATCTAGCTCATTATATTGACTAAATAGAACTAAACTGTAAGGTGACATATCTTTAGATCTTTAATTTACCACCTGATAACTTAAATTTTACTATGGAAAGGTAGTCCGCTAATATGCAAAATATTTTCTTTAACTTATTAGCCATCTAATTGAACAAATTGATTGAAACATAGCAAGCTTCCTAAAGCTATTTGGGACCAATATCACTTACTGATGTAACTACAAAGTCTAAGGAAATAACTTTAAGTGGCATGCAAGGTCTTTTGAACCTATAATTATTAAGAATTCTGCTCATATACTCTTTATCTACCATAATTCATATTCATTAAATTAGCAAATATTATCATATTCATTAAGTACTATTTTATCGGCGTTGGTAAACGCATAGCCGCGTGGAGGTTGCGTGTCCGACGCGCTTGTTAGTCTTGATTTTGCAATACTTAGGCATTATCTGTAATTTTGCTCTCATCCTCAACGTTGAACAAGTTCTCTAAATCATGTCTAACGATGTAAAATGATTCAATTGACATTTGCAAATCACGCCCTTTGTTACATTTTTCAAACCCGTAAATTGAGATTCTTAGAAAGATTTATTGAAACTCAAGCGTTAATGATATTTAAATATATTTAAGCCGTGAAAGTGACAATGATAAATGTTCTTCTCAATTTAAGAAACTTGATAATTCTAAATATGAGTCTCTCAATTATATATAGTATGGTATTGTTAATATTTGATAATATTATTCTAGTACCTATTATAAGATGTAAGATTCTCCGTACCCAAAATGTTTGTATATTAAATAATTATGATATTCTAAGAGAATAACGAATCAAAGGCTACTCGTTAATTAAACAGCCTCTCGGGGCGACGGGTATATGCCTGTTATCTTTGTTAAGAAAATATTACACGTGGATTATGAACACCAAACTTTACCTAAGGTTACAAAGGATTCCATTTTCTTTGATACGTTTTTATTAACATTAAATTTCATTTCGTATAGGTACTTGGATGTATAGTTAATCCTCGTTTTAGCTTAGGAATAAACTGCTTGTTACGTATAAGCTTATCAAAATTATGGTTCTCTGTAATCTAACACTAGAGAGTTGTTTCTCTTCTCAGTATCTTGTATTCTTGGGGAGAAAACATTATGATCGTGTCTTGTTTTGTTCTTTGCTTTATTTTTTATTTAAACGTTTTAAATCTTCTTCTCTCTCTTTCTCTCTCTAATCGGATAAAGTTAGCTAACGTATTTTAAAAGTATCTAATCTACTTATGAATTTCTCTTTCACATTAAATCCACAAATAAGCAATCTTGTATCCGTTCGAAAGAAATCAGAGATGGCCCTTAGAGTATTGAAGTCCTGACTCGCAAATTGAAAATGAAACCCAATATTGATTTAACGCAGACGTAAAAGGAATTGTTTGACCAGGCTCAATATGAGTATGGTGTCGCGGAGAAACACTAGAGAGTTGTCCCTCTTCTCAGTATCTTGTATTCTTGGGGAGAAAACATTATGATCGTGTCTTGTTTTGTTCTTTACCTAATCTTTTATTTTAATGTTTTACATAAAGAGGATTTTGTTTTAGCAAAAATAAGTCAAATTAACTTATTATCACGGATCAGAGCTATACATTTATCCCGTAAATGATAATTAATTACACACGTCCTTGTGGAGACGATATGTAAGATTTGAAACAAGAAATGTATGGTATTTAAAAAGAAACGAACTATTATTCGTAAATTTAATAAGAATGTTAAACTGCAGCAAACGTGTGTCGACTCCTCAGAGCATTTCTCAGGATTCAGTTTTCAATTTTTGAGTCAGACCCGAGTGAGCCGAGCCGGGCTTACTACATAAATTTAACGTCGACGACGTACGAGTTACGACGCACAAAAATCTTACGATTTCACTATATGCACCTGCATTGGCTAACCATGAAATGACATTCGGAAGTACGGTCAAAGCAAGACTAGAAATTAACCTAAAGACACGTACGATCCGTCAGTAGGCCCCCTGGTTCTGACTCTCAAATTGGAAACTGAAGCCAATATTGATTCAACTGAAACGAAAAATAATTGACTACCAGTCTAAATTTCGTTCTTGTTCTTATTTCGTTACCGTAAAAGTAATTCTTGTCGCCCCTTGGGCGAACATATTCGGAATAATTTCTCCAGAGAATCCGAAAGCTAGGGGCAAGCGACTGTGAAATTTATCTTTGTGATTTATTTAGCGATTGCGTTCGATATTTCTGGCGTTTCAGCATTGTTGGGTATTAAAGGGAATTTAATGTTGGCATCTAGAAATTCATTTGAGCTTGGATGAGCCTTTAGAAATTGTAAGTGGAATAACGTAACATATTATGGATTGCGCACTTTTGTTGGTTATGATGGAACGTTTTGTCAATACTGTATAACATATTTTTTGTATTTGTTACAGGTATGCACAAATTGACTATACTTACGGCAAATTGTATCACGAAGTTCCCCTACAGACGTAAGTTTGGTTTGAAAATTTAATATTGAAGGTTGTTTTAATTTTAAATTCGCCGCGGATCTTGAAATACTAATCTACTGTGTTAGTTGATTTGTCAATCTCTGACTAGACTCAGTACATCCGAAATTGGTGCCCATTTTTCTTCCATCTTGGTATGAGAAGACAAGTGTTGCCTTAGTTTATATTATAATTATATTAAAATATTAACTTTATAATTTGATGACTGAACTGAACTGTGATTGAAGACGAGCAAGTTAATAATAAGCTCTTATCTAGGAGCCAGTAACAATGCTGTGTGGTGTCGATACCGCAAACTCTGAGCGACTGAGCTGAAATTTGGTCTAACTTTGTCAGCACAATAGCCTTGTTCTCAATTCGGAAGCTACCGAACTATATGGTACAAATTAAATGCTTCACAATCAGTATATTAACAGAAGTCAAGAAGTCTGAGTTTGAGGAGCAGTTATGGAGTAACAGACCCACTCGCACTGAAAAACAGAACTTAAGCAGTATCCAAAAACAAGAGGAATGTTTTCTCAATTCATTAATATTCGAATGTAATGTTTTTTAGAAGGGTAACCAACTTCAACTATATTTTTTAGTTATCGGTGATGCTATTAGACTTTTAAGTTGAAGTTGAAAGTTATCCACTTGCATTTGCAAGTCGGGATATAGTCATAGGTAAACATTCCGAGGGCTGACCCTAAAGTTGGTGGAGATATATCAAATTCTGATGTCCGCAATAGGATAGCGTGTTAGGTATCACGTATAATATCTGGGTCCTTATCATTTACAATGGCGGTCAGGACAAAATTTTAATCTTTCACGATAAAAGCTCAATTTTATCCTTTACTGTTTGGCCTGACAGCATTCAAGCATTTGTAGTCAATTGGTGTCTTATAAGGCTGTGTCAAATCTATGCTTTAAAACACCGACTTAGTGCCATTTTAAATTTCCAGCTTAAATTTATTTGGTGGTCCTATACTACTATTCGTTGTTCTATTGCTGCCGTAGTCAGTTGTAGTTGCTAGTTACACTACTGATGGTAGCTCGGCGCAAACTCATTTATCTATTGTGCTGCTTGAAGTTTAGTTTAAGTTTGACGTGTGGATAGAGTTACTTTAGCTGTCTCACCCCTTTCATTCATTAATGTCTTGAGATCCTTAACTAAATTTCTATTCACGGTTTATTGTAACTGAAAATTAATATTGTGTTAGTTTATTGTGTCCGTTCTGTCTGTCTATCGTCCTGGCTGTCACATGACAAGAGGTTCTGACAAAATATAGAAGGGTTTGCACAGTTTGACCCAGTGGAAAAATAAAAGACCTAACCCAGCATTGTAGATGATGCTGAAAATGCGACGGTCTTCCTGATAATAATGGCAAACCAACGACTTTGAGTCAAAATTATATTTCTGTAAATGACGTTGAATTTTTTTTTCTTTGCCGTGTCTAGGTTGATGCTTTAATCAAGTTTGTTAAATAAATGTTTTACTGTTAGCGTTTTCATTCTATTTTCAAAGCCCTGTTTTTCCTTTGTCTCATTAAGCTGAAGTAATTAGAGTTAACCTTTGTTTAACAGTCCCGTTATTAGGTTCGTTACATAAATGCCATATTTCTTTTGTACCGTGTAATTTCTTTTGATCTCAATTTGCTTTCGGGCTTGTAGTTGTATGTATGATAAAGAGTTGCCTGCAGAAGGTGAAAAGCAGAATTTCGGTTATATATTTATCAATTAATGAGAATTGCACTTAAAAGCATAATAAGGGTTCAGAGATTAAAGATTAAGATTTAATCTGGATGAAATGACTCACCTCACTGACTGCTATTTTTATTTATGTTTGTAAATACCAAAATGATCTTTAAACGACATTGTGATGAGAAACGGCGCAACTATGTTTTTTTGGTATTACATTATGTGATGAGAGTCTGATGTTTGCATTACTTATATGCGATATAGGTGTTTTGTACAGATCAGACCAGAACTGCCGCATTTAAAATAAATATACTCTTGGTGTTAAGATCTAGTGATCCATCCGACCAGCACTGCCTTGTAAGATCACACCTCTAAACAGATTTACCGGTCTCCAGAAGGTTGTATTAAAGGATATTTTGCGCTTTCCATCAAATGTATTAGAAAAGCCCACTTTAATCGTAGGATATGATACGATAAAATCTCGCTGGGTGTTAGACTGTTAGCTCTCAACCGTTATCATTTAACAATACGCAATATAGTACAGCACCTGAGATATGAGTCACACGTGAGCTTGTTATCGTTCACTGAAGTCGACTTTCTGTACGTGCGTTATCATTGCGTGCGTTTCTTTGACAGTGGTAAAGTCATGTTCATTTTATCCGGATTTCTACGTGTGTAAGTTTGTCGTGGGATATTGTGTCATGTTGTTGTAATCATAAGGTTTTGCTTGATCCTTTGTAAGGACAAGTGGGTCTTTGTTATATTTGGTTGTAAGCACCGACGTGGGTTACTCGGCTCTTTGATTTGCGACGCGTATCTGCGAAAAAACTGTCATGGAAACCAAAATTTAAAAATTGGAATCGGAAGCAAAGGATAGTCCCCATTTACTGCTGATAACATCATGTTAGGAAGTTGGTAATTCTGAACAATTAATAATTTTGGCTCGTATTTACCAAAGAAATATGTCCCATTAAAACTTGGGAGTCCCTGACATCAGTCTAGTCCATTCTAGTATTTGGTTGGTTGTTGCTCTTCAATACTGTCAGCAAGTGCACCTGCAGTAAGTCCGACTACTATGTCAATCTAACTAAATTAATAGTACTAGTTCATAAAAATTATATCAGGGAATAATGTCACCACAATATTGCTCAAACAATGTGACAGCTTTCCTACTTGACACTTATTCACATGGGACAAGATAAGCGGCTGACACTTCGTTTTTCATTCCGACATCGGCACGGAAATTCGTGACTGTCGAGGGCCGATTACCCCATAATACCCCCATAGAGCTATTATAGTGACGTTATGTTGGTACAAGTTTCGCACGCCGGGAATGTTGGGAACTCACCGCAGTTATGTCTTCATTATAGAGTTTGTCGTACACGGATTTTTGGGTGTTCGTTCAGAGCTTTTTTTAGCTGTTAATAATTGCTACATTTAGGTAAATTGAGCGGTAAATATCTAAATATCTTGAACGATGAATGAGAGGGACGGCTAGTGCTGAGTAATGTTCTGTTATACTTCACTTACATAAGCCCTGAACCTCAGAATATCATCCTCAGATACGATTCTTCTGAGGTTCAGGGCTTATGTACAGTTTATAAATGAGCTAAATTCTCCGAGCATTTTGATTTCGATAGAAGTCGTTGGCAACTCAGTGCAATCTAGAATCCAGATGTATGGTTTAAGATCTTTATTTTGTCATAAGAATTCACAATAATTCACTTACTGAGAAACAATATTCACTAGATAAACTTAAATGATAAGCTTAAATGAGTGTACAGAAAACACAAATTATCGTACTTAAAATTAAATCTTACTTAAAATTAGTTAAACAACAAAAATGCTACAAAGTGGGTATATTGCAAACAATTTTTATCGAACACTCGAACGTTGTCAACGATACACGGATATTGAGACTACTCCGCTACTGGATGTGGCACGCACGGCTACGCACTGGTTTTGACTTATATAAAATATTAAATAAATTAAAATCCACTTAAATTTAATTTCTTATTTTTTATTAACTACTTTCTTTTATTAGTTTTTTTTTTTATTTTTATTTTTTTATTTTTTTTTTTTTATGTTTTGCCGAGGATATATGATTTAAGCTTTTTTTTAAAAATAGTGATGGTGGTAGATTCTTTTATTCCCAAGGGTAGCCCATTATGCATTTTAACCCCTTCGTATTCTATGTTTTTTTTGCCGTAGTTAGTTCTGGGTGGACGTGTTACAAGGTAGTTAGAGTTACGTAGCTTGATTTTTTGGAATTCTTGTTTTTTTGTAAATGACAAGGTTGTGCGAATGTCTTTATTTAATATTTTTCGTATTAGAATGCATGTAAGGTATGTGTATGTTTGTTTTATATTCATTATCTTTGTGTCGTCATATATTTTTTCTGTGGAAGTCCGGTATTTATAGTTAAATAAAGTTTTGATCAGTCTGTTTTGGGCCCTTTGGATAAGTTCAAGATTAGTTTTAGCTGCCGTCCCCCATACCTCTATTAAATAGTCAATGTGGGGTTTTATTAATGAGTTATATATTAAGAATCGTACACTGTAGGGGAGACATTTATTTATATTGTGGAGAACACCCGTGAGTGATATTAATCTAGATCTGACACTTTCTATGTGAGGCTTCCAGCTCAGGGAGCTATCTAAGATAAGGCCTAAATATCGTTCTTTGGTTTTTCTATGAATTGGTTGATCGTCGATTTTAAGCTCGATATTGTCAGGAATATTTTTATTTTTTGCAGCGAATATAACATAATTTGTTTTGGTGGTGTTAATTGTAAGCAGGTTTGATTTGAACCAGTTATTTAGCAAATTCTAGTCAGTCTTAATTTGGGGTAAAATATGATTAACAGAGCGACCAAAGTAAAAAAGGCTTGTATCATCGGCATAAAGCGAAATATCCCCTTTAATGCCAATTTGGGATATATTATTGATGTAAATGAGGAACAACAATGGTCCCAAAATCGAGCCTTGGGGCACACCGAAAGATATTGAGCTGGGAGAGCTTTGATGTTGTCCTATCTTTACTATTTGCCGCCTATTTGTCATGTATGACTTAAAAATGTTGAGTGCTTTGTTTTTGACTCCGATGGCGGATAATTTTTGAATTAATATATCTGGACTGATCGTATCAAAAGCCTTTTTAAGGTCAATAAAAATACCTAAGGCCACTTGTTTTTTGATGTCCTAAATTAAACCCGATTATTCGGGCGAGTTTCTTTCTGGAAGAAAGAAATTAAGAGCTCCTGCTGTGAAGTGCTGAAATCTATACACTTTTTGAATTGATTAAGTAGTTTTAACCTAGGAGAGCCCAGCCAGTAAGTTGTTCCAATCATTTTCAATCACTTAAGAGAGAATAAACTTAATCTAATTTCCCACTCCAACCTGTCCTGATTTTACTTCACAATTACATTCTAAGTGGGTTGGACTCGACAGGCTTCCTTAGTTGTCAATCCACGAATTGTGCCAAGTAAGTAAGTAATTACTTTCACTTCCCTGATTGATCACAATCTGTTTTGTAACAACGGAGCTAGATTGGCGTTGAAACTTATTTGTGATAAATTACGAATAGGCAGCTGAACAACCATGGAAAGTTGGATAAGTAACACCAAAGTATATGTTTCTTTCTAATTGACAGCCAGTCAGAATGTTGAATGTATCTAACTAAATATTCTCAAACCTAACGTAATGTACGGTGGCCAGCACATCAAGTTACCACAAAATGACAATTTTTCTCAGTTGATTTTGAACTTTATCTTCAACAACTTAAGGTTTATAATCATTTGGAGAAATTTGACAGTTTTGTATACCTTGACCTGCTGGCGACTGTACCGACTCAATCACAGAGTGTAGTCACGCAAGGGTGATAAATTCCAAACGAAAGGATTCAATGCAACTCCGCTGCAAAGACAGAAATGGCTCTGAACTTTAATTTATGTACATCCATTGTTACTTCATTAATTAATGATGGTAAAAATAAATAACAGGCATAATATAAAATTGGTAAATCAAATAAATAAATATCCGCAATCTGGCAGTCCCTTCATTTACCGAGGGATTTCCACTTCAGAATCGTAAATATATGGTTGGTCTGAAAGTTACTAAAAGGGCTCCGGGCAAAGTTCCAGAGATAATTAGGGACATGACTCTTGATGACCAAATAACAATATATAAAAATACACAAATAAAAATAGAAAGAACAAACTTCATCTAATTTTACAGTTTACTATATCCATTTTCCATAATACCGGGCATGTTATTTTACCCCTGTAATTTGCAAGAGAAACTTCACGCTGCGTCGAAACTCAAATTTAGCCTCTTCAATTAACCGCCTGCCTTTTCTATAAAGCGCCGGTATTCTTATGGAATTCACTGCCGGTACCCACTGCAGATCGTGAAATGAATTTAATGTATTTGTTATATGCGGTTTCTAAAATCTACCTATACCTACTTTATTATCCGTTGGAAAACTTTAAATTTATCATGATAGCCCTTATTTCGACCTCTTTTTTTACTGTGCGTGTAAATAACTTTGGTTGTCCACAGATTTTTCACATAACCCGGCTCGAATTTTCATTCTACGTGGAAGCTACAACAATTTTTTTTTCTCAATAACTTCTAGATAATTACTGTCGAAATCGTCGCGTCTGTATTCTTAGAATGGGTGGGCAGTAGGCGAAGCAGCTCTATTTGTTTAGGCCTACGAATTATTTTATTGTAATAGTTATGCCCTTTATTTCTAACATTAGGCGAGCCCTATTAAGTGTATCTGAATGAGAAGTTAGGACTGACCAATGATAGACCAAAATCTGAGGTCGCACCCATGTTTAACATGTAAGTACTCAGTATGTTAAAGACCTATTTACATTGCCAGATGTAAAAACATTCGTGATTCTCCTCTCGTGGTACACAGCGAATTTAGGTATCAATCCAGCATCGAACATGCATAATATATAATGATAGACAACATAATTATACATCATCATTCCTTAATGATGATGTATAATTATGTTTATTTTAACATGCGACAGTTTCATTAAAAGCGATCAATAAAAATAATTAACAAAACTCAAAAGGAGTTTTTATCATACCCTTCAACAGAAGCGCATGTCAAGTTAACTAAAATTTATTGCTTTAAAGGGCTCATTAAGAATGAAGTTATCGCTACTGTAGTAAATCACAACGTTGCAGTTGAAAGGCGTTTAAAGACAGATACAAAAAATCGACGCTGGCATTGGAAAATCGATATCACGTGAAGAAGGTGCCTTTCGGACCAAAAATAAATAGCGAAGCATAGATAAGCTAGGGTGTTCTGGACTTGACAGCAAGCGTATTATTATTTCTAAAACCGAAGCTGGCATTGGAAAATCGATTCCACTTGAAGGTGCCTCTCGGACAAAAAAAAGCGGAGCATAGCTAAGCTTGGGTGTACTTGTACTTGGGTGATTTGACAGTTGAACGAGAAGTACATTTCCATCGTTTTGTAATAGACCACCGGCACAACATTGCGTCAGATAGGACAACCAAACATTTTGGTACCAAATGAGGTTCTTTCCGTGTAGAGTCGAGCTAAAATTTTTTTGGCTTCTATAAGTACTATAAAAGATCCAATTCGCAAATAATTAGAGACTAAACGCTATCTCGTAGGCAGGAGCTCCCAAGGGATAGCAAACTGTTAATTTATTTATAAGATGAATTCAAGACCGTCTTTAAAAAATTCAAAGCCTCTTTAGTGTTACAGTCAGTCTTAATATAGAACTCCTTTAACATTTACTTGGTACCATTTGCAAAATCGACGAATTTATTTACAACGAAATCAGCAACTCTTCCACAGTAAGTATGAAATACTGCATCAGCTAGACTTCGTTACACATTTGAAATGTTTTCTGCACGTATCTTATTGGTGAATGTAATTAAACTTTCCTTCATCGCGGTTTGTCTGTAATTGATTTCATACCCTTGATATATGTGTGTATCTGTATATGTATATCTTTGATTGTGATACTTTTTTGAAACTATCAGTTGGTTTGTTTGTTCTTTTGATGTTTTAGAAGTTTCATTTGCATTTCATAATTTAGAAAGGAAACGATATTAAAGCTCATTTAGAAAGACAGTCACAGTGCAGCGACTTGGAAAATCACTATGATGTCAACAGCGATTTTAAATGACAGTTACAAAAAGAAAGAAATATCCTATCATGTCAATTATCAACCATATTTGAAATAGTCTGATAAAATGCAACGGCTTGATACTTTAAATGTCTGTTATATCGGCGCTTACAGTCATTAGCCACAAGGAATGCGACTAAATGCCAATAGCCGGTTTGAACAGTCGCTGACACCAAAAAATGAGACACAATAAAAAACTTGATACTTATTGCTATGCGCTTAAAAGGCAATCGTGCTTTTTACTAATAAACTTTGTATCTTGGTGTAGCATAAGCGCATATTAAATCACAAAGATATAAATGTTTTCAATAAAACTGAACTCTTCTAAAAGTGGCTGGCATTTATCCAGAGTCCTTTGAACAAGAACTCATCATCAGCACCATCGTGTTTGCTGCGCGATCAGGAGTCTTATTATAAAGAGTATAAGTATTTTTCCATTCGGAGAAAGGCATGGCGAAAATGATAGCGCATCTATGATGAAATATTGAAACTAATGACCGCATTAGAAGCCATTCCAAAACCGCAATCTACTTCCAATAGTAAACTGTTCAGATATAATAACTTAATAAAATATACTAATAAACCTACTTACTTGAGTGAGCGTTGAGGTTTAAATGCCAATCTGTTACAATAATATAGTTGACGTCTGTCAGACCGCAGACCGCGAGTCCACGACATGTATGTATGGTCTACGAATAAATAATACTCAGGAAGCGTAACTCGGAACAAATTCCTCTCAAACAGTGGACCTACTTCAAACCAAATGACGACGATTCAAAATTCGAATCACTTGCGATGTTTCAAATAGACATGCTTGGTAATTGGTTTAAATTCAGAGAGAAAACAGGGATTGGTTCGCGCGCGTGCTGTAATGTCTGTTATGACATCAGAGTCAAAATGGAGTGGACGATATTATGCAATAAGTAGACCGGACCAAGTCAATAATAAAACAATATTATAATTATATTAAATATTTATACTATTGTGATTTTTTTAAATTATACTATATTAATACAGGGTGGAAGGGACATCGACGCACAACCGCTTACCATGAATTCAGTACATGATTCTGGACCGCCCCCGCGTAGATATTTTTCG
The DNA here is from genome assembly GCA_958496365.1 of Subacronicta megacephala. Taxonomy (NCBI): domain Eukaryota; kingdom Metazoa; phylum Arthropoda; class Insecta; order Lepidoptera; family Noctuidae; genus Subacronicta; species Subacronicta megacephala. The sequence goes on along the minus strand of OY292539.1, from coordinate 4,452,722 downwards.
TCGGTTACTAAAAAGGCTTAGATTGGGTACTTTTTCGTTTTGATGTATGGTGCTAAAACGAACAAAGCCGATGGTTTGCCAACAAGAATTGCGACTTCATCAGTTGTTGGAACGTTGAAAATAGTGTTAGTGTATTCAATTGGGTCGTTTGTTTGCTCTGATCATAACCTTGGCAATAGGTCACCAGGTTCCTTTAAGGTTTTTGTTGACCTGGTACTTCATTTGTATGTGGATATTTGTACACACTGGTACTGCAGTTTTGTGTAACAAAGTATTTCCCTTTAATGATTTGTAAAAATATTTTTTATCAAAATGAATGGAGTTAGTACTAGTTACTCTGCTAGTTTTCACAGGCATCCAGTGATACTCTCGTCTTTCTAATTCAACTGCAGCTATCCACTTATTTTGCAGAATGGGATCGGCAGGGAAACTAAAAAAAAAATACGTTAGTCTTATAAAAATATCTAAATTTTATCGATTTACTTTTCAATATTTCATCTAGAAAAAATACTTTCTACATTAGGTAAAAAATTGACTGACTTCATTTTGCATAATATTGACCATCCCGTTTTCATAACGTATTTGAACAACTTTGAATATAATTATAATGAAGCTACTACTTATAAGTGAAAAGCGATCTCTGGACATTTTAATCTTGTATGTGTCCTGCACCACTTCACAACACATGATGGCATGATGATTCAAAATGATATTAGGCTAAAACCTTTGGCATATGCTCGCTTGCAAGGAAAATGTCCGACTGATGGCGCGCTGGACACAATTTTGAAGCCCCGCCTACTTGGACACAACTTTTGTTGGGTCATTTTCTTAACGCAGTTACATTTCCTGAGTATTATTTATTCGTAGTGTATGGTCAATTTTTTTAGACACGTGGCATGACAAAATACCATGATACCTGTATTCTCCGGTCCAATATAATAGTGAGTATTAATAAATAATTAGTTATCACGCGCTTTAACGGTTGATGAATAAATACAACCTGCATGCCTGAGGGATTTTCTTAACTGCGTGTGAAGTCTGCCAACCCGCAGTAGACTAGCGTGTTTGACTATAGCCCTATCCCTCGCGTTCTGACAGGAGACCCTTGCCAAGTAGAGTGACAGTGTAATGTGTTGATGATGGTGATATGATAGGGGGCGACCATATTACTGAATATTTTTTACGAAAAAAAAAAACAAATAACACCGCTTGATCCTAGAAGCGAACGCAGGATCTCTAGTTCGCCACTGCTTGCGACCACTTAATCGATGGAGCAGTTCGTTTGATACGTAATAATGAAATCGTTCGTCTTTCTTCCTCTTCTTGACGAAGAAGTATCGTAATTACCAGGATTGAGTGCCCATTAAGATTATGATCAATAGGAATTTTCAATACAACATCAAATCATACTTCAAAAGAGCCAATTAGCTTTATATCATTCACCATAACAGGTCCCATCGAGTTGTTGACCGCTATATCTATTCCTGTCGTAGTTGCATCGATTGCCAACTACCCATCAGACCTAACTTGCAATACAAGTTTGCCTGCAAGTCTAACTGTGCCATCTTTACCGTTAACCACAACAATCCAATATAGCTTTTATAGCTACTAGTTTACGACTGCAATTTGCGTGAAACCGAACTGGCTATAAAAATTCGCGGTGTATACAAAAGTACTTGGGTTTTATGTCTATTGTTTTGGTTGTTTTGATTAAAAAAGGTACAGTCACGTCCACGAGCCTTGGATAGGTATATAGGAATGAAATCTATATTAACTCGATCGATGATTGCATTTATCACATAGGTAGGCACCGAAGTTATAAAAAGATCTGAAATAGGTGTAGTTTTATAACCGAAGACGAGGGATTTGTCTCTTCTCCAGTTGGCAAATATCTTGCTAAGATATACTGCTGCATGCTAGGTGCATGCAGCAGTGAAGCTGAAATCAGTTTTCAGAAAGCCTTTGCAGCTTACCTACACACATTTGGTTTGAGTGAAATATGAATGAAATAATCTATAATTCTTATGCTTGTCGTAGGCGTTTCCTATTTATGAGACATTTTCAATTTTTTATATGCTTCAATTCATCATGGATAACTGCGAACCCGTTGTTGAATTCGGAGAAAAGATTATGCTGATTGTTACCAAGAACTTAGTAATATCGATAGTGATTAAATTGCGATACTCATGCACACGTCTTTTAACGTCAAAAAGTCATTTTGTGCTTATCATCATCCAAAACCTTATTACTAAATCCCGATTGAAGCTACCAAAGAAGCTATTACACAATCATGAATAGAGAAAAATGACACATTTAATGGCTCACCTCATAAAAGCTGCAAGGAAATTAGCTTTAGTGGTCGACAAGTAGGGTATATAACTTTATAGCCTGTAAAAGGTTCCACACGGTTTAAACGGTTAGGTAGTGGTTTTCAATAAATTAAACGATACATTTTAGTGAAGGGTTATTGAATATGGATCAATTTTATGCATGCGAGTATTAACTAGCTCTACAAACCGATTTGCATCGAAAATTGCTGTGCTTAAGGACTACTTTATCACAGGCTATATTGCTGTTACGATTAAAACAGATGATAGGAGCTTATATTCGAAATAGATCTTATTTTCAACCGACTTCAAAAAGGAGGAGGTTCTCAATTGATTGTTTTTTTGTATGGTAGGTCATACTTCAGAGGTGGTCCCGTTCAAATTTTATCGAAATCGGTTAAGCAGTTTTGAAAATATCAACAAAAATCTAAAATTTGTTTACATCGATGATATTATCGTTTACTTCGAAACATCGCTGTCTTATTGGAGCAGTGCGTTTAGTTGGCTAACAAGTACTTCTAAACAAACTTTCCACTAAAAATTACAAAATAAAATTACTTTTAACAAAAAAGTTAAACCGCCTTCAAAAAATAATAAAATAATTTTGTCTAAAACAGTTTGGGAAGTCGGTGGCGAAAATAAAAGACCCACTCAAATAGAAGTCACCGACTTCCCAAACTGTTTTAGACAAAATTATTTTATTATTTTTTGAAGGCGGTTTAATGTTGAAACATTTAGCTAACCGCACTCAATCAGTAAGACATTTGGCTTCACTGCAGATTGTAATTTCTGTACCCAAAAGACTAATTATTTTCCATTCCATTCCACCAACAATGTAATACTTAAATACTGTAACAATTTTTACGTTAAGTTAGCAAAACAATGTTAAAAATAAATTAAACTATTCATTTTGTCTGATAAAACTAGAAGACTTTAGTTTGCAGACATCAGAATATGGTATAACATAGGTAGGTACACTTGGTTATTCATAAAATTACGTCCCGAAAAGAACGTATCCAACAATGTAATCCCCTGTAATGTCTGTCTCTTTCCCGCTCATTCATTAAGAAAAAAAGAACGCAATATTGTACCTGTTGGCAGGTTTACGCGTGTTTTATAGCTGCTGCGATTACATGCGTTTTATAGTCACATGAGACTTTTACTGCTCTTGTCTTGTATAAGGGTTTACTGCTCAATCTTAATTTTTTTTCACTTTGTTCAGAATGAAAAGGTATTGACAACGGATATAATAATAATTAAGCACTACTCTTTATTTTGATTAATACATCCCCAATACTTACTACCAGAAATTAAGATTCTTTTTAAAGTAGCCGTTTTCTGTATCTGGGCTGCCTTGTATGATGTCAATGCTGCCTAGATAAAAAAAAAGAATGAAATATTGTTTCAATTTGTTATATACGAGTACTAACACTGCGATTGGCAATGAGGAAAAATTTGGTGCTTCTTATTTTCCTGCCAAAATTTAAAATGAACTCAAGTTTGGACAATAATGTAATGAGGACATTGATTATTATTGAACAGTTCTAACTGGAGGCCTATTTAAAGCCTACCAATGTATTGAACTGATGATGAACACGATTACAATTTACTGCATCTGATATTCTGAAAACGCGTATCCTCTTTTAAAGTTATCGGAATAAATTAACAGTAATTCTTCCCGATATGGTCTTATTTGCATACCGTTATAAAATTATCATACGATTAGTCCATTCCATGTTCAACCTGTGTTTGGTTTTATCAATCGATTTCAATCACGTAGCCTTTAGTTTATTGGGATCTTTAGTTACATCATTAAATCTGTTGGTTTCCTGTTAAGAACAGGTGTGTCTGTAAATTAAAGTGATTTAAGTTTTTAAGTGCTTGTTATAGGTATATCAATGACTTGCGCCCTAAAAGAAACTACGTAAATCGGGTAAAACAAACTCTTTCAAAGTCCTGACAGATGTGCAACAAATTCAGGACAATGACTGTTATGACCGCAAGAAACTCTTTTAGCGTCAGACCATCTTCCTGAGGGCTTGCTTCTACGAAACGAGTTACGACCTACGCATTTGTGGAACTTATAGAGACGTTATAGCAGAGATTTGGCCGCGGAAACATTTTCAGCTTACGCTACGCCAATTACGTCGGTTGTGACCGCGACCTCAACTAATGGATTACGTGCGGTTATATTTTGTAATAGAATAATAATGCGTGTATGTGTTGCATCGGCTTTTGATTTTAGTTTGTTGTAAAGATGTAGCCATTTTATGTCTTTGAATTTGGAATTGTTCGGCCAATATTCAACAACGGTTCAACAATAAAATTATGGCGTGATCTGAATTCGGATCTGTTGCTGGAGATTGTTTGACTCGTGGGCTGCGTGTAATCATTAATTTATTTTATGTTCAGTTCACACAGTTGGATTTCTATATTACGAAAAACACGCGTTAATTGTAAATCGTAGTTTGTTAGACGCTGATTAACGATGGTACTACTGTTACGTTGAATTACATAAAGCTTACGGGATAACGAATTTCTAATCCATGGTTCACTTACATTATTAAGAACACTGATTATATAACTAATTGTACGTACGGAACTATCAGTAGAAGTTGGATTTATCAATCGAGGCCATGAGAAGAATGAACGGAAATTACGAAATAAAATGGTGCGACTGTTTCTTATTTCTTTGATAATTTCTTTATAATCCCTCTGATTGCCACATTAACCGCGCCTACAATTTCCCGGCTCTCGATCAGGTAACGTCAGCTAGATATACCGTTTGAGATCAAGCGAGATGCGCGCATAACGGTGCCTACCATTAATTGATCCATGTAAACGGTGCCGGTGAACGGAATCGCGCACTTGGCTGTACCTAATATAGTTTGTAATACGGTAATGTTGTTATTGTTCTGTATTGTTTCTTCGAGACTGGAATCTTAAGTACTTATTGTTAGAATTGGAAATCTATGGATTGTTTGTAATAAAACTCATTGAGAAGACTCTGTTACCACTTCCCGGCTTCATAATCTTACAAGCTCCATGTTACGGTATTATTGTTTTGCCATGTGAATCTAATGTGGGAGAATCCAAGCCATGGAAAATTTTCACAACTAAATGTAGGCAGGTGAAATCAAAATGCTGGATTCGTTTTTAGTAATATATGCATACAAGTCACGATAGTAAAAGCACATTAAAAATGGTCAAGTAATTTACAGTACACTATTATTAAAACACAAACTATAATTATAAATAAAGCTTGTACGCACGGCTGCACATCAAGTTTTACAAAACCAGTTTAGGCTGGCCTCTTATTGTTTGGGAAGACTATACAATGCGAGATCAGCTTAAACTGGATTTATATAGATTTATTGACCTATAGCCGTGTGTACCTTGAGCTACTTCAACGTTTATTAGAACAATTAATTTCTTAATAGTCTGTAATTAACAGGCATTAGGTGAACTTACTATTTATCTCATCCGATACAAATTTGAAAAAGAAAATTTCATCAAAGAATCTATGTAAGGGTGCCAAGTTTTCTGGAAAAATAAATGTGGTAAAGATACCAAGTTCTTGTCTGAAACTGAAGTGCCTGAACGAAGCAATTAACGATTGCTCCTTTGCCAAATAAATTACTGAGATTTTTCAATAATCTATAGCCAAGAAGTCTTCAAACCCATGTTTTTTCCAACTCTGTGCAAATATGTAACTAAGTATATCTACCATGATTTTATCAAACATTGTTTAAAATGTCATAAAACGTACAATGAAATCGTTTCTGTTGTTATGGAAACAGATCCACTTGTAATGGAAATAAGGTTCTCAATCTAAAAGCACACTTATTCCAAATTTTACTGCCTAATTATAAAGGTGTGATGTGTTTACGACTACTTAAAGAGCAGATACCTAATTATGGATGATGTGTAAACAACTTTACTATCAGTGTTAGTAGTCCAACAGCTCCGGTGTGAACTTTCACAACTGTGGTCATGAGGACTTGACCTCATTGGAGTAATGTAAAGCTCAGTGACTATATCCTGCATTTAGGGATTTTTCTGTTTTTCCTATTACTTAGACAAAAACACCCCAATTCTGGGCAAAACATTCTCTTTTTCCGTTCTTCGCCGTTTAAAGTTCTGCGGCCAATTCTTCCGTCCCGCTATTTTTGTTCAGGCTTGTTGCGCCGTCGCGCGTTGTCTACGGTTTCGGTTCTACGCCGCAGGATGTGGCTGGATGGGTACACCTCATTGCCAAACATGCTAACAGTGAAATTACTGGGTCGCAACAACAGAGTTTTCACGTGTAACGATTTAGCCACACGTAAAAGACGCTCGCAATCTGGACATGTGTGTCCAAAATATATCGATGATATTTGCAATTATTTTTAAGATTTCCACACAAGGAACGTTGTTAAACTATACGACAAATTGTAATTATAACATAACGCGTCAATGTTTTACACGTGTTGTGACAAAGTACAAAAGGTATCAACATTGTCATAAGGTTTTTTTAGCTTACACACCTATTACTTACTCTTAGGACCTATCTCCAGTCTTCCTACTTAAAGTATATTGTCTTTATTGCATAGAGGACCACATCAATAGTCTCGCCTTTCAAATAAGAAAATGCAATAACATTTAGTTTCACATTTACGCGTTTGCAGTGGGAAATCTGATATTCCGATATGTTATGTTGAATATTCAAATGGCATACGAATATAAATGTAAGCATGTCATTTTGTTTGCCAGTCAGCATGCGTGTAATGTTACGCTTAATTGGCAAAGGCAGGGCTGGTTAATTATTGTGTGCTGCAATTTTGCTCGCGTTTATTCAGAATATAATAATAATACGGACTGCCTCGTTAGTCTAGTGGTCCCAATCGCGACTGCTACGCTAGAGGTCTTGGGTTCGATCCCCAGGTCGAGCAAAGTGTTATTTGGGTTTTTCTATGAAATTCTCAGTAGCAGCTCAGAGTCTGGATTTGTGCCCGGTGAATGGCGATAGACTCGCCCCCTATTAAATGGGACCTACCTAAACATACCGGCGAACTGTGGGTGTACATTAAGTACACCTCTGCCTAACCCTTCGGGGAATACAGGCATGATGGTATGTTATAATAATAATAATAATGAACAGCTCGGACTTATCATTTGGGGGATGAGCTATCTATAAGACAGTGTGCATATTGTTTATGCCCAACAGTTACTCAAAACACTGATCCAACCATCATGCCTCGCAACAAATAAAACAACTTTTTTTTAAGACATGATTAAGTTTAAAGTGTGCAATTATCATCATTAGGTACTAAACCAGATTCATTTGGTCGAGATCACAAGCCTATGTAATGCCTATGTGCCTAAGATTATGGTCACGAACAAAAGCCATTATAATTAATTCACTATGCATCACGGTCCATGAAACCTAGAAAAATAAAAACAAAAGAATTATGCAAGTTGCGGGCGTGCCGTCGTTTCTGCCTACCCCTGCGGGAATGGGTAAGACTTGTATGTATATTTTTAAGTAATATTTACATAAGTTGTAAAAACATTCAGCAGCCATTTTCGAAGTAACAAATTCATAGATGCGTCTCAATCTATACTTTTTATATTATAAAGCGGAAGAGTTTGTTTATTTGTTTGCTTGAACGCGCTAATCTCAGGAACTACGGGTCCGATTTGAAAAATTCTTTCAGTTTTAGATAGCCCATTTATCGAGAAAGGCTATAGGCTATATATCATCACGCTAAGACCAATAGGAGCGGATCATAAGTGAAAAATGTTGCAAAAACGGGAATAATTTTAATGCAGAAAAGCCGAGAAAACACGCGGGCAAAGCCGTGGGCGGAAAGCTAGTTCATAATAAGCGGCAAATACTTATAGCAGCCATCAATATTATTTATGCATTCGCATGTTAAACTTGAGGTGTGGCTGAGATGCATATACCAGGTATTATTTATGAAAGACTTATTCATATATTCTATTCCGAAAGCAAATATAGTTTATGAACTTGAACAGGAGAAATAAGTCAGGTTTTTGCGTGAAATATCGATATATTTTTTAAGTTTTTTAAGTCACAACGGATAGAAAGTACCAATTCAATAAATAACAAATAAAAATATGTTCCATCGAAAATCTTAATTTTCAGATTCCATCGGATTTTATGTGATATTATGTTGATGATACAGCTTTCAACGGCTATAATAACTCTAAACATACATACCATCACGCCTGTATTCCCCGAAGGGTTAGGCAGAGGTGTACTTAATGTACACCCACAGTTCGCCGGTATGTTTAGGTCCCATGTAATAGGGAGCTAGCCTATTGCCATTCACCGGGCACAAATCCAGACTCCGAGCTGTTACTGAGAATTTCATAGTAAAACCCAATAACACTTTGCTCGACCTGGGGATCGAACCCAAGACATAACTTAGGAGCTACATAGCTTGGGAGTCGCGATTGGGACCACTAGACTAACGAGGTAGTCTAAAACTAATAACTCTAAAATGGGATAGGATTTAACTTAAAATTACTTTTTGTACCTAACAGAAAATATGTCGTGTGTCTATTTGTAAAACATAGGTACAATAAACACAGGTGTCTTTAGCGGAGATAGCAGCAAGAGCAAGCAGATGTCTCTCTCTTATAACTCGTTTCTGTAATCGCGTAATTTTTTTACACAAAACAAATGCAAAATTCTCGTCTCAAGGTAAATCCCCTGTTTATGAATTATATTAATGTACCTTAACGTAATTTTCCCCATCCGTTCTGCCATGAAAAATGTTTCATGCTTACGTTTTTGTTTCAGGTAATTCATGAATTTCACATTGGGTAACTCGCTGGTATTGTGTTCGAGTCCCTGGTGAGTTTTTGTTTCGTAAGGCTTTTGTTGTCGGTATTTTAAGCCAAATTGTTTTGTGGTTAAAAATTATTTTTTCACGAAAATAAATTTGATTTATGAATTTTAAACAAGGCTTACAGAATATAGTACCCAGGTCTTCAGATTTCTGGTTAACCTGTACCTACTTAAGATACATGTCAATGCAAGTAGGTATGCCCTTTGTAGAATTAAAGGTTAAATAATAAGAGTGACTTAGTGAGACTTGAGAGACTTTACTAGGTCATCTGTTCATCTCGTTGGAGCGCGTCCCACATTGCGTTTTCTGATGTGTGTTCTCCACTCGAGAAACTTCCTAAGCCAGCGGCCATCATTTGGAAACACGATCTACACCTTGTCCTAAACCTAAGGGGGAACACAAGCGTGATTTCCAGTAGAAGCTGGTCTTGCCGTGTAAAGACTTTCCGCACAATAAGAAGTCAGCGTTAATTAGATTTATATAGCTCGACGTGCGAACCTATATTACGTACAGACAAAACAAAATTTGTGACCATAAGAACAACACTAGCCCATTCATTACTATAGCCGTTATGTTTTGCATGATAACATACATCCCTACTTAATGCCCCACTAAATAGGCACCACGAACGTGCTTCCGTAACCATTCGACAGATTAAACAACCCAGTTAATTGCTGTTGCGACAATCAGTTAAAATTCAGGCCGAGTTAACGCATATGTTAACTATACGTAATGTTTTCCCACCTTTTGTTTTGTTATCGCTACCTGTTAACCTTATTGCGATTGCTGTACCAAGAAATGCGCGTGAATCATCTGCAATTTCTGTACCCGATAGATTTTGTAATTTCTTGGTAGTATGAGCTGGGGAAGTATCGATAATCATCATTAGCTTCATATCAGTTTAGAGGCGTCCACTGCTGAACAAAGGCCTCCCCATACAGAGATTTCCAGAACGGCCAGCCGTTGCACTGTCAACCGTATTAAACGCTTTCCAGCAACCTTCACTAGATAATGTGTCCTTCTCCTTGACCTTGCAGCAGTGAGTTTTCCGCTTCGTGGTACAGTGGCGGCGAGGATGAAGGGACGTGTCAAAAAGGTCCCAAGTTTTGAATGCCTTCGGGTTAGTAGATACCCAATAAGTATTGGAGTATCATACTAAAAGCCTTATCAAACCTATAGATTGAAAATCTAATCGAATATGAAAATACAATGTTAATATTATTCTATTAAACCAACGATAAACCCTTGTGAAATGTCAGAGATTGCATTACCAGATGAGGAGTGTCCTCTAGAGAAGAAACGGTAAGACCTCATTGTTTTTAATTATCGATCTGGATCATGCAAGTTTATTAATAGACTAATCGATCTGAATTAATTATTGGAGAACCCGTTATAGAACGTTCCAAGCACACCGATCTAGAAAATTGCCTTAGAAAATAGAACATTGCTTGTTCGTCGCCTTCAAACAACCAGGTTGCGATGCACTTACTAATGAAGTTTCTATTTACACTTCGAAGAGATACCGCTCTAAAGGAAACTAGGGACTCAATTAGAGGTGCTCATGTGACCCAGAATAGTCATGTCATGTATATAATTGTGAGGTCTTTACTGCAGTGTATTCCAGTGTAAACCAACTATTCCTCTGCCCTTTCCTCAGTGGTCAAAAGTGGTAAAAAAATATGGACGACACATGGAAAAGTGCATTGGATGGATGGCATGGTTGAGGTTATCGGGTGGTTATTGGAAGAATGGCGTTAAAATAAGAAGTGATAATGCTTATGCTCCTACAGTGGGTTGGTAAAAGCTGCGAATGTTAAATAAGTGATTTTTCCCACAATCTTTTGCCTAATTATTTCGATAGCAAATAAATAATTCGAATAGCATTTCCGTGTACAACACCGATCGATAGAATGTACTAGCTGTACAGCCAATAAAATATCAAGATCGACCGTATTCCGACGAAATAGTGGTGGTTTTTGTAATGTGACTGTTATGCTTGTAGTGTGGCCGTGTTTACGGTCTGTGGCTTTTAATTTATTCAACATGTTGAGGACGTTGAGGTATTCCCGTCTGCAGTAAAATGTATTGAGAACACTGATTATTTGGACCCTGTTATTCCTTTTGCTATAACCGGGGGCTGATGCCACTCATGATAAGTAGATATTGATTGAAGGCTTTGAACCCGTTTTGATGTGACAGAGTTTGGATTGAATGACTGTTCTTCTTACCTTCCTATGTTAAGAAGAGAATGTGGCACACATAAAGCATATTGAGTCTAATTATCTTTCGGTTTTGTTATTTAAATAATATTTATTATTTATAGGCTAGGCTGCCTCGTTGGTCTAGTGGTCCCAATCGCGACTGCTACGCTAGAGGTCTTGGTTTCGATCCCCAGGTCGAGCAAAGTGTTATTGAGTTTTTCTATGAAATTCTCAGTAGCAGCTCGGAGTCTGGATTTGTGCCCGGTGAATGGCAATAGGCTCGCCCCCTATTACATGGGACCCAAACATACCGGTGTACATTAAGTACACCTCTGCCTAACCCTTCGGGGAATACAGGCGTGATGGTATGTTATTATTTATACTTGTGAAAGTCTATGGGGTAGCCCTTGGTTCACCAGTGAACCTCTTTTGGCTGATATTATGATGATAAAGTTGGTACTGTTAATCTATACAACTCTCCGAAGACCAGTATGATTTACTTTTTGGAAGATAACAGTAATTAACAAAATCACAGATTTGCATGACCAGCCTTTTCTTCAAAAATATTCTTAGATGCTGTTTCCTTTTGATTCTTCTCAGATTAATTATAGTATTATATTTTAGTGGAAAACCACCCTGAAATGGAACATTATAATATCCTCAAATGTATGGCAGATGGTCAAATCAAGGATATTGAAATTCCGATTAAAACCAGTACATAGGTAAGCCTTTGCGATGAAGTTTGCCAAGTAAATAATCATGACTGCCTCGTTAGTCTAGTGGTTCCAATGGCGACTGCTGCGCTAGAGGTCTTGGGTTCGATCCCCAGGTCGAGCAAGGTGTTTGTGCCCGGTGAATGGCAATAGGCTCGCCCCCTATTACATGGGACCTAAACATACCGGCGGACTGTGGGTGTACATTAAGTACACCTCTGCCTTACCCTTCGGGAATACAGGCGTGATAGTATGTTATGTAAATAATCATAGTTTCGGACTTGCTGACATAACATTCCCTGAAAATGTTGAGATATAAAGTACTGCCGTATAGAAGTAGTTATTTTATGTTGCTTGTAAATTTATAATGGACGTTTTAAATGTGTGTGCGTTGGCAGAACAACTTAAGACTTTATTGTCCAGTTGTAGCGCTTACTCTTCAAGAGAGGGAGCTACAACTCTTTGTATAGTTACTATTTTTAAAGAAAATTTTAATGTCTGTTTTCTCTTATAAATAAAAGATAATTTATTATTTATTTACTATAAAAGAGACTGCTCTTAGTTTCCACACCCACACTGCTCTGTTACGGGGGTTGTTACTTAGAAATACGACGTCATTTTATAGTAATCTACTTATGGCTATTTATAGCTTAGTGAAAATGGTTTCTATTTTCGACCATATTTCTAAGAAAACTATCATTTAGAACGGCAGGATTGGTTTTTATACAAAATTATACCTAATTACAGTTTCTCAGATCTTTTTTAATGTTCCCCAGATACATTTATACAATTAAAGCAGTTTGTATCTATATATATTTTGCATACCTCTTTTGCTTCGTCCACATTCATACATCTTGTCATACACATGCGCCGGTTGCGGGTACTACGCACCTGGCGTTCTGTAGTTTCTGCCTACCCCTATGGGAAAAAGGCGTGAATGTATGTATGTATATATTTTGTTTTTTAGGCCTTCAATCTCGTTAACAAAACTGATTTACTGATACATAACGTATAGTTTTCAACCGACTTCAAAAAGGAGGAGGTTCTCAATTCGTCGGTATGTTTTTTTTTTTTTTTTTGTATGTTTGTTATAACTAATCTGTCTGTACCTTTTGCCTCTTTTTGCCTTCCCCTATGGTAAAAAAGCGTGAGTATGTGTGTAAAGCTAACAAAACACTTGATAACTTCGTCCCTTTCATAGTAATTAATATTTAATTACCGTAATTAAACAATTTATTAAAACAGCTCTTATAATCTACAAGGAGTAGCTTTATGGTCACGCCCAAGAAGATATAATCATCTTTATAGATCTATTAAGCTAATATGTTTTAAGAAAAACTTATGTGAGCATTACACAGGTGTTCTATTTTACAATTAAGCTACTTCAGAAGTCGAAAGCCACATTCACTAAGAGATACTTATATTCCGTTAAGTAATCATGAGACTTCGAAGTCATATCGCGTGAAGTCGGTAGACATTTTCTTTAGTATGACGATGTTGCTGAACGGATTAATAATGAAAGCACAATTCTTAGGAATGGATCGACGGGTACTGCTGGCTGCATGGACGGCATCCGCAAATAAAGTGTTTGCGCTTTTACGAACAGAATGTGCGACACTGAAACTATGGCACATAGTTTCAGTGTCGCACATTGTAATAAACTGTAGAATATACCTTCTGCTATTCCCTTTTAATGTATAATGCTATAAAATATGACTAAATCTTGTCTGCCCTAGTTCATTTTATGACTGATATTTTTAGTATGTCGTTTTATTACTTTATTGAGGGAGTAGTGGGAGTATCGTTATTGAAAGGTTTCGGTCATACTGAGATAATGTGTTTGGCACTTAGCTGGATTAATTGAAAAACAATATACTTACGAGTAGTTAGTGATTGGGCGTGTGAAGTCGGTGAACCTACAAATTAAAGTCACAGTAGTTACCATTTTTTGGTGTGACTATATCTGTTAATATCTGTAGCATTTTTTGGTGTGAACATATCTGTTCGGAAACTCGTTTCTAGCCAGGACAATAGATGGTTGATGAGGATTATAATCAAATCATGCTCACGCACAACAACCAACATGCGCAACAACCAACATGCGCAACAACTACCATGCGCAACAACCAACACGCGCAACTTTACTCGTCCCCTGAAAACTGTATGGATATTATCTTGATAAGAATTATGAATATTGTTATGTTTGATTAGAAATACAGCTGTAGGTATTGATAGTTTTATAAAAAATCTTTTATTAGGATTTATTAGTTTTGGCTTCGTCGTTTTCTTCGAGAGATATTTCGGAAAATCATTGATGAAGCTTCTTTAAACTAAGAAATCCAAAAATGTCGTGTCCTTTACCGTCGTGTCGTTTTCGTGTAGAAAGTTATTACGTACCTGGATCTTGATAAGTGAACCTTGGCATAGGCCAGTGGATCGACCCTTCCTGGTCGATCCACTGGCTTAACACAGGGCACGGTACAACTTCTTACTCTTGAGAACTCCGAGAACCTCCTGACACCTGAACTTCCAGTCCAGAAATGATTACGTCTACAACTTTAATTACGAAGTGATGTAACTTAACCTTCAATTAGTTTTAAATTAAATGCGTAGATAACATAAAATAATTGCACTTCTACCCGTAGATGTTCCGTTTAGAGTTCTCTCATCCATTACGACTAGAGCTGTACTGAAAACTTTTCAAATATATCGATAAAGTCCTTGGGGAAGCGTTTAATTACTTTAGTTGTTTTCAGTTTGTATGGTTTCCTAGTCTCAATTAACTGTTTATAAATGAGCAACATTGATTAGTGTTTTGTAAGCCAGTGATTTAACAAAGTTACAAGGAAGTTTATTAATCCCCATTTTTACATTGCCATTGTGAGATTTCTTTGAGTAATAAAAACTTTACAGACAACATCAAAATTGCCAGTTGCAGATATTTAAGACACAAATGAGTAATAACGAGCAGATTCTTTGAACGAATTGACCTTAATTACGCGGTGAGCAAGTTTTTAACCTAATACACATTATTGCCATGACTTTAACTAGTATAATTAAAAACAGTACATGCATTTAAGCATATCTTTCGAATCCTTAGCACCGTAATTGTTTTTGCCCAAGCAACACGAAGAGAAACATGTAAATGTACGAGTATTTATTTTCTGAATGGATGACGGAAGTTACGAAAAAAAGATATTAGATTTTATTGGCTGCGGCAATCACTTTTCTTTGATATTCTTTTTCTACTTTATAATATTCTTAATCTAAAAAAAATATCAGCTTGACTTCACCGAAGCACGCGCATTACTTTAATAAAGTCACGCGATCCACAATGAGTGCATTCGTTACAAATGTTGTGAAACAAGAAGGTCTCACGACAATTTTCTTTGTATTCGTATGTCGTAATTGCTATATTCATTTGGAAAATCATGCAAAATGGTAAAGTAAATGTGAGAAGATGCAATTTACTCAGTAAATCCTACTTTATATCCGCATCGAACACATATGTTTCATTTGTAATGGAAATGAGGTGTACATCTAATGAAGGGAAATGGTGAGTCAAGCTGTCTGTGAACACTACGTTGAGAAGGATAGATACTTAAAGGTATGGCATTATAATCTAACTGATACTGTTACAATCTAAATAAGTACCCTTCTTTACAGTGACACTTTTTTAGGGGATATAATGAACCGAACATCAAAAATACTGCTTGAGCGACAAAATTACCGATTAAACAGCAAATTGTAAATACAGATATCGGTTAGGTTAGGTTAGAACTGTGACTCTGCGGACGAATGCCACAGCGCCCCCGTAGTCCCGGCACTAAAGTGGTGACGCGAATCACCGAGGTTCGTTTTAGTCGGTAGATCACTCTTTTCAGAGCGGAGTCCGACACAACACATCGCTCTCCCCGGGGCGGTGGGTAATGCATAAATCATTACCAACCCTGACAAAAAAAAAGTTTAGAACTGTGACCACACATCGCCAGCCACCACAGCCAGAACCAAATAGTGCAAAATTTTTTTTCTTACACATTTCTAGACAGATTAAAATTATTTATTTTTAATTTATTTAACGTCTCGGAGTAAGAGGATCAATCATTAAAAAAGAAAGACCGTTTAGATTTTTTGCTTGCAGTTATTGTAAAATTAAAGCGGTCATTTAAATACATGCCTTTTTTAATAGCTTGCTCATGAATGAGTGACTGACTATTATTGACAATTCTTGCTACATTCGCTCTCCGATCTACATCTGCACCGTCTTCTGCCAAGTGTATGGCCTTTTGTAAAGTTGTTCCAACAGCCATCTTCACCGTATCTGCCCATCGCAAAGTCCTCTACTCCTGGTACCCTCCACACGGCCAGTAATTATAAACTTCTACGGTACTAGCAAAAATATTAACGTTAAATGACAAAGAAAAAATAGAGCTCTTCAAAATATCGATATTTAAAAATTAAAGCACAGCTTAGCACAAATAAGCCAAAGTTATCGGCTAAGATTTATTATCAACACACTAATATTCCTCTACTTCTGGGGCAGCATGACTTCTGTCCGTAATATAAATCACTTCATTCACAGTAACTTTATGGCAGAAAAAAGTAATCAAAAACCATAAAACATTCTAATACACCTATTATTTACACAAAGGCACTCATAAATATTCCTGTGATGTGCATATTTAAAAAAAAGGAACAGTATTTTATCTGGCCCTATTTTCTTATCGATATTTTCCCATCAAACAACCTCGTGCAACGTAGCATTACCGTAATGAACATTTATCGACACGTCCCTAACTCCCTGTGTTTGCTCGTGTTAGATGTATAAAGGAAATTGTAGAACATTATACATATTGGCCAGTTTATGTGCCTCTTGATCTACAATAGGTATTACTTCTTGCTTTCTTAAGATGTAAACTTTATGCCGTCGAAAACGACAGAACCCTGTCATTGCAGTGTATATTTATATAGCGGATACCATAGATTTCTACTCTGACTGATAGGTGTATTACTGTGTATAAAGTTGGTCGACATGTCCGTTTATATACTTTATAATAAGAACTAGGTACCTAAGTGTTTGAGGTTTTTCTTTTGAGGTTGAGTGATATAAAAATATTAATTACGTAATGGATTTTATCGACCTGTTTCACTTTTATTGGCCGCACACGTGTCATTCTCGTATGTCTTCCGACATAACCTGTTGACCTATTTCCACAATACTTCAGATATAATATATTTGAGAAGGATACCTTCTTACCTAGTTTCTTCTGTTCATTACCTTATAGTTTCTCTGGGTTAGAAATTTCGCTGTCCATTCTCAGCTTTCATTATCAACTGAGGTATAGAAACTCGTTAACGAACCCTTTCGCTCGAAAGAGGAGGTTTTCTTGATATTGGTCGATCAGGTAAGATTTATTTATAGCTGACATGTACTGAATTAAGACTAAATAGGTATTCACAAAATAGTCTGTACGTATCAGCTTTCTTGCATGAACATAGTGTATTTGTTCCCAGTCTATCGCTCATACATTAACCTGTCGAAGAACGAGTCACAGAAACAAACTGACCTATTATTCGCATTTTGTGCGTTACGGACATGTCAGCCGCTTGTAAATGACCAGTTGACAACAATCTCCATTCAATGGGTGTCTGAAAATAAAAGCTTTGTACAGCAATAACGACATAGAAAGAGCCAAAGCTAAAGTTGAGCTAGTTATAAATCCTAAAGCAACCATGCAGAATAGAAAACTATTGCACTTTGTTATCGTCATTTCCCAGCCCTCCGTCAGTGTCGGGTGGCTTCCATCTAAAGCGACACCGTGGCGGAGATCGGACGCGCTGACACACTTCCCGTACCACGAAGCTGACACCACAATTAATTAGCAAGCCAGTTTGTTTTTGTTTATTTTTATTGTTATTCTTGCAAGAAAGCTTAGTATACTTGTTACTCCAGTAAGCTGATGCCTTTGAAGTATGATTGTTGTCTCGATATTAATCATAACTTGATTAGTCAACTTCTCCTCTTGGGTGATTGTTCTTGGTCCCCAATATTACAAAATCTCAGAATTCAATGACACTTCCAAATTAAGTTTCGTGTTTCTGATCGGGTCCTAAATTCTTCCATAGTACATATGTACGTAAAAAATTACTATTCTTTGCATTAATAAAAAGAATTGTTCATTGTAAGTATTTTTGACTGTTTACGGGATCAAATATATAACCAGAATATAATTATTTATTAGCTCTATTCAATTGTCTTTATTGTCTCACGTCTTGATTAAAATCTTCCTTTGTCCTCAATCAAGTAATGTCCCAAAAATCGCCTCAGAAATTTAAATTCAAAGGTTAACCCTTTTAATCCAAATTCCACCTTGAATTGAAACTTTTCGAATCTTATTTGTGAAATCTCGGACGAAGCATTGAAAATATATTCTAGAAATTCAAAAGGCTCGGAGTAAAGTCACTTGATAGTTGAGAAAGTGGGTCAAGCTCCATATTCTGGTGTTGGATTTGCACTTAAGCTTCTCAATGACGAAGTCTCGGAAACGCTTATTTTTGGACGTATTTCCCGGTTGTTTGGGGGCGGGCTGAGAAATTATTTGATTGATTGTACATACGCAAATATTTTTGCGGTCTTTTCAATACTTATTTCATTATCAGTATCCAGAATTAGCTGTTTTGATATACTGCATCCTTTAGTCTCTTTATGCCAATGCTTACATTCTCTTTTCTAGACCTTTTCTCATCTATCTTGTACTTGACTTCTTGGTTTCTGGTTTGTCTCAGTATTTATCTAATAATTACTACATAATAATGGTTTGTATCATTAGTAATGACATGTAATGTGTTCTTCGTGACACGTACGGTCAAACGGTCATCGCTCTGTCTGTTCATGAACCGCCTGTATCAAGTGCAAGCTATAAATATTAATATTCGTATAAACCAGTGCTACATACGGCATACATTTGCCTGAAATACTGAATAAGGCATCATACTGAGGCGCTATGCAATCCTTCAGTGTACTTCATGTAGTATGCAAATGCAGAATATATTATCAGACTTGCGTAACTTTGCCTTTCATATAAAACGTCGCATTGATATAATGTATGTGTGTATGTGATGTATGTGTTGCTATATGCAGCAAGTAATTTTTTAGGGTTCATACTGAGGGTTGATTTTTTTTTTTACTTCCTTAACTTTGTCTGATGAAATGATTATCCTAGCCTTTACCTTAATATTTGTGTCGGCTTTAATCTACCTAACTACTTTTGCCATCGTAATATTGTTATCCGGTATTCAAATATATGAATTCTATGGACCCATTTCACTGATTCTTTCCAACTATCTTCAATATTTCATATATTTGCTCGATCATATTTTCTTTGATCATTCTCCAATCTGGGTCAGTGCTCCCGGGAATATCATAGAAAAAAGTATTGTAAGCTTCTCTAAGACAATACGCGAAATATTTTTTTATCATTTGCTAGGCTTCTTTCTATGATATTAAAATTTATAGCAGAGTATATCTTTTTATGTATTTATTTCGGAACATTTATATTCCGTAACGATACGATCGATCAGTGTGTAACTTTTTCAAAATATTTAGAGATTTAGTTGTTTGTGTGAATGTTTGATAATATCCGACTTAGGTACCTGGTGCCTAGCTCGTGAGTTTGAATAATTTAAGTGCATATCTTAGATTCTCTATTCTAGAATCTATTTTCTCTGCGCGTCGATTACAATATTTTTTAAACGCAGAGATGCGACATTGCTGGACTTTGGGCTCCCCTATTCTGCACCATTTCGACCTGTCCTCCGCTTTTTGTGTCCAGTTCCTGCAGAAACCTTTCGCAATTCTTCACTCCATTTTGCCGAGTCGCGGTTTCTTACATTGATGGTCTCAAACACAACCCTTCAAATCCACACACCGTATATTTCGACGGGTCATACAAACCCCACATACCCAATACATACATTACCCTTAAGTTCTGCATAGCTGTCGTATTTTCAGAACTACTTGGCACATAGCCAAGGAATGGAACGGGACGGAAACTTGACGGGGTCACACTTATCGTTATAACATCCCCTTCCTACCCCCTTCAAAGTTAGTTGCTAGTAATATTTATGGATGGAGTTTTGAATATTTAACGGGCTCCTAGTCAAAACTTGGAGACTTGTTTACTCTTGGAGCA
The DNA here is from genome assembly GCA_958496365.1 of Subacronicta megacephala. Classification (NCBI taxonomy): domain Eukaryota; kingdom Metazoa; phylum Arthropoda; class Insecta; order Lepidoptera; family Noctuidae; genus Subacronicta; species Subacronicta megacephala. Next base: position 4,432,432 of record OY292539.1, on the reverse strand, counting down.
ATGTAAGATTTCCTGACGTCGTCGTAATAAACAGGGTGTCCATGAAAACGTTAAACGTCAGTTAAGTCCGGTCAACTCAAAGCATAAAGCCGCAAGTAATCTGGACTTAAAAGTGACCACACATAATTCTCCAAGTTTATTTCGGTGTCAGAGGTCAGAGAAATGTCTAGGCCATCTAGTAAAAAAATAGTAAAACATTGACTTTTTATAGATAAATTTACAGAAATAAATATCATTTATCATTTACAGACGTGATGTTTTTATGATATTTTCCCTGGGGATGTACCTTTACCTATTACAAGTTGTCAAAAATGTACTGTAATGACATCGACCAATCGACGTTTGCAAGTGTCAGCGTTTGTCGATGTCGAGTGTATTTGACAAGTGCCTCTTACAGTGGCTATGAAAAACGATGACGGTAATTTTCTGTTTATGTGTTTCTTTTTGTTTTACATAACCCGTATCCTTTCACTGGCGTTATCTGATAATGGATGGATAAATGATCGTGATAGTATATTTCAAACAGAATCATTTATTGTCTGGATTTTTTGAGATTTAAAATCCGTACCGATACCGATTTTATGATTATGTGTAATAAAATGCATTCTAATAAAAAAAGGTCATTGCTTTCAGAATAAAAGCCTACTTATAATAAGTTAAACACAAGATATCTGTAAGTACGTACCTACACCCATAGATTTGCGCTATTGCTTTACTCCCGAAAAGGCCCGCACTTATCCGTCCGTCAGCTGAAGCACAACAACCGCAGCAGAACGAATGGAACGAACGAATCTGTCGTGCGAAACACGTTTGTACCTCTTGGATAATCGTTCTCAAACCACGTTTAGTCGATTTGATTGGGATATTCACACGGCATACCGGAACCGATCCGATTATGTCCTACATTCGATACACTATGACACATCAGTTGCTGAGCCAAGTCGTGACTGAGTGATAATAAAAACGTTGCAAGCATTATAAAATCCATTTTGCACCTGCAAGCCGGATTCAGTTTTTTACTCACAAAAAAACTTTCGCAGAGTGGGTGCAAACACTCCTTTATCCATGTGTCTGCACACGTTAAAATACAATTCCCCACTTTCACTCATAAGAGCTGAGAAAATAGTTACTTTCTGGATGGCGAACATTGATTAAATTTACACCGAAATCTGCCGCACTGAATCTATCTTTGTGTGAGTTTTGTTCGACTTGAGTATGAGATCCAGTTCTGCGTCTCAGTCGCAGCGGCTTCGGTAGTCTGCAGTCCACTTCCCTAGTACACACGGCTACACATCAAGCTATAAAAATCCAATTTTGACTGAGTCCCATTGTAAAGGCTTTCCATAAAACTTAAGGCCAGCCTATACTGTATTTGTATAGCTTGATGTGTAGCCGTGATTACCTATTAATTGCAGATTTCCATGAGCAGCGATTATCAGTTTACATCAGGTGGCTCGTTTTCTCTTTTGCTTTGATCGTGGGACTGCCCAAGCTAGGTTTCAGTCTTCAAGCTCGAATTCTATTCGAACGCTCCTCTCTCTTTGCTTCGCACTTTTTGTAATCATTCGCTATAAACAATGAAAGAAACATCGCGAGGAAACCTGCATGGCTAAAAAATTTTCATGCGGTATGTGAAGTTTGTCAACTCGCAGTGGGCTAACGTGGTGGACTATAGCATAAACCCTCAGAAGGTGACCCATGCCGGCAGTGGGACGGTAAACAGGTTTATGATGATGATGAATGTTGTTTAAAGGCTCGCTTCTTTAATCCTGTCAGCAAAGGCTACTCTACGTTATAAAATGGTATGAAGCTATAGTGTCTAGGATAAGCTGACCTCTAATTTATATTGAAAGCCGTAGCCGTGCTTCGAAATCACCACCCACTGTGCAATAAGTGCTATATCGACTTGACCAGTAAACGTATAAAGAGAAAATCCACTTTATTTTTTCTGAAATAACGTCACATTTTATTTATATTTTGTCCTCAAATACCTTTACTTTTTTATTTCTAAGTACCGGGGAAGATTAGCAATCACTACGCATTTCTGCGACGCGCTACGGTTCGTTCCTGCCCCATTAGGCACTATGTCTAACGTTCGTTCACCTTCACGCTTTATCGCATTGTAGACTGAATGGATTAGCCAAATCTTCTACTTTTGTAAATAAATAAAGTAATTTTTAATAAAAAGTAAAACCGCCTTTAAAAAATTATAAAAAATATGTTAGGTATGTGTAAAACAGTTTCAGAAGTCGTAATTTTCCAAATTGGTTGCACTGTTTATGAATATTGGGGAAATATACATTAGAGGTCATCCGTGGTCTCCATCCAACAGTTCCACTTGACCAAATGATGCTTTCAGAAAGAAAAAGCACAAGTTACTATAAAAAAAACAAAAATATTATAGGTTTGCCTATAATATTTGAAGAGATCCCTCGATTTCTCCAGGATCCCATCATCAGATCCTAATTTGCTGACAATGGGACCACCTCCAGAGTATATCCTTTTAAACAAAAAAAGAATTTTCATAATCGGTCCGCAATTGACGGAGAAATCGGTGAACATACATAGAAAAAAAAATATATACAGATGAATGTAGTAACCTCCTCCTATTCGAAATTTCTAAAATCGGTTAAAAAATGCAGAATTACCACTTCAAAAATACGTGTAATTTGATGTCTTTTATCAGTAATGTGCCGAAAGGTAGCCCTTTTTCGGATATATGCTGAGAGGATTTCAATGCTAATTTCCAAAACTGTTCCTCGAAAACAAGATTCCAGGAAGAAGAAGTCCAAGACGCCCGAGTCGTAAATCGTTACATGACAGAAGATGTGGGCGGGATTAAACTTCCAGAAAAAAAGCCTAATGAGGACGTACCACCAGTTCACCACGTGTTAACGTGATCATACTAAGGTTGAAAGGTGAAATTGTGTTGTCCTACTCTTGCAAACTAAAAACAACCCATTAACTTGCAATAAGATGTCATGGTGCGGCCTCTAACCTCCAAACGTCATTATAAAGACTAGCTGATGATGATGATTAAGTATCGTCGCTATACAGAGTCTCAATTGCAAGCTCAGACACACCGTATATTGCATTTGTTATGTTTGTTTGTTTTTGTTTTCGTTCGACACCAGTGAAGGTTTATTATGCCCTATCGAGTTGAACTTTCTACCCTAATCTTTTATGTGATAAACAGTATTTATTTCAGCAAATAGATCTTTTAAAAAAACACTTCAAGTTAATGTTTTACATTTATTTTTTACTTACTGCATTTCCAGATAGGAAATGCAGTAAGACAACCTCTGAGACGAAACGCCGAAAGAAACATTAGAATCATATTCTGTTTTTAAAGTCCGGACAGTAGTTGTATTATCAAATATGCGAGTTTTACAATGTAGGGTATATCTGGACAGGCCTCTTGAAGGAAGTGCTAAGTACTTATATCAGCTTTGAGTCGACCTGTTCAAACTGACGGCACGCATGCTTCAGTCATTGTGTAGCTCTACCATTATTAGGGAGGTCAACGACGATAGCGACGAATCTTCAGCTATCAATACTGATAACTTATCTCTTTAATCTCCGTTACGACTTCCAAATCAGCTGTTTTTATCTTTGTAAGTAGGTATATGATATCTTATCATTAGGTATATATTAGTAAAGAATCGATTAAGATCTCATAATAGATATTGATAGCGATAAACACTTCCGTGAGCGAATAATATATGAGCTGTGTTCTTATAAATATATTATTTTTTGTTTTCTACAGGAGTTTTATTAGAATTTGGAGATGATTAGGATCCATAAAAATACAAAACATAGTAATAACGCGTTCTCAAGAACTTGTATCTTTGATTTTATTTAATTATAATATAATTAAAATATTATAACCATAAAAAAACCACAACTACAAATTATCATCACGAGTAAAAATGTCAATTCTGGCGTGAAAAAAGCGGATCGTTGATATCGAATTATATTGTAGACCGTACACAAAGAAGCTATTTGAATGATAGGAATCTATCTTATTCAATACCAGCTTTTCTACCTAGACTTTCACAAGAAATTCATTTTATGAATTTCTTGGAATAGGCGGATGTTCGTAGAAACGCCGCGAAAGTCTGTCGGTACATACTTACAAATGTCTTAGTACTCGTACGGTGGCCAGCACATCAAGTTACCACAAAATGTCAAATTTTCTCAGTTGATTTCGAACTTTATCTTCAACAATTTAAGGTTTAAAATCATTTTAAAGAAATTTGACAGTTGTGGTATACCTTGACCAGCTGGCGACTGTACATTTGGATAAAGCAATACGAGTTTGCAATAATGTGTGGAAAAGCGTGTGTTGCCCCTTCCAACCAAAAGGAGGATCCTCCGGGTAATCAGGTGTTTCAGTCAGTTGATCTCAATTGATTATATTATGTACAGTTTGTTCGAAATAACTCTGCTCGTCTGAAGTTAGCCGTTCCGAACTACCGCGCTAGTAAAATGGCTTAATTAAGTATTATTATATATAAATTTTATATCGAAATTAGTCGAGAAAATAAACAGAAACACATAAAATTATTTCTATTAAAATTAAAAAATCTATTAAAATTTAAGTCTGCCAAACCAATTACAGACAATTTCAGACAAGCATAGTTAATTCGAACAAACTGTAATTATATACTAATCGTGCGGTAAATGTTGCTTGCGCGATTCAGAATTTGTTTCGACTTAGTTCCATGTAACACATTAGATGGCGCTACAGAGGCGTTCCCTAGCATTCTATAATTCCTGCCTTTCCCATATAACGTTTATTAAATTTCTCAACTAACTAAACTTGTTAGCTCGCCGTGAACAAAACCATGAACAAATATTAATTGGCTTCAAACATTTCACACTACATGACTCACAGCTTTGCAATACGAATCTATGTCACGTTGTTCCTCTATAAGGTTCTCTACATTAGGAATTCATACAATACTCCTTAGTTGCCATAGATTGTTAAATAATGGAGTCCGAAGGATACAAACTTATTTTAGAAATGGGAGTGGTTCTTCGTATGGGGACCGCGTAATTGCACCGATTTTCGTATATAAAAAGGTATGTCGGTAATGCAAACAAGCATACCTACCCCTTAGGCCCTATTGGAACTTTCTTTTAATTATATCGGATTTTACATATGGACCGCTTTAAGCGTTCTAATTGGTGAAAGGCTTTGAGCAAGCTAATTAGCACCTATAGGTATCTAAATTGTTGAAAGAAATTTACACTAGGGTCCTGATGATAATTGAACAAAGCATTTTGGCGCCAGCTACATCGTCAGCAACTGACGTCACCCGTCAGAATGCAATTAGCTAGTAATTTTACTACATCAGCCTCCAAATACACTACAGCTTGGGAGCCAAACTGTAATACAGAATTAAAGCTCTCTCTAGAGCCAGAAGTCACAAGGTCAACTTCAATAAGGAGATGGAAATATATGTCGTCATCTATTCATTCATCATTCCAGAAACAATAGATAAGAATGCTACTTCTCCATATATGCAAACCTCGATTGCATACGTCAATACTGAGTAACTCTCCATTTGATACTAATCGGTGACTATCACCTTATACAGAGTGGGTCGCATGCGCAACAATAGCCATCTAATTGATATAGCGTAGCACAATGCGATATTATACATGCTAAGTGATAAGCTCGAATGTAATTTAGTATTTCTATTGGTATTCGTCTGTTGAATTAGAATAGTTGTTTGGTTTCAATTGACGTGATGTTGGTATAGCTTCGGTATGTAAACTATGGGAAAATGTTGTACTAATATTACAGGTGCTCTGATCACAATTATATGAATTTGTTAATGGAAGAAATTTTCTTAGTGAAAGAAAAATTCGGCCTCAGGTAGGGTTTGAACCTGCGTCCCTCTGGTTAAGTACACCAGACGCTTTACCAACTAAGCTACCGAGACCACTGCCCGTGATGTCGAATTTCTCTTCCACATTTTCCGTCTTCAGGCGACGTCAGGTGCTATTGGCACCTATAATGACAATAGGCTCGCGCCCTGTTACATTGGACCTAAACATACCGGCAAAATGTGAGTGTACATTATTACACCTCTAACCCTTCCGGGAATACAGGCGTGATGGTATGTTATGACCTTGGCATCGTACAGAAGATGAGTAGCAGATGGAATGCTTTAACGTTGAGTTGAATAGGTACTTTTTAGCTGTAAAGCTATTTTTTTTTTGCTAAAAGTAGGTACAAATAGGAAATTCAAGGAAATACTCCTACGGCCTCAGACTCTAATATACACAGAACCATCATAGGGTGCTAGCTAGCCAGACAGATCATTAGATCCTACATAAAATATCCCCTAAAATATGAATCATTCGAGGAGTCGATATAAATTATACCTTTTTCTAACAATATAAAATTCATTGTTTGTTGTTGAACTGTTTGAAACATTCGAGAAACAACAAAATTTGTTATTTAATATAGAACAAAACAAACGTCCTTAACTTCGTACCAACAAAAGTTGTTTTGCGGTTTGATTGTGCTACACATTATATTTTGTAGACTCCAGTGGGACTATTTTAATTACAATTGTGTATTAGATTAAATATATACCAATTGAAACGATGGTAGTGCCCCATTCAGTACGACACGTGACTGGATTAACATTGTAGTTTTCATTCATTTATTCAACAAAACCGAAGAACATACGCTGCAACGTCTGTCAATTGTTTTTTTTTTAAATATAAATAATGTATCCGGAAAGTAAGAGCATAACACGTGCCTGTCCTAAACATTTAAGTGCATTTTTCGTCTGATCTGGGTGTGGATGAAAACGTAAATGGGGGTGAGAGTCCACCCTCCTCGCTTGCGTCGCCCAACGACTTCAAATATATCTGATTGCATAATGTGTGTACATTTATACAGGAACATGTGTTACTGTGTGACGCTGTTGCAATAAGAAAATATATAACATCAAGCCTGTATTCCCCAGTGTTCGGCAGAGGCAATTTTCCCCGTAGGATAAGGTCTTATGTAATAGTACCCAGCAGTGGGACAATATTAATATGTTGTTATGTTGACTGCCTCATTAGTCAAGTGCGACTGTTACGCCAGCGGTTCTGGGTTCGATTTTTAGGTCGAGTAAGGTGTCGCCGCGTTGCACTCACGTGGATAGTATCGGCGGTCCGTCACTTCTGGGGTCGCGGAGGGATGAACGTTGCCGCCGTAACAACAGCAAAAGTAGAGGCGAAACTCCCGTTTGGCTTTAGTCGGTAGTTCACCCTTTGTTGGTGGTGTCCGACACGCTCCATCGCCTTTCCCGTATGGAAAATCATGATGGATGTAATGGAAGTTCATGAGGCTTTCTACACGCGAAAAAAGGCCGTTGTCCAACAGTAAGTCACAATAAGTGACTTAGAAAGACCCACTAGATACATCGTTAGCCCAACCCCACAGTTCAATAAACAAACGACATACTTATAAAAATATTAATTAACTGCTATTTCTTCTTCTCCAAAGGCCTTCGTCGTTTCGGTCACGTTTCGCCTGTAGTGTTATCTTTATTGTTTTCATTTCAAATAACGTGGGTCATAATCTTTGTATGCTAATTTAATTATATTTGAAAGTCGACTACAGTACCTACCATATTATTTTAGTACGAATAACAAAGCGAATGCCAGCAAATACATTTTGTTTTTACTAAAGGTTTCATTACAACGCTTTATGAAGCGGCGGGCGTCGGACTTGCGATCATGTGGTTGCCGGTAACCCACCTATTAACCCACTACCGACGTGAACTCACTCGTAATACAAGCATTTAGCTTAGTACGAGGCGTTATCAAGAATACTAGTAATGCGCGACTCACATTAGAATAAATTGTAGAAAATGGCTCGGCGATTTCACCAATCGATTCTATTATGATAAAAATAATTAGGTAGGGATTATTATTTTCTAACCAAACATCAATACATCGGTATCAATACCGTGTTGATTAAGTCTTAATTAATAATGTTGTATTGTGGAAATATTACAATTAATTACTTTTTTCCGATATACCTACATCCTCTTTTTTTTATTGTATCAAATGCCTGAACTAAATACAGGATAAAGTATTTGTTATAACAGGATAATGTTTATTATTCAATTTAAAGTACTCTTTGAGCACTGTACCTAGCTGATTTAGTGGGGTTAAACAAATCATACTGTGTACAATTTCTGTTCATCCATCTGTCTGAAAATGGTGATTGAAGATACAAAATAAATGTTTTTATTATCAAAAGCTCTCAAAAACAACTATTTCAATTACTATAAAAATACATCTCCATTAAATATTGTTGCGTTTCAGGCTTTCAGTTAAATCAGCCTGAAGCGTAAGCATACGCTGTGAGCTAAATCAATGTACCTCAATGCATATTCAATGCTGAGCTGGCAGTGCGTTTTCAGATTCAGTATCTGAGCGTGAATTGGCATAGAGAACAGTTTTTACAGGGTCAGTTTTTTTTTTTGAGGAAGCCTTATATAGTTTACATTTTGCAAGTGGCAAATATCTCTTTTCTCCCAATGTTTACCATTACGAAAGAGAAGAGTCTGATTGGATGTAGAAATTTTTGTAAGCCAGAAATATTATTTTGAATGTTCGATAATTATTCGTGTCTTCCCGCCGTCTATCCCGCATTTAAAATAATATCTACTGTAGAACATAGCTTGTAGTTGACATAAACTACAGATCGCCTATTAATAAAGGCACATACATACTCCTTTGATGAATACCTGAAGCTTGTAGACGAAAAAAACTGCAGAAGCGGGAAAAACTTACCGTGTTTTTTAAAACTACGCACGGAGGACGCTTAGTAATCAATTTTATAGGGACTGTATTTTCTCTAAATGTTATTCCTTATTCGCTAGTTATTACACCCACAGGACGGGTGTATCCACACAGGAGGTCCCATAAGAGATACATACATAAATAATCCCCCTTCAATATGCGAGGGGATGACCAAATGATCGTTTCGTCCGCTGCCTGTCAATTGCAACCGTTCCTTCATCGAATATGGGAAATTAATTCAGCTAATTGGAAAACACGCGCCGTCCCAACGCCATTAACATGTTGTATGTGAAGAGATCGGGAAAACGAAGTTCCATTGCATTAAGTGCTTCAATAGACAGTTAATGCGATAAAATTTGAAGCTATTTCATTTATAGCTGTAGTGACCATAATAATCGACCTCATTTTAAATTTCGGAAGTAATCTTTATAAAGTATAAAACAAAGTCGCTACCGATGTTTGTACCCTTAGATCATTTAAACTACGGGTCTTAAAGCAATTTTCAGCAATAGGTAGAGTGATACATGAGGAAGGTTTATTTGTTAAGGTTATATTAAATATGACGATAATTGTGTACAGCTGTGCGAAGCCGGAGCCGGTTTCTAGTTGATCATAAACTTTTACTTTGTTATTTTAGTGAAGGAAATATGCGACCGCGGACAGGATTCGAACCTGCGTCTTCTGGTTAAGTACACCAGACGCTATGAACGCTAAGCCACCTCGACTCCCACCCGCCATGTCTTCACATTTTTAATTTACGTCTTTGAGGCGACGTCTATAATCATAGTTAGAAACATTTCAATTTAAGCTAACCTATGATGCATCAAAAACATCGTTCTTATACATCAATTAATTTGTCTCGGCAATTCTTCTTATAGATTGTCAGTTATGAAATACCGGCGCCATCTCGTTAATCAATAACTTGTGAGTGTCTCTAGATCTATTTACCTTCGTCCATCAATATCATTCCATATTTGACATGGACACGACATTTTAACACGACGATCCAATTTTTGTGACGAATTTCCAGTCTCCTATTATTTTGCATGTCGCGGAGAATCTACTGTTAGTAATACCTAGTTGACATTTTCAAAGATTTAGTAGTGAATCTTCTGAATATATTTTATGATGGTAAGCTCCATCAGCTCAGTTCAGCCACGTTCCCCAACTTATCGATTGCTACTTATTCAGGCGTGATGTTTGACTTTATAATTGTCGGCTCTTTGTAGAGTTAATATCTGCTTGCCTATTTCCATATGGTACTCGGGAAAGGCGATGAATAAAGATAATTAAAAATGTCCCTAGAGGTGCTTTTGAGTCCAATGTTGTTTTCATCTTCTTGTCCATTTGTTGGAACTCGAAACAATCTCCGAAAACAATAATTTCATCAACATTTAGTCTGTTTTATCTCATTGGCAATATTGCCTCAAATTATCTTATTAACAATATCTTATGGCCAGGGATGAGGTTAATGTTACCAGAGAGGTTTTAAGCGTAATTGTGGATGGTAAAAAGGGATGGACTGTGTGAAAGAAACTATTCTGAATCTTTCACACAATCCATCCACTTCATAAGTGATGACGCAATGGCTTATAGAGACGTTTAGAAAATACTGTCGTAATGCGGCGGCTTCAAGTAAATGGAAGATGATGATGAATATTGACATAAGAAAGATATTGAAGGGTATATTTTTTTGTCCGCAGCACGCTGGTTCCATGGAAAATCTTCCGTGAGGAATTAAACAACGTGCATCCTATTTCTTCAGGGTTGGAAACGATGGCCTTGAAGACCACAATAGACCTTACGTGTAATGACTTCATATCTAACTTTGAATTTGACGTATTTACAAGGTAAGTGGAGATTCGACTATGATTTCCAAATAACATTACTTTTTATTGCGCTAAATTTTTATTATTAAATTGTGACTATCCTTTACAGCATCCGTACGTCACGAGATGTTGGGCATTAAAAATAGTAATTGCAACGACTGCCTCATTAGTCTAGTAGTCCTAAGTACGTCTGCTGCGCTAGTCATCCTGAGTCCGATCCCTAGGTCGAGGAAAGTGTTATGGAGATTTTCTATGAACTTCCCAGTAGCATCTCGGAGTCTGGATTTATGCCCGGTTTATGGCAATACGCTCGCCCCCTACCTCGGACTTAAACATACCGGCGAAGTGTGGGTTTACATTAGTACACCTCTGCCTTACCTTACGGTATGATGGTATTTTATGCTTATTAACATTCTCCTTGACAATCATTTCAGGTTATTCCAGCCGTGGAGCACGTTACTCCGCAACTGGCAACTGCTAGCAGTCACCCATCCAGGGTATGTGGCGTTCCTAACGTACGACGAGGTCAAGGCGAGGCTCCAGAAGTATATCCACAAAGCTGGCAGTTATGTATTTAGGTAAGATACTGTATTTTTTCATGTGACCAAGCGGTCAAGGAGGATACTTGATGAATTGCAATATGATTCATAGCCAAAAGGCGCGTCATACATGGTATAAGCTTCGTCAACATGGTTCCAGTATAAGCTGATCTCTCATTTACTAAAAGCCTATGCGAGCAGCATATGTTTTATAGTCCGCCATATTGGATTCAGAATGACATCACGTAACTTACAATGCATTGTCATCCAAACTAAAAGTGTATGCAAAATTTCAGCTCAATCGGTTGAGGATAACTGCTTTAAAATTAAGGTGCAAGATTTGAACCGAACAAACATACATTGCAAGTCGAATATACCTAATATAAGCTACTAAAAAGATTAAGTTCTGGCAATAACTTTATCGTTTTTATTACGTAATGAAACAACGCTTTGAATTTAAAGAATGTTAAACATTCCACTTTGTTGTTATTATTTGACGGAGGTATATTACGTTAAAAATATATATATATATATTAACACAACATGAATTCAAACAATTGAATTTTTTCATTGAAAGATACACAAAAATAAAAAGTAAATATATATATTTATTGCGCACTCAAAAACGAATGCACAAAATTGGATGCAGTTTTTACAGCTGTAATGCTGGAGCTCTGACTGAAAATAAAGTGCATGTTTCATCTTATATTTAGTAAGAACATTTTTTTAAACGCGAGTGAAACGGCCGGTAAATTTTATTTGTTTATATATGCGGGGAACCTAATCCCCGGAACTAATGATCTCATACTGAAAATTCTCTCACTGATCGATGGGTACATTATCCCCGAGTAATAGTTAGCTAATTGTGATCCCGTCCAAATAAACTAGTATCATACTATAAGCTAAGTACATACGATAAGCTAGTATCACAATTATAGCTTTATATTTTGTAATAACAAACTTGTAACAATTGCATATTTTCCTTCCCGCCTATACTGTATTATTAGTTGTTGCGGATAGGATCGCCAAAAGGATTTACTTAGGTACAGTTGTCAGCACATCAGATTATACAAAACTGACAAATTTCTCCGAATGATTTTAAACCTTAAAGTGTTGACGATTAAGTTTAAAATCAACCGAAAAAAATTGATATATTGTGCTGGCCACCGTACTTGTCGTATTAAGATGTAACATGCACTGTATTTAAAATTAGACCTCCAACAGTACAACTGTTTAATCCGCAGCCAATTTCATGCAAGCGTTTTGTGTGATGCGCTTACAAATATACAAACATACACAAGAATTCTAGAGCTGTTGGCTTCTATCGCTTGGAAAAAGATACCTTCATATTATTTTTTCTTAAATATCTCCCTATGTAAAGACATCGGCATAATACAATATAATGGTAGTAAGGTGTCATTAAGAATAATAGTCCTATTGAAAAATGTTATCAAAAATAAATTGTGTATTGAAAAAAAAAAATTAAATCGACAGAAAATTCCAAGATATAAACTCTTAAAAGTTTTTGGAGAGATTGAGAGGGCATGCTTTGTTCCGTCAGTCTGTGTCTCCTGTCAGTATAGAATTTGTATGGCATATCGGATTGTGATGTATCAGATAAAGTGAACTCTCTGTCTACCATAAAATGGAAATGCTTATAACTTCCTTATTTTTGGACCAATTTTAATTTTGTTTATGTCATTTGACTACCGCGGTAGACCCAGAATGAGATGGCGGGATAAGCTTAACTCTTACTGCGAGGGTTGGATGTTGAAAGCTCTCAACCGGGACGAGTGGAAGAAGGAACAGGAAGCCTTTGCCCTGCAGTGGCACGATCACGGCTGATAATAATAATATTCATCATCATCATATCAGCCGATTGCCGTCCACTGCTGAACATAGGCCTCCCCCAAAGATCGCCAACCGATACTTATAATATTCGGCTATATTTATTTTCAACTTTTTTGCAGGACAAAAATTTATTACTTACTCAGCTTATTGTATGAGTGTGATACAGGTGAAATGGCGCAGTGGACTAATATAGGCTGATAATGATGATGTTGATGATGATGATGATGATGAGTGTGATACTAAACATCCCAATTTATGTTTCCAGGTTATCATGTACGCGACTAGGGCAATGGGCAATAGGTTACGTCACAGTGGACGGAGAGATACTACAAACGATACCACAAAACAAAAGCCTCGTGCAAGCCTTACTAGACGGATATCGGGAGGGCTTGTAAGTATTTTTTTTTAATGTCACACATTACTAATATTCTTGTTAACCCCTCGTACAAAGCTAAATGCTTGTGTTACGAGTGGGTTCACGTCGGTAGTGCAATGGGTGGGGTTTGAACCGGCAACCACATGATCGCAAGTCCAACGCCCTAGCCATTAGCTACAGCCGTTTATTTATTATTAAGTTCATTTTCAACTACGCGCTGTGACCGAACCTTTATAGCTACATGAAGATCCTCCAAGTGTGGTTTTTATGGCGCTTTTTTTTCCACAAACAGTGCGTATGTATGACAAGATTATATTATCATGGAAGAATTAAAAGAAGTTCCTATGCAATGACGGTCTGTAGTTTCTGCCTACCCCTATTGGAAGAAGGTGTGAGTATTATGTATGTATGTAAATAATACATTTATGTAGTATCAGGGGTTGAACAATACTGAGACCTCTTGGAAAACTATTGATTTTAAAATATAAAATCTCAAACAAAAAACGTACAGTGGTACACTAATTGTTCTTCGTCGTTAACTTTTTCTCACCACCGACTATTAAACTTATCTAAAGCAACTTCCATGGAGTAACATTTTCACTTTTTCCTTGAACTTGACTGCTTCGTTAGTATAGTGGTCCCAATCGCGACTGCTACGCTGTTGGTCTTGGGTTCGATTTCCGGGTCGAGCAGTGTTATTGGGTGTTTCTATGAAATTCTCAATAGCAGCTCGGAGTTTGGATATGTGCCCGGTAAATGGCAATAGGCTCGCCCCCTATTACATGGGACCTAAACATACCGGCGAACTGTGGGTGTACATTAAGTACACCTCTGCCTAACCCTTCGGGGAATACAGACGTGATGGTATGGTTTTCCTTCAATTTATTTTACCATAGACAAACTATTCCACGTTATATGAAAAAATATTTTATATTTCAGTTATCTATACCCCGACGGACGGGACGTGAACCCAGACCTGAGCAGCGCCATCATATCACCAGCGGAAGACCATATCACCGTTACTCAAGAACAGTACGAGTTGTACTGTGAAATGGGTCAGTGTAAGATATACAATCTCTTTGGTTATACAATTCATTTGAATTATTTTTTTTCATTCAAAAAAAAATATTTGTGGCCAGTCTACTATTTTGTTGTACCAAAATAGTCCGTATTTATGCAAAAAGGAACCGCTTGGCAAATACGCTTTTCCGAGATATCAAATTTGAGATATCATTTGGCATTACATGTATATTATGTAATGTTAGATTTTGCTGTTGGTTCTGTTCTGCCTTTAGTAAACCTTGTTGCCAAGGAAAAAAATCATGTGGTTCTTTTTTGTTCAAGAATTTAGACCACTTTCAAATAATCACCACTTCAATAGAAGTAAAATAAAACAATTCTTAATTATATAAATTATTATCAGTTCCTTCCTCTCTCCTACCTAATCTGCTGTGCCCGACAGGGTCCATAATTGTTCCAATAGATAAGTTGACCACCTGTATACCTACATTATGGAACGCAATAAATAATTGAATAATTGAATAAAAGACTAAATTTGTCGTGTGGTTCCATTTTACATAAATACGGACAATTATCATTGGATGACTTCACAATTTTTTATTTCTGACAGTTTTGTTTACGAAATTCGACCATGCTAAGAAACACAACTAGTACCAAAGCCAGAGCCCGACAGAGTATGAGAGGTCCATTATTTAGAAAATCCGATTTTGTAAAACTTACATTACTTATATTCATTTTGTTTATATACAACTTGTCGGCTGGTCCCGTTGAAACAATAAAAATATTTATATGTCTGTGACTCATAAACACAACATAAACTCTATCCTTTAAACCTTTAAGGGTCCGGCGGACGTCGAATTGCCCATACAAACGTACTTCCAAAATAATTCGAAATTCTTACATAATTTTATTAAATTATTGTATTATTCGGATTCGGATGCCATTAATCTAGGGGTCCAGATTTTGATTACGTCCTAAATACTTCACTGGAAGAAAATATAAAAGAATGTAATTCTTGATTTTTTGACGAAGTTTCGACTGGTTTTCCGGCCTCTTATTTAATATTAAAAACAACAATATTTACACGGTTCTAATTCGTAGAACCTAGCTTATATTATCAATTTTCAGAATAACATCAGGAAATTTGAATAATAATAATTATTCATTCATACATGAAGGAATTAAGGCACGCGACGCAATTTCGATAAAATTTTGAAGCAAAGTAATGCTATCTCATGCGGTCTAAGCGAGGGGTGTGGCCTCCTGCCAGCCGTCGTGCGCTCGGTTTTAAATCTACCTACAATCGGTGTTTCATTGTATCTTGTAGTCAGAGACATAATTATGTACCTATTACGATTATTTATTACGGATTAGGTTACCGTTGTTATCTTATAATCATGTTTTCCAAAGTTTGAATGAACCTCGGAGTAAGTAGGTAGGTACCTACTAAGATACTAGTTTACCTGACCTCGTAAGTATGATGACCTGTTATTGTACGAAAGTCTGTACAATGTGAGCTCATCGTGTACTGGATACATGTATAACAAGGTATACCTAAATCACCAGTACAAACTGACCGCTTATTATACGGAAAGTCTCTACAATGCTGGGTCAGCTTATACTGGATATGTATAACAAGCTATAACTAAATCACCAGTACAAGTTGACCGTTAATGTACGGAAAGCCTTTACAATGCGAGATCAGGTCAATAGGTCGAGTTCCCTAGTATTTTGAAATCCAAGATGGCGGACATCATTTATACTAATAAATTGATATGGGTGTCAATTTTGAGGTATCCTGGGGTGCTGATTATGAAAATGGCATTAATTTTGAAATCCAAGATGGCGGACATTATTTATATAAAGAAATTGATATGGGTATCAATTTCGAGGTATCTTGGGGAGCTGAGTATAAAAATGGTATTAATTTTGAAATCCAAGATGGCGGACATTATTTTTCTAAATAAATTGATATGGGTGTCAATTTTAACATTTATCGGGATGCTAATTACGAAAATGACATTAATTTTAAAATCCAAGATGGCGGTCATTATTTTTCTAAATTGATATGGGTGTCACTTTCAAGGTTTCCCAGAGTGCTGATTCCGAAAATGACAGTAATTTTGTAATCCAACGTACATTATTTATATAAAAAAATTGATATGGGTCATATGGGTGTCAATATCGAGGTATCTTGGGGTGCTGAGTATAAAAATGGCATTAATTTTGAAATCCAAGATGGCGAAAATTATTTTTCTAGATTAATTCATATGGTTTGGTGGTATGGTCAATTTCAAGGTTTATCGGGATGCTTATTACGAAAATGACAATAATTTTGAAATTCAAGGTGGGAAACAATGTTTTTTTAATTAATGTATTTTTTTAAATTAGCACTCCGGGAAACCATGCTTATGACACCCATATCAATTTATTTACCTACGTAGGTACCCACTTTACCCTGGCTGACAAAGAATAGATACAGGCGGCATTATATTCGTCTGGAGTGGACGTCTGGTCTATGATCCTTGGTCATGAAATCTATGGAGCAGATTTCTTTTGTAAAATAGTAAAAAAGAAAGAACAAACCATCACGCCTGTATTCCCCGAAGGATTAGGCAGAGGTGTATTTATGTTCACCCATACTTGGCTGGTATGGTAGGTTAGGTTCCATGTAATAGGGGGCGAGCCTATTGCAATTAACCGGGCACAAATCCAGACTCCGAGCTGCTACTGAGAATTTCATAGAATAATCCAATAAAACTGCTCGACCTGGGGATCGTACCCAGGAGCTCTAGCGTAGCAGTCGCGCTCAGGACCACTAGACTAATGAGGTAGTGGGAAAGAAAGAAAGAAAGTTTATTTTAGTCGAAACACGAGACAAAACTAATAAAAATAAATAGAAGTACCTAGGTAGGCACTGACTAGGCATATAGTAGGTACATACCTGCCTAATCGTTGAATTTGAAAACCGCGGAACGTACGTAGGAAGCGTGTAGGTATGAGATAACTGGCGACCTAAGGCTCGTAGAGGATTTTCTTAAAAATGCATTGCTATTCTCGACATTGTCTACCGACTTATCAAAAAAAATTTCAAATATATCACATTTATTGAACATGTCTTAAATTATTACAAACATTCGAAAATTAAATTCTCATTTCTAAACGCTGAGATGCCTTTATGTCGCTAGGTATGAATGTTCCGGCTACGCCCACATTATTTTGACAGAGAGAGCAATATTCAAGACGATTTTTACACTCGCCGCGTATCGGAGTTGCCGGCTTCGTCCGCCGGCCTCTTAAGTACGGTGGGCAGCACATATCTAAAGTCACCACAAAATGTCAAATTTTCTCAGTTGATTTTGAACTTAATTTTCAACATTTTAAGGTTTAAAAGCATTCGGACGAATTTGACAGTTTTGTATAGATAACCTGATGTTCTGGTCACTGTGGGTTCATAATTATAATATTAGCCGTTTCACTTCGACTTTATTTAAAATGTTACAGAATTCCTATGAAATAACCGCAAGTTGTTCGAAGTTAGTGAATTGCGACCCATGGCATACACTCTTCTTCACGATGTTTTCCTTAACCTAAAGTGTGAGCAAATAATATTAATTAAACACAAATGATTTTGAAAGAAAGCCTTGTCAGTAGAGATATCACTACTTCCAACTAATGCCAATAAATATGTTATTACAGGGAGCACGTTCCAGTTATGTAAGATTTGTGCAGAAAACGACAAGGACATCAGGATAGAACCATGCGGGCATTTGCTATGCACGCCCTGTCTTACTGCGTGGCAAATTGTGAGTTCTCCAACAATATTAAAACATTTTTTTTTATGGGATTACTCGGCAAACGAGTAGGCGAGCTTCTTGATAGTAAGTAGTCATCGCTGCCCATGAACATCTCCAATACCAAAGGAGTTGCAGATGCGTTACCGAGGCTATTTAAGGAGAAGGGAGGGTAAGGAAAAAGGAGAAGGAAGGGGACTGAGGGAGAAATTGGGCCTCTGAAGCTCCACACTCACCGTACGAAACGCAACAGTATACATACTGCTACTTGACGTTGATATTCTGTTGGAGGGTAGTATGTCCCAGGTCATGCTGAAAACCCATACCATGACCATTATGAAGGGTTAAGCAGAAGACTAGAGTTAGACATCCACAGCCGGTATGTTTATGTCTAACTTGAGCCTATTGCCATTTACCGGCCAAATATCCATACTACCGAGCCGCTACTAAGGATTATTGGGATTTTCTTTATATATTAAAACAGACTGAGTAAGAATTTTGTATATAGCAACGCACCAAATTAAGACAATAACAAAGAAAAGACAAGCATGTAAAAACTTGCTACTCTTACAAAGGAAATATAACTAAAACTACTATCGATGGTTACACCTTTAATATTAATCTATTCAATAAGAATTTCAAAGAAAATCCCAATATAACTTTGTTTGACCTGAGAATCGAAACCTAAGACTATAACGTAACAAACCATACCATCACGCCTGTATTCCCCGAATAGTAAGCAGAGGTGTACTAATAAACCCACATTTCGCCGTTATGTTAAAGTAATAGGGGGTGAGCCTATTGCCATTAACCGGGCACTAATCCAGACTCCGAGCTGCTACTGAGAATTTTATAGAAGAACCCAATAACACTGCTCGACCTGGGGAATCCAGGACCTCTAGCGTAGCAGTCGCGCTTAGGACCACTATACTAATGAGGCAGTCTTTAGTCTAGTGCTCTAAAACTCTCAGATATGCAGGTTCCCTCACAATGTTTTCCTTCACCGTTTACGCGTGTGATAATTAACTATTAATACGCACATGCAAAGTCTGAGGTGGTTTGGAGGAAAGGGACTATATTATTAGAACCACATTGCCTACATTCAAGACACTCAGCGAGCTATCAAGAGAACGATGCTTGGCATTTCTCTACGCCACCAAATCAGAAATGAGGAGATCCGTAGAACAACTAAAGTTGTCGACATAGCTCAAAGGATTAGCAAGCTTAAGTGGCAGTGGGCGGGGCACATAGCTCGTAAAACTGATGGCCGTTAGGGAAAAGAGGTTCTCGAGTGGAGACCACGAACCGGAAAACGCAGTGTGGGATGACCACCAACAAGATGGACAGACGACCTGGTAAAGGTCGCTGGGAGTCGTTGGATGCAGGCGGCATATAACCGGTCGTTGTGGAAGTCTATGGAGGAGGGCCTTCGTTCGGCATTGGACTTCATTTGGCTGATATGATGATGATGATGGTGATGACGATTGTCTACATTTTCAGGACTCCGAAGGTCAAGGTTGTCCATTCTGTCGAGCAGAAATAAAAGGTACGGAACAAGTGGTGGTCGACGCCTTTGTACCGCCGCGACCGCCCAACACTACGTCGGACAAGTAAGCTATCAATATTCCTTATTATGATTATTATAATAACATTGAAAAAATAATACCTGGGTCAGTCCCTTGAAAATATAAAAAGAAAAGAATAAACAAGTGAGAGTATATTTACGTCTGAACATTTGAAGTTATTGTCCGTTTGTCTGTTTATTAGGGGGTTACAAACAATCGAACAAAACAAAAGTAAAATCTGTTGTCGCATTTAAATGTTTTATTTCGATTATATTATCAATATTACACTTCCTATGAAATAACAATTACTAAACTTATTTTAGTGGAGGAAAAATTCAGCTGCGGCCAATATTCCAACCTCAACTTGCATTTCAACAGACGTCACCGATGTCACCTCAAAGACGTTAATTAAAGAATGTGTAAGCAAAATTCGACCTGGCAAGTGGGACTCGCAGTGGCTTAGCGGTCATAGCGTCTGGTGTACTTAACCAGAAGAGCCAGGTTCTAATCCTACCCGCAGTCGAAATTTTCCTTTACTAAAATAACTATAATATATTATATATATTATCTTTTCATGGAATATGCCTAAAAAAATATAACAAATGCTAGTTGCACGGTTCGAATGGTTCTCCGCAAGAAACTTAATAACACATTGCTCCACTAGACTTATGAGGCAGTTTTCATGTTTTTAAATCTATATTCGTTACAGGAACACAAAGACTGCAGTAAAACCGGTGTCGTCGAATTCGTCTGGGTCATCCGGCTCGTCCGGTTGCAATGGATCAAGTGAGTACTATAACAATAACATACCATCACGCCTGTATTCCCCGAAGGGTAAGGCAGAGGTGTACTTATGTACTCCCACATTTCGCCGGTATGTTTAGGTCCCATGTAATATGTGGCGAGCCTATTGCCATTGACGGGCACAAATCCAGTCTCCGAGCTACTACTGGGAATTTCAAAATTTCGTTTCGCTACTGCGCTTCGTTCACTGAGCGAGAGGGCCGGGGAATTCCTCCCTCAATCCCCTTCCTTCTCCTTTTTCTCATTCCCGTTCCTCTCCCTAAATAGGCTTGGCAACGCATCTGCAAATCCTTTGGTTTTGCAGATGTCCATGGGCGGCGATGACTACTTACCATCAGGTAGCTCGCCTGCTCGTTTGCCGAGTTACACATTAAAAAAAATTGGCGATTTTTACAGCGCAGTAGTTCGTAAGAGTTAACTTCACACGAGTAAAGGTTTTTCGAACAAACTGTACATATTTATTTTTCAAGCAAGATGGGCTAATGATAATTGAGTTACTACGATGATTGTTCTGAGGATTTTATATTGAGGCGTCGGTTAACACTTCTTGAACAATTGGTTCGAAGGCGGTCTTAATGCCAATAGCCATTTTCTAATAGTATATTTCTATCGGAAGATCAAAAGTGATTAAGTCATCATTATTTTGATCCTTCTTTAATTTTTTGCACCTAATTTCAATGTCTATCATTTTAACTCCATGGTTGACTGGTAGAGAATGCCTTACGGCATAAATGCCGCCTTATGTACCAATAAATTTATAGTACAGTCGCCAGCACATCAGGTTATACAAAACTGTAAAACTTCTCCAAATGATTTTAAAACCTTAAAATGTTGACGATTAAGTTCAAAATCGACTGAGGAAATTTGAGTGCTGGCGACCGTACCTAATATCAATATTAAAAATTGTAAAATAATAGAATAAAAATAGTGTTTGTAATTCAATCATAACTTATATTCATAAGATATGGTTGGCTGCAGGTGTCGACGTAACAGTGTCCGGCAACGCGAACGGCTGGGCCTCACGGAACACAGCCTTCAACGGACTCACAGATGACATCGATGATGCCGAGGTAAATTATTATCAATTTTATTACTATAGACACAAGGTTACAAATTCAAAATCAAGGTAAACATTACCAGTATAAGCTGACCTGTGATTGTTTGTAAAGCCAATACAATGCGGGGTCGGGGAAATTTATAGCTAAATATTTAGCCAAGTGTTGCCAGGTTATGGCAATAGGTTCGCTCCCTATTTCATGAGAGATAAACATTAAACACATGCCGGGGAAATTCGGGCGTACCTACATACAATTTTTCACGGCAAAAAACTCACCCATCCATAGAAATGACCAATCATTGATTTTAGTCTTGCTTATTTAAATCGTTGATCATATTCTTAAAAAATATATAACTGTAATGTGTTTTGGTTTCTTTTCCCGGTCACAAAATATCACGTGTCAAAAAGAAAGAAAGAATGTTTGTTATGACAGAACATATTAATAGGCTTATTAGACGTTTTATATTCTTATGAATAAGACTAAAAGAATGATGGCATATTATTGTAAAAAGTCTAAAAAATACAAAAAGATAGTGATGGCATAGTTATTACTATACCTAACTTTGTTGCGTATTATCAAAACTTTTAAATTCACTATCACCAAGTTTTTCCTTCACTTATTCCTAAATTATAGTTATTTTACGAAAGAAAATATCGACTATACGCCGGTTTCGAATTTGCACCCTCTGGTTTGATACACCGGATGGTTTATGTAGAAAAAAATACTAGAAGTAACATGTGCATTTATGGAGAAATAACAGTGCGTGAAGTTAGCCAAACTTTTCCGCTGGTAACATCATTTAATTGTGTGTTTTTATACATTCTCTTTACACAGAGTTTTTATATTGAAATTTACAATTGCAAAAATAATTGCGGACAACTTCAGACGCGCGCAGTTATTTCGAACTGTACATACATTCCCCGACTTAAACTTAGGAGCTCAAGCTCAACATCCGTGCTTCCGGCCACTGAGGCAGTAGGCAGTAGATATAATATATTAATTATATTAAACCTTATTATTATTCATAACTGGTGTTACAACATTGCATGGTTTGCATTTTGTTTGGCCGTGTGGCATGTTTGTCGTTTGTTTGAGCTTGTATCTATTCGTTATTTCATTTTACGTGTTTATTCCATTTATTTTTAAGGGTTCATGTATATCTGTGACTTTAATTTTTGGGAAACTCTTTTGTACATTTTAAAGTACATGAGGAGGAGTAAATAATCTCTTACGGCCTCGTATTTATAATACAAAATAACTTAATACAACAGTATATTTACCTGTTATTGTGACTGCCTCGTTGGTCTAGTGGTCCCAATCGCGACTGCTACGCTAGAGGTCTTGGGTTCGATCCCCAGGTCGAGCAGTGTTATTGAGTTTTTCTATGAAATTCTCAGTAGCAGCTCGGAGTCTGGATTTGTGCCCGGTGAATGGCAATAGGCTCGTCCCCTATTACATGGGACCCAAACATACCGGCGAACTGTGGGTGTACATTAAGTACACCTCTGCCCAACCCTTCGGGGAATACAGGCGTGATGGTATATGTATATATTGTACGGAAGTTCAGCTTAAACTAGAGATTTACATATATATGGATGTGCACACTCAACAATTGGTTAAAAATTTACTTCTATTTGTAGTTTTGTTACTTTGTATAGAAATATTATGCTTGGATACGTACCCAATCCAATCATTTTTATACTGAGACTAGCTTTCCGCCCACGGTTTCGCCCGTGTTTTTTTTTTTCGGACTTTTTTTTGCTATAAACCTCACGGAGGCCGAGACCTTTCCAACGAATGCAAAACCGTGGAAATCGGTTCGTGCGTTCTGGAGTTATAGCGTCAGGAAGGAAAACCCGACTTATTTTTATATAGTAGATATATCCAGCGAAGTACGCACGCCTACACATTGAACTATACAAAGCCAGTTTACGCTGGCTGATTGTAAGGAAAGCCATGCGAGATCAATTTAAACTTGAATAGGTTCCCCACAAAATTAAAATTTGTCAAGTACCTCATAGGGCATAGACATCAGCTATAGAGGATTTAGAGAATTTTAAGTAAAGGGAAATACTTAACGATAATATATCATTAAACTAGTAAAGAATATTTTTGGTTTGAAGAATACATTGCTCTCACATATTGTATTTACACCTTTTGCAATTAACTATACGGTACTGCTAGGAAAAAAATCAGTCTTTAAACGCATGGTCACAGATATATATGAACCCATGCATGCGTCCATATAAAAACATAATCATTGTTTGTTTTGCAGAGACGGCGCAAATCACCGCATGCTTAGCTTGCACGGGTAGTTATGTTTGCTTGACGACGAGCCGCGCCGGATGCATTCCCTTGTTTATTTTGTATCTCCTATTATGCAAACAATGAGAAATGACGTTTCTGACACACAAAAAAACTAAATTCTATTGGGGATTAGCTTACAAAGTCGTATAAGCCTTTATAAGGCGATTATAAATACTATTTATAGTTATGATATTAAGTGTAAATGCATTTATGGGAGAGTTTTTTTTTATTTCGATTTCATGTCAGTTGCGTCCTTTTCAATGGCAGTGTGCGGAGCGCGGATAGTGGGCAGGGCTATAAGAAATAGTCTATCTACCTTTTAATACGCATATGTAACCGTAAAATTGTTAATACCGTCAGATTATAATCTATCTCGCGAGATTGTAAACTGACGAAAGATTTTAATCTAACGGTATTTACAATTTGACGGGACATATACAAAAATTCACGTTCAGTAGCCCTAGAGTTAATGCAAATGACAATCTGACGCATAGTCTAATAAGATTTGAGCCATCCATCCATTTAAACTAATACAGTAATAAGACACAAATGAAAATGTATAGGGTCGAATAGAACGTACAATAATGACAAATCCATACATTTTCGTTATCGTCTAGCAGTTATTTATTATAATATTGATATAACAATAGTTTTAGCATGTGAAGTCTGCTAACCCGCAGTAGGCTCGCGTTCTGGACTATAGCAGAAATCCTCTCATTCCGAGAGGAGACCCGGCCCAGCAGTGAGAGTGTAATGCGTTGATGATGATGATGATGATGATGATGTATTGAGGATCTCCAATAAGAATAAAATATATAAAAAAAAAGAAATAGGTACATAATTCATTCAGTCAAACATATCATTATGTATTGAGTAAAATAATTATAAATAAATAAAAGTCACCATAATGTTATTTATTTGCTATTAGGGCTACAGACCATACCATGTGTAGTTTTAACGTGAATTCTGTTGCGAATATTCTGCTCCTTTAAAAATATTAATAATACTTGTTTCATAAATCATCAATTCGTTTCTGCCCCACCTACTATCCGCCTCGTTTAGTTTAAGCATGAATTTTTTGTTGATATTATTATTGAATGAAATGTCCGTTTGGTTGTGTTTGTCGCCTGTGATTGTAGGAAACGGATGTGGTGGCACATGCGCTATTACAACTTGAAAGTAAAGAGGTTTCTCTTATTCTCCATAACCTATCACAAAATATATCAGACAATTTGAAGAGTATACAATTTATTGAGAACATCTCAACGCTTATATAAATTAGTTTTTTCAAAACATGACATAATACAATGACACCCGTACCAGTCGTAATCGTGCCTTAATATGGGATTTCACGAATTAATAACTATTTCAGTTAACCTGATGTGCATAATATGGTGCTTCACCTCATGAAATGAATGAATAACCTTTTAAAAAATCATCTGAGATTTTCATGTACACACGGCTACAGGTCAAGCTATACAAATCCAGTTTAAGCTGATCTCGCATTGTATGGAATTCCCATACAATAAGAGGCCAGCGTAAACTGGATTTGTATAGCTTGATGTGAAGCCGTGCGTACATATGGACCGAGTCTACAATATAATTATAATATTACTGTCGGATTTTTGAACGCATCGTTCATCAAAATAAATAATTGAACGAATATTTAATGAACAATCTTTCAAAAATAGAATTTGAATGTTCTTGTTATTTACTTTCTAGTTCCTTGAAATGAGGTTTTATTTACCAAAATTAGAACAGAACTTTTTCTTTGAATTTTTAGAGTAATGACGTCATTAGTCAGATAACAGTGTTTCGTGCCACTATAACCGTATTCAGAGCTTTTCATTGTACGACTGTAAAAAGTTTGTTTGTAACTTATACTACAGTTTAGTCATTATTTGGTTTGTGTTTAAGTGACTTTTCGCGTGTAACATGAACTAAACTTTCCCCAGTGACGTATAGAAATTTTAAATTGCATGAGATCATTTTTTTTTATTATGACCCAGCTTTATTATCAATAACATAAAACAATAGGGTCGCTTGACTGTATATTTTTCATAGCCTACTAAAATGTTTACCTCAAAAGGACCCGATTAAAAATAAAACTAAAATTGGTTTACAAAAAGGAAGGCTAAGCATTTTAATTGTAGCAGTTTGTGACGTCACAAACCAATCCGCCATACAAATTCAATACTATTACTCGTTTTGCGGGAAAGGAACAAAGAGCATCCCCTCTCAATCCTTACCAAAATCTTTTGACTCTAATATCTTAGAACTTTATTATTTGATTCCAAAATACGAATTATAATCATAGCAGTTACCTACACTATTTTTTTTATAGAAATTTGGTTACTATATTTTTTTTAACTTTCATAAAAAAAAACTTGTTTTTTACGCATGCTAACGGGCCTTCGTTAAACTTTCTTCCACACACAAACTTCAGTACCTATATATTTCGCTATTACCATGAGCCATAAATGCACAAAATAACACCTAAAAGTCACTTAATCCTAGTGGTACTAAATATAATTTATCGGCATTTACGAGCTTGTTGCAAAAGTGATATACGGTCTCTCAATTTAATTTTTAGTTAAGTATTTATTAATTTATTACTTTTAATATCATCCAATTATAACATATACATAGACACGGTGAATTTTTTTTTATTAGATATTTGCCATTGATTTTTCGTACTAATTAAAAGCAAAAACGACATTTTGATACCGAAATAAATGTTTTTATTACCATATTTGAAGTAATAATTAGCATTCACAAACTTTTTTGTATACATCCTTATCATCAATTTAGATTGCACAAAATAGTTACATGTTTTCAATTTTTCTTATACCTACTTTAAACCTAGCTATATCACTTTTGCAATCAATAATACAAAATATTTATTTTTAAATAAATCAACTTAATTACTTTAGGAAATGTGTTTCTGGACAGATTATTAAGATTATTTTTGTTTAGTAAAATATCCCCGTTTTGTTTTTTTAGTGAATATAGAGCACTTAATGCAATAGTATTAATTTAATTAATTATTTATGATTTATACACCGTGACGTTATTTGTTGCTTTTTTAATAAAACAAAAATATTTGTATATAAAATAGGATATAAGGATTTTTAATAAGTTTTGACGTAATTCTATTGTATTTTTTAAGTATTATCTACAATGAATTAGACTTGTAAAATGTTGCTGTAGTTCTTTCCCTGCGTTCCCACTAAAGACAAAACATGTTGGAAACATTTAACTCTCAAAGAATAGGTATCTGTTTGCAACATTTTTTATCATCAGTGGATACTCGGAGCTTTATAAACAGGAAAGCAGAGTGATATACATATTGACATAAAATTATATGATCTGAATTTTTTTCTTGCATTTTTTTAAACAAAATCGAGAATAAAATACCATGTACCATTACAGTGTTTTTTTGTATAACCGATGGTCGTATCTCCAAAACCTTGGACTTCTTTGTTTACGCTTAGCTCGTATTATTTGACTATAAGCAATAATTTAATAATTATTATTTTGCGTATTATTATGATGAATTAATGGTTTATTTATTTTTTAGTGTATTTTTTTATGTTGAAAATATACGCTTGGTGATATGTGCTTTGTGTGTTTTTGTTATCAATTGCCTGTTTGTTTTAGTTCACATTTTATTTATCAGTATTTGCATCTTTACTTTATTTTACTTGCAATTGTTTATTATTGAAAGAATATCGATTACACCCATTTCCAATATCGGAAATTCGATCGTCAGATAAGAAACGTCGGCGCCATCTAGTTAAAAAAAATGTAAAAATCGACTTGTAAAAGTGTCTAAATATCATTTCATTTCAATAGAATTATTTGCATGGCTTAAAATAAATTAGAATTTTTGTAACTAGAAATTAGCTTACCACAAACTTTTCCCAGATTTTAGGACTATATAAATGCAATTGTGGCTACTACTTGTTGTAAGCTTGATGTCTATTATAAGCCTTAAATCCGTAATAGCTTAGTCGGCAGAAGCGAACACTCCAATATGAATGGACCAAGTTATGAATTTTAAAATTACGCTTTAACGCCTACCATTAAAGTAATGATGCGCGAAAGAGATGGAGTTTCTCTCTTTGCCTTTTCACACCCAAACTGCTGAACAGATTAAGACAAAAATTGGTAAGGACATAGACTGGAGACTGAAGAAGGACATAGTACTACCTTTTGTCTCGATATGCCGTTTCGTATGCGAGTAAAACCACTGGAAATTAGTTATGATACATACTGAAATTTTCTGTATTTGTTAGCGTCTTTTACAATATTTTATACGACTAGATAATATCCGATGCTGTTCGCCATTTATATGGGTCCTGCGAACTCTGGACCAAAGCTTGTCACGGTCTGGGTGAGTGTCGCAAATTCAATGGCCGTATCTACTAATAAGGCACAATTTCTCCCTCAGTCCCCTTTCTTCTCATTCCCTTCCCTTTCCATAAATAGGCTCGACAACGCATCTGCACCTCCTTTGGTATTGCAGATGTCCATGGGCGGCGATGACTACTTACCATCAGGTAGCTCGACCGCTCGTTTGCCGAGTTATACCATAAAAAAAGAATAAGGCTAAGAATAAGAAGGGAAATGGTGTTTTTAGTCGGATCGAGTCCAACATACCCCGCCCCCTCAGATGGTAGACACAATGAGGATTGGTGAAGAATCACCCACAAAAATAGATACCTGAAGCTGTTTATTTTTGTGGGTGGTTCTAAGAAAGTAGCAAAGTACAATATATTTCGCCTAATAAACCTATCTAGTTATAAAATATCACGTCTCAGAATAAGACAAAACATACGTATAGGAGGTTCATTACAAGTTTCATGAATAAGGCCATATTTACATTTTCAGCATGTCGTAGTTACCGCTATCATTAAATACGGAAACTTACTAAGAGTTTGTAAAATGCGGCCTAAAACCGCTGTAACCGTACCGTAAAATAAACCTTAAAACCAACAGGATTGGGCTGAGTTTAACGCAGCAACATCAACCATCGACGCTCTCCGACCGTCAGTGAGATCTCCAGGCGCTTCGCCCCGGCACAGCCCGCGAGCGCCTCGTAGAGCTCCGCAGCCCAACGAGAACGCGTATGGAGAACTTAGAGCCCCACCTCTGCCGCCACGGAAGAGCTTGTCTCCTGCCGAACCTGTCATCGTTGCAGCTTCAAGCGTGCAGGATATTGCAGCTGCTAGCAGCGCTCAAGGTAACTTAGGATTTATGGAGAAGACTTTAGTATTTTACACAGGATTTGACTGCCTCATTAGTCTAGTGGTCCTAAGCAAGACTGCTACGCTAGAGGTCCTGGGTTCTATCCCCAGGGCGAGCAGTGTTATTGGGTTTTTCTATGAAATTCTCAGTTGCAGCTCGGAGTCTGGATTTGTGCCCGGTTAATGGCAATAGGCTTGCCCCCTATTACATGGGACCTAAACATACCGGTGAAGTGTGGGTGTATATAAGTGCACCTCTGTCTAACCCTTCGGGGAATGCAGGCGTGATGGTATATTTTAGTATTTTACTTTATTAAATTAATTAACGAGCAATGGATCGTATTTTGGGAGTCAAGGGGGACAGACCACGTTCGGAATACCACCCTCCTTTCCAAAACGAGCATAGATTTAGGCGTCCAAATTGCGAGCTTAAATTGGTCACGTCAGGTGGGCGAGACTAACTACCGAGTGGGAATCACAAAATATTGTTCGTAGACGAGGTCGGCCGAGGAGACGTTGACGAGATGATCTCGTTCGCTTTCTGCCATCGTGGTATGAAGAAGCCCAGGATAGACAATCCTGGACAAGGTTAGGGAAGGTTTTTGCCCAGCAGCGCGACACGAAATTCAATGATAAATATTACAAGACTTAAAACGACGCAGGTGACAGGTTGGTTCATTTTTAAATAATGAGATGTAAGAATTCGTATAAGTACTGTTAAGATAACCTAGACAGACTCAAATCTATTGATATCTTCAGTAAGAACTAATTGAAGATTATCCTATCTTCAGCAGAGCCCAGAAGACGTTCCTCGTTGGAACCGGAGCCGGACTCACGGCACCGACTCACCTCCATCATCACCGGCTCCACGGAAACCATCACCGGTGTCATCGACACCAGACATGAGGTATGTGCGACGACTTGCTCCAAGTCTTCTTTCTGTCTATGGCGGTATAATCCAATCATAATCATAATATTTATTTGCAAAAATGTGGTAATACAGTGGTGTCATACATGTAGAAGTAAATATCTTTAAAGATATAAGTTCGTTTTATTTCCAGGTGCCTCCGGATCCTAGAGCCTTCGAAAAGCCCCGGAGAGCATGTACTCCCCAATCCAACAGTAGACCCCTCCCCGCGCCCCCTCCTGAACGACCCACTGAAACCCCAACCCCTACGGAACCGAAACCTGACTCCCGAAACATGCCCGACCAACGATATAACTCCGATAGACAAGACAGGATGCAAGATAATCGCACAGAAAGACACGTTCCCAACCCCCCAGAAAACAGGCATCATGTACCAGAGAACAGGCAAAACGACAGGCATGTCCCAGACAGACCCATGCCAGAAAATAGGCAAGAAAGGACCACGCAGGAAAGACATATCGACAGGGTGGAAAGTCGACAGCCAGAACGTCGCATCCCAACTCCAGATAGGCAAGAAAGACATTCAGATAACAGGCAAGAGAGGCACGAAACAAGAGTTATAGAAAACCGACATATCCCTCCAATTGAAAGCCGGGAGAAGTCGGAAAGGCACCTTCCCCTATCGGATAGCCGGCATACAGACTTCCGGCTTCCTCCCGAAAGGCCTCCGGAGAAGCCTGATAGGATAATTGAATCTAGGTCTAGTTTTGATAGGGATACTAGGGAGAGTAGGGCTCCTCCAAGGCAGAGGTCTTTGCCAGCGACGACCAGCGGCAGTGTAGACCAGCCTACGAAGTCTACAACCATGCCGAAGTTTCCCTCTGAAGATATGAAAGATCCACCGTATGAGAATGTTGCCGTTGAGATGAATGAATTGGCCGTTGCTTGTAAGTATAATATAATTATTTGTAGATCAATTTATTAATTGGTTGTTTATTATATCATAACATACCATCACGCCTGTATTCCCCGAAGGGTTAAGCAGAGGTGTACTTATGTACACCCACATTTCGCCGGTATGTTTACGTCCCATGTAATAGGGGGCGAGCCTATTGCCATTAACCGGGAATGGATTTGGTATCCAGACACCGAGCGGCTGCTGAGAATTTCATAGAAAAACCTAATAACACTTTGCTCGACCCGGGAATCGAATAGTTAATAATCGCATAGGACCTAAACATACTGGCAGTGCTGCCTAACCCGTTTGGGGAAATGAGGTGTGATGGTATGTTATATTAATTGTTTAGTCTCGATGCGAATTATGTCCTATGCGTGATATAGAATACCCTATATCAAAAGTAATATTTTATAATATGAATTTTAATATTTTATTATAACACATTTTAATTATTATTTCCAGCTATAAAAATCAACCCCCTAACACACGACAAACACGGAAGAAAGTACGGCGACAACGTTTCGTACGAAAACATAAATTTAGATTACATTGCACGCTTAGTAGGGGAAGGTTACCCAAAGGAGATAGTAGTACGGGCATTGGGCATCACACGGAATGACCTCGAGATGGCCTGCGATATACTACACGAGTTTGGATCCAAAGTAACTAATAAGTGTTAATGGTAGGTAGTTTGTTCTTTAAATAAATAGTTTGGTGAAGCAAGTGGTTGTTTCTGAGAAAAAAAAGGTGGCCAGTAAAAAAATTACGTCAAAAGTTCGAGAAAATGTACAATTTGCTAATATGTATACTTACTCCATATATATAATATAATATAAAACAATATTTTATCGGTATCGTTACGGTATTATTTCGACGTAAGCGTCTTTGTTATTTACCCTGAATACAAAACCATGTATCATTTCACCGGAAAAATTTAAATATCGTTAGTTTATAATAAATCCAGCGAGATTGTAAACTGAAGCCATACGAAATTACAATATGACGCAATTAAGCATCGATAATTACAATTTAACTGTGGTCGGCTTTTTCTTTTGAATTTACAAAGACTTGAATAGAAATTAATCCCTTTACCGCTATAAATTTCGTAAACTGTAGTTTTATTTTTTAATATCAGATAAAAGTATTCATTCAATAATTATTTGGTAAAAACATACGCTTACAATAATGAACAATGATTCAAATTGAGCTGCCAAATAAAAATATATTCTAACACTAAGAACCAATATCAAAAATTTTATATTTACAATATATCATGTATACGACGCTTATTATAATATACTAGAGTTAAATTATATAGCAAAACGACTACTTACTTCACCAAATCTTCATTTTATTACATATTAGAAATTCGTACCTTATGAATTAAATAATAAGTCTGATTTTAACGTGTACATATTTCAGTGTCACAGTTTGTTTTCACATGTATATAGGAAATGACCTCAATTATACACAAAATAAACAATATTATGAACTAAAACTAATTCCTATAGCAAGTTATGATTACTACGGGTGTTTCATATTTGAATAGAATTTTTATTGCACTATTAAATAAAAAAACAGATTAACTTACTGGTTTCTAACACTACGCGAATGTTAGATATTGAAATAAAACTATTTTTTACGGATATTTTACGGATTCTTTTGAAATTAAAAAACATCCAAATTTCAATAGAGAAGATGGCTGGGTCTTACCATCTGCTTGGAACCCCATCATAGATTCCATTAAATCCAAGCACAAGACTGTGAGACCTAAGGATACGGTGAGCTCATTCTGCGTGACCGGCATAAATAATAATCAACAAAATGTAGGGTAGCTGTTGATAATTTTGACATTAGGACGAGCAACACCTCAGTCCACCCGTGACCATGGATGCTGTAAAGGATCCGAAACGTCGGGAATTAAAATAATCAATATAACGCGATAAAATTCGTAAAAAGTAGTTTTATTCTAAGATTAACTTACATGAAATATACACAATAGCCTTTTATAGAGCTACGAGTATTTTTAAAACAATAATACCCCTCGCTTGTCGGATCTTTTGAAATTAACTAACGAAACAAGTAAGCGATCCACGTGATGGTTAGTGACAACCGTCACCCAAAGACTGGGTTTGTTCTCAACCAGGCTGCTCCCTACCGTTAGGGAAAAGGGAGGGAAAGGAAAAGGAATGATAGGTATATATAATTAATTTCATAAACAACAACGTTTGTTCTATGACTTTTTACAAAACATACCTAATTAATTTACGTACCAAAAATAGAATTGTATACATTTAGAGTGAACAATTTCAATATTTTAAAATTCCAAATCAAAGTAATGTTTTGTCAATTTTATTTAGTTGCTCTACAACACTATAAAAATAGACATGAAGTTTTTTTATGTGCCTATTAGCTTCAATTAGGCTGTGAATGAATCTTATGTATCTGCTAAGGATGGTCGACGTGTTCTTAACAAGTGAAATTCATCAATAATTTGTTCACCTTGTTCAAGCCAACACAATGTCAGTTCTTAGAAAGTCAGATTATTTAGATATAAAACGGATTTTATATTTACCGAACACATACAAATAAAAAAGGACATAAACCAAATACTAGGACAATATCGATAAATTTAACATAAGAACAACACTAAGGAAATTTATCCGATAATATTTCGCATTCAATATTTAGCTTTCAATGGAAAGAGGCTTCATTCTATCGATAAGCATAACAACATTGTAACATCACTATACTGCCTGTAATGCTCAATACTGATTGGATATAAGTTTTCACCCAGACCACGCCCAAGTTAGCTCCATAGATTGTCATCTGAATGGAATGAGACCTTCGTATATCATATTTAAATGTATTTGGTACTATTACGACCTTGAATATCCGGTATATTATTTAAATTTATCTGATTAAAGAAAGCCTTTATAAATATATGTACCATGGTGACTTTCACTTCATTGGCAATTAATTACAGACAGATTACTCATTATCTCAACATTATCAAAATATAACAATAAAAATGTCACTTGTGGCGTTTATAAATTCATAATAAATGTTAATAATTTGAGATTCCAATTTTCGATGATTCCATATCAGCTTATTCCGGTCATTGTCGACAATCATCTGGTCAATTCACTAAAAACATTTATTTTTTTCATATTGTATTTTTATTATGATTGCTTCTGAATTGAGAAATGAGCCTGCAGTATGCTGTCTAAGTTTTGTTTAAATGCCCAAACACATCGTCACTATTCTAGAAACACATTAATAATTAGTTTAGGTTAAAATATCACTAATTAGAATTTGTTGAAAACAAACCATCATTACTATTAACATGTAAGTGAGAATCATACCATTAATGACTATAAAAGTCATTTTAGAGAACGATGACGAGCCCTTGCTCGGCCAGTACGGACGTTTGACAAACCGCTGGCACCAAAAGTGTTGAAACCGAAACTTGTCTTGCTAAGTAAAGTTGTCAAATTTTAATGTCCGGGTAATATCAATAATAACCGCTCCTCGATGAATACGCGCTTCGATGGCAATGCCCATAAGTTATATATGTAACATTCTCACATTTCCCAGGTTATTCATACTTTGACCGTAACCTAGTTATACAATGACTAATGGCTCCTATACACAGTAAGGAATTCAAATCGGATATTCTAAATAAATATACAATAGCCGCTGTGTATATGGGAGCCTTCTGTAATGACAGTTTGACAGCTGTCAGCATGGAGCTTGTTCAAACATTTCCTAAATTGCCTACGAAACAAGCAGTCTCTCATTTAAACTAAAATTGTGTGATAGTATTATAGTTAAATGAAATAATAAATAAATGTAATTTTAAGGCACATGTAATGTATTTATTTCACATCATTTAGTGTCAGTAAAACTTTTATTCCAGTGGTTTTTATTTTATCAGTATTCATTTTAAATCAATATATTTTTCATTTAAATATAGAAAATGCTTTGTAAATAGTTACTTGTATGAATAAATAATGCGTATATTTTCATATAAAATTGCTATCTCATAATGTTTACTTAATAGTGATTCATATAGATTATATTTTTTCATATTTATGTCATGTAATTATTATGTATGGTGAGATAATACAAATTTTGACACTTTGACTTATGACACTTGCAATATTTAATGTCTAAAATACCAATTAATATCGTTGATGTAAATAATAATTCATATTTCTATATTTTCTAAAAAAAAATCGTACGTGTTGCATTGATCTTCCTTTTGGTGTAATATTAGAAAAAAAAGAAGTAGCTAGTTTGATAAGTTTTTACTAAAAACAAATTCTTTTTAACATTCGAAGAGCTTACGATGGCACCAACGTTTCCTGATATTGTTCTTCGTATATTTCTACAAAAAAAAATATTTTGTAAAGTGCAATTTTTCTAATTGTTCGTCTTTTCCTTTTTATATTGCTAATACATTTATAAGAAAACTGCTTTAAGTCTTAATTAATAACTATTATTTTCGATTAAAATGTTAATGTTTTGTTTGGCCTGTTTCTCGGTTGATTTCCGACTGAATTTTTATTCAGTTTAGCCAGACAATTAGTGTGCTTAGTGAATGACTTGACTGAATTTTTAGGTTTTAATTTATCTAGTCTTAATATTTCACTTTTTTGCTAATTTCATATTTTCGTTTTTTATAATAGGTAATTAAATGATGCTAAAAATTGTAATTAATGCCAGTAATTCTTAATAATATTAATACTGTAATGAATAGATCGTAGAGCCCACTGAAGTTGTAGGTACCTATTAATTATGAGCGAGTACATATCCACCCCACTACTAGTCATATTCCAACTTTTTTATAAAAATGTTTTGCATTTTTTGCATATACATTTTTATGTGAAAAGATGTAATGTTAGTATCTTGTGATTTACGAGTTGTGTGTACATTTAATGATGAACTATATGTCTTGACAAGACACTTTTTAAAACACGCTTTAAGTTTATATACCTTCGTCATTTTTAAATACAATAATGTTATAAAGCAGTATAATATTTGCACACAACTGATATAGGAATAAATGAAATCATTGAGTGTACACCAACTTTTAGCGTAATTCTCTTGTAACTTAAAATATCGAATACGCAAGCAAGCTGTAATAATTCTACTTTAATTTAAAAGCGCGTCGCTTCTTATTATAATTAGTTTGACAAAAGTGACTTTTTCCTACAACTTAACTTTGTATAAGCTGTGTATAATAAAAAGAAAATATCTGTTGTTTTAAAAAAATCGTAATCAATGAGTTCTATTTGATAGTTACTTAATTGGGCGTATAACAGATTTTTCATTGAAAATGAAATTGCTTTATCGCAAAAAACGGGCTCTTTATGCCCTGGCATTTATTTTTTATGCCTAAGATGTCTCGGCAGCAACAAATCATGGGTTTATTAGTTTACACTTATTGTTTTTTGGCCAAAATAACTCGGCATCAACCCATCTCTATACAGGCCCAGGGATGGCGGCGCCACGCATTTCAAATAACATTCTGTTCTAAAATCAATTTATATTCATTGAGCCGTTTAAAACTATCAATGTTATTATTATTCAATGTTTATAAACAGAATTGATATAAATAAAAATTACAGTTTTCATAACTGTAATTTTTATCATTTATTTAAAAGCTTTATCATTTATCTTAACTTACGATTGGTATTGTGGGAATAATCCTTGGTGGAAGAATTAAATCAACAAAGTATAAAACGATTATTCACAGCTTATATGAGGTTTAAAATGAAGGTGGTCAGTAATTATTTATATTTAGGTAAAGAATTGTTTATGTGTATAATCTCACAGCATCACAAACATATTTTTCGTGTAGTTTTAATAAATACATCTAAAATAGACGTTCTCTCTTCAAATGATTGCAAACAAAACACCAAGTTTGCTGAAATGTTATTCAAAATGACCGGACATTATCTGAAATGCTGTGTTGGACAAAGTGAGATAATATCTGTATTAGAGTGAAAACTGCCATTTTCTAACAATGACTAAGTAGGTAGGTAACCTTTAAGTGTTGGATTTTGTCTGTCTAAGCCTTATACGATCTGGGAATTTGTATTCTCGTCGAGTTTAATGGGACTTGTTAAGGATACCAATAAGTAAAATAACATTTCTTATTATAACATTTATTATAACTATAATATCCTGAATTATTATTTATTTGTAGCTACGTATATATTAGTTAGCTAGGGCATCTAATGGAAATGGAGTTTATCGAAAAAAAAAACTTATGTATTGACATAAGTTCCGGGTTTTTTTTTATAATAGCCATGATCACCAGCGAACATACATTTTTTTTCTTCTATTTTTAAGTATTTCTGTAATATAAGTCATCAATAAAATGCTGTAAGATCACAGGATCTTACCTAATAAGTAAAAAAATAAAACGTTATTTTATTTTGACTGTGGCATCAATTCCTATAAATTTGGCGAGTATTCAAATTAACAGAACGTATTGAAGGATGTTTAAATAACTAATATAATTATAATTATTCTGTGTCAAGAGAGAGAGATACAAAGCTATTAGAATTTCATATCATGCGACAATATAGCGATTGCCAGAACCTGCATGTACAATGCACTTTTAACAGTGTTTCTTGTTACTGGGTGATGTTATTAATATTATGAATGGGTGAACTGGGTAGATCAATTATAGGCATTTGGGATAATTATGCGAATTATTCCAGATGTGTCAATTAAGTCAATTAAAATGATTAATACTTTTTATTTCGGATATTTTCCCTTTTGAAATACAATTTAATTATTCTTGAGGTCCAAATTTCAATTGCGCTAGCTTAGAAAGCGGTATAATTATACAAACTCTTAGAGTTAATAAGTAATACATTTATGTTAGGTATTCTTAACAGTTACATAATAATAATATAATCTTTTAGATGAATTGGTTAATCTGAAAATCGTAGAATCGTTCTGCTTTTATCTTTTTTATGTTTATTTCAATATTGGCACATCTGGAATAATTATGTGACATTTTAGGCACAAAAAAATATTTCACATTGTTATTAAAAGGTTAAGCGTAATACATGAATTGTTTTCTTTCAGTGGATTGTATGAAGTCAGTAATAATGTATAAATATTTTTATGAATCAGTAATGCATTGATGAAATTGTATAATATTATTTTTTAAATCAACACAATCTATCGAATGAAATTGTCAACGGAATGTTTTGGGGAAGGCTACGTTTTGTTTTACGCTTTAGTAAAAATACGTTGCAAATATATTTAAGTCAAATTATATCTGTTGTTTTTTTTAAACACTGGCTAAAATGCGACGTTATACTCGTCGCATTTTAGCCAGTGCGATTTACTTCCATAGCTGAATTTGTCATAATTATGAAAGCTTATGTTTCGCTATAGTTACTTACCTAAATAGGCATTTATCTGAACTTAGAGAAACTCACTGCGCCATTAGTCCCATTAAAATTTATTTTATTTAATTCATTTATTTCAAAAATGTACATTATTTGAGGGAGCTGTGAAGGCCAATTGGTAACGGCCGTGAATTACGATTTGTAGACCAGGGGCCGTATTACCACGTATTAATGCCATCATTTTTACGTTGTGAAAGAGGGACGCCACTATTTAACCTATAGAGCGGCATCCCTCTCTCACAACCTAAAAATAATGGCATTAATACGTCGTAATACGGCCCCAGGTCCCAAAACTCAGTATTCAGTATTCAGTATTCATTCATTTATTGCGTTCCACAAAGTTTTTTTGGATGGTAAGTATACATTATTAATATAAGTACATTGTGGACCCTGTCGGGCACAGCAATATAGGAGAGAGGAAGTACTAATTTATGTCAACTATTTTAAAGATATTAATAATAACTGTGTTAAATTATTGTACTATATTTAATATGCAACTTATTTTATTTATTGTATTTATGTAACGTAATGTATGAATTAATTAAATTAAATAAATATATTTTTTAGTATTTATTCTAGTCTTATTTTAGTTAGAATTATATTATATTATATATTTATTTATTCTTCATTCTAATTATTTAGGTTCATATTTTATAAGGTTAATTATTATTATTATAGTATTACATAATGTATAATTTGGGTAATATTTTTTCTATTCAGATGTATTGTGAATTTAGACGGGTAATTATTTATTTTGTTATGTAGGGATTATTAAATAATTATTTAAAATTACATAATAGAAGAAATTATTATCTATATTATTATATCAATAGTGTTCTTAATTTTATTTAAACTATTTGTTTATCGTTCATATATTCATCAATTGTGTAGTATGCTTTTTTAATGAGTATTTGTTT
Organism: Subacronicta megacephala; assembly: GCA_958496365.1. NCBI lineage: Eukaryota > Metazoa > Arthropoda > Insecta > Lepidoptera > Noctuidae > Subacronicta > Subacronicta megacephala. The sequence goes on along the minus strand of OY292539.1, from coordinate 4,393,038 downwards.
TAGTTTATTTATAAATGTTGTTTCACTAATTTCCCTTTTTAATAATTCTGGTACTTTATTATATATTTTTATACACATTACATACGGACTGCTTGAGTGTAACGTTATGCGAGATGACGGTAGCATTAGCATATTTTTATGTCTTAGAGATCGACCAGCATGTTTGTCTTCGCGCGTTGTGAAAAAGATTTTGTATTTTCTTACAAATTTACATATCTCAAAGATGTAGATGCATGGGAGGGTGAGTATTTCGAGCTTAATGAAGAAAGGTTTACAGCTATCAGTTTGGTCTATGTTTGTGAGTATACGTATTAGCTTCTTTTGTAAGATGAATAGTGTAGGAGCATCGGTACTATTACCCCACATAATTATGCCGTAGCTTAACCATGCATGAGCGTAGGCATAATAGGTAGTCAATGCTGTTTGTATATCGGTTGTTTTTTTAATTTCTCGGAGGGCGTAAGAAAATCTAGAAATTTTTGTGCGAATGTTTTTTACATGTGTCCTCCAACTAATGTGCGTGTCTATAGTAAGTCCTAGTAATGTAAAGTCATCAACGTTTTCTATTTTTGTACCGTTAGAGCTGAAGTTAATATTTATTGGAGGTTTTTGATAGGGATAGTATGTCATTAATTTCGTTTTATTGTAGTTAATTTCTAGGTTATGGTCGTTCATCCATTTAGTTGTTTTGTCAAGTAAGGAGTGGAGATGTGCGTTTAGGTTAACATCATTATGGCATGAAGTGAGCAGGGATATATCGTCTGCAAATAGAACACAGTGACATGATTCTTTCAATATCTTTGGGAGGTCATTAATATAAATTAAGAATAATAAGCATCCGATGACACTGCCTTGGGGAATAGACGAATTAGTTATTATTTTTTCAGATCTTATACCAGTAATCTCTTTTTGATCATTATTATAATATTCTATTTCAACATACTGCTCTCGGTTTTTTAAATATGATGCAAACCATTGATGTGCTGTTCCGCGGATTCCTATTCCGGAAAGTTTGTCCAGTAGAATATTAAATTGTACTCTATCATAAGCTTTCGTCATGTCCAAGAGTATACCGACTGCGTATTCCTTTTTATTTATAATGTTTAGGACTTCTTGAATGAATTTATATACGGCTAGGACTGTTGAGCGTTCCTTACGAAAACCGTTTTGTCCCTCATCAAAAATTTCGTATCTTTCGCAGAAGTTATAGACTCGGTCACACATAGCTTTTTCGAAAATTTTGGAAGAGGTAGGTAAGAGGGCTATGGGGCGGTAGTTATTGGGATCTGTTTTTGCGTTTTTCTTATACACTGGTTTTATTATAGCTTTTTTTAATAGATCGGGGAAAGTACCATGTTCAAAGGACTGATTTATTAATACACAAAATGGTATGGCGAGCTCATCTGCACATTGTCTGATTAGGGATGGCGGCAGCTCATCTATACCAAAGCTATTTTTATTTTTTAAGTTTTTAATTATTTTATGTGTTTCGCGATAATCTAACGGTCTAAGGAAGAAGGTATTTTCTGTAGGCTGGAGCACAGGCCTGCCGCATGGCTTACAACAGTCCGACGATGGTATGATCTCCTCACCTATAGATGCAAAAAATGTGTTGAATTTGTTTGCAACTTGGTTTGGATCAGACACAAGATGATTATTTATTTGTAGCTGAATATTGTTTTTTTCTTTTATTGTTTTTTTATTATAACGTTCATTTATTATATTCCACATTGCTTTAACTTTATTATTGGATTTATTTATTTTATTACTGTACTGAATTTTTTTTGATGCAATTACCGTTCGTTTTAGTATTTTTTCATATTTTCTGTAGTATTGTTTAATGATTGGATTATTAGATTTTGTACATAGAATTTTTAACAGTCTTTTATTTTTACATGAAAGTTTTAGTCCTTTTGTTAACCAATACTTTGTAGGATACTTCTTTAATTTAATTTTTCGCTTTGGAATGGTTTGGTTTAATATTTTTATTAACATATCACTAAACGCTTGATAATTTTGGTTTATATTATATTGAGGTAATATGATTTCGCACCAATTTACTGATTTTAGTGAGGTTTTAAAGTTATCTATATTATTTTTTGAATAAAATCGCTTAGTGACATACCAAGTGGCATGTTCATAACGTTGTAGTGTTTCAAAGGATATAGCTGTGCTGCAATGATCTGAAAATCCCAATTCAGTAACAGACACCTGTATGCTTTTCTTTCTAAAATTTGTGAATATTAGATCTAAACATGTTGCAACCGTCTGTGTAATATGTGTAGGATGTTTTATATGTTGTATTAGTTTATGTTCGGACATTAATTCTAAAAATGTATTAGTTTTTACGCTACTTTTTAAAATATCTATATTAAAATCCCCGCCGAGTACAATGTTGAATTTGGAATATTTTTTGTTTATATAAGATAAAATTTTGTTAAGTTGGTTGTAAAAAATATCTTCCTCTCTTCTATTCCAATACATTGTTATTAATAATATGTTTTCTTTAGGTAGTTCTATTGCACAAACTTCTAATATGTATTCTATTGACATTTTTGTGATATCATATCTTTCTTCATAATCTATACGTTCATCGAGTAGGATACAAACGCCGCCGCCTATCCGGTTTCTTCGACAGTACGATGTTGCAATTTTGTAGCCATCAAATTGTATTAAACTTAATTTTTCATTTGAAAGCCAAGTTTCAATTAAACATATTGCTTGGTATGTTTGGTTTTGTAGAAATGATTCCATTATATGTAGCTTGTTGTAGAGGCTTTGTATGTTTTGAAATAATATCTTAAATTGTGGTTCTTGGTCTTCCTTGGTTGTAGGTTTTTGTGTTGTTTCTATATTTATGGGTGTCACCGATTTCGCTTCTTCTGTATCCTGGTATATTTGTGGTGGTTGGCTGAAAAAAGGTTCCGGTTGCTTCGTTGTTACGAAAAAAAGGGGTATCGGTATTCGTATTTCCATGATGTTTTTCTTTTTCGGATTGATGTGTGGGGTGCGATGATGCATGGTCATTAAAGAATATTTGTTCTCCCTCGATAAACAATGTATTGTTACGTATTACTGCGTGCAAGCCTTTGTTGCGTGCTATTAACATTTTGTCACGTATATATTTTCTCTTTTTTAGTGATTCCTCATTTAAGAAATCTGAAACATATAATCCGGTTCTATAAAAATAACGGTTGTTTTCTAATATATATTTTGTCATTCTCTTGCTTATAAGCTCTATTACTAACGGTCGGTTATTATTGTTATATCTTCCAATTCTGTAGGTATCCTCGATATATCCCAGCAAGTCCACTTGTAAGATATCACGAAACAGAGTTATAACTCTACCATGCAGGTTTTGTTCAGGTTCATTATGGATTTCGGTGAGGCCATAGAGTACGATTTTTTTAACATTACACTCAGGCGAGTGTTCTATTCTGAACGATGTTTTATTTGATAGTTGCTTTATTTCTTGTTGTAATTTTTCTGTTTCTGTTTGTAGTTTATATATCTGGGTGTTTATTGTTTCTATATCAGCTTTCCGTTGGTCGTTTTCAAGGAATAGTACATTTGTTTCTTTTTTAATTTCTGTTGTTAATTTTAGTAAAGCTTTATTAATTTCTGTTTGGATTGTATTTTGTATTTCTAATATTATTGATGCAATATTTTCCTTCAACTTTAGGGATATCATCTCACTCAGATTTTGTAATGTCAGTTCGGGTTGCATATCAATTTCAATGTTTTCTCCTTGGTGTAAAGTATCTCCCAATAGGCTTACGTCTTCTGAGCATGTTAGACTGTCGTTATTCAGATTTTGGCTTGCCTTACGTCTCACAGTGACGTTTGCGTTAGGTGTTATATTTGAGGTTGAATTTAAGAATGTTTGCCTCACTGGGGTATTATCATTATTGTTATTTTTAGGTCTTTTACACTTACATTCTTGGCATACCCACGATGAAATTTTATCAAAGTTAATCCAGCTCTTGTATTGATTCTTTGAAACATTAGCGCATTCGAGATCATAATTTGCATTGCATATTGAACAAGTGAGATATAAATGTTTGTGAGGGACTGGTTGCTTACAACCCGCACACAACGTCATTTTAATTTTATTTAGTATCACTTGTTTCTGAAAATATCACAAAAAGTCAACCTCTTATTAAGATTTGAACTCGGTGTCACATGAACGCCAGTACAGTGGTTTGCGAGTTCGCCAACTGTGTATTGTGTCTTAATGTTGAATTAAGCATTCGCTATCTCCAAAGGTAATGTTTGTTAGTTTTAATTTTGTAGATGGCGGTGTTCTATAAATAGTAAAAACTGCTTTACCGATGTACTTAATTTTTGATCCAGTAGATGGTAGTGTTTCTAATTATTTTAAGATCACTTCTAATATTGTATTTTGAATGCAAAATTTTTTCGTAACGGTTCGTCAATATTGGTTTTTTGTACTTTGGTTATTTATTGTTTCACTAATTCCACTTGTTTAATGTTTTTTTACACTACACTGTCGTTTTTCTTGTACCGCTGTCCGTTGTTTATGTTTTAGCACACAAATTAACTGTTTTTAAACTGTTCATTTGTTTTTTCGTTTCTAGCACTTATCATCAAAGTTAAGTTGAGATAACACTTATACTTAATATTTAGGATATTATCATTACACTTATCACTTTCATACGGTTCTAGTGCAAGTAATGTATTTTTAATTAACTAAAATACGCGGAGCTGATGTTATCAGCGGCACTAGCGCCCTCTCTCCTCCGGTGAAACGGTATATATCACTAGTTGCACTTGTGAAATTTTTCAGGGGTGTAAAAACACTACAGGCAAAAACACTTGTGAAATTTTTCAGGGGTGTAAAAACACTACAGGCAAAAACACTTGTGAAATTTTTTACGGGTGTAAAAACGCTACCGGCAAAAACACTTGTGAAATTATGTGAAAACACATTTAAAAATTGTGACCAATAATAAGTGTGTGTGTAAATAAATATAATGGTATTATTATAATATATGTGTTGTGTGTGTATTGTCGTTGGCAACGGATATAAGCTTGCTTAAGTTTCAATAGCCAGGTTTTGAATGAAACATTATGGAACCATATTTTTTTTATTAAAATCACAACTTATTACCAAAATGTAAAATGAGATTGTTAATAAATTTGCAAAAGAAGCATGCATACAGGCTGTTCCTGTTCCCTATGAACCTGACTTAACAGATATTTTATGTGAAGTTAAGTGATGTGCACAGAGTACAATTTAGTAGAACATGTTTATCATTTTTTGGTGTAAATTTAACGTATCATTTCCAAAAAGTGTCCCACACTCATTTCACCGTTTATTAATTTCAGTTGAGAATTTCTTAAAAAGGCATCATAGTCGATTTCAATTTTACGACGCCTTTGTTGTGAAGACGAAAAATTTTGATTATTATATTTACGAATCGAAGATATTAAAGAATCATTATAAAGAATGTGTAATATTTGTAAAATATTGCTTTGATGTTTATTAATCTCGTTATTAATTTTGTGATGCCATCCTTCAACAATATTATTTGTGCGATGACGTTCTCCATAGATACACCACATGTTAACAAAATCTTCTCTCATCCAGTAATTTTCAAAATAGTGTACGAATTGGTTTAGTTGCTCATTATTATACTCGGCTACTCCAGTTTTAATATACTCCCATCCCAGCTTTATTTCCCCTGCTGGTAAAAAAGGTAGTTTACTACTTAGGGATATAAATCTTCTATCAATTTTTTTTTTGTGTATCCCTAATTGTTTTGCTTTACGCCACAAACTGTTTGCAAAATGATATTGACATCCCTTAACTGTTATGTTCATTTTATATAGTGCTCTCATCGCTGCTTCTTCGAAATCTATAGTCACTTTACTGGGAAGCCATTCTGGGATTTGGGACTTGATTAGGTCGAATAAAATAGAATATGCCTCTTTTGTTTGATGCGACATAAATGCATAAAGTAGTGGAATTACATTAGTTTGATTACAATTACTGCCAATATCACCGTGAATACTAAACATTTGTTTAAATGGTAAAGGAGAGGACTTGAATGTTCCATCCATGAAAAAATGTTTTACTTTTTTCATGGTTTCTCTGGCATCTTCGGAACAAAATACGATTATTCGTTGTGATTCACAAGAATAATCAGCTAGTAAAAAGCTTTGAAACTGCTCAGGCACTTCTACTTCTCCAACACTATTTGTACAAATTTTTGTAACCCCGGCAATTTTATTTCGGTTTCTATAGATTGATGATTTTTTTTTATTGAAATCTGGAATTGGTTCATCAACAGCTAAATGCAGTCCTGTGTTCTTTATACTTGCCAAACCTCTATTAAATACTCTTGGCGCTGGCTCCTTTCCATTTGCTGCTTCTTCGCAGCTGTTATTTATTATAACTTCTATTAAATTTTGGCTTTCATTAGGTTGACAGTCGGCACTATGAGGCTTAGAAAACAATATTTCACGATGGTCCTAAAAAAATATTTCATTTTCAAACAAATGTTAACTAAATATAATTAATATATTGTATTTAATAGTGCAGTAATAGCCTAGTAATATGACCATTGGACTGCCAAGTCTCTCTCTCTCTCTGCAAAGTCTCGAGTTCAAATCCAAGGCCTCTGACTTTTCGAAGTCATGTGCGTATTAATAATAATTTAATTATCACGTGTTTAAATTGTGAATGAAAACATCGTGAGAAATCCTACATGCCTGAGAGATTTTCTTGATGATGTGTCTAAAGTCTGCCAACCCGCAGTAAGCTAGGTACTGCGGTGTACTATAGGCTAATCGCTTTCGAACTGAGAGGAGACCCTTGTCCAGCAGTGGGACAGTGCGTAATATGTTTTACCAATCAGTATTTCTAAAGCTAATATTGCATAAAACTACGGTTTTGCCCAAGATTTTAATATTTATTGCTGTTTATTACTGATCATACAGCAATAAATAGTATAATAATGGACAATAAATTAATATGACGTTATAAAGTGCTTACCGCGGTTAGGGTTACGGATCCACCACATTTTTTATCCTTGTATCTTTTGCACCTCCATATAGACTTACCAGTTCGATAGACTCGTTGTCGGTAAAACTGATACCCCGCCAACATCAAAACTTTCCCTCGGCCTCTTGTAATTATTTGAAAATCTACTGCACTCATTTTTATTAGGCTGAAATTACGACAGCTTGCAATATTTTGATAGGTGACGAAACGAACAGTCAAACAAATCAAATATTTTGACTTGTACAATTTGGATCGGTCTCAAATAAAAATATCTGAATATTTTTTCTAAAGCTATATAATTTTCTTTCTTTATGATCAAGTCTGTCTATACAATAACAAAAGAACATCATACGTCATTGATTATAAGTGGCCTGCATGTATGAAATGAAAACTCTTTGGACAGACTTAATTTCAATGTACAAAAAGTTATTATCTTTAATACTGCCAGCTACTTTTAATTATGTTAATATTTTTCTTTATTTACTTTTTATGTGTTTTCACATAATTTCACAAGTGTTTTTGCCTGTAGCGTTTTTACACCCGTAAAAAATTTCACAAGTGTTTTTGCCTGTAGTGTTTTTACACCCCTGAAAAATTTCACAAGTGTTTTTGCCTGTAGTGTTTTTACACCCCTGAAAAATTTCACAAGTGCAACTAGTGATATAGAAATTCAACATTAGTCCCAATAGTTTCTTTAAAAGTGGAACGAGTGATTAATAAAAGCCTCAGTAGTTCCAGACATTCGAGTACAGACAGTGTTCGAATCGCCTTAGAGTAGAACTACTTGGAAGTAAAGTTTCACTAGTTCTACTATTTGGGACTAGTGGAACTAGTGAGAACCGAAATTCCCATTAGTTCTACCGTAGAACTGTAGTAGAACAAGTGGGAATAAACACTCCCATTAGTTCTACTATTTTGTTCTACTTAAATCGTAGGACTAGTGAGAAAAAAAAATCCCACTAGTTCTACGATAGAACTGTTTAGTAGAACTAATGGGAACGAACCGTATTTATGTATCATGTCTTAAGTTAGCCGTTCCGAACTGTCGGGGAGGGAAAATCAATAAAAAAAAATGATTTTTATCCTAGACAGAGAGCGCACTTGTGACGTCACAATCCGATATGCAATTTTCTTACTCAAACTTTTGCGGGAAAGAGACAGAGAATCCCCTCAATCCCCACTAAAAACTAATGTTTTTGTTTTTTTAGAACTTATTAGTCAATTTAAATAAGTTTTTCAGTATACTTCTTGTATTTAATTTAATTTTACAATACTTAGGCTTGTTACTTTTAATATATTCAACACCAGTCAACAACCCCGTTATTTTCTCCAAGTCTTCTGCACCCTTGAAAGCCTCCAGAGCCCTTAAGGTGGCATTATCGCCCACTTACAGAACCTCTTCGTGTTCTTACGACCACTATAATGATTTCTGCTGATATTATGAGTTTTTTGATAAGACTAAAAATGATTTCATGATTAAATTATTTTTTATTACTCTTTACGTCCTTCGCTGTATTAAAAGTCGAATCAGTAATGAAATTCGCAACATGAATTTATGAGAAATCGCAGAAATGCACGTCATTGTATTAGGAATTCTTATTTTAAGGGTAAGTCTAGCTTGTGATAAACTAATGACGGATTAGGATTAGGTAGATGTTGAATGTCTATATTTTATCAAATCATCAATTAATTACCAATATCTGTATGATGCAGGAAGAGAATCCTTTGAATCGTTGGGAAACGTACCTACTATAAAAGAAAATTAAATACTTATTGTACTTAAAGATTTTTTAATCATTGCATTTTTCCAGTTACAAATATCAGTTTCATTTCATATGAAAAATCATATGGATTTCCAAAAAGTTGGTGAAGTCATATTTAACAATGAGAAATACAATATTTTGAAGCCAACAACTCATGTTTTAACAGATTATTTCAAAGATTTTATGTTAAGGCGAGAAAATAGTAACTTTCCCACCAAAAGGGTTTTCATCGACCACAATGGATTTAGACATGCGTGGTCTGGTTTTGGAGAAAAAATAAAAAGTTTAAGAAAAACTGACCACGTCAACAAAGGTATCAATGATAATAGTACTCTAGCCGAAGATAAAACTGAATCTGAAATGAAAGAAAATATTAAAAACAACAAGACTACCGCAGCTAGTAAAGAACAAATATCCGTTTATAAAAAACACGATGTTAATTCTACAGAGAATAACGATTCCAGTCAAAAATATGCTGAAGATATTGAAACTAGTAATGAAACATCAACATCAAGAAATATAGCATTGACTGAAGAGGACAATTCAAGTTCAAAAACTCTTTCTAAAATAATGTTACGTGATGGTAAAAAAAACGCTAAATCTACATCGGCTCCAGCAACAACTGCAAAAACCGGTGATGGTGCCAAAAAATCTAAAAGTGAATCGGGTAGAACTATAGCCCAAACTACATTCTTTTGTCCATTCTTTGGTGTTATAACTATGTCAGCTTTCATTGATTAAAGCCTAACTTCAGCGACTGATATATTCCCAAGTTAATAAAAAAATATATTATTAAAGGTTAATTTTTCTTCTAATATTAATTTTTGGTGATATCAGTTTCGATTTTGTTGACATTTATATATTTCTCAATCATGGTAGAGCATTAGATAGTGTCGACTGTCTCAGTCTAGTGGTCCTGAGATAAGTAGTAGTTCCTTGATGTCTACATGCCAGCATGGATGGGTCGGCTCAACCGGGGAAGTAGGTGGATAGTACTTACGTCCCCGGTCGTGCCAACCCATTCATGCTTGCATCCCACAGAATATCGACTTTTGAACACCTACTGTTGCGTTTCGTACGGTAAGTGTGGAGCGCTGGAGGCCCAATTCCTCCCCCAGTCCTTTTCCGTCTCCTTTTATTCTTTCCCCTTCCTTCTCCTTAAATAGGCTCAGCATCTCCTCTTTGATATTCCAGATGTCCAGGTGCGGCGACGACTACTCCCGTACCATCAGTGAGTCTTCGGTCAGCTGGACCCGCTTGATACTGGACCCGCGGGTCCAGTTAACCGCATAATTTATTTTTATATTTAGATTGGTTAAGCGGACCCACATTCAAAATTAAAAATATCTATTGTTTAAAGCTACCAGTGGATACAGTCGACCGCAAAATTAGTTAGTTAAAATATAATAAAACAAAATTTAACGTTTAATATCAATGAAAATCAAAATCTTCTTATTAATGTTAATTATGTACATGTATGTCAAATCAAGACAAACCGTTATATATCAAGAATATTAAATAAATAAATTATATATAAATAAATATATTAAATAACACAGAAGATGATTTTGTTCCGGACCTCCTCAAATATAATAGCAAAATAAGTGTACCCACCAATAATTCACTTAAAATATCAATAATATAAAATATATCAATAATTTTTAGTTAGTTTAGTTTAATTTTAATTAGTTTTTTTAGTCAATGAATTAGATTAGTTCCTTTCTTGAATAAACTAATATGTTAATAACTTTATTTTTAAACACTTTAGATGATTTGGGGGGGAGGGGGTTGGCCATGTCTTATTTTTTCTTACAAGGGGTTGGTTGGGAGTTTTGACAGTTCTTACGTATATCACAAAAATTCGAAAAGTAAAGATTAGTCTACTCGTGACCATGGAAAGATGCTGCAAAAGATGCTGATGCTGGAATGGCAAATTGGCCTACGTACACACAGTAAAAATCTAATTGAATAATATATCTATATTTTAAGTCAAAATATAAACTGAAAGATTTAAATTTACTCCGTGGCTGTACTTATGATGAAATTGAGCAGTGGGTCCAGTCGACCGATTCAAAATGTGATTAGGTTGAGTAATTCCGCAGGTCCACTTCGAATGGTTTCAGTTGACCAAAGACTCCAGTTAGCTCGTCTGCTCGTTTGCCGAATTACCCCATAAAAAGAGAAAAATACCATAGAATCAATTCTAGGGCATTTTTCTCTTTATTTTCCCAGATCGAGCAAACTGTTATTGGGTTTTTCTATGAAATTCTAACAATAATATGACATCTTGGAGTTTGGATTTGTGCCATGTTGGCAATAGGCTCCCCTCCTACAATTACAAAGGATAGGACCTAATCACACCGGTGAACCATGAGTGTACTGTAGGTACACATCTGCCTGACCCTTCGGGAAATGCAGGCGTGATCGTATAAGGAAACTAAAATAAAATTGTTCTCTACATGTTTTATTAAACATCGGAATTTTCCACTTTGTCTTCTTTTTTATTGACGTCATCATTCATAAACCTTCTGTTAAATCGTCTAGTCATGTACGGATCATAATCTTCTTCAACTTTATATTTATCAAATGTTCTAAGAAAACTGCTCATAGCTGTTTGAAACGCTCTTCTGTAGCTAGTCACTGGCATTTTCTCTTTCAGCATTACAACTGGTTCAAATGGTATCATTAGCCCTGCTGCAGAAGCAATTAAGGGCATAAAAGGGGCTGGTAAATAGTAAGAAAACAATTCCATTGCTCCATTCACCACACATGTTCCTATATTCCTCAATACGGCATTCACTTTAGGTGTTCTAACAACTTTTACTATAGGGTCTGATATGAACTTGTACACTCTGAAATATAGACTGACTTCTGGTACTGCTATTTGTCGTCGAGTATCGTTCTCTTTATATAAAAGTACTGCAGTATCTTCTTCAATTTTGACTGTTTCTGCTTCTTGTTGAACTGGTTGTTCCTGTGTTGGTTGTGAAGCTTGAATGGAAGATACTGGTAGTTTGGTTACTGGGTCGCTTATTTGGAATTGGTCGTTTATTTCTGGTTGTTGGGGCTGCATTAAAAAAAAACAATATAAGAATTCAGAATACCTTTCCCAGAAATACTTCCATAGCGATTAATATTATATTACAAAATGTTTCGGGTACACTAGATTCACTACAATTCACTACACAATCCCAAACATAGAATACTAGCAATTCAGTACATACGTACAATATGATAGGATTATGGATGCATTGGTTATGCATGAGTAATCCTAGTCCAGTATGTAGTCAATAATATGTTAATTGCTTCAATCCGCTGGGAATTGGCAATAGGGAATATATGTATAAATTGATACACAATAATCGATCTAGCAAACAAATAGTGCACTTCTATTGACATCAATATTAGTGATGATAAATATCCTACTCTGCTCCTAAATCTTTTGATAAAGACATATTTACAAGTCGATGTTTTATATATTTCCAACCTAGTAGCCGGCTGAAACAAACTGAAAGAATCGAGAATCTTTTGAAACTCAGACAGTAGTTGTATTAACAGATATTGCGAATTTTGAAGAAAGTGTGTGCATTGAGTTGTAAATGTATTGAATAGTAGTAATTTTAACCTTTCTAGGTGGATATTTAGAATTAGTTTTTTGTATGTTAGTTTTACCAGAATTAGTTTTGTGAAAGGGATCGCTATAGAATACATCAGATCATAAGAATTTAATTGAATTCTTTTAACATTTTGTAATATTTTGGGCAAAATCTCAGAATCTAAAAAGATTTTCTCGATTGTGCCAATGGAAGCTGTCGCAATCTATTTGGAATATTTCATATGATAATAAAACACTCACTGCTGAAAATGAAGTACAAAACAATGAAACAAAAATGGTTGTATGAAATACTTCCATTTTAAAACTACGCTGTAACCTGACACGCAAATTACATTAAATATAAAATATCACGTAGATGTAACTTCTAGAAATGAATAACTATATACTGGAGACCTATAAAAGTTATTATTTATTGTTATTGTCGTTGATATCAACGAAGTCGATCATGTTATTGCTGAAAAAGAAACTTCTATTCGAACAACATTTTCTTGAAATGTAGTTCAGAAATTATTGGAGACAGAATTTCATAAAATCATTCAGAGGCTGCTGATATTTTTAGTCTTACAATCCATACGACATTGAATTTTCATGACGAAAAAAAGTCTAATTTAAAGATTAGGAAAATATTAATAGACATGTTTTGATCGTTCATTGGTAAACTTTCTATAGGATAAAACCAAGATTCAACTCCGACGAAACAGAGGAAAGACTACAACAAATTAAATAGCCTGATATAAAAGTAGTGAATAAAAGCGATAAAATCAGGCAAAGATATAAAATCGTGCCGCCATTTTAATTAAACAAAAGTCTACAGCCGTGAAGTTAGTACGCCGCGGCACTCAATTGAACATGGAGTTGTTTTATTTATTTTTAACTGGTGTTTTACTATTGGCATCTGTGGATTCTGCGCCCCAGGTAAATTTTATTTTGATTTTAAACTTCTTTTAAACTTCTTAACTAAATTTATCTCTTCGTCTGGTGGGTGGGTCCCCGCCCCCTATTACATGGGACCTAACCATACCGGTGAACTGTGGGTGTAGGTACCTACATTAAGTAGGTACACCTCTGCCTAACCCTTCGGGAAATATAGGCGCGATGGTATGTTTGTTCGTCTAGTACGAACCTTTTCATTCTCTAATGTATCTACTTCATTAATATCAACATGACAATGAGAGGTAGAATTTTAAAATGTTACTTGGAATTTTTATGTAGGTATGAACCAATAAATAAAAAAATCAAAACTTAGGATACAGAATGAAGAATTTCAAAATAAATTACTGAAAATATTCGTTGAAATTTTCAAGCGATACAACCAGACTGATTGAGCCGTGGTCTTATAGAAACAATATGGATGGACGGCTCAAGATATAGTGATTGTGTGGATCGATACTCTCTTGGCTAGGTAGTTTTATTTTATGATCCAATCAACATTTTGCATTGATTTGCCAATTTACTTTTTAAATAGTGAATTTGATTGACATGTATAATAAATAGGGTTGTTTTTTTCATTATAAGGGACAACACCATTGTAAAGCTGAAATAAAACATCCAAGGACAACAAACAAGCTTAGCCTAGAACCTGACCCAATTATCACTTAGTCACCCACATTTCGCCGGTATGTTTAGGTCCCATGTAATAGGGGGCGAGCCTATTGCCATTAACCGGGCACAAATCCAGACTCTGACCTGCCACTGCAGTCCGTGTGTAGCTGTACATTAATATTTAGTACACCTTTGTCTAACCCTTCATTATTTATTAAGATCATCATCAACCCATTACATTGTCCCACTGCTGGGCACGGGTCTCCTCTCAGTACGAGAGGGATAGGCTATAGTCCACCACGCTAGCCTACTGCAGGTTGGCAGACTTCACACGCCGTCAAGAAAATCTCTCAGGCATGCAGGTTTCCTCACGATGTTTTTCTTCACCGTTTAAACGCGTGATGATTATATTAATTTATTAATATACAGCGAGTTTATTCCCTCAGGTACCATACGACTACATTCCCATAGGACGGGACAACCGCCGGGATGGGAGCGCCGGTCACCCACATGATGTCAACCTTAACTACGAGCGCTTATTCCCATCCCGACGCAAATACATCGACTCACCAGCCATCCACATCGATCCAGACCTAGATTTCTTTAAGAAGTGATTTAATTATTATTGTAGAATTAATTCCTATTGTTAGTATAGTGACACACCGGGTGGACGATGGATCGGATGTTTTATTCTACTTCGAAATATGGTACAGTCGCCAGCAGGTCAAGGTATACAAAACTGACAAATTTCTCCAAATGATTTTAAACCTTAAATTGTTGAAGATAAAGTTCAAAATCAACTGAGAAAATTTGTCATTTTGTGGTAACTTGATGTGCTGGCCGCCGTACCTTATATAGTTTTGGGACGAGAAAAGGAGAGCCTCGGGAAGGCTCTTACCCAACAGTGGGACTTATAAAAATAGAGTAAAAAATTATGAATTATGTTAGTATAATTATTTTTGCAGATTACATCCGATCACTAGCACGACGTAGGTTATAATATTCCGGTCAAATAATGTGGTATCGTCTCCGGCGCAGAATGTGCACTTTGCATAATGTGCACACTTCGTAAAGGATACTGCTCAAAATGACCACATCTCAAAACTATTAGTTCCCTAAAGGTGCACATTTAATTGAAAATGGTTTTGAAATAAAACTCAACAGCATTTTCACAAATACTTATAATTTAGACTAAGAAATTAATTATCATAAAAACTCACGTGAAGGACTGTCATTTTGCAAAGTTCCCTTTTGAGAAATGCTTATTTTGAGAAGTTGAATT
Source organism: Subacronicta megacephala (assembly GCA_958496365.1). Classification (NCBI taxonomy): domain Eukaryota; kingdom Metazoa; phylum Arthropoda; class Insecta; order Lepidoptera; family Noctuidae; genus Subacronicta; species Subacronicta megacephala. The sequence goes on along the minus strand of OY292539.1, from coordinate 4,377,808 downwards.
AAATGCGAAGTGCGCATTTTTGTCCATTTTGCGACTTCAATTTCTGCGCCGGAGGCCGCGTGCTATCCAGTTAAATATGGTTGTCACGTAGCGACAGCATATTTTAAGGCAATCTGGTGCATATTTGCGGTACTTCTTATGTATCTACCCTGGGGTTATATTGGTGATAGGTGGATGGTGATGGTAGTGGATTTCTGCTCTTATGAAGGCGGTTCTCCTTGTTTTATATCCTACTCAGCTAATGCAACATTAAAATAAGATTGTTTTCGTAATAGATGTCTAGTGTGTCCACTGCACACCACAAATTGCGTGAAGTTCGCTTGATGTGTCTCAATACTTAGTTTAAATAAATATATTAAATTGATTTAGTATCTGTTCTTATTTTTAAAGTAAATATTGACTGCATTCAGTGTGCAAATAATAATTAGATATTAATTTTAAATAAACATGACTCGTAAAAGAGAAGAAATTTCATCTTTTCTGGATGAAGCAAGATTTGTTTTATTCTCTGATAATTGCATGATAATGAAATGAAAATACATTAAAGACGAGCAAACTTTTACTGTAATAGAATATAAAGTACATAAATAATTCGGAAGTGTTCACAATTTTTGATCAAAATCATAATACACAATCATACATAAAAATACACTATCTAAACTTAATTCTAGTGATACAATACAAATTGTAAGGTCAATCGAGCACTAGTGGGTTAAATATGACACCAATTTATGACCACATAAAATTAAATAATATAAATGTCAAATAACGTTAAAATTACATCAATACATAATTACTTTATTAAATTCGAATTATCGTACTTTATTACATCGATATTTTTTTCAAAATTAATTTTGTGGTCTAAGAATATTGATAATGGAATAAAAATGACGAGTTTATGGAACGTGTTGATTAAGTTTTTAGATGTTGGTAATGCTTGATCCGAATTTAGAGTGACAAGGGCAAATTTTGGGCAATGGCGTACAGTCATTTGCAAATTTATATTTTATATCCAAATATACATTTTTTTTTGTCTTATTAATAAGTACGCCAATGTTAAGGGTTAGTTCAGGGATGTTTGCTGGCAGCTGCAAGGGATACAAGTAGATCTGGAACATTGACATGAGATGGAACTGGAGACGCTAGTTCGGCATATCGGCTGGTATAGTCCCGTGCACCGCCCCGGGATTCCAGTGAAAAGTCATCGGCCTGAAATATAATGTTACGTTAAGGAATGTACTTAATACAAAAACTAATTTATATCTATACTTAATAAGGTAGGTAAAACAGAATGCTCCTAAGGCTTAAGTTCAAATTTTATTAGATTGGAGCAATCCAAAATGTGGAATTCTTCAATAGAGATTTCTAGAAAAAGGTATTGTAGACGCTCATCGTTCAAGTTGAGTGACGATTTGCGATAGGCAGCTGGCAGCAACTGGATGAAAAGAGCTGAAGATTGGGGTCGGTGGCGTTCATTATACCAGGCCTATATCCAGCAATGGACGAATACGAGCTGCTGATCATAATGTGGTGATGGATCCAAAATAACATTATAAATGCGAAAGTACTGCTCATTAGTTTAGTGATCCTAAGCGCGACTGCTATGCTAGTTCGGTTTCCATTTTCAGCACAGTTTTATTGAGTTTTTTCTCTGAATTTTTAGCAGCAGTTCGGAGTTTGTATATATGCCCGTTGAATGACAATAGGCTTATTATATGGGACCTTAACATACAGGCAAACTGTGGGTGTATATTAAGTATACCTCTGCCAAATTCATCGAGGAATATAGACGTGATAGTATGATAATGCGAAAGTAACTCTTGTTACGTTCCTTTAAGTATTAATTCGGCTCAATTAAATAACTTAGATCTTACCATGGCCGAGAGGAAGCCGAAGATCAGGCACAGCAACGCGAGCCACTTCATCGTGCCGCCGAACAACTATGTTCAACATAAACACTCCAACATACACTTAAATACTATGGTTGAGAACCATGACCACACTACAATTTAATTATCATCTAATATACAAAGGAAAACGGATTGATTTGATACGATACAGTTGTGTGTTGATGGGTTTTTACGGCGATTTAAATTTACCTACATTGTGGATTATACTTAGCAATACGATATAGGAGGCATATTTTCTTTTATGAGCTACCAAAAGAGCAGGCGAGATACCTGATGGTAAATAGTCATCGCCGCCCATGGACTTCTGCAAAACCAAAGAAGTTGCAGATGCGATTTAAGGAAAAGGGAGGGGAGGAAATAAGGATAAGTAAGGGGACTGAGGGAGGAATTGGGCTTACATCGCTCCACATTCACCGTACGAAACCCAACAGTATGCATACTGTTACTTGACGTCGATATTCTGTGGGAGGGAGTATTTTCCCGGTCGTGCCGATCCATTCAAGCTGGCATTTAGACATGCAAGCGCGACACTACTACAAATAAAATATAGTTACTGCTACTATCATACTTAATCATCAATGTATACAGTGGTGTCATATAGAAATGTATACTTACAATCTAATCAGATCATTTTTATTCCTATCCAGTATAGCCTGACCTTGCATCTTACGGAACGGCTTTATAATGCTAGGTCAATCTATACTGGTTTTTCTTGACGTGTAGCCATGAGTAGCACAGTAATCTAACTAATTACTATTCGACTGCCTCATTAGTCTAGTGGTCCTAAGCGCGACTGCTATGCTAGAGGTCCTGGGTTCGATTCCCAGGTCGAGCAGTGTTATTGTTTTTTTCTATGAAATTCTTAGTAGCAGCTCGGAGTCTGGATTTGTGCCCGCTTAATGGCAATAGGCTCGCCACCTGGGACCTAAAGATACCGGCGAAATGTGGGTGTACATTACTACACTTCTGGCTATCCCTTCGGAGACTACAGGCGTGTTATGTTAAGTTAGATGACTGTGGTATGAGCATAGGATTTCCTCGGATTTGTCCAAATTTACAGGGCATCTGAGGGTTGTCCGGGCGGGGTTTTATTTGTATTCTGGGCTTAAAAGTTTTAAGGTTTGACGCGAAAAGTGACAGGAAAACTCAAAATTGATTCTGAGTTTTCAAGTTTATTTTTAATTGGTTGAGTAACTTTTAAAACTAAAACACTGTTGACATATCTGCGTTCTTAACTCCAAAATCCAGCCTTTCATACTTTGTGGTGGCCATATTTTAGAGATATCAACCCTATATAAAGTACTAGTAATACGATTATTGAATGGCACTTTCCGATACGATTGCTACATACACATGCCTACAAATATATTAATCTCTTTCTGACGCAATTTAATAAAAGTAGGTTTTTAATAATACAATAGATTTTTCACGGATTTATTACGGTTTTAATTAAAAGGTGATTCATGGATTGACGCCACAATTTAAAATGCATCAATCGTCGTAGTTAGCTGATTTTAATATTCGATTTGATTTAGAAATAAGATGATTGATACATCCAATACTAGCTCTGTCTCGTGGTTTTACCCGCTTTGCCCCGCTCCTAATAGTCATAGAGATGTTAAAGAAACCTGCGTCATGCATGTGCCTATCATATACAAAAATAAAGAAATGAATTTGGCTGAGGCCAAATTTTTTTTTTCACCAGAAAATTGACCTACCTGACTCTACCTGAGGGTAGAGTTTAAACCTACGTTCCTCTGGTTAAGTACACCAGGCACTACCAACTAAGCTACCGAGACCACTGCCTGTGATGTCGAATTTCTCTTCCACATTTTACATCTTCCGGTGATATACAAAAATATTCAAAATTATACTAGTAGTTCCAGAGGTTAATTGCAATGTGTAAAAATATTTACAATACTAATATTTGTACAATTTGGATAATGGATACAACGGACAAAAAGTACACTTAGATCTAAAACAAATATTTGTTTCGATCGGGTGGCAAGCTGTGTATGTACATTAAGTACACCTCTGCTACCCTTCGGGGCATACAGGCGTGATGTTATGTATTTCCTTCATGATCGATAGTTTATTGTCTGTATTATACATGCTATTCGTGAGAATTACTGCACCTTGTGTTATTCAACGTATCAGTTCACTCGCACGGTAAATAATTAAATGTGAGTAGGACAATAACATACTATCAGGCCTGTATTCCCTGAAGGGTTAGGTAGAGGTATAGATACTTGATGTACACCTACAGTTGTACGGTCGGTCAGTTGGTATGTTTAGGTCCTATGGTATAGGGGGCGAGCCTATTGCCTTTCATCGGTGAATAACAATATGCTCGCTTTTAGGATTTTGATGATTGAGTTATGATCCAAACTCCGAGCTGCCACTAAGAATTACATAGAAAAACACTGCTTGACTTGACTCGAACCCTTTGGTTCGTTGCGTGTCCAGTCCCTATTGCACAGCAGTTGCATTTACAACCACTGGACTGATGGAACCAACAATAAGGCTTTTGAATATTATTATTGGCATAGCATATACATAGGTATTATGTGCAGATACATTTTCTTAAAACCGAATGTTCATTTTCACTTCAGTCAAAGGGTTTTAAATACGTAAATGGACCTAAATTATCGTTCGTACAAAATCCGCCTCGCTGTCAATTGTCTTGTTTTTACGTTGACCACTTAAAGTTGCGCCACAGCCGCGCAATAGCTGCGCTACAGTTGCATTACAGTGGTACAACTGCTCTCCAACAGTTGCGCAACGTTAAGAATAGTTTAAATGAAATAAGATGTTGAATACGATAATTATGTATATGCATTGAGCGTTTTTGAGGAAATCATAACAACATTTTATTCTATTTAAGTTAGTTAAGCTAATACTATAATGAGAAAAAGAATCGCAGTATTGACATGTGTTTTGATTAAATGAAAAAACAACCCTAAAGCAATCGTTTATTCAGTTGACAGTATAAAACTCAACTACGTACAATATGATCTCGACTATCGCGGCGATGGCTAGCGCAATACACGTTGCCATGCGACTATACAGCTTCAAATTCTGCGACACAGTCGCAACAGGTATTGTTGCCGAGTCGACCACATCTAAGTCGCGCCGCTGTCGCCCGACTAACGGGAACACAGCGCGCCATGGAGCGTCCTGGAACAGCTAAATGTTGTTTTATAAGTAGTCAAAAATGTGCCTACGAAGGATTTCGTTTACATACCATCATGCCTGTATTTCCTTATGGAATAGGTAAAGATGTACCAACGGTATACTCACAGGTCGCTCGTATGTTTAGGTTACATGTCATAGCGGACGACCCTATTGTCACTATGCAAGCAACACTGCTACTCAGAATTTCACAGAATTACCTAGTATAACTATGCTCGACCTGGGACTTGAACCCAGGATTGTAGGGTAGCAGTCGCGTCTACGACTGGTAGACAAATTAGGCAACCATTCTGAATGAGACCTTTAAATATATCCTTGTAATCATAAAAAAATATCCAATGCAATAAGTTTTTTGCATTGTACAAATGCAAATGCAAAAAACTTATTAATATTTAAAAAACTAATGTTTAAAAATTTTATGTTTTATGTTAAAAAATCTTGATAATGTTTATGTTTGTCCGCGTAGACAGATGATAAACATTCGATGTAATTATAATAATAAAATATAAATCATCATAATGCTAATTGTCAATGTTTTTTATCACTGCACAGTGGTCTCACAGTAGGTCACAGGACTTCAATCACAATGCTAGAATTAAGACTACTATTAAAATGAATGAAATAACAGTATTTCTTAGAGCGCGGGACCACTGTGCACCGCAATCATCATTGTCATCATCATCATCATCATCATCATCATCATCATACATATACTTATCATCACAATGGTCCCGATTATCACCATAATCGTCATCCTCGGTATCATACTTACCTATAATGATAAAGATATTTAAATGGTTTAAACATAGGTATTTTATACCTTATCAGAGATGAAAGTAGGATTCAGTTCTTGTGGCATCAGTGCCGACTGTAGGTCCGCATCGTTTACTAGTTTCTGGAAATGTAAAGAAAATCAAGCTTATAAAAACATCAATACGATCGCTCCTTTTTACATGGGATCGTAATTTTCCGACGAATTGTGGTTCTCCTTTCGAAATTCAGGCGTGGTATGTTTGTGTTAAGCAAAAAGGTTTATGCTTTAAACTTGTGTATCACTATCAATCGATATCGAATAGTACCTAATTGTCGTATTACCTCCATAAGGTTGATTTTATATTCATTTAAAATGAATACCTTTATCGTTTGATGTTTGTATTTTTCTAAAATGTACCGAGACATTTGCCATCTTCAGGTGCATTATTTAATGCTAAAATATAATAAAAGATAAGGACAATACCTCACATACACAAACCCCAGTCTCAAAATTACTACTTGTCAAAGAAGTAAGAATTGAACCTACAACCTATAACACAAAAACCGATCGCTAAGCAACTAAGTCAATACACAACAATAAACTGAACAGTAAACGTGATTTCAATGTGATAATAAAAACCAAATGTACACTAGCTGCCGTGATCGTGAATAATTGATAACTTGACAAATGGCCACGGTCACCTGAGAACAACTTCATACAATATTCGCATGGAAAAGCGAACTGTCGCGTTCGTACAAGTGTTTTATCTAGTAGGTAGCCCGTTTTTCCCGTCGAGAAAATATAAATCGAAATATATTTATTTTGCCAGAAACATGGTTACAAGTTCTTATATATAGTAATGGTTATACATAATCCGCCTTAGATAAGGCTTGCAAAAAAATAATTTGTATTACAATTTTGATATAGTCATATGACAACATAACTAAGCTGTTTAAAAACAAATAACTCACGTGACGTGTGAAAAAGTCACGCGAAGTCTGAAAAAGTCACGCAAAGTGAGAAAAACTCACTCCAAGTGTGCAAAACTCTCGCAAAGTGAGAAAAACTCGCACAAAGCGAGGAAAACTCATGAAAAGTGAGAAAAACTCACGGAAAGTGGCAAAAACACACGCAAAGTGAGAAAAACTCCCGCGAAGTGAAAAAAACTCACGTGAAGTGAGAAAAACTGTGTGGTGAACTCGTATAAGGTGGTATAAAGTGACGTGAGGTGAAGTTGTCACGTGTGAGTAGACATACATGTTGTGGCAAAAAGTCACGCAAGGTGAGAAAAACTCACGCAAAGTGAGATAATCTCACGCGAAATGAGAAAAACTCATGCAAAGTGAGAAAAACTGACGTAATGTCCTGCGAGGTGTGGTAAACTCGTGTAAGGCGGTATAAAGTGACGTGAGGTGAAGTTTAGTCACGTGTGAGTAGACAAACATTTTGTGACAAAAAGTCATGTGGCGTGAGAACAACTCACGAAACGTGAGGAAAACTCACGCGAAGTGAGAAAAAGTCACGCGAAGTAAGAAAAAGTCACGCAAAGTGAGAAAAACACTCAAAGTATAAAAACTCCCGCAAAGTGAGCAAAACTCACGTAATGTCGAGAGTTCAGGTGTGGTGAACTCGTGTAAGGTGGTATAAAGTGACGTGAGGTGAAGTTAAGTCACGTGTGAGTAGACAAACATGTTGTGACAAAACTCACGAAAATTGAGAAAAACTCACGCGAAGTGAGAAAACTCAAGCAAAGTGAGAAAAACTCACGTGAAGTGAGAAATCTCACGCAGTGACAAAAAGTCACGTGGGGTGAGAAAAGCTCACGCAGTGACAAAAAGTCACGTGGGGTGAGAAAAGCTCACGCAAGCGGAGAAAAACTCACGCAAGGTGAGAAAAACTCACGCAACGTGAGAAAAACTCACGCAAAGTGAGAAAAACTCATGAAAAGGAAAAAAAACTCAGGCGAAGTGAGAAAAACTCACATGAAGTGAGAAAAACTCACGAAAAGTGAGAAAAACTCCCGCGAAATGAGAAAAACTCACGCTCAGTGAGAAAAACTCACGTAAAGTGAGAAAAACTCACTGTTAGAGTCACGTCACTTTATACCACCTTACACGAGTTCACCACATCTCACACGACATTACGTGAGTTTTTCTCACTTCATGTGAGTTTTTCTCACTTTGCGGGAGTTTTTCGCAATTAACGTGAGTTTTTCTCACTTTGCGTGAGTTTTCTCATTTTGCGTGAGTTTTCTCACCACCACCTTACACGAGTTTACCACACCTCACACGACATTACGTGAGTTTTTCTCACTTCATGTGAGTTTTTCTCACTTCGCGGGAGTTTTTCTTACATAGCGTGAGTTTTTCTCACTTTGCGTGAGTTTTTCTAACTTTGAGTGAGTTTTCCTCACCCCACGTGACTTCACCAAACGTCACTTTATACCACCTTACAAGAGTTTACTACACCTCACACGACATTACTTGAGTTTTTCTCACTTCGCGTGAGTTATAGCCGCGGGTGAAGCCGCGGGCGGACAGCTAGTTAAATATAAAATATCGCAGATCATGTCAATTTAAAACATTTAGAATATATCGGGTGGCGATTAGGTTATCACATTAAATTAAACAGCGGTCATTCCAAGTTATCATTAGTCTGTTTGAGTAATAAAATAAACAATTTTACTAAAAATAAAAAACTAAATTTTTCAAACAAAATAAATACCGTAAATATTGGCTCGAAATAAATCACCCTCAATAATATCAGTATACTGACCTGTAAAAGCGGCAACGTCGCCGCCGCCGCCGCGGCGAGTAAGTACCTACATACTTGCAAGTAGGCATAGGATAGGACGCTCGGAGCGATGATATCAACAATTCAACACAAACTTTATGGTATTCTTGCACAATAATAATAATTCAATTTAATAAACCTACACTTGGCCAAATGTTCAATTGATTAATTAAAATTTACGTTATGGCCGCCATGCAACTGAATGCATATGAGCACCGTCATAGGTAGGTACGATATACCTCTGTCGGTATGTTCGTAACACCAGCAGCGCTGTTTTGGTTGCATTCAATCAACCATGTCGGTGTACTCTGATGATAACGTATGCTCACCCACTTTCACTAACTTCACTAACTAATAAAATGTCCTATCACAAACAATAAATGAGAAAAGCGTCCGATCTCGCAGGAACTGTCACAACACTTAACTAATCTACAACTAATAATAACGTATCCAACAAACAAAACAAGAAATTTACGAAAATGTTCTCAAAACAATTACAATAAAAATACGAAGGGCGCGTGTGCGAATAAGTAACACACGAACTATCCTTAAGGACCCCGGAAGCGTACTGAATCTTCGTTCGCTTCCGTTTCTTTACTTTGTAGTCGCGCGCCGCCGCCGCCGCCGCCGGCGCCGACAAAGGACGAATTCTGACGACACCTACCCCCGTATCGCGCATAGAGATTTATGGCTTAAACTAATATTTTTAAGAACGTTTTTTATTTATCTTTCGCTGTGGTCCCTTATCTTTTAATTTTGCGCATAGACAAGGCCTAATAGTGTTAGTTATAAGGTCATTTTTAGCTTAACTAGTTTAAGTTTCTAATAATTGTTAGTAATACGGAACGGCAACGTATGAATTTTCTCGGGTCTTTGAACTACTAGTTTAGGTCAGGTGATTATCGTTATTCAATACATGATGTTGTTAAATACTAAAATGGAAAAAACGATTCCAGGGCTAAAATGCTTATTGTACTTATTTTTTTTAGTTGTGTATGGTCAAAATACGTTATGTAGAATATGTGGTTGCAATTAATGTGATAACCTAATCTCCACGCGGTATTTTTTTTATGTTGTCAGACGTTCGTATAAAATTATTACATTTAAAGTAATAAGTAATAAAGCTGTGATCAAATATGTTGCCTAATTAATAATTAGGCAAAGTTTTGAAACGTTAACAAAACGTTAACGTTTATTTCAAACTCATAACAAAAACATACCATCACGCCTGTATTCCCCGAAGGGTTAGGCAGAGGTGTACAATGTACACCCACATTTCGCCGGTATGTTTAGGTCCCATGTAATAGGGGGCGAGCCTATTGCCATTAACCGGGCACAAATCCAGACTCCGAGCTGCTACTGGGAATTTCATAGAAAAACCCAATAACACTTTGCTCGACCTGGGAATCGAACCCAGGACCTCTAGCGTAGCAGTCGCGCTTGGGACCACTAGACTAACGAGGCAGTCATATATTTCAAACTCATTTTTTTTTAAATGTGACCTTCATTAAAAAAAAGAGTTCGAAAAAATAATTAATCTATTAATTAGATCAACAGGTATCTGTGGTGTGAGCCTATCAGGCTGTATTGCCCACAAATAACGGTCACCTATAAATAAACGGGCACCTCTCTAAAACCCGGGACTAGTCGTAATAATCCCGGCCGCCATTGATTTCCCGGGGGTGCTCTAAATTTAGCGGACGACACCAACACCTGACAACACCTCTTCATCTTCTGAACGCATTAATCATCATAGAACGTGGATTCCTCGCGAATTTAGATGAAATTAGGCTTTGAAATAGGTAGAATTCAAATACCTACGCCAATTATACATACTAGATTAAGCTATTCTCTAATCTACGAACTAATTAAGGAATCATGTCATAACAATAATGAACATAACGCTTATAAGCGACGCATACCTACTCATTTAGAATTTAAAAAATATATAATAAATAATTATTTTCCCTTAGTAATAGTTATTTTCCCTTAGCGAAAGTAGTGTGAAGTCTGCCAACCCGCAGTAGGCTAGCGTGGCGGACTACTTATCCCTCTCGTATTGAGAGAAGACCCGTGCCCAGCAGTGGGACAATGTAATGGGTTGATGATGATGATGATGATGAAAGTAGTGTGCCAGGATCGTGGCAAGTGGAAATCCATAGTCTCTGCCTACCCCCATGAGAGACAGGCGTGACAATATGTATGTATGTATGTAGTTATTTTCCCAAATTTAGTCGATTCTTTATTTCTTATTAGCTTTCCGCCCGCAGCTTCGCCCGCGATTTTGACTGTTTAGTTTTTTTCAGTTCTGACGGGATATTGCAAACTACGCGAAACGAACTTTCATCCCCTATTTCATCCCCGCACAGGTTGAAATTTCAAAAACGGTAGATCAAATATTTATTTATTTCTTATCAAGTGCCATAATAAAGTTTAAAGGTTTTATCTTTAAGAATGACGAACTCCCATATAAACTTTCACCCCCTATTTCAACCCCTCCAAAACTTTTATATGCGATAAAAGGTAGCCTTCGTCCTTTCTCTTCTCTTTCAAATCGGTTAAGTGATTACGAACAATAATAATTTATTTGGACTGATTCAGTACCCTATTCTAACACATCGCAGGGAAATGACCGATAGCTTAGTTGCCTTAGGTGTGCGGTAATAAATTAAAATATGTGGGTTTGAATCCTGCCTCAAATTTTTCGTTAACAAAATGTACTAGGTAAGTATAGATATTTATAAAAAAAAAATAACAACTGAAAGTTTACTTACATTTGAACTGTGTCCACGAATATTACAAAAAAATACAATAACCAGAAAAAAAGATAACAATTTCAACATTTTTCTGAAATCTCAGTTAGATGGGTACATGTTCTAAAACCAATTGAGTTATTTTGTTGAAAATCTATATATTTTTTATATGGAATGTGTTGATAGCTTCCTGCGATATATTTTTATTGTTTCTATAAAAATATAAAGTGATTTTAGTTAACAGTACGCACAATGTAAAAACATGCAGGCGGCTGTTATATTTTTAATTATTTCTTCAGTTTTTGCTCACAATAATGAAAAGGTAAGATTACCTATATTATGGGCGATGAATTTAGTAAATAAAAAAATTAAAGCAAGCGGGGAAAAAGAAGAGGAATGTAAAATTTATAATAATTCGTATTCTAAAAAATAATTAAATTTGGCTATTCAAGTTCTAAGATGTAAGCGTTTAGTTTTTGATAGGTATTGAGAGGAGAGACGTTCTGTCTTTTTCCCGCAAAACGAGTATTATATAATTTGTAAGACGTATTAGCTTGTATTGTGATGTCGCAAACCGCTATGGTAGACGTATTTCTCAAACTTTACGTCTTCATGTGACGTCATATCTACTCTATATATTAAATAGCCCTATCCCTTTCTCACAATGATATTGTTTAAAGTATAATTGGTAAAAGTTCATTGATTGGGCGAAAAATGATAATACTTTGCACATTATACGTAGCGTTGTAAGCCAACGTTTGCTCCATTTCAAATTGTAGAAACATCAACAATCAAATCTTTTCCTGTTTATAATATGAGTTTAGAAAAATGTAGATATTTATGTGAATAAACATTCAATCCATTTCTCATCTGTTGCAGCCATCATCAGTGTCATTCTTGCCCCGAATAAAGAGAAGTGCAGTAGGCGCATTACATATAGTTACTAACCATGCGCAACCAATACACGCAGACGTCAAGCCCGAGTCGCTACCTACTGACAACAGCGAGAAGGTGATCACTGAAAAGGTACATAACATAACATACCATCACGCCTGTATTCCCCGAAGGGTTAGGCAGATATTATGTACTAATTTACACTCTTAGGTACTTCGCCCGCAGGTATGTTTAGGTCCCATGTAATAGGGGGCGAGCCTACTGCCATTTACCGGGCACAATTCCTTTGAGAATTTCATAGAAATACCCTTTGCTCGACCTGGGGATCGAACCCACTCTAGCGTAGCAGTCGCGCTTAGGACCACTAGACTAATGAGGCAGTCACACTAGTTTTTCTATGAAATTCTTCTCGGCTCGGAGTCTGTAATACCGGTGAAGTCTGGGTGCACTTCTGCCTAACAACCCTTCGGAGAATAGAGGCGTGATGGTATGCTTATTAAAGTAAAATAAGAGCAGGAGAAAATATCTCTGTTTATTCTACAATCTAAACGCAGTAGTGTCTAATAATTTCCAGCCATGCTCCAAAGGCAGTAAGCCGTCACATGTTGAGCCTGGCCTAGTAGGATTTAAGGTAATATAGATAACATACATGCCATCACGCCTGTGTTCCCTGAAGGGTTATACGGAGGTGTACTAATGTATAACAATATTTCGCCGGTATGTTTAGGTCCCATGTAAGACTACAAGACTCCGAGCTGCTACTGGGAATTTCATAAAAAACCCAATAACCCTTTGCTCGACCTGGGGATCGAACCCAGGACCTCTAGGGTACCAGTCGCGCTTAGGACCACTAGAATAATGAGGCAGTAAGGTAATAAACATAATTAGTTTTAGGTTATCACTAAAAAGTGCATGATAGTCATCTGGATTTTTGAAATGTGTTAGATAGACCAACGAAATCTTGAAAAATTGTTTTTTTTTTCGTATAATTTATTAAAAAAAAAACGCTAAGGTAATGAAACAATTCAAACGAATGATGTACCCTTGTCTTACCGAAGGTACGAATATACGTAAATTCGATGTTAAACTTCATGTACGGTCAACTTGGACTTCCGACTTGGACTTCCGACTTCCAACTTCCGACTTCCGTCTTCCAACTTCCGACTTCCGTCTTCCAACTTCGACTTCCGACTTCCAACTTCCGACTTCTGTCTTACGACTAACGCCTAACGACTTCCGACTTCCGACTTCCGACTTCCGAATTCTGACTTCCGACTTCTGTCTTACGACTTACGACTTCCGACTTCCGACTTCCGACTTCCGACTTCCGACTTCCATCTTCTGACTTCCAACTTGGACTTCCAACTTCCAACTTCCGACTTCTGTCTTACGACTTACGACTTCTGACTTCCGACTTCCGACTTCCGACTTCCATCTTCTGACTTCCAACTTGGACTTCCGACTTGGACTTCCGACTTAAATTTCCGACTTCCGAATTCTGACTTCCGACTTCCAACTTGGACTTCCAACTTCCGACTTCCGACTTCCGACTTCCAACTTCCGACTTCCGACTTCCAACTTCCGCCTTCCGACTTCCAACTTCTGTCTTACGACTTGGACTTCCGACTTCCAACTTCCGACTTCTGTCTTACGACTTACGACTTACGACTTCCGACTTCCGACTTCCGACTAACGACTTCCGACTAGGACTTCTGACTTGGATTTCCGACTTCCGACTTCCTACTTCCGACTTCCGTCTTCTGACTTCCAACTTGGACTTCTGACTAGGACTTCTGACTTGGATTTCCGACTTCCGAATTCTGACTTCCAACTTCCGACTTCTGTCTTACGACTTACGACTTCCGACTTCCGACTTCCGACTTCCGACTTCCGACTTCCGACTTCCATCTTCTGACTTCCAACTTGGACTTCCGACTTCCAACTTCCGACTTCTGTCTTACGACTTACGACTTCTGACTTCCGACTTCCGACTTCCGACTTCCGACTTCCGTCTTCTGACTTCCAACTTGGACTTCCGACTTGGACTTCCGACTTAAATTTCCGACTTCCGAATTCTGACTTCCGACTTCCAACTTGGACTTCCAACTTCCGACTTCCGACTTCCAACTTCCGACTTCCGACTTCCAACTTCCGCCTTCCGACTTCCAACTTCTGTCTTACGACTTGGACTTCCGACTTCCAACTTCCGACTTCTGTCTTACGACTTACGACTTCCGACTTCCGACTTCCGACTTCCGACTTCCGACTTCCGACTTCCGACTTCCATCTTCTGACTTCCAACTTGGACTTCCGAATTAAATTTCCGACTTCCGAATTCTGACTTCCGACTTCCAACTTGGACTTCCAACTTCCGACTTCCGACTTCCGACTTCCAACTTCTGTCTTACGACTTGGACTTCCGACTTCCAACTTCCGACTTCTGTCTTACGACTTACGACTTCCGACTTCCGACTTCCGACTTCCGACTTCCGACTTCCGACTTCCGACTTCCAACTTCCGACTTCCGACTTCCGACTTCCATCTTCTGACTTCCAACTTGGACTTCCGACTTCCAACTTCCGACTTCTGTCTTACGACCTACGACTTCTGACTTCCGACTTCCGACTTCCCGACTTCCATCTTCTGACTTCCAACTTGGACTTCCGACTTGACTTCCGAATTACATTCCGACTTCCGAATCTGACTTCCGATTCCAACTTGACTTCCAACTTCCGACTTCCGACTTCCGACTTCCAACTTCCGACTTCCGACTTCCAACTTCCGCCTTCCGACTTCCAACTTCTGTCTTACGACTTCCGACTTCCGACTTCCATCTTCTGACTTCCAACTTGGACTTCCGACTTGGACTTCCGACTTAAATTTCCGACTTCCGAATTCTGACTTCCGACTTCCAACTTGGACTTCCAACTTCCGACTTCCGATTTCCGACTTCCAACTTCCGACTTCCGACTTCCGACTTCCAACTTCCGACTTCCGACTTGGATTTCCGACGTCCGACTTCTGACTTCCGACTTCCGACTTCCGACTTCCAACTTCCGACTTCCATAGATGGAAGTCGGAAGTTGGAAGTCGGAAGTCGGAAGTCCAAGTCGGAAGTCCAAGTTAGAAGTCAGAAGGCGGAAGTCAGAAGACGGAAGTCGGAAGTAGGAAGTCGGGAGTCAGAATTCGGAAGTCGTAAGTCGTAAGTCGTAAGTCGAAAGTCGTAAGTCGTAAGTCCTAAGTCGGAAGTCGGAAGCCGGAAGTTGGAAGTCCAAGGTGGAAGTCGGAAGTCAGAATTCGGAAGTCGGAAATCTAAGATGGAAGTCCAAGTCGGAAGTCCAAGTCGGAAGTCCAAGTCGGAAGTCCAAGTCGGAAGTCCAAGTTGGAAGTCAGAAGATGGAAGTCGAAGTTGGAAGTCGGAAGTCGGAAGTCGGACAGTCGGAAGTCGTAAGTCGTAAGACAGAAGTCGGAAGTTG